>ML664173.1:3883684-3904763 GCA_007570785.1 Antilocapra americana | reverse complement strand
CAGCCATTCTGACTGGTGTAAAGTGATACCTCATTGTGGTTTTGATTTGCATTTCTCTGATAATGAGTGATGTTGAGCATCTTTTCATGTGTTTGTTAGCCATTTTTATGTCTTCTTTGGAGAAATGTCTATTAAGTTCTTTGGCCCACTTTTTGATTGGGTCGTTTATTTTTCTAGCATGGAGCTGCAGGAGCTGCTTGTATATTTTTGAGATTAATTGTTTGTCTGTTGCTTCATTGGCTATTATTTTCTCCCATTCTGAAAGCTGTCTTTTCACCTTGCTTATAGTTTCCTTTGTTGTGCAAAAGCTTTTAATTTTAATTAGGTGCCATTTGTTTATTCGTGTTTTTATTTCCAATGTTCTGGGAGGTGGGTCATGGAGTATCCCACTTTGGTTTATGTCAGAGAGGGTTTTGCCTATGTTATCCTCTAGGAGTTTTATAGTTTCTGGTCTTATGCTTAGATCTTTGATCCATTTTGAGTTTATCTTTGTGTATGGTATTAGAAAGTATTCTAGTTTCATTCTTTTACAAGTGGCTGTCCATTGTATATTCTTGCCTCCTTTGTCAAAGATAAGGTGTCCATAGATGCGTGGATTTATAAGATTTGCATTTATTGTCTCAGTTCAGTTCAGTCACTCAGTTGTGTCCGACTCTTTGCAACCCCATGAACTGTACCACCCCAGGCTTCCCTGTCCATCACCAGCTCCTGGAGCTTACTCATGTCCATTGCCTCTGTGATGCCATCCAACCATCTCATCCTCTGTCATCCCCTTCTTTTCCCACCTTCAATCTTTCCCAGCATCAGGGTCTTTTCCAATGAGTTGGTTCTTCACATTAGGTGGCCAAAGTATTAGAGCTTCAGCATCAGTCTTTCCAATCAATATTCAGGACTGATTTCCTTTAGGATGGACTGGTTGGAAACTCTCAAGAATCTTCTCCAACACCACAGCTGAAAAGCATCAATTCTTCAGTCCTCAGCTTTCCTTATACTCCAAATCTCTCATCCACACATGACTACTGGAAAAACCATAGCTTTGACTAGATGGACCTTTGTTGGTAAAGTAATGTCCCTGCTTTATGCTGTCTCTGTTGGTAGGAGCTTTTCCTCCAAGGAGCAATTGTTTTTTTAATTTCTTTCAAGTCTATAGTCACCATCTGCAGTGATTTTGTATGACACTGTTTCCATTGTTCTCCCATCTATTTGCCATGAAGTGATAGGACTGGATGCCATGATCTTAGTTTTCTGAATGTTGAGCTTTAAGCCAAACTTGCCTGTTACTCCAGGTAGTGCTTGACTTCCTACTTTTGCATTCCAGTCCCCGGTAATGAAGAGGACATCTTTTTTGGGTATTAGTTCTAGAAGGTCTTGCAAGTTTTCTTAGAACCATTCAACTTCAACTTCTTCAGCATTACTGGTGAGGGCAGAGACTTGGATTACAATGATATTGATAATTGTCTAATTAAAATTAATTTTCACTAATTCAACATAGTGCAATTTTTATTGTTTAAAATAGCTTTCATTGTTTCTAATATGTATATAAATTATAAGTATAGCAATTCTACTCTCATATAATGAAGTTATAAGTAATGGCTTAAAAACTGGATGACCCACATAATGTTATAGATGATAATGATTTGTTCAACCTGCTATATACATTATAAGGTGGCTATATCAGGAGGATAGGCAGTATTGGGTCTTATTGGCATATATGCTTGTATTTACCACTTTAAGAAATGTACAATGTAAAACAAATGTGCATGACTGAGTGCAATATCTTAGGTGTGCTCAGATCAGTTCAGTTCAGTTGCTCAGCCGCGATTAACACTTTGCGACCCCTTGGTCTGCAGCATGACAACTTCCCTGTCCATCAACAACTTCCAGAGCTTGCTCAAACTCATGTCCATCCAGTTGGTGATGCCATCCAACCCTCTCCTCCTCTGTTTTCCCCTTCTCCTGCCTTCAGTTTCTCCTAGTATCAGGGTCTTTTCTAATGAGTCAGGTCTTCATATCAGGTGGCCAAAGTGTTAGAGTTTCAACTTCAGCATCAGTCCTTCCAATGAATATTCAGGACTGATGTCCTTTAGGATGGACTGGTTGGATCTCTTTGCAGTCCAAGGGACTCTCAAGAGTCTTCTCCAACACCACAGTTCAAAAGCATCAGTTATTTGGTGCTCAGCTTTCTTTATGGTCCAACTCTCACATCCATACATGACTACTGGAAAAATCATAGCTTTGACTAGACAGAACTTTGCTGGTAAAGTAATTCCCCGGCTTTATAGTATACTGTCTTGTTTGGTCAGAGCTTTTCTTCCAAGAAGCAAGTGTCTTTTAATCTTGTGGCTGCAGTCACCATCTGCAGTGGTTTTGGAGCCAAAGAAAATCAAGTCTGTCACTGTTTCCATTGTTTCCCCATCTATTTGTCATGAAGTGATGGGACTGGATGCCACGAACTTAATTTTTTGAATGTGGAGTTTTAAGCCATGTTTTTCACTCTCCTCTCTCACTTTCATCAAGAGGCTCTTTTAGTTCCACTTCACTTTCTTCCATGAGCCATATCCTCTGTGTTTCTGAGGTTATTAATATTTCTCCCGGCAATCTTTATTCCAGCTTATGCTTCATGCATCCCAGCATTTTGCATGATATACTCTGCATAGAAGTTAAATAAACAGGGTGACAATATACAGCTTTGAACTACTTCTTTCCCAATTTGGAACAAGTCAATAGTTCCACGTCCAGTTTAAACTGTTGCTTCTTGACCTGCATACAGATTTCTCAGGAGGCAGGTCACGTGGTCTGGTATTCCCCTCTCTTTAAGAATTCTCCACAGTTTGTTGTGATCCACACAATCAAAGGCTTTGGCGTAGTCAATAAAGCAGGAGTAGATATTTTTCTGGGACTCTCACACTTTTTCTATAATCCAGCAGATGCTGGCAATTTGATCTTTTGTTCCTCTGCCTTTTCTAAATCCAGCTTGAACATCTGGAGGTTCTCGGTTCATATTCTGTTGAAGCCTAGCTTCAAGAATTTTCAGCATTACTTTGCTAGTTTGTGAGATGAGTACAACTGTGCCATAGTTTGAACATTCTTGGGCATTGCCTTTCTTTGGGATTGGAATAAAAACGGACCTTTTCAAGTCCTGTGGCCACTGTTGTGTTTTCCAAGTTTGCTGGCATATTGAGTGCAAAACCCTCACATCATCTTCTTTTAGGATTTGAAATAGCTCAACTGGAATTCCATCACCTCCACTAGCTTTTTTCATAGTGATGCTCCCTAAGGCCCATTTGACTTCACCTTCCAGGATGTCTGGCTCTAAGTGAGTAATCACACCATGGTGGTTATTGGGTCATGAAGATCTTTTTTGTATAGTTCTTCTGTGTATTCTTGCCACCTCTTCTTAATACTGTCTTTTTTTGTTAGGTCCATACTGTTTCTGTCCTTGATTGGCCCCATATTTTCATGAAATATTCCCTTGGTATCTCTAATTTTCCTTAAGAGATCTCTAGTCTTTTTCATTCTATTGTTTTCCTCTATTTCTTTGAACTGATCATTGAGGAAGGCTTTCTTATCTCTCCTTGCTATTGTTTGGAATTCTGCATTCAGATGGGTATATCTTTCTTTTTCTTCTTTGCCTATAGTGTCTCTTCTTTTCACCGCTATTTGTAAGGCCTCCTAAGACAACCATTTTGCCTTTTTGGGTTTCTTTCTCTTAAGGATGGTCTTGATCACTGCCTCCTAAATGATGTCATGAACCTCCGTCCATAAATCTTCAGATAGTCTGTCTATAAAATATAATCCCTTGAATCTATTTGTCACTTCCATTGTATAATCATAAGGGATTTGGTTTAGGTCATACCTGAAATGTTCAGTGGTTTTCCCTACTTTCTTCAACTTAAGTCTGAATTTGGCAATAAGGAGTTCATGATCTGAGCCACAGTCAGCTCCCAATCTTGGTTTAGCTGACTGTATAGAGCTTCTCCTTTTTTGACTACAAAGAATATAATCAATCTTATTTTAGTATTGACTATCTGGTGATGTCCATGTGTAGAGTCATCTCTTCTGTTCTTGGAAGAGGGTGTTTGCTGTGACCAGGCATTCTCTTGGCAAAACTGTCTTAGCCTTTGCCCTGCATCAGTCTGTATTCAGGGCCAAACTTGTCTGTGGCTCCAGCTATCTCTTGACGTCCTTCTTTCATTCCAGTTCCTTATGATGAAAATGACATCTTTTTTTTTTTTTTGTCTTAGTTCTAGATAGTGTTGTACATCACCATAAAAGCTTTCAACTTCAGCTTCTTTGGTTGGGGCATTAGTGGTTGGGGCATAGACTTGGATTACTGTGATATTGAATGGTTTGCCTTGGAAACAAAGAGATCATTCTGTCATTTTTGAGACTGCACCCAAGTACTACATTTTGGACTCCTGTTGACTATGAGGGCTACTCCATTTCTTCTCAGGGATTCTTGCCCAGAATAGTAGATATAATGGTCATCTGAGTTAAATTCACCCATTCCAATCCATTTTAGCTCACTGATTCCTAAAATGTTGATGTTCATTCTTGCCATCTCCTGTTTGACCACTTCCAATTTATCATGATTTGTGGCCCTAACATTCCAGGTTCATATGTAATATTGTTCTTTACAGCATCAGACTTGACTTCCATCACCAGTCACATATACCACTGGGCATTGTTTTTGCTTTGGCTCTGTCTCCTCATTTTTTCTGGAATTATTTCTCCACTCTTCTCCAGTAGCATACTGGGCACCTTCCAAACTGGGGATTTCATCTTTCAGTGTCATATAATTTTGCTTTTCTATAATATGTGTGTTCAGGAGTTGCAAATAGTCTTCCCTGGAATTCTGTTACTCTGATCAGTACTTAAATATGATAGAGGGTTCATTTACCTGCCTCCCAGATGTTTTCTGTTCTATAGGGACACAGACATTAATTACATTGGTAAAGTTGCAGCCATTTTATTTGAATAGAACTTGCTTCTTAAATTTGCAATAAATATATGAATAAAAATAAAATGATTAAGTTATTGTGGCAGTAGGTAAAAAAGGAAAGACAGTAAATAGCATAGTTATGTTGTAGAAGATTTTAAGAGTTGTGACATTTATTCACCTTGATTTAAAATACTTACAAATAATGAGCTTGAAATAAGCATTACAATGCATAAAATTTTTGCAAAGTTGGTTCAGTTTTTATGACTTTATTCATAAGATGAAGAACTGGCTTGCTAATACAGTAGAAAAAATGTTATAGCAGTTGTAAAAAAATGGGTAAAACTAGAATTCAGTTTACTTTCCATTAAAATGGATTTTTCTTTTTTTCAAATTTGTGTCCTTGTGTATATTTTCACTGAATAATAAACGTTCTTTATATGATGAGAGCTTTTAAAATTGTTGTGACTTTTTTTGCATGCTCTTGAACAATATTTTAACAACTCATTTCTGAAAAAGCTAGAAACCTCAGACAATAAAGAACTTCTCTGCAATGCAAGAGACCTGGGTTCAATCCCTGGTAGGGAAGACTCCCTGAAGAAGAGCAAGACAACTCACTCCAGTATTCTTGCCTGGAGAATTCCATGGACAGAGGAGTCTGGTGGACTATAGTCCATGCGGTTGCAAAGAGTCGGACTGGACTCAGCCACTAACACTTTCACTTTAGAATCCTTAAAACTCACTGTTGCTTGGTGGAAAGTAAAAAAGTGTTTATCTTAAATAAAACATGTTTATTTTAAGTATTACCTTAAATTTGTTCTGTATACACCTATGGCATATCCCATGTTTTTTTTCTGCTTTCATAATTGCTTTGATGTTACCTTTTTCAAATTAAAACCCCCAAATCACAGTAATTAGCTATCCTTTATCCTCAACTTAACCTTAGAGCTGCCCAAACTACCTCCAAGCAATGCCAAAGATAAGCTTGCTCATCTTACAAAATGAAAAGTACAGGAATATGTAGATATGTTTGGCATCTTTTCATGTTTTTAATTTACTCAACATTTTTGGGAGAGCTGTCCTATTCATCAAACCCACAATGTGAGAAGAGCTAGAAAAATCAAAAGAGAAACTCAATCTCTGCAGGTTAATTATATACAAGTGAAACGATACCAATAGGCATGCATTTACACAAGCATTCTTTTCAAGTTGGATAGACGTAAAATCATGTTCGTATACAAAGACTGGTGGAATAACTGTCAGCAAATTGATTTTTTAAATATTTTATGTCTAAGTTTAAATAGAATTTTTATTTATGAGCACTCTCTGGGGAATTGCTTCTACAATGAATGATAATCCAATTAGAAAAAAATGGTACACAAATCTTTTGATTTTAGATGAAGTCATCAATGAAACCACTCCTGAAAAGCATTCAGATCAACTTCACCTCAGTGGCCAATATTGTTATGGGTGACAGGATGAATCCAGACTTCCTCCTGGTGGGTCACATTGTAGTCTGTGTGTGTTAGTTGCTGTTGTATCTGACTCTCTGTGGCCCCATGGACTGTAGTCTGCCAGGCTCCTCTGTCCATGGAATTCTCAAGCAAGAATACTGGAATGGGTAGCCATTCCCCTCTCCAGGGAACTTCCCAACCCAGGGATCGAACCCAGGTCTCCCATGTTGCAGGTGGATTCTTTACTGTCTGAGCCACCTGGGAAGCCCAAGGTGTAATCTATGTAATTACTAATACCTCCTGTGGTACCTCAATTAATGCCCTGAACCAAGTGGAAAAATCAATAAAGAAATGCAAGGAAAATTCCACCTGACTTAGCAAGATAGACTGACAGTTTTAGGGGTTTGTTTAGCCAGCTGGGTCAGCCCATGACCCTGATTGGCATAGTTGAGGGCAATATTGCAGACTGGTTTTTCCAAGCAGGCTTCCTTCTTGGAACCCTGTTGATTGTAGTCTTATTAATACTATATGAGACAAAGTGCATAGATTTGTAGCCAACCTTTGTTAGCTACATAAAAATTAAAGTGGCTCGCAGAGTGGCATATGCCCATGGGAAGGCTTGCTAAGAGCAAAAACAGTCAAGAACGTAGATGCAGATTTCTCAGGGACACAAATTTATATGTTTCTTGAAATTCTCCACAGTGTTCAAGCAAAGCACAATTTTTTTTTGTTGTAAATGGTATTTTCAAAAATGTTTTATAAAAGAGCCTTGGAAGATAGAGACAATGTCTCATTCAAGATTCAGGCAAGAGATTTTTTTTAGTGCTCAACATAGCAAATTCTATATTTCCCTTTGGTTCGATGGATCGATTTACTTGTAGTCTGTTTTAAAAGATTTGGTTTCCTTAATTTGGGGTCCCTTATCTTCTACACAAACATCATTCACCATTGTTCTTTTGCATTGCCCCGTAAGACATATGGGCCAGAGAAAGTGACACAGACATGAAGTCGATGCTGCTTGCTGGGCTGTCTGTAATACAGTCTTTTTTCTCTGCTCCAGGAATCTTGTATCTTCTATTCGAATCCATCACCTGCAGCGAGTTAGCTCACAAGTACAGTAAACTCTCATAATTCTTGATGATATTCAGTTCTTTAAAAAATAATACTAAGGTTATGAGAGACAAAGGCATTTTGAAAACATGTTTCAGATGAAAAGACTCTAAAGAGACCTCACAACTAAATACAATATATCTTCTTTGATTGGGTCTTGGCACATAGGAAATGTTAGTAAAGCCCTTGGTGAAACTGGAATAGAGAGCATCAAATAGATAATAGTATAGTATCAATGATTGTTTGCTGAATGTGATCATTGTTTCATGTTGTATGCAAATGCACACAGATATTTTGTAGTAAAGAGGAGTCATGTCTGCAACTTATTCTTTAAAGTCTCAGAAAAATATGAAGAGAAGGGAAGAGAAAAAGTAAGAGAGAATGGAAGAATAATAATGGTATTGTAAATGTTTACAAGTAGGGAATCTGGGTGAAGGAAATACAGGAATTTCTTAGGTTTACAACTCTCTGGCAAGTTTGAAATTATTCTTAAATAAACCACTTTTTTTTTTAATAGTGGAAAACTCCAAAGGGAGAATAACAAGATTTCTTTAAAAAATAAATCACAAGGAAACATGTGATGGTGGGAGAAGCTATTATTTAAAAGT
The DNA here is from genome assembly GCA_007570785.1 of Antilocapra americana. NCBI lineage: Eukaryota > Metazoa > Chordata > Mammalia > Artiodactyla > Antilocapridae > Antilocapra > Antilocapra americana. The sequence continues at coordinate 3,896,652 of ML664173.1, read as the reverse complement.
AGTATAAGTCCTATAACCTTAAATCAACCAATTAAAAAATAGATCAATTTTATTAGATCTTAATTCACTCACACTACAAAATTTTTAAATTAAGGTAAATTTAAACGTTGACTAAATATTTGATGATGCTAAAGAAAATTTTAAGCATAACGTATTGGTGAAGATACATGTCAAAAAAAAAAAAAAAAACACTTTCCTTTTCTCTCAGAAGTTCATATGGTAATATTTACAGGTGGAATTAGCTTCCAAATAATCCAGTGGTGGTAGAGAACGGATGGAGTGTAAATAGAACAAGAGTGACCAAACATTCATAACTTGCTAAAACTAAGGAATCGTTACATAGGACTTCACTATGTTATTTTTCTACTTTTGCCTATGCTTAAAATTTTCATAATATTTACCCTTATGCAGGAAGTAAAAGAGCATCTCTAAGAATAATGTTTTAGGATTCATTACAATGGATAGGAAAACTAGTAAAGATAACTAATTAAAACAGTATGGTATTAATGTATTGATAAACATATCAAGAAATAGTCTCTCTAAATATAAATAATTATTATATGCAAAAAAAATAGTTTTATAGACCAGCAGAGAAAGGACTGTTTTGAAATAAATCTTGTGTGGTATTGGTTAATTGGATATCCAGATAGAGAAAAATTACATTTACCCCTCCCTCTCAATGAACACAAAAATCAATTCCAGTGAATCATAGATAAAAATGAGAAAAAAAAAAAACTTCTAGAAAATAGGAAAATATCTTCAAAGCCTTAAGGTGGGGAAGATTTTTTAAATATGCCACAAATATACAAACAAAAATTAAAATATGGATAGATTGCTTCACGTTAATTTCCAAGAATCAAAAAGTAACACTAAGACAGGGAAAAGGAATCCTCAGCATGGCAAACAATATTATGCATTGATGGTGGCAATGGTTTAGTTGCTAAGTCGTGTCCAACCCTTGTGACCCCATGGACACCAAGCCTGCCAGATTCCTCTGTCCATGAGATTTCCCAAGGAAGAATACTGGAGTGGTTTTGCATTTCCTTCTCCAGGGAATCTTCCTGACCCAGCGATCAAACCCCAGTCTCTTGCTTTGCAGGCAGTCAGCTGTGTCACAGGTGGATTCTTTACCAGTTGAGCCATCAGGGAAGCCCGGCTATTATGCAATACATAGACCAAAATAGAACTTGTACGAAGAATATATAAGAAACTGGGGCTTGCCTGGTGGCTTAGATTATCTCATTAAATCCCCCTATTCTAAGTCATATAATGCAGGCATAATTATTTTTCTCATTTCCAGGTGGAGAAGCTGAGTCTTAGGTTGAATAAATCACTAGTTCATAATCATAAACCTAGCAGAACTATGACTGAAATGTAGGCTGTCCTACTCTGTACTCCTTGAGCTTATCCCAATGTTATACTGACTACCACTAAAACCTTCCAGATGTGGGTGCCTGTGACCCACTGCAAGGGAAAAATCAGAGAAACCAATGCAGAGAATTGTCCCAATGCTCAAATACACTGAGCACTGAGAAGCAATTGCTAAGCAAAGGGGTGTTAGCAAAAACATGTTCTTTTTTGCAGGAGTGAGGCCACTGTATTTAGTCAGAGCAGGTCATTAAGCTCAAGCAAAAGTTCACTGAAGAAAAGACACCTATTGTTTATCTCACAAAATAACTCGAGGGTTTTCTAGAGAGAGTGAAGCAAAAGGTAAATTACCTAGTGGAAATGTCAGCAGGACGGGACTGCACACTAGGGTGTTTTTCATGTACAATCGACAGCAGCTAAAAATAAACTGAACGTGGCCATGGCTCTCCGTGCTCCAGTAGACCCTGGATGCTGCTTTCATTTTAATAAATGATTGAATGAAGTATTTAAATTCTTTATGCTTTTAGACTGGTATTCATGGGCACAAGAGATATATTATTAAATAGTTTGCTCTGCCCTAGCTTCAAATAAAGGACTGTCATTAATAGCTAGTAGGTAACTGGGGTTCCCACTAAGAGCACAGGACATTTGAGTCATTTGATTGTTAGAAGGGAAGGCACTTCCTCTGTCATCCACATTCCACTTTTACTTCCCAGACATATATGAAGGTAAGACTCCAGGCCAAGGGAAAGGTGTGTGAACTGAAATCACAAAATGAAATTAGGCAGTGTCTGTGAGAAGTGATTTTGTGTAGGTGACACGCGGCCATGAACTGGGAGAGGAGTGGGAAGAGAAAAATAATAAATTAATGATGAAAAATAATATTGTCCTAGTGAGAAGCTGAAATCAAAATAACAAAATCAAGTGTTTCTGAGGTCTATTTAAAAAAGCAAAAGCATTAGGAAAATATAGAAATAGTTTTGCTTTTATGTTTCTTAAAAATCCAGGCCACTTTTTTGGTGTTTTTCTTCCCACAGTGCTTTGCATATTTTGTCATACTTATACCAAATTGAATCAGAGCTTATTATTGTAAAGATTCGCATACTTCTTAGAGAAGTCTAACATTAAAGGAAATAAAAAGCTGTTCTTTCTCATGTGCAAGCAAGGATTGTTCTAAGGGCTTTACCAACATCTCCTCAGTTAAACCCACAATAAATTAGGTACCAATACCATCCACATTTTACAAATAGAAATCACTAAGACATTATTTAGATTTTTGAAGTCGCACAACTAGTAAAGGGCAAAGCTGAGATTTAAGTCAGCTGTCTTTAACTCTGTAGTTGAGAAGGTCATCAAAATATGCAGAGTAGTTTGGAGTTTCTTGTTCATGATGTGAAGATATTTGTTGATACCTTTAAAATGCATGTCTAGCTATTTAATATCTAGCCAACTGACATCATAGATATTAAATTAATATAGTAGGATATTGGATGGAATTTGGTGTATCCTTTTTTATACATTTTGGGGAAAAAATTAGAATTCACCCAGGAAATATTAATCTGCCTAAATAGAAATAGATCTAAACACTGGAAGAGTCACATACAACTAACGAACTTACTCATTCTTATTTCTCATAGAATCACCTACGCAAGTACAGTTTAAAAAGCACAGATAAAAACAGCACATCCACAATTATCACTGAGTATTTGTTAAACTTGTACAGTGTGTATAATCTTTAAAAACATAAATACCAATGACAAATATTGGGAAAACCAGTGTAGAAGAATGAATTCCCTTACAATTTGTGTTTAAATCTCAAGCACGTTCGAGTAAAGTCCTAAGTAGTCAGTGCAGGAGTGTGTGCTAAGTTGCTTCAGTCGTGTCTGACTCTTTGTCACTCTATGGACTGTAGCCCACCAGACTTCTCTGTCCATGGAGTTCTCCAGGCGAGAATACTGGAGTGGATTGCCACGCCCTCTCCAGGGGATCTTCCCAACCAAGGGGTCGAACCAGCCTCTCTTGTCTCTCGCATTGGCAATCCGCATTTCTCTCCCACTCATGAAATCTGGGAAGCCCCCAGCTCAGGAGAGGAGACGCAAGAAGTGAGTGAACCTGTAAAACAGATTTGTTAACACCAAAGCCTGCATGGCAGATTCTCTGCTTGTGAGTGGTTCTCGGTGACATGAGTGTATGTATGTATGTGTGAATTGTAAGACTCAGAAGAGAAATTGCAAAGGGGTCGTAGGGGAGGTATAAAAGCAGGAACCAAGGATACAGAAAGTAGGGGCCAAAGGCTTAAAAAAACAAAAATATGGAAAGAGTATCAACTCCTAGGAGCTATGGAATCTAACCCCAGATACTTGTATCTGAGCTAACTACCTCACTTCCCAAGGATAAATTTTCTATGAGTAAGATGGGATTGTAAAATTGCATAATTTCTGTGACTTCTTCTAAATTCTTTAATGAAAGACATCTTATGATTCTAAGAGTAGGAGGGATCAATAGCACTAAATGTCCTAATGGGGGAAAAGAGAACGAAGTATGCTTATTTAATTAGGAAGAAGGTCCTTGTGATCTTTACAAAAGTTATCTCCTTGCTTATATAAACGGAATGGGTGGTAAGCCATCATATCCTAATCATAAGCAATTGGAATGCTGCTGATGATGGCTAAATTGCCTCAGTCGTGTCCGACTCTGCGACCTCATGGGCTATAACCCACCAGGCTTCTCTGTCCATGGGATTCTCCAGGCAAGAATACTGGAGTGGGCTGCCATTTCCTCTTTCACGGCATCTTCCCAAGCCAGGGATTGAACCTGTGTCTCTTATGTCTTCTGCGTTGGCAGGCAGGTTCTTCACCTCTAGCGCCACGAGGAAGATCACCAACTGGAATAAGCTCCTTTAACACATACTGGGGCCCCCATTTAGAAAGATGGCCAAGGGAGCTTATTGTGTCTGAGTTAAGAAGTCAGTTCAGAATGCCAAATATGAATATGACTACGGTCTAAAGGAGCTTTGGCTAAGGAAAGCCAAAGGTTGGAATCTGGGATGGATGGAAAGGGAACCAAGACAAGCGCTTTGGAGAGTTCAGCATAAGTAAGGCTTCCCGAATGCACATGTAGCGTGGCGAGACAGCCCACTGAGGCCTGCAGCAGACTCCTGGCAGCAGGTGCCTCAGCCCTAACCTTTGGATCGTTGTCCTTGCACTCGGAGCCTGCCGCATGGGTGGGACCCAGAACTGCTGCATCATTTACCACAGTCTCGCAGTCTTCTGTGGGTCGTGTGACATGGTCTGGCTTAAGGTCGCGTGTTGCAGAATTCTTAGTAGGTTCAGTTATAGTCCGTAAACTCTAAGAAGACAGGAAGAAGATTAATATAGTTGAGAAAACTGCCTTTTTAAAAAATGCTAATTATTTTAGGGTTTCATACCAAGGTAGTGACCTTCAGCATTCAGAAAATCAAATTATGCAGCACATATCATGGGGGAGAAACAAGCTACCAGGTGAATGACATCTTCCATGGCACCAGATGATGGCTCTCCTAAATATCACAAGGAATTGACGCGTTCGTCTGGATTTCCTCACCTATAGAAAGCCTGGTGTTGAAAACTTACCTTATGCCCATCTAGGTGTTTTCTGATTGGTATGCAACTCTCTCTGCCTCCTGTGATGGTTATTCTCAGGCTGTTCCATACTGATTTTCATATGCTTTCTTCCTGCTTGGACCAGTGAAGCAATAAATAAGCAGAAAAAAAAAAAAAAAGGTAGGTCTCTCCAAACAGCATCAGAGCAGTGGTGCAGGAAATAGAAAGCAACTCCCAGAAGAAGCAAATGCATTCATAGCAAATTCCACCAGCAAACGAGTAATGTCATCCAGCTAATTATATGTAATTGTCCCCTATATTGAACCAATAAATAATGTAGGAGGCCAGTACTGCTTGTTGGAGATTATAGCTCTATATAAATAGAAGGAAAACAAATGAGAAAAGCTGAAAATAGGTAGTGTGTACTAAAATTGTCATCAAAGGCATTTTATAGTATTACCCACTGGCATAAAATTTTCTGTATGTATCCACTGAATACTACATCTTGGTGTGTCAAAGTCAGAATAGAAGTTGTAATTTTTTCAAACTCTATGGTGACTCTGAGCATGCCACCTAATATGAATAAGTAGCCAAAATCATTGTTAATGTTCTGGTCTTATTAACAGGGCCACCTGGCCAGGGTTAACAATATCTCAGAATGGCTTAAGTATTTGAAAAGGTGACTATATCGTCTTAAAATATGGCATGAAAATATCAGTGAACCCTGCTAGTATCATGCGTGTGACCAAAATATTCATTGTTCACCATTCCCCTATAACAGACACATAATATGCTGAAAGGATCTCCGTGACTTATAACAGAAAGTCCCAATGAGCGCAGCAAAGCCGCTAGCTTGGCAGCCAATTCTGATGATGAAGCCCACTCACTGTTTCCTACGATTCGTCCTGAACTGCCCGAGTCCACACCTCTGTGCAAGAAGAGGCAGCTCCTCACCTGTTCCACAGCTTCAGTTTAAGCATGGACATGTCTTTCTCTGTTCATCTTGAGCCTGTTGTTTAAGGCAAAGACTTAAATCCTTCCTGCTCTTCTCTAATCCCAGTAGACCAAAGCCAAGATTATAACCAGACGTGTAGGGAAACAGCCCATCATCAATTGCCTGTATTCCAAGCAGAGGAGACAAGATTCGGGTTAAGCTATAGAAGGATCCTGGAAGGCTAGACTCTCTGTAACCATCACTGCCATACATTTATTTTCATCACTGTCTTTGATAATCCAAAATAGTATTATTTTAGACTTATTCATCATCCCTGTGTACATCCATCTAGCCACTTGTTTACTTTTTTCTTTCACTCAAAGAATATGTGTTGAGTACTTAATATGAAGGAGGTCCATGATAGGTTCTAGAGATAAAAAGATAAATTACATCTTCCCTTAGAGCACTTAGACTGAAGGAAATGAACTAAAATGCCACTTTTTTCATATTAACAGTTCAAACTTGTTCATAATAACTCAGCTATCAAAGGTGGAGAAAGAAGCAATCAAAAGATATATAAATCAAGTGCAGTATATCCAATCAGCTTATAGTTCTATTGAAAAAATAAGAGTGAAAGAAATATAGAAGTACATGATAAAATGCTCAAATAAAATCAATATGAAAATTCAAGGTATAGACTTCTCTTCTCTGTCATTAGAAAACCTTTTATCTAATTTCCAGGTCCACCTGAAATAACCATCAGCAGTGTGAGAGAGAATGAGATTTAAAGAGTAGCTAGGATGGTAGTCATATACTTTAAGCTGGAAACCTGTGACAGTTGGTCTTCTAAGACTTCTTGAGATGTTTACTAGGCTGCCTTTGTTGCTGTTCAGTCTCTAGGTAATGTCCAATTATTTGTGACCCCATGGACTGCAGCATAACAGGCTCCCTTGTCTTTCACTATCTCCTGGAGTTTGCTCAAATTCACATCCATTGAGTCAGTGATGCCATCCAACCATCTCATTCTCTGTCACCCCTTTCTTCTCCTACCCTCAATCTTTCCCAGCATCAGAGTCTTTTCCAATGAGTTGACCTTTAGCATCAGGTGGCCAAAGGATTGGAGCTTTAGCTTCAGCATCAGTCCTTCCGATGAATATTCAGGACCAATTTCCTTTGGGATGGACTGGTTTGATCTCCTTGCAGTCCAAGGGACTTTCAAGAGTCTGCCTTGTGTGTTCTAGGAGTCTGCCTACATGAGATTATCCCTCCAAAAGCGTATCAACATTTTGTTGGTAAATATCCTAAAGATATGAGTTTGAAATCTGGGCAGACACTTCTCTCCCGCTTGAATTTTCTTTTGTGTTGTTAAATCAGCACCAGATAGCATGCATTCTTTGCTTCTAGATATAATCTTGTCTTGAAATTGTCCTGATAATGTTTTGTTCCTTCCCTTCTTATATAGGAAGAATTCACTTAAAAGACATTGTGTTTCTTTGTTACCTTGCTTGTTTGCTTGTTTTGAGACTGGGAAATCTGTTAGGAAGAAGGTAAAGTCTAATGATGTATTTTTTAATAAAAAAGAGCTTTAGAAAATTGTATAAGTTAGTGTATATTTGAGAAGTTTTGCATGAGAGACTATTACGAAAAATAAATGTCCACCTGATGCATTGAAGAGGACAATGAATAAGAGAAGAAATATAAAGGTCAAACATGAGTGACAACAGGAAAGCCTATTCATTATATAAATAGATAGCTACAAATCTGCTGTGATAAATTCATGAAGGCTCCCCTTTTCAAAGTATATACCCTTTCTACATACAAAATGCTGATAAAAGTCAGCCTACCATTAAAGGTTTATTTCTTCTGATAAATATTTAGTCATCTGATATAATGTAAATGAAAGTCTACAGTGAAAATAGGACTGATTTTGAAACTAGTGGTTTTTTGCTCCGATACCACTTTTACTTAGCCAAACCCGGTATATAACTGTTCATATAATAATAAAGAGTCAAATGAATAAATAAAGAATCCAAAATTACGAGAAGAGTAAGAGGGGCAAATAAACATAGCAACAGCAATGAAAAACAAAATAAAACAGAGCAAACATACCCAGTGGATCGATACAAATGTCTAAATTGGTTACACGTAAGAACACAAAATGCCATTGCTAGTAGAGGTTTCTCTAGGAAGTGTTTTCATAGAAGATGGATTTGGAGATTATTTTAAAGGCCTGAGGAAACATGAAATGGTGGAAGGCAATGCATAGCTATACCCCATGAGTTTTCTTCTGACATGTGAATACCTTTGAAAATAGCCTGAGGGACCACAGGCCCCAGGAACTAGCTGTTCATAGCTAATTATCCAAAGACTTGAAGATGCCAAGCTGTGCAAAGTCAATTCGACTTTGCCTAGTACAGCCTGAAGCTACTTCAGTTAAACCTCAGTCATAGTGTTTCTAATGAAAGGGGCAAAATAAAATAAAAATTGCAAACCCAATTCAATACAAGTGAATAAAACTGTAAGAGGTAAAGGCACACAGCAGCCAATAATTAAGACTACCAGGCCTATTGTTTCTCTAGAAGCCCAGACTATAAAAAAGGAGTAATTGTCTTATACAAAATTCAAAAATAAAACTCATTAGATTGGGACTCAAGTTTACAACTTACTCAAGTAGATGTTGCTCTGTAGTCACAAAGAAAGCATGTCAAAGAAAAAAGTTAAGTGCTCATTAAAATAAAATTTTCAATAAATTTTATAGAATTGTGTATGTTAGTCACTCAGTTGTGTCTGACTCTTTGCCACCCCCATGAACTGCAGCCCACCAGTTTCCTCTGTCCATGGAATTCTCCAGGCAAGAATACTGGAGTGGGTTGCCATTTCTTTCTCCAGGGGATCTTCCCAACCCAGGGATAAAGCCCAGGTCTCTTGCATTGCAGGCAGCTTCTTTACCATCTGAGCCACCAGGGAAGCCCATTTATAGAATTAAGACACAGATAAAAAGAAAATTGTCCACAATATATCAGTAAGTGAATAATAAGGATATAATAGGATCAGAAATGTTGACATATCTTCATCAAGGCTAATTTAACCATGAGATTTAGTAAAGAATCCGCCTGCTAATTCAGGAGATGCGGGAGACGTGGGTTCAATCCCTGAGTCAGGAAGATCCCCTAGAGAAGAAAATAACAACCTGTTTCAGGATTCTTACCTGGAAAATTCCATGGACAGAGGAGAACAGTGGGCTACAGTCAATGAGGTCACAGAGTTGTACGTGACTGAGCACAGGCAGCATCCTGGCCTTAGCAGAGAAGCCTCCCTGATGAGATCACTCCTCTGTGGGACAGGCCCGCCCCCTGGGGGCACAGTGATTGTGGCATCTACTCTTTCATCATAGAGGTGGCAACAACTCTTTATTTGTAGAAAAGACATGCATTCTGGATAAGCATTTGCTTTCCATGCCTATAATGTTTCTGCTGTCCTGCAGACCTCTAAGATTATTTTCCTCATTATCAGGACATTCCCATCAACATTGCCTCTGGCAAAGGACTCAACTCAACAAAGAAGCATGACAATGGGCTCATGCCCAAAGAATTTACTCTTATTACCTACCTAGTATCTCATTACACAGAAGCAGCTGGACTGGCACAATAATGAAACAGCCTAGTGAAGATTTAGATGCAGTGCTAACGGGGAGAGGAGGAACTAAGATGGCGGAGGAATAGGACCGGGAGACCACTCTCTCCCCAATAAATACACCAAAAGAACTTTTAAAGGCCGAGCAAACTCCATAAAACAGGATCTGAATGCTGGCAGAGGACATCGGGCATCTGGAGGGGCAGCCCATTGCCGACGAGAGGAGGTAGGATAAAAGAAAAAAAGAAAGAAAGTAAAGGGAGAGACAAAGAGTTGGGGACGGGATCTGTCCCAGAAGGGGAGTCTGGAATAAAGAGGAAAAAAAAGAGGAGAAAGGTTTCTGAATACCAGGGAGCATTCTCTCTGGTGGATCTACGGTGAATCTTGGAGAGCAAGATAGCTGGGAGTAAAAGCAGATTAATAGTTAAGCCCTGCAAGGTACATCTCTGCTCCTCGGCGGGCCGGGCGCCCCACCCCCCACTAGCCGAAGTGGACTGCTCCTGCTCAGGGAGGGGTGGGCCGTGCGCTCAGGGAACGAAGCAGCCCAAGGGACCTAACCTCCCAGGAATAGTCCCCCCCCCACAGGCCCACACACAGAACAAAGGGCTGTGTGGAGTCGGCAGAGAGGCAGCCGGCCGGGTTGAGCTGGGCGGCTGTGGGCTACGGACCGGCCCAGCCCCCGAGAGCAGCAGGCATAACCCGCCCCGGCGAGCCTTCCGCGGCCAAATTGGGAGCAGAGCTAGGAGCTAACCAAGATTTCTGGGGATTCTGGACGGGTTGGCGCTCTACACACCTAAGAAGGCGTGCTCAGCTGCATGCCGAGAAAACCTAGCTGATGGGCCGGGGGAGGGGAGAAGCCGCACTCCCCAACTGTGCCGGGTGGACGACAGAGAGCTTGAGCAGAGGGGGCGGGGGAAGCGCACTCACCAGGAGCGGGGCAAACCCCAGAGCGCTGAATAGACACTTAAAAGACCAGCAAACAGAAGATGCTAAAGCAAGCAGAGGGAGCAGCTTTGGAACTGACAGGGGTAGCAGATTAAATCCCTGCAGGTGGCGCAGACTGCATAGAAAGGAGTCTATAGACCGTGAGAAGTACAAGCCGGACCAAGGAATTATCTGAAAATGAACTGACCCCTCGCTGTACGCATCAGCACCAGCGAAAGCCTTAGTTATAACTGTACTAGGAACATCTTTTAAATTTTTAAAATTTTTTATACTTTTTTTTGTTTTTTGTTTTTTTTTTTTAGAATTTTTAAGTCCCCTATAACCTTGTTATTTTTTTTCTTTCTTTTCCTTTATTTTTATTTTCCGTTTTTTTAATCTCCTCTTTCTCCCTTATTGTATTCTCCATCCTATTTCTTTTCTTACCTTTTATATCTCCACTTTTCCCCCCTTTTTTATTTTTTAATTGATTTTTTTAAATTTTCTCCTTTATCTTTCTTTCTTTTTTTTTATAATAGTATTTTTGAGAATCCAGTCTTTACTCTAGATTTTTAATCTTTGCTTATTAGTATTTGGTATCAACTTTGTACCTTTAAGGATCCAAGCTCCAGTACCCATTGTTACCTGGGAGTGAGATCATAGGCTTGACTGCTCTCTCCCCATTCTTGTCTCTCCTCCCCCCCCCCCTTTTTTTTCCTTCTCCTACCAAGACACCTTCAACATCCCCTTCCTATGTATATTCTCTACCCAAATCTGGGACTCTGCTTGAGTGTTACGAGCTGTGAAGAACACTGAAATAACTTACCACTGGCTGGATCTGTCTCTGTCCATCTGACTCTCTCTTCTCTCTCTCTGGTCAATTCTGTCTCCTTCCACCCTCTTCTCATTTCGGAATAACTCTGTGAACATTTCTGAGGGATCCAGGCTGTGGAGAGTACACAGGGGAGCAATCACTGGCCACTTCACTCCCTCACCATCAGATTCCTCTATTCTCCTTCTGGTCCATGCCATGTAACTCTGTGTACCTGTGAAGAAACGTCTCATGACTAAACTAGTGGTTCTGCCACGATCAGTGCATAGATGAAAGAGTCCTGAGGCTACTGGAAAACAGGAGGCTAAACCCAGACCTTGAGAATTCCAGAAAACTCCTGGATCCAAGAGTTAATTAATCTATAGGAACTCATCAAACTCCTCCATACCAAAACTGAAACCAACCAACCCCCAAAGGCCAACAAGCTCCAGAGTAAGATATACCAAGCAAATTCTCCAGCAATGCAGGAACACTGCCTGGAGCCTCAATACACAGGTTGCCCAAGGTCACACCAAGTCCACCAACACCTCAAAACTCTTTACTGGACACTCCATTGCTAGTAACAGTGAGGAAACCCAGATCCACCCACCAGAACACCACACAAGCTTTTCCATCCAGGAAACTTCGACAAACCACACATCCAACCCCTCCCATAGTGAGGAACCCTCACAATAAAGGGACAACACAGCAAGATAAACAAGATCAAAAGGCAGAGAAATACCCAGCAAGTAAAGGAACATGATAAATATCCCCTAGACCAAACAAAAGACGAAGAGATAGGATGTCTACCTGACAAAGAATTCCGAATAATGATAGTGAAAATGATCCAAAACCTGGAAAATAAATTGGAGTTGCAGTTCAATAACCTGCAGGCAAGGATTGAGAAGATGCAGGTAAGCTTTAACAAGGACTTAGAAGAAATGAAAAAGAGTCAAAATACAATAAATAATGCAATAAATGAGATCAAAAACACCCTGGAGGGAACCAACAGTAGAATAACAGAGATAGAAGACAGGATAAGTGAGGTAGAAGACAGAATGGCAGAAATAAATGAAACAGAAAGGAAAAATGAAAAAAGAATTAAAAGATATGAGGACAATCTTAGAGACCTCTGGGACAATATTAAACGCACCAGTATTCAAATGATAGGAGTCCCAGAAGAAGAAGACAAAAACAAAGACCATCAGAAAATTCTTGAAGAGATAATTGTTGAAAATTTCCCTAAATTGGGAAAGCAAATAGCCACTCAGGTCCAAGAAACACAGAGAGTCCCAAATAGAATGAACCCCAAGTGGAACACCCCAAGACACATATTAATCAAATTAACAAATATCAAATACAAAGACCAAATATTAAAAGCAGCAAAGGAAAAGCAAAAAATAACTCACAAGGAGAATCCCATAAGGATAACAGCTGATCTCTCAATAGAAACGCTTCAGGCCAGAAGGGAATGGCAGAACATTCTTAAAGTCTTGGAAGAAAACAATCTACAACCCCGATTACTGTACCCAGCAAGGATCTCATTCAAATTTGAAGGAGAATTCAAAAGTTTTTCAGAAAAGCAGAAACTGAGAGAATTCAGCAACACCAAACCAGCCCTCCAACGAATGCTAAAGGATCTTGCCTAGATAGGAAACACGGATGGGGTAGATAATCTCGAACCCAAAACAATAAAATAAATGCCAACGGGATCATACTT
>ML664173.1:3655853-3868684 GCA_007570785.1 Antilocapra americana | reverse complement strand
TAGTTTCCTTTGTTGTGCAAAAGCTTTTAATTTTAATTAGGTCCCATTTGTTTATTCGTGTTTTTATTTCCAATATTCTGGGAGGTGGGTCATGGATGCTGTGGGTCTTACGTGTTGAAGGCAGGGGAGCTCAGGGAGAAGAGGTGCGCCTGACTAACACGAGTCGGAGTCAGGTTCTGGGATTCTGCGGGCGTGTGTGCGGCGACCTCACGTCTTGTGATGGGGGTCTCGTCACTTCCACCTCGCCTCTTTTGCGTTCTCCAGTTCTTGGTTTCCAGAAGTTTCCCTTTATTTTGGAGGCAGCCTAATTCCTAGTTGTTACTCTGAGGAGACCCTCTCAGGTGACAAGCAAACCCTTCCTGTGATGGCCTCACCTGCCTTCCTGGAGACCAGCGCCGTATTCAGGACCCTAGTGCCATTCTCAAGGCAAGCCCTCTCTCTCTGCTGTTTTCAAACGGGGTTCTTTAGCCACACCTTCCTACCATTAAACTTCTCGAACAAATGTTAGATGCCAGATTCTCTGTCTTTCAAACTCCAGGGAAAGCATGTCAAGCATGCAGCTCTTTTGAAAACCCCACTTATTCAACTTAAAGTGGCCAAAAGAAAATAACAACAATAATTTTCTGCACACTTGCAGTAAAGCATCCTCAGCCTACAGTCTCTTCAGTCTCTGCCAGTTGATTATTAATACTTGCGTGTGCTGCTAGGTTGTGAATGAGGAGCTAGTTTGTAGCCAACTCTACTGCAAGTCCTGAATAGATGATCCAGGTAATCTTATGTTAGGATAAGAGTATACCAACTATTTTGTTCTTGACTGTTGAAGTGTTTGTTAAAATACCAATACAACATGAAGAGTTGCATCTAACAGCTTGTTACATCTGTTATCCACAAAGACAATGGTGTGTGTTAGGAAGCTACGTATGCTAAGTCGCCTCAGTCCTGCCTGACTCTGTAGGACCCCGTGGACTGTAGCCCACCAGGCTCCTCTGTCCATGGAATTCCTCAGGCATGAATGCTGAGTCATTTCCTTCTCCAGGGGATCTTCCCAACTCAGCGATCAAACCCGTGTCTCTTATGTCTCCTGCATTGGCAGATGGGTTCTTTACCACTAGTGCCACCTGGGAAGGCAGCTATATTTGAGCTCAATATAAGATGTAATATTTTAAAGGAAGAAAGCTAACCAAATATGACATAGGCTTCCTCATGAGACGATAGATCTCCTATAAATTGCAGTGTGTAAGCAGAGACAAGTTGACCATTTATTCAAATGTTATTAAATGTTCATTGAAGAAGTTGACTTCCCACCCTGTATATTATGAGTATTGGGGTTAGAGAGCACACCCGGCAAAGGTCCGTATAGTCAAGGCCGTGGTCTTCCCAGTGGTACATATGGTTGTAAGACCTCGATTGTAAAGAAGGTGAAGTGCCGAAGCATTGAGGCCTTCACACCGTGGTGGCAGAGAAGACTCATGAGAGTCCCTTGGACACCAGCGAGGTCAAACCAGAAAAACTTGAGGGAAATCAACCCTGCATACTTGTTGGAAGGGCTGATGCCGAAGCTGAAGCTCCAGTATTTGGATCATCTAGTGAGAACAGCTGACTCATTGGAAAAGTCTGTGATGCTGGGAAAAATTGAAGGCAGAAGGAGAAGAGGACATCAGAGGGTGAGATGGCTGGATGGAATCATCGATGAAATGAATATGAAATTAGGCAGACTCCGGGAGATGGTGAGGGGCAGGGAGGCCTGGCGTGCTGCATTCCATGGGATCGCAGAGAATCGGACACAACTGGGAGACTGAATAGCAACCACCAGCACACCCAACTTTGTTCTATTTTGTTTTGCTTTTACATATTTAGAAACAAAAGTCTGGTAAAATCAAATACCAGTTAATATGCACTGTTGATTCAATTAGACTTCCCTGGTGGCTCAGATGGTAAAGCGTCTGTCTACAGTTTGGGAGACCCGGGTTCAATCCCTGGATTGGGAGGATCCCCTGGAGAAGGAAATGGCACCCTACTCCACTACTAATGCCTGGAAAATCCTATGGACAGAGGAGCCTAGTAGGCTACACTCCATGGGGTCACAAAGAGTCAGACACGACTGAGCTTTCATTCAGTTACACTCAACAAACATTTTTTGAGGGCCAAATATGTGTAAGGCACTCTGCTAGGCACTGAAGAAGTTGAGAAGGAAGACGCTGTCCCTGTGGTCCTAAAACTTATAGTGACAGGATGACGAAGGGGGCTAAACCACCCCTGAGTATCCCCACCCCACTATACTATCTTATCTTGCCTACTTAAAGTTCCTCATTTGAAATGGACCATAAACCAAAATAATTTTTTCCAAAGATAATTTAAAATGACAAATCACTGGCAATTTAATGCAAATCAATTTAGTAACAGTAATTAATTCACACGTGTCACATTTCTTATACTAGAATGTAATTCACTTATTACATGTTGTCACGATTCAAAGAGCTGCCTGCGCATGCAATTTCCACTGAACTGTACCCTGTCTTTATGGAAGTGCTCTTTTTTCAGTCCTGGGGAAAACAGAAGGGACAGCAGCATACATTTAGCCTGAACTGCTCAGGACACAGCATGCTAAACCCTATGCACTTTCTATTTGCAAAGTATTCAAACGCCTTCACCAGGAAAGTCAGTTAGGAAGGAAGGACTGCTTGTAGAATTAAGAGCAGAGTGTAGCTGTGCATTTTTCTTTCAGTTGGTTAACTGAAAATCAATTTCCTGTTTTAAAAGCAGACCCATCAAAGGCAAGTGTCCAATTTTAAGCTAAGCTCTACACTATGCTTTTCAATAAAATGTCTCTCTGCCTCTTTCCTTTTTCTCATTTCAACGTCCTGTTACATATTTCTGAAAGCTCGCCTTTCAAAGTTGGTGTATGCTATGATTGTGTGCAATGAAAAGCTCTGAAAGGCCACAAAGAAAAGTATCACTTGCCTCCATCTCTGAGGAGACGGCCCTTTGAATTAAGACTGATTCCACCTGCTCAGCCTGACTGAGCCTGAATTGATAATGCCTGCGTGTTGTGGCTTCTCCTGCTTTATTTCCCTTTGCATTCTTTTTCATTCCAGGATGTATTGTGGGCCATTATCCGATTTTCATAGCAGCATGAGTGATTACTAAAATGCTGTGAAAGAGAAACTAAATCCTTCAAAAGAGGCATTCACCGAAGGCTCCTAGGAATCATATGCCAATATTCTTTGCTGATTATTGGGATTCAAAGCGGAACATTCGAAACATCCAAAGGAATTTAACTGTACCTCACAAAGATTTTTATTTTCCTTTTCTTAAATGCTTAGAGTTCTTGAGATTGAGGGGTTTCCGTTTAGTTTTATGTCTTCACTGTTGTTCGTTTTTATTTTATGTATTAATACAATGTTGTCTGGCAAAAGAACAAGACAAACATAGGTAAACTTTCACTCAAATAACTGCTCTTTCTCCAAAACCCAAAAACACCCGTATCTAGACAGACCTCACCTCTACAAAGTGTGTTGGCCTTTGCACTAGGAATTGTAAAGGGTGAGTTTTGAGCAGGCTGTGACTTCAACAATCTGCCAGTAGTAAGTGCAGCATTAAAAAAGTGCAAGTGGCTGGAAACGCAGCCTGCTGAGAAGTCTGGTGGCTTCCCAGGTGGTGCACAGGTAAAGAATCCACCTGCCAATGCAGGAATTTTAAGAGACACAGGTTCGATTCCTAGAGAAGGAGGAAATGGCAACCCACTCAATATTCTTGCCTAAAAATTCCTTGGACAGAGGACCCTGGTGGACCGCAGTCCATGGGGTTACAAAGAATCTGACACAACTGAGTGACTGAGCGTGCACACACACACACTGACTATAATTACTGATGTTCTGGAAGAACTAGGGGTTGGGTTAAGCAAACAATGCAAGACTGCAGCTGACGCTCCATGAACAGCTACAGCTTGCCAGATACAAGTGTAGGCTACAGGCATAGAAAAGTGAATCAGACACATGTCTTTCCCTGTTCATGCTTCACGACTATGCCACATGTTATAAAGAAGTAGGTACAAATGTTATATGAAAAAAGTGAATATTGATTTATTATGAAAGACAACCCAAATGCCCATACACCTTTAACTGCACAAGCAAAATGTGACATATCCACCCAATGGGGTAATATTCAGTGATAAAAAGGAACAAAGTACTAATACATACCACAGCACGGATGAGCCTCAAAAACACTGTGGTAAGTGAAAGGAGCCAGATGGAGAAGACAATGTAGAGTGTGATTTCACTACTTTAAGTGTCCAGAAAAGGCAAACCCACAGGAACAGGAGGTAGATTGCTAATCATCTGTGGCTGAGGCTGGGAGTGGGAATTCTCTGGGAGTGATCGGAATCATCCAAAACTAATTTACAGTGATATTGCACACCTTGGTAGATTTACTAATAGTCATTTAATTACACACAGATACTCAATTTTATAATATAGAAATTGCATGTCACTAAAGCTGTTGTAGAGACATCACTTGCCAACAAAGGTCCGTCTAGACAAGGCTATGCTTTTTCCAGTAGTCATGTATGGATGTGAGAATTGGAAGGTGAAGAAAGCTGAACGCCGTAGAATTGATGCTCTTAAACTGTGGTGTTGGAGAAGACACTTGAGAGTCCCTTGGACTGCAAGGAGAGCCAACCAGTCCATCCTAAAGGAGATAAGTCCTGGGTGTTCATTGGAAGGACTGATGCTGGAGCTGAAACTCTAATACCTTGGCCACCTGATGCGAAGAGCTGACTCATTGAAAAAGACCCTGATTGTGGGAAAGATTGAAGGTGGGAGGAGAAGGGGACAATAGAGGATAAGATGGTTCGATGGCATCACCAACTCAACACATATGAGTTTTGGTAAACTCCAGAAGTTGATGATGGACAGGGAGGCCTGGCGTGCTGTGGTCCATGGGGTCACAAAGAGTCAGACATTACTTTGCAACTGAACTGAAGTGAACTGAAAGCTGTTGTAAAGTAAATGTCCACACGAGGTAGGGGAAGATGAAGAAGACAGAAGAAGGAAGAACTTTGAGAGGGCATCCGCCTCATTTTCATAGTGCTGTGGGAACAGATTAACACAAATTTGGTTTATAAAGCAGCATAAATGTATTCCCTTCCACTGCTGGTGCTCAGAACCCGAGATCAGTCTCACTGGCCTAAAGCCAAGATACTGGTGGAGTTGACTCCCTCCAGAGGCTCTGAGGGGAGAGCCGACCGCTTTGCCTTTGTCAGCTTCCAGTAACTGACTATTCTTTGGCAGGTGGCCCTACATCCTTCCTGCTGCATCACCAATGTCTGCGTCCATCATTGTATCTCCTTCTCTATGACTCTTTCTGCATCTTTCTTATCAGGACAGCTTCAGTCACATTAGACTCACCTGGGATAAGCTCTTCATGCACGGATCCTTGACTTAATTACTTCTGCAAAGTCACTGTTGTAACATTCCCAGATTCTGGAGATTAATTTGTAAACATATTTGAAGACCATTTTTTAGAACAACATCAGGCACATTTCATTTTGGATAGAAATTTTTAATTGGATTCTTGAAGTATGGATGCTTTTCATGTAGAGAAAAATGAAGAAATTCACTCCAAGTAGATATAATGTCAGGAAAGGAATAAAGAGAGAAAGCTGCATATAATCTGTGAAATAAGACAACAACAGTTGGATTCGGCTATTCATCATCTGTTTCCTGATTAGCTGGTTAGATTGAGATTCAAATGTGCTACAATATTCTCCAGCCTTTAAATATCCTTCCTTGCCTACACAAACTCTTTCAGTTACCACCCAAATGCTTTGTTTTCTTATTACAGTATTTTCACAAATGTTTCAACAGTGTTTCTACACTCGTTTTTTTTTTTAATCTTGCTTTCTTACCAATATCTCTGAAATTCATGCCATTTTGGATTTGCCCTTACCACTCCACTTTCACTGCACTACAAGCTCAGCAATGACCTCAACATTCCCAAATCCAATGGTCCATTTTTATCTTCATCTTATATGACTCATCAGCTGTGATTGACTTACCTGATGACCCTCCATTTAGAGAATATGTGTTCTCTTGGACTTCCCTGGTAGCTCAGCTGGTAAAGAATCTGCCCACAATGCAGGAGACCTGGGTTTGGTTCCTGAGTTGGGAAGATATGATGGAGAAGGGGTAGGCTAACCACTCCAGTATTCTTGGTCTTCTCTGCTGGCTCTGCTTGTAAAGAATCTACCTGCATTGTGGGAGACCTGAGTTCAACCCCTGAGTTGGGAAGATCCCCTGAAGAAGGGAACAGCTACCCACTCCAGTATTCTGGCCTGCAAAATTCCACGGACTGTATAGTACATTGGATCACAAAGAGTCAGACTGAGTGACTTTCACTTTCACTGGCTTCTAGAATAATATTCTCCTGTAGTTCCTCTACATCATTGTATCTTTCACTTTTTCCTTATCTCCAAATATAGGTATTCCACTTCTTTGACCTTCATCATCTTCTCTCTCTATATTCTGGCTCTAGATTATCTCAGCCAGCTCATGATTCTGAATACCATTTTTACTATGATGACTGCATTTATAATTTTATGACTCCTATTTTCATACCTATAGCCTCAACCCTTCTTCTAAAATCCACACTTGTAATTCAACAACCTATCTGACTTCTCTACTTGGATGCATAATAGGCACCTCAAACTGTATATAGTTCATCTAGAGTACTAGATTCCTCTTGCTCCAGATTGGCCCCTCTACCAGTCTTCTCCTTCTTAGAGTTACCACCATCTGTTTGGTTCCTTGGGCCAAACTTAGACTGTCTTTAATTCCTCTAATTCTCACAGTTCACATCTGATCCATCATCAAGTCCTCCAGATTATACCTTCAATATATATATATATATATATAGCTTGATAACTTATCACTTCCCTTGTGGTTCAGATGGTAAAGCATCTGCCTGCAATGCAGGAGACCTGGGTTTGATCCCTGGGTTGGGAAGATCCCCTGGAGAAGGAAATGGCAACCCACTCCAATACTCTTGCCTGGAAAATTCCATGGATGGAGGAACCTGGTAAGCTACAGTCCATGGGGTCTCCAAAGGGTCAGACATGACTGAGCAACCTCACTTTCTTTGATCACTCATTAACAGCATCATTTCTACAGCCCTTCTTCAAGTAACAGTATATTATCTATTTCTTCAATGTCAGCAGCCTTGGATTTGATCTACTTGTTTCCACTCTTGATCATCTCCATTTTATTTTTTACAAAGCCACCGGTAGAATTATCATGTGTATGTAAGTCAGCTCACTCTATATACTTGCTCAAAATTCTTTCTGTGCACCCCCACAGTGGTCCCCAACAATTTCACACCCTCGTCTTCGCCCCTTTGTAGGGTTCCCTCTCATGTTGCATCAGGGTCTGGTTTATGTGGCCATTAGAACATGGCTGACGGTACATCACATCCAAAACAAGATTCTATTGATAAGAGACTACGGATTCAGTTTGATAAAAGACTATGGATTCTCTCTTTTTCCTCCTGTTGCCTGTTGCCCCCTTCCCTTCACCTCTCTCACATCACCCATCTGAGGGGAGCCATGCCATAGACGGAAGTCCTAGGCAGAGGCACAGATATTAAGGAATCATAACCTTCTGTTAACAGCCATTTGAGCTCAGAAATTGATCATCCAGATCCAGTTAAATCTCAGATGACTGCAACCCTGGCTGAAACTTTGATAGCTGCTATATGAGAGATCTTGAGACATGACCATCTAACTAACCGCCCTGATTCATGACTCAACTGTGAGATCACAGTAGAAAAAGTACATTAAAGCTTTTTAAGCTGCTAATGTTTGGAGCAATTTATTATGCATCAGTAGATAACTAATTTCTATAGTAATTGGAAAAATAATGGCTTTAGGTTTTCTATTTGGAAAATAAAATGGAAAGGTGAGATGTATTTGCCATCTGATGTTTTACCATCTCTGATAGCTTTTTGTGAATTTTGGAGAACTCAAACTCACTTTTGAATTAATGGCTGAAATAAATGCCATTTGGGATACTTCTGTCTCAGGACTATTTAAAAAGCAGCCATGGAATAATTGTCTATTCATTTAGTTTAGTGACCCAGTCCAATAAATTAGGTGTGTAGTCAAGAAGAGTCAAGTGGAATAGAGACATGTGAGAGGCCACTTCTTGGAATTAGCAGCAAGGTGAGAAGAGCAGACCTGTGGCCCCTCACTGACTCATTTATCCCTTCTTTCTGTTAATGGATGAGTATGATGCACTTTTTTGGAACTGACACTGAGGGTCTAGTAGTTAACAAGGCATAATCCTTATCCTCAAGCTAGAGCGATATAGAAAGACAATTTTGAAACACCACAGCAAATACATGCCACAGTGAATTACTCAATATAAAGACCAGTTTTCATTAGAGTCAGAGCAACCGAGGGACATGAGTTTTTTAAATTGTGTAGTCGATGTTTCAACATAAACAAGACATAATCATATTAGGGAAAAATCAACACTCTTTTAGACTCCCATACACTTACTGTATGATTCAGCATCGTTTTCATTTTTAAATTATATATGATGAGTTAGCATGGAACTGTATGCTTTCTAGTGCTTGGGGCTTCTAAGATCCAAATCCAGAAATAAGTGTGTGATAAGAGTAAGTACACACTCCACAGAGCAAAGATGTATAAGAAGTGAAAGTGAAGTCGCTCAGTTGTGTCCGACCCTTTGCAACTGCATGGACTGTAGCCTACTGGGCTCCTCCATCCATGGGATTTTCTGGGCAAGGGTACTAGAGTGGGTTGCCATTTCCTTCTCTAGAGGATCTTCTCTACCTAGGGATCAAACCCAGGTTTTCCACATTGCAGGCAGATGCTTTACCCTCTGAGCCATGAGGGAAGCTCAAAGAAGCTGCCAACCTCCCCATTATGGAAGTGAACCCCGGTCTCCCACATGACAGGTGGGGATACTAACCACTATAAAAAGGCCACTGTTAGGAGATAAATAGAAGTTATGTTATTCTAAGGAAAAGAGAGAAAGAGAACAGTCAGTCAAAAATTTGTAAAAGGGCGTTCTAGGGAGTGCAGCGTTGGCAAGCAAAAGAAAGATGGGGAAAGTCCTAAGCGTTTAACGTCTGGGCAGTAATGAAATAGCAGTGTTGACTTAAGAGACCAGAGAGCGCGCAAGGGCCAGAGGGATAATCAAGGATGTGTGCTGTGCTTTGTGGAAGTTGTACTGTATCTTGAGACCAGTGTGAAATATTTGCAGTAAAAGAGCAACATGATTAGACTTGTGATTTTTGGAATATGACATTTGCTACTCTGTAGTATTGGGGTCCAGCTAATGAAAGCAATTATGTTGTAATAATACAGAAGAATAAATATGATGGCTCTCTTGTCAAATAGTAATTTGGAAGATGGAGAAAAATAAATATATGCAATGGATATTGAATAGGTCTTAGTGAGAGCAGTTTGTGATTTAGTACAAGTGACATAGGGAGGGTGTCTCAAGAGTTGTGGATAATAACCATGTTTCTCCCTTATGCAACATGGAAAGTCTTTGCACTCTCTGTTGAGATAGGGAACGCAAGAGGCATAAAACTGCATCATTATATAGACTTCCCAAGTAACCAGTTCAAAGCATACAAGAGCTATCATCACTCTAGTGTTAATGGTTCAGTCGTGTCCAACTCTTTGCAACCCCAAGAACTGTAGCTTCTGTCCATGGGATTCTCCAGACAATAAAGCTGGAGTGAGTTGCCTTTCCCTTTTCCAAAGATCTTTTTCAAAGTGTGATGCCCAAATTGTAGACCTGGCTTAGCAGTCTACACTGGAGGGAGGCCAGGAGGTTTAGAAAGAAACAGAAGCTCCTCGTCTGCTTCACAAGATGCCCACTTCAGTATCTTTCAGGAAAGCAATTCTTATGTTTAGTTTTTTATTAAATCATTTGTGCTTCATATACTATATGTGTGTGTGCATACATCTGCATGTTAGTATTAAGTCATAGTGACAAAATGAATGTCATATAAGCAACACTCTTCTATGGAATTAGACTGCTATCAATTACTTTCATGGATACATACTTGAGTGTCACTTTCATATCCCACCACTTTTCATTTTCCTGAGGAGAAAAGACTTAACCAGAATCGCCTATTCACTTTTTTTATGTTCATAGTATTTCCATATATATCTCATGACAGGATTGTTTTGAGAGTTATAATACTGGTACCATATTATATGTAATCTACCAATGGAAACAATGGCAAACTTTATTTTTGGGGGCTCCAATATCACTTCAAATGATACTGCAGCCATGAAATTAAAAAACAAACAAACAAACAAAACCTTGCTTCTTGGAAAAAATCTATGACAAACCTAGACATGTATTAAAATGCAAAGACATTACTTTGCCAACAATGGTCCATATAGTCAAAGCTAAGGTTTTTCCAGTAGTCATGTGTGGATATGAGAGTTGGACCATAAAGAAGGCTGAACACAAGAATTGATACTTTTGAGCTGTGGAGTTGGAAAAGACTCTTTAGAGTCCCTTGGACTGCAAGGAGATAAAACCAGTCAGTCCTAAAGGAAATCAATTCTGAATATTCATTAGAAGGAATGATGCTGAAGTTCAAGCTCCAATACTTTGGCCACCTGATGAAAAAGGTGACTAATTTGAAAAGACTGTGATGCTGGGGAAAATTGAAGGCAGGAGGAGAAAGGGATGACAGAGGATGAGATGGTTGGATGGTATCCCTGACTCAATGGACTTGAGTTTGAGCAAGCTCTGGGAGATGGTGAAGGACAGGGAACCCTGGCATGCTGCAACCCATGGGATCACAAAGAGTCAGACATGACTGAGCAACTGAACAACAACAAAAAATCTCCTTATTTTCTTCATTATAGCTTTAATTGTTATCGGTGCATTTCCATTATTTTGCTTTCATACAACATTCTCTTAAGAGCAACCTTTGACATGATTCTCGATGCCCCAGAATAAGTGTTTCTATACCTACACATGGAGTCAAGGGATACACAAATGGATATGCAAATGTTCAGCTTTGCAAGATAGTAGAAAATTATTTTCCAAAGTGGCTACACCAAATCATAATCCTCTGGCACTGTGTAAAGGTTTCTATTCATGCCAACTCTCGGTACCTTGAGATTTCTTTGTGTTCACCCGGAAATGCTGGATGGCAGCAGCTATTAATACATCAGGGAAGCTGGGACAAATGTTGGCTTGCCCTTACCTGCTGTTTCACTCCAGACAGTGGTGGCTCATGCAGTAAACTTGATCTTGATCTTGTTAAATGCTTTTACTTCTTCCCTGCCACACTTCCACTGTTCCCTCGCCCTTGTTTATCTGGGACTATACCCACTAATAAAACATTAGATCATCAGTTTTTTTTTTAGGAAACTCAGGCTAAGCGATGTGTCATCTCATTTTTCCCTGACAATGGAAAAGGAGACAGACTTTATTTTCTTGGGCTCCCAAATCACCACGGATGGTGACTGCAGCCATGAAATTAAAAGACGCTTGTTCCTTGGAAGAAAAGCTATGACAAACCTAGACAGCATATTTAAAAGGAGAGACATTACTTTGCCAACAAAGGTCCATCTAGCCATAGGTATGGTTTTTCCAGTAGTCAGTATGGATGTGAGAGTTGGACTATAAAGAAGATCCTTAGACTGCAAGGAGATACAGCCAGTCCATCCTAAAGGAAATCAGTCCTGAATATTCTTTGGAAAGACTGATGCTGAAGCTGAAACTCTGATACTTTGGCCACCTGATGGGAAGAACTGACTCTTTGGAAAGGACACTGATGCTGGGAAAGATTGAGGGCAGGAGGAGCAGGGGATGACGGAGGATGAGATGGTTGGATGGCATCACCGACTCAGTGGACATGAGTTTGACTAAGCTCTGGGAGTTGGAGATTGACAGAGAAACCTGGAGTGCTGCAGTCCATGGGGTTGCAGAGTGGGACACAATTGAGCAACTGAAGTGATTCTTGGGGTTTGTTCTTTTCAATAACTTTTATACTCAGCTTATCCTCAAAATCATGATTGACAGTTATTAAAATTGAATGAAATCTATGAAGTAATTGAGGGAGAAAGGACAATCATTAATACATTTTATCAGTCCATGTTTATAGATGATCATGATAAAGCTTTCATTTATGTAATTTTTACCTTTTGAAATTAATTTGCTGCAAAAACACATGTTTTGTTAGCTTTTTTAAGCACTTTAACTGGCTTTATTATATAGCCTATTCTTCATAGATTAGGTCTTCTATTTGCTGCTGGTGTACAGAAATGCATTTTATTTTCACATCTTGACCTAATATTCAGTTACCACTCTAAGCTATTTTTTATTTATTATCTTTATTGTAAATTTCTCTGTGTAGCCAATGTTACTTTCTATAAACAATGACCTCAGAATTCATTGGTAAAAGTCAGCCAAATATTGTGTTTTCATCATGGACAGGTTTTTGGTTATTGATCAATATTTTTGATAGTTATAGAGATTTCCAGGCATTCTTTTTTTTAATTGGTTCAATTTTCATATGATACACTTTCCTAGAGATTTGGATATTTCCTTTAAAGTTTTAATTTATTGGCCACAAAGAGACTTATTCAGATTTCTGACCAATATAATATTGAGGGGAAAAAATAGGAAATATGCTGAGCATTGCAGCAATATTTCAACATAATCTTTTGGAATTTCCAATCACATTAATTTGTAAGTAATTATTAATGTATTCAGCCAAGCACTGTATGTTTTATAATGTGATACAGCTAAAGATTCAACCCTAAAGAGATTAGAGTTCAATTAAAAACAGATTAAGAAATAATTTCAAATAACTAAAATTTAAAGTAGAAGATGCTTCAAGGTCTCCGAGGGGCATGGAGGAAGTAGTGTGAACACTGGAAGAAGATGGGTAACCATCAGACAAGGGTTTGGGGACTTCTTTGATCTGATTTCCTACAGTAGCCACACAGGGTCCAGATCCCCTGGCCTCATTAGCATCGCTTCTAGGCCACAATGGACATTCACAGCCAGGACTCTGACAACGGTGCCATCGAGGTGAAGCCCCACGGTCCTGCTAGGCTAAGGAGGTGTGTGGAGGCCGGCCAGCAGCGAGGGCAGCCACACGGCTCCAATAAAACCAGCTGGCTCGAGCCAAATGTGAGCAGGCCTGGTGGAAGCATTTTAAGGGAATGATTAAACAATAAAGAAAATCATCTGTGACTCCTAAAGGAGCAGTTTGATGCTTAGAAAGTAGCTATTTTGAATAACGACATAAAAACTGGCAAATAATAACAAAACTGGTTTGTTGTTGTGATACAGGTGCCTGCTAGGTATTTTATAAACAGTATTTCATTTAGATGGAAAGGAGGTAGACATGATCATCTCATTTTACTAAGTGGATATAACAGGCATGCTTGTTAGTGCCAACCCAGGAAGCCAAATCTGGTTAACTTAAACAGCAAAGCAGCTGGCAAGAAAGATGGAGAACTTACACTAAAAAGTGGATGGAAATCAAAAAAGTCTAGATGTAAGACCCAAAGCAAGGTTTACTCCACAGGGTAAGTGTGCCCCTTTGATCAACACTTAGGCCCCCAAGCTCTGGACAACCACCCCAGCTGCCCCTGAACTCTATGCAATGAATTCATCATCAACTGTTTCTTCATCTCACTGGCACTCACTGGGGATCCAGAATGATAGGTTAAGGTGTTTGAGAATCCATGCCCTGGTTGCTGGCCCAGAGTCGGGAGGGAAAGTGTTAGCTCTTCTTCAGCTCTCCAGTAGAAAGAAGCTTCATGCCTCCCACACAGACTCTTAAGAATTGGATATCCTCCCCAATTTAGAAAAGATTTCAGATGCTCAGGAGCATGGAAATGCACATCATTGTCAAGATGATGGGACTAATGAGCAGAGATGTTTTTCAGGCTCAAGTCTTGTCTAAATCAAAACTACACAGTCTTTAAGTGGAACTCAGTCAGTGGAAACAAATTCTACAGAAAAGTTTTGTTGCGGAAAGCACATAATTTTTAGAGCGATGTCATGTGAGTAGGTCTCTCATTGAGCATCTGTACCCCATAAGAAGATGCTAAACAAGATAGAGTAGGGACTGCCTCTTATATTCTTAGAATTTATGGTCTAATTAGAAATCATGCTTAAAAAAAAAAAAAGAGAGAGAGAGAAAGAGAGCTTACTCATTGCCCAGTGAGTGTCAATGCCGAAACAGCTGTGGTCGTTAAAGTTTGGGAGACAACTGTGTGAGATGAGATATTCCAGAAAATTTACAGGAAGGATGGCTTCCTGTTTATCCCAGATATACAGGGGATAATATTTTGGGCAAGGGAGGATTTGCTTATGCAACAGTGTATGTAGGCACAAATCCGTCAGATTGTAATGCAGAACTTTCTGGATTAAGTGTCTGATGCCATTAAGGGAACAAAAGAGTTAATCATCGTAGCTGCTGCTCTTTTGCCTATAAACCAGTCAGAGTAACAGACAGGATTATAGGAAGTCTGGAGCTAACTGCCAAGTGTTTCAGTTTGAAGGGATCCTTTTTCTGGAGGAAACAAGAATTCAGTGCAAGCCTGCAGTAATTATAAACACCCATGAAGGAAGCGTGAAGCCGTATCGCCAGCCAAGATATGCCCTTCTTACCGACCCAGAGAGGAGGTTGCTGATTGACAAAAGAGAATGGGCAGCTGTGGGTGAAAGTCACTTGTGACAGATCTGGAATACAAACACATCCAAACCCTGTGTTTTGTTGCTTCACACTGGCTTTGACCTTATGAAAACATTGTGAGTGGCCTTGGAACAAAACGAAGTAAAGCCAAGAATGATGCTTCAGTAAAGAGCTGTAACACAAATTCTCAACCAAGGCTGAATCTTAGAAATGTAATTCAAATGTAAAGACATCAGGAGGTCACCTGGTAAGGATGTGCCTTGTTGGACCAATGACACTGGCATGAGTGTTGAATTCCCTACGTCTTCCATAGGGAAAGCTTTCATTCCTTTATAATTAACTGAACATAAATATCCTCACTTATCAGAAGTCCTTTGCTGCTGGGCTGCACAGTTACAAACAAATATGAGCATGGTGAAAGGAGGATGAACTGAAGTAAATTTCAGACACCGTTGACTTCTCCTTCCATTTTCACACGTTCTTTGTCCTTGTGTCATACAGGTATCCACTGCTCCCCCCTGCCCTCCAGCCCACCGGGTGTACCCCTCCATCATCCTTCCCCATATACAGCTCTCTCAGTAGTCCCCTACAATGCCAGTTTCTTTCTAGTTTTAAAGTCTTGATTTTAATGGCACTGTCTGAGAGATGCTTCCCTAACCTGTCCAGCTAATACAGGTTGGATCTTTCTATCATAGAACCTTATTTCCCCTAGACAGCTTTTGTTGTTGCTTTCTGCTTAATCGCTCAGCTGTGTCCAACTCTTTTGCGACCCTATGGACTGCAGCCCGCAAGGCTCCTCTCTCCATGGGATTTTCCAGGCAAGAATACTGGAGTGGGTTATCATTTCCTTCTCCAGGGGATCTTCCCAACTCAGGGATCAAACCCAAATGTTTCCTACATTGTAGGCAGATTCTTTACCCCTGAGCCACCTGGGAAGCCCAGAATGTTTACCAAATATTCATATTCATTCACTTATCTCCTTGTTTATTTCCTGCCTGTCTTTCCAGGCTGTTAATTTCAAAAGTCTCCTTCATTTGCCGCTGCATCATCAGAGAACTGACTAATAGAATACACTTAATAATTGAACAAACAAATGAGGTTTTGAAATATCTCCTGAAGTTTTCTTTTGAAGCCCTCAAACAAACATCAGTACATCTCACATAGATCTTTTCTTTCCTTCATGCACAAAGAAAAAGTAGATCCAAAGGGATCTTAGGAATCTGACTTTGAGCCATGTAGTCTGGTTTGCTTTTGATTTTTGCATTACACATGCAAATGAATGGCAGAAGTTTTTTGCTGTTTATGTAACTTAAAGAGTATTGCTATCCAGGGAACACCTCCATTTTTCAGCATCACACAGTACACTGTTTTAGATATAACAAGTGATTGGTATTATTTATTGCATAGATATTTGAGTGATTAGACGATTACATAAATGAATGTAAAATTAAGAGTTATATAATAATGCACAGAATCCAGGGATTTTCTTTGGGCTATGTATCAAATAACCAAAATGCAAGTATGAAAATGATCTTGCTCTGAATATGGCAGGTTTTAATTAATATTTATTAGATAGGGAGTAGAGTCTCTGGCTGGGAATTTAACAAGCAGATGGTCTCTCTAATGTTGAAAGCATAGGTTGGAATTTTTTAACCCAGTTAACATCAGTCAGCTCCGTAGCTCCATATTCTACCTAAGTTGTTCATGCAAAAATTGAGATATCTTGGCTACAAGCAGTACTAGGAGGGGCAGGCAGTTTAGGGCAAAGTTGTTCTGTTTTGGGGAAAGGTAACATGAAGAGCTTTATCTCAGCCTGGGGACAGTTCTTTGTTCATTGTCACCCTGACATGTAGGAAATCAATGTTGTAAAGATGAATTTAAGGACAACACCATTTTATTCTGTATGATAAAATAACTGTGGTAAGTTAAAAACTTTTGATATGTTTTAGCCTTCATGAAAATCTGCTAGGAAGCCTAATGCATTTATTCCATTTTTGCTCTAGGAAAAAAGTGTCTGATTATTTCTAAAGTCTTATTGAACCTTTAATTGTGTTATGCATGTAAAATGCCTTGCACATAATGCTTGGAATGTAGTAAACTCTTGATAGAAGTCCATTTCTTTCCTCCTCATAAAGTGTAAAAATGATAATATGCTAATGAATTTTAATAGTTATTTATGAAGCACTCAGTGAGTCATCTCTTACATTGTCTGAGTGCTTTACAGACATTATTCTGGTTAATCCCCATCCATTCCATGTGAGACAGGAACTATGAGTCTCACCATTTTTTAGTTTACAGAAGTAAGTCACTCATCCAGGATCATAACTAGTAATCCATGTCTGTCTATTCTCAAAATCTATGCTAGTGTTTTACTACTAAATTAAGCATGTTCACTACTTTAAAAGCATCAGTACTTTTAAAGCCCTGATTATAAGAATTTTATTGCGATTTATATGAATTTTTGTAAAGTACTTTATATTTTTAGTTAGTGATGAACTCCACAAGAATGAAGCAAAGTGAAGCGAAGTGGCTTAGCCGTGTCCGACTCTTTGCGACCCTGTGGACTGTAGCCTACCAGGCTCCTCAATCCACGAAATTCTCCAGGCATAATACTGGAGTGGGTTGCCATTTCCGTCTCCACTGTGAGAATGAGAACTGTTTAATTCACATATCCCAATTTTTTCCCCAGTGCTTGAGAGAGAAATCCTGTTTGAAGGATATTTGGTGAGATAGTGAGTGGATGATTCCAGAAGAAATACATAAGAACACACTGCTTGGGAAACCCCCAGCTTTCCCTGTTAGAACCGCTCAGGCTGAAGCTGCATAGTCATCTGTCATGGGCGATTTAGAAAGAATTACTAAATCATGGGGAAATTTGTCCTTGTTGATGATGTAAGCAATTTGTGCAAATTAAATTATTGCCAACTTGTTTCTACCAGTGTCAAGAGATTTAGAATCTTATTTATGTTATCCTCAAGTAACTCTTCTTACCCTAAAAAGTATAAATATGAATCTGAGAGAAAGAAAAAAAAAAAAAAAAGATCCATGCTATCGTCCCATCACTACTTTCAAACTTCAGAGAATCTTTTTTTGTTCCAAAAACCTTACTCCAATAAAGTATAATCTCCGCCCCCCCCCCCCCTTGTCTTAGTTCATTTGAGCTGCTATAACAAAATACCACAGGCTGGATCGCTTATAAACAACAGAAGTCTGCGATCAGGATGCCAGAATGCTCAGGTTCTGGTGAAGGCTCTCTTCTGGGTGATGAATTCCTAACTTCTCACTTTATCCTCAAGTGATGGGAGGGCTGGAACTTGGTGAGGCCTCTTCTACAAGACTGATTCAGTAGTAAAGAGTTCACTTGCCATTGCAGGACACACAGGACTCGAGTTCATTCCCTGAGTCAGGAAGACCCCCTGGAGGAGGAAATAACAAGAGACTCAGGTATTCTTGCCTGAAAACTCCCATAGTCAGAGGGGGCTGGTGGGCTATAGTCCACAGGGTTGCAAAGAGCTGGACATGCCTGAGAGACTGAGCACACACTGCTATAAAGCACCAACCCTTTCAAGACCGTCCACACTCGTAACCTAATCACCTCCCCAAAGCCGCACCTCCGGATATATCACACTGGGGACTCAGATTCCAACTTGGTGATTTTGAGAGGACCCACGCATTCAGAGCATAACATCTATCTTGAGAAATGACACTCTTCTGACCACTGTTTCTAACTAAATTGTGTGAAAGAAATGTATTGTAACAAAGGGCAGAGGCCCCACCTCAGAACTATTAAAGCAATCTATGGATGCGAGGCTCGGAAAACCACTTTTTACCCTACTTCCAAGTGGGGATGATTGCTATAGTCTAAATTAGCTGTGCACAGACTATCCACAGAAAAGAATAAAATGTCAGGCCCTGTTTTTCCCGCTTCCACCACACACAGACACAGAAATATATACTAATGTCTGTCCACCCTCGCTGCATTAGTCAGCATTCTCCAGAGACACAGAACCAATAGGATGCCTGCATAGAGAGAACGAGGAAGGGAAAAACAGAGGAGAGATTTATTTTAAGGAACTGGCTCATGCCATAGTGAGCGCTGGCAAGTCAACAATCTACTGGGCAGGCCAGGAGGCTGGAGACTGAGGCAGAAACGCTGACAATGCAGCTGAAGTATAAAGGCAGTCGGGAGACAGAATTTCTTCTTCCTCAGGGAAAGTCAGTCTTTTCTTAAAGACGTGTAACTGATTGGATGAACTCCACCAACATCAGGGAGGCTAATCAGCTTTCCACAAAGTATACTGATGTACACACTAATCTCGTTCAGAAAATAATCTCAGAATGACATCTACACTATGACCAAACATCTGGCTATAGTGGTTTGGCCAAGTCAGCATGTAAAATTAACCATCATTCTCGGTAATAGCACGTGGGAATGCGCATAGAATCATGTTCATCATAAGATCTCTTCTGGACAGAGAGCTCACAGACCCACAGTTTCACGTGGACACTTGACATGGAAAGCAAGGTCAGAGGTGGGATGTGCGTTGTTCCATTTATCTTCATTGAAAAATGACCAGCTGAACCCAAAGAACAACTGCCAACAGAGTTTTATGATGGTTTTGAATATTATTCACACAGATACACACACACACACACATACACATACGCACACACATAGATTTACACATACAGATTTGGTTATTTAATATGTCATTACATGCAAGGTTTGGAATCTCTTTTTTATTGCTGTTGTTCAGTTGTTAAGTTATGTCTGACTCCTTGTGACCCCATGGACTGCAGCACGCTAGGCTTCCCTGTCCTTTACTCTCTCCCGGATTTTGCCCCGTTTCATGCGCCCTGAGTCAGTGATGTTATCTCACAATGTCATCCTCTCCCACCCTCTCTCCTCCCGCCTTCAGTGTTTCCCAGCATCAGGGTCTTTTCCAATGAGTCAGTTCTTCCCATCAGGTGGCTGAATTATTGGAGCTTCAGCTTCAGCATCAGTGCTTCCAATGAATATTCAGGACTGATCTTCCTTTAGGATGGACTGGTTTGATCTCCTTGCAGTGCAAGGGACTCTCAAGAGTCTTCTCCAGCACCACAAATAAAAAGCACTGAATCTTTTTTTTTATCCCCTACCAAAACAAAATGGGAAAAAGAAGCATAAACAGCAATAGTCACCTATCCTTCTGATCAATGTCAAACCCAAGAGGAGCTGAAATTACTCCCCAGCTCATTTGACCACAGAATAAGCTTTTCTCCCCTCTCAGTTCTGATTCCGTCAATTTTGCTGACAAGTTGGAATTCCACAAGAAGGAAAAATATTCCAGGTAAATGTTTCAGTCCTCATTTTTGAGCCAGAGAACTTATTTCTCTGACTCACTGAAGGAGAAAGAGACGTGGCCACAACTCTCATGGGCTGTCAGGTTTCCGTCTTGGCGTGCCAGTAGGGCTACAGGAGAGCTCAAGTCCAAAAAGCAACCTCCCCGAGATGGCTGCTTTTGCTCATGAGGGCTGCATAATCCATCTTGCCCTGGAGCTTTTCTTCTGGCATTGATTTGGTGGAATAAGTCAGGAGATGTCAGGATTCTACGTGTTATAACACATGAATTCTTCTTAAGGGACCTTTAGTTGAAAGCCCTCAAATTGGTTTCCTTTAACTTATTAATGGTAACGTGGGAATTTTTAAAGTATATACACGGAATTCTTCATTAATTTTCTTCTAACTTGGCAAAGACAACAACTGTATTCATTTTTATGACTTTGCTAAACTAATCTGCAGGAAATAATTTCATGGGATATCATTTCATTCCGAGTGTTCTCATGGGATGCTTTTTAAAATAGACCCCAAGCACACATGCTTTTCAACCTCGTGGGGTTAGATTTTGGCTTTTTTTCTGTTGGTTTTAACATGTGGCTGTCACTAGAATTCATCTATGTCTTTTGGAGGCGTTTGTTCTCACCCAGCTTCCTCTTGGACTTCCTCTGTGACTAAGAATAAATCCTGGGCACAGAATCTCAGGACTGAATGACTCTGGCCTTGTAGGAAAAGTTACAAGTGTTTGCCCTCGAGGACACCTTAAAGACCACTGCCTTCACATTTCCTTCTTAAACCCTTTTCTGTCTGTCGTTAGACTTGGAATATTAGTTTATTCTCAGATGGGCAGACACATGATAGATAAAGAGACACACAGAGAAAGAGCTTTTCTAAAATACTTTTTCTAAAGTAGGTATATTTTGGAAATCTGCTCCACGGATTTGGGACTCGATTTACCACATGAAGTTGCTGCTTCAGGTGATCAGTTGCCTAACTACTCCCCCAAATTTTCAATGGCATTCCCTCCTCTCTGAATCTGTGAAAGCTATTGATAGATTTTTCTATGATGTTCTCCATCACAGCCTTTCTACCTACTATATCCTACTCATCCTTACAAATCTAAGTAAAAAGGTCTATTACTGAATTTCCTCCCATTCCTTAGGCCTAAAGCAATCTCCCCAATCTTCTGATTGCCTATTGCTCATACTGTCTGTACTATAGACTCTGTATTTTTAATATAAGGTATTGTCTCTTAACTGTACTGCATTTATTAATCTTCCCAAAGTGCTTATGAACCTCACAAAGTGTCTAGTTACTTACAGGGTATTCAGATTATGGGTGGATTGAAAAGACAACAGACTGATTCCAAATTGGGAAAGGAGTATGTCAAGACTGTAACTTGTCACCCTGCTAATTTAACTTATATGCAGAGTACATCATGTGAAATGCCTGGCTGGATAAAGCACTAGATGGAATCAAGATTGCCAAGAGGAATATAAATAATCTCAGATATGCAGATAACACCACCTTTATGGAAGAAAGGCAAGGAAGAACTAAAGAGCCTCTTGTTGAAAGTGAAAGAGGAGAGAAAAAAAGTTGGCTTAAAGCTCAGCATTCAGAAAACTAAGATAATGGCATCCCATCCCATTACTTCACAGCAAATATATGGGAAAACAATGAAAACAGTGAGAGACTTTATTTTCTTAGGCTCCAAAATCACTGCAGATGGTGACTGCAGCCATAAGATTAAAAGACGCTTACTCCTTAGAAGAAAAGCCATGATCAACCTAGGCAGCATATTAAAAAGCAGAGACATTACTTTGCTGACAAAGGTCCATATAGTCAAAGTTATGGTTTTACAAGTAGTCATGTGTGGATGTGAGAGTTGGATTACAAAGAAAGCTGAGTGCCAAAGAATTGATGCTTTTGAACTGTGGTGTTGGAGAAAACTCTTGAGAGTCCCTTGGACTGCAAGGAGATCCAACCAGTCCATCTTAAAGGAGATCAGTCCTGAATATTCATTGGAAGGACTGATGCTGAAGCTGAAACTCCAATACTTTGGCCACCTGATGCGAAGAACTGACTCATTGGAAAAGACCCTGATGCTGGGCAAGATTGAAGGCAGGAGAAGGGGACGACAAAGGATGAGATGGTTGGATGGCATCACCAAGATGGACATGAGTCTGAGCAAGCCCAGGGAGTTGGTGATGGACAGGGAAGCCTGGAGTGCTGCAGTTCATGGGGTCACAAAGAGTCAGACATGACTGAGAGACTGAACTGAATGAAAAGACAATCTTAATCAAATATACTCTCAAATCATGTCTACGTGTTTGTTGGTAGAAATGACACCTCAGTGCCCTGCACATGGTAGAGTATGATTTTTTCTTTTGCAAAAAAAGATGTGCTCTAATGTCTCTAAATTAGAGACATGACTTCTGTTTCATAATAATTCTCCGCCTCATTTTCCCTGGGAGTATGCAATTTCCATTCTTTTCATTATTGAAAAGCAAGATAGTTAAATTAGAGGTAGATAATCACTAATCACGTGATCTGGTGTTATAGCTATTATTCGTAATAAGTTGCTAACACTAAGCCTTACATTGTTCTTTCTCTCTACCCAACCTTGGAGAATCTCAGCAGAAACTCAATGTCTATTTTCCTGCTCTATTTTCCTACTGTCTATGCATAAACATAGCATAGGGATAAGTCAGCAAATGCTACTTTGGTGTGGCATTGGTGGGAGAGGACACTGGTAGCAGTCAGAAAAGTTTTAGATCTTGCATAGTTCATGAATTTAATTCATAATTATGAAAATTTAGGAATAGATCCCATCAAGGAATTTTAGTTTTAATAAGTACAATGACTGAGAAAAATGTTGAAACTATGTTTCTTTTTTAAATTTGTAAATGTCACAAATGCCCATTTATTCATTTATGTATTTTGATAGTATGTGTGACCTGTGACTTAGAATGGCCTTCCCCCAACTGTGAAGGGAGCTGCGGGGATCTACCAAAGGGCCTATGATATGACACCTGCTCCAAGAAGCTTTCTCTCACCAGAAGCAGAGAGGCATAACCAGATACTTTTACGGAGTGGGAATCACAAGTCAAATGCGACATCAGTCTCTGCTCATGCCTCATTTGCCAGTTACACTGACTAAGCAAGCAGCCATTCCAAGTTAAACACTGGAGAAACTGATCTGTGATGATGCAAGAGTTCCTTTTGGAAATTGTTTTCTTGGCAACTTCTTTAGACATGAGGAATTCCCATTATGAATTAGGGAAATCCAAACAACAGAATTCATTTTGTTCCTTCCTAATGTACATATGTTTAGAGCTGTTTCCTTAGAGTAGTATATTTCCTTTCCCTTTCCATGATTGGTTGCCAGCTTCTACAATGTGATGAAAATGTATGCCATCTTTTGGGAGAGCCGGGGTATTCCTATAAGAAGTAAACATTCATTGTTGCCCGTCGTCTTAAAAAGAATTGTTCCTGTTACAACACAGTTAGAAATGAAGGCTAACTTCTCATATACAAGAGTTTCACAGTTTTTTCTAATTATGATAGCAATGATTTGGCCTTGCAAAATCTTGAGGAAATTTACTCTGAATCTATTCAGATTGTTTATAAGAGCTTCATGGTTTCAACTGTGAACATACACCTGGCTGACAAAGATCTGTCATATTTTTAGATACCTTTACTCAAAGTAGGTCAATAGGCTATTTTCAGACCCTTTTCTTCCTAGCTTAATGTACATGACAAGAGTTCTCCCAGATAATGCAATGGCAGACTCACAGAATGATTTTTATCTTAATAAATAATATTGATGCCAAAGCACTGGTGACTGACAACCACGGCACAGTATTGCTACACATAGTTTTGAGCTGGGACAGTAAGTTAGTCTCTGGAATGAGGCCACACAGTCCTCAAAAGCTGAGATTATAAACTGTAGAGGAATTCAAGGTAACACTATTTTAGGATAGTTAGATTTTGTCCCCAGGCAATGTGAGACTTTGAAACAGTCATCTGAAGAACAAAACTGAAGTTATGCACACTTTGGTTTTCTGTGCATCTGTTCCTATATGTCAAAAACTATAGAAAGAGAAATCAATTTTAACAAATTAAACACTGAAATAAGTTTTGGTTGATTTGTACCAAAAAGGACTGCTCATTTTTGACACTATCAGGAATATTCTTAATTTAAAAATAAGAGAGGGAACAATTTTTTAATGAATAATGGATTGCATTGTAAACAATATCATTAAGAAATGGATTGAATTTCAAAATATGCTATAAGGAATCATAGACTGAGGTATGGTTTAAAATAATCAATATAAATTGTACCATTATAAACAATGCTCAATCCAAAACTATTTCCCAATACACCTGAATTTCATCTGATGCAAAGGAATCATAATCTTAAATTTTATTTAGTGGAAACAAATGTTCTACTGCAGAATTTTTTACGAAAAAACTATATTTTGATTAAATATATTAGAACAGAGGCATGGGGAATGATGATCTATTTTATAGAGAACAAAATAATGTAAATAATATTAAATTGATGCATGGTTTCCCTGATAGCTCACTTAGTAAAGAATCCACCTGCAATGCAGAAGACCCTGGTTCAATTCCTGGGTCAGGGAGATCCACTGGAAAAGGGATAAGCTACCCACTTCAGTATTCTTGGGTTTCCCTTGTGGCTCAGCTGGTAAAGAATCTGCCTGCAATGTCAGAGACCTGGGTTTCATCTCTGAGATGGAAAGATCCCCTGGAAAAAGGAAAGGCTACTCATTCCACTGTTCTGTCCTGGAGAATTCCATGGACTATGTAGCCCATGGGGTGGCAAAGAGTCAGACTTTCACTTCATACCTCCTTAGTAAAGAATAATTTTTAAAATAATAATTAGTGTTACATTTTTACTACCATATGTTATTTGGACCTAATCAAACTATAATTCATGTGAATTTTTAAACAATCTTCTAATTAGTATTCCTATTTCTGCTCTTTTTTTTTCCTGAAATCTCTCCTTTACAATGTGATCAGAGTTGCCTATATAAAAAACTAAACATATCATGTTTGCCTATTTAAAAGCCTTCAATGTCTAAATTTTTCCCATAGGATGAAGTTTAGAATTTTCAGCAGGAAAAAGATGTTTAAGCTGGTTTCAGAAAAGGCAGAGGAACCAGAGATCAATTTGCTAACATTTGCTGGATTATCAAAAAAGCAAGAGAGTAACAGAAAAACATCTACTTCTGCTTTATTGACTATGCCAAAGACTTTGACTGTGTGGATCACAATAAACTGTGGAAAATTCTGAAAGAGATGGGAATACCAGACCACCTGACCTGCCTCTTGAGAAAACTGTATGCAGATCACGAAGCAACAGTTAGAACTGGACATGGAACAACACACTGGTTCCAAATAGGAAAAGGAGTACGTCAAGGCTATGTATTGTCACCCTGCTTATTTAACTTATATGCAGAGTACATTATGAGAGATGCTGGGCTAGATGAAGCACAAGCTCGAATCAAGATCACCAGGAGAAATATCAATAACCTCAGATATGCAGATGACACCCCCCTTATGGTAGAAAGCAAAGAAGAGCTAAAGAGCCTCTTGATGAAAGTGAAAGAGGAGAGTGAAAAACTTGGCTTAAAGCTCAACATTCAGAAAACTAGGATCATGGCATCCAGTCCCATCACTTCATGGTAAATAGATGGAGAAACAGTGGCTGACTTTATTTTTGGGGGCTCCAAAATTACTGCATATGGTGATTGCAGCCATGAAGTTAAAAGACCCTTGCTGCTTGGAAGGAAAGTTATCATCAACCTAGGCAGAATATTAAAAAGCAGAGCCATTACTTTGTCAACAAAGGTCCATCTAGTCAAGACTATTGTTTCTCCAGTAGTCATGTATGGATGTGAGAGTTGGACTATAAAGAAAGCTGAGTGCCAAAGAATTGATGCCTGAACTGTGGTGTTGGAGAAAACTCTTGAGAGTCCCTTGGACTGCAAAGAGATTCTAACCAGTCCATCTTAAAGGAAGTTAGTCCTGGGTGTTCATTGAAAGGACTGATGCTGAAGCTGAAATTCCAATATTTTGACCACCTTATGTGAAGAGCCGACTCATTTGAAAAGACCCTGATGTTAGGAAAGATTGAGGGCAGAAGGAGAAGGGGAAGACAGAGGATGAGATGGCTGGAGGGCATCACCAACTCAATGGACATGAGTTTGAGTGGACTCTGGGAGTTGGTGATGGACAGGGAGGCCTGGTGTGCTGCAGTTCATGGGGTTGCAAAGAGCTGGACACAACTGAGTGACTGAACTGAACTGATAGTGTATTTCCTTCTTTTTCTAATTTTATCATCTATAGCTCCCTACATTTATACAGTTTTAGCTTTTTCCTTCAAGATAAATTCCATGGTACTTATCCCCCAAAGCAGGCATTTCCTTGATAAACTGGCTCCCGAATTTCTCTTTAGTGTAGTGTTAGTTGCTCAGTCATTCCCAACTCCTTATGACCCCTCAAACTGTAGCCTTCCAGTCTCCTCTGTCCATGGCATTCTCCAGGAAAGAACACTGGAGTGGATTGCCATTCCCTTCTCCAGAGGATCTTCCTGACCCAGGAATCAAACCCAGGTCTCCTGCATTGGAGGAAAATTTTTTACCTGCAAATTTAATTTTAATTCATTTCTCTCTAACTCATTTTTCTTCTTTGGTTTTTATACTCCAGCCGTGACAAATGCCTGCTGGTTCCCTCTCATCACGCTGTTTCATTCCATTGTGCCTCTGTTCATGTTTTCCTTCTGCTTGAGTTTCCCGTCTACCCCATTCTCCTCTTGGCTAACTTACAATCTTCTTGACCTCCAGGAAGCTTTTCTCATCTTCTTCTGTTGACTGACTTATTGTCCATTCCTGAATTCCCATAACACCTAGTCCAGATGAGTAAGAGAAAGACTGCTTCACTATACTGAGATTTCACATCTATTTCCCTTTTGATAATGCAAACTACATGAGGGCAGCACTGACTCATCTTTATGTTCCTGGCTTCTAACAAAATATTCTATGTAATAATGTTTGGCTTTTTCTAAGCTCTCTGTAGTACATTTTTAAAACAAATGTTATCTTTACAGAGTTCAAATCATCTGAGATCATGCATTGGACAGACTCAACATTTTTAGTAAAAAGATAATCTATCGGAGTTTCATAATGGTTTATGATACCTCTAATTTTATTTCAATACAAAGATAAATCTCCTAGTCAGAGTTTCTGCAAATTGCTAAAATGTTAAAATTATCCAAGCATTTGAGATTCTTGTCAAACAAATAGCATGATAAATCATGTGAAAACTTGGGTTTGCATTTGAAATATTGCAAAAATGTCATATAAGCCTGGTGCCCTACAACAGGTTCAACAGCAGTGTTAGAAGTGTAGAGAAGGGAGAGGTGATTCTTGGACCAATCTGTTCACAGAGTTGTAAAGGGAGTTAGTTGACTAGTATTAAAATTGAGGGAAAAGAACATTGTTCCTTAAAGAGAAGCACAGATGAATAGATCTCTATCATCGTACCCATCAGCCCCAATGACAACTCAATCAAAACAAAGAAATGAAAATTATGCAAAACGTGTTAAAAGAAAATACAGACAAGTCATTCTACTGGTATACGGCTATGTGCGTGAAGACAGTGGCAACTCGGTGAGTGTATACACATCAGTGAGTGCAAGTGGAGTGAAATAGTCTACTGCTTTAGGTAGACAGTCCTCTGAGAGTCCATTGATTCCACAAATATTGTTTTTTCATTCAAAATATTTTGGTCACTGTATGGTAGGGACTGTGCCAATCTTTAGGGTTATGTGTGTGAAGAGAGACTCTTTCTTGCTATAGAATTCACTGTGGAGTATGGAGAATTGTGAGCACATACCTGACCATAAATCATGTTTAGTGGAAACTGTGCTGTTTTTCTCTTCATTGTATTGACCAACTAATAGTCACTGGAGAAATTTCTATAACATAAATTTTGAATTAACTTTCACAAAACTGTGTGGAATCTCTTTGAGTCCCAAAGAGTAGGAAATAATACAGAAAAGAATACTGGAGTGGGTTGCCATGTCTTCCTCCAGATTGAAAAAGAGAGCTGATGCAAATCTAACGAGTAAACAGTTCACTGAGAGGTGCAAACACAAGGCAGCCAGAGTGAGGGAGAATAGAAATAAGCTGAGGACAGAAAAGAGGAAAAGCAAGTAGAGGTGGTGCATTATCAAGCTGGTCTCTGCCTTTCAACAAAAATAAACATAACATGTTATTTGGTTCTATGAGGTAGGCCAACGAGAACTTCCTCCTATATCTGGTAATAAATCTTTCTTCTTTACCTTTCTTTTTTCCTCTTTTTTTTCTTTCTTCCTTATTCTTTTTTTTTTTTTTTTTTTTTTTTTTAGCTGCCTCTTGATATTTAGTCTTCCTCATGGGGCGTTAGCTCTCACGGTTCTTGGTGGAGCAGTCAACCCCCTTAGGGCAGACTTAGGGGAAGCAGGTCGAGTTATCCCAGTTTTGGCCTCCCTGCCTTTGGGCTTCCCTGGTAGCTCAGCTGGTAAAGAATCTGCCTGAAGTGCAGAAGACCCAGATTCGATCCCTGAGTCAGGAAGATCCCTGGAGAAAGGATAAGCTTACTCACCCCAATATTCTTGGGCTTCCCTGGTGGCTCAGATGGTAAAGAACATAGAAGGGCTAAGAAACTTTTCAAAGGCCACGTAGCTAGTTACTTAAAAAGACTGAACTAAAATTTCAATCATGAAGGGATCTACTTTTCTAAAATGTATGCAGTGATAAGATAAACTAAAATAATTCCCAATTAGATTTCTACACCCAGATAGCACAGGAAGAAAATCACAGTTAAACCATCTTCCCTATACAAGGAGAAGGTCTCAATTGAGCTGCATTTTCTGAAGCATTTAACACATGAAAAGATGCTCAACATCATTCATTATCAGAGAAATGCAAATCAAAACCACAATGAGGTACCACTTTACACCAGTCAGAATGGCTACCATCCAAAAGTCTACAAGCAATAAATGCTGGAGAGGTTGTGGAGAAAAGGGAACCCTCTTACACTGTTGGTGGGAATGCAAACTAGTACAGCCACTATGGAAAACAGTGTGGAGATTCCTTAAAAAACTGCAAATAGACCTGCCATATGACCCAGCAATCCCACTGCTGGGCATACACACCGAGGAAACCAGAATTGAAAGAGCCACGTGTACCCCAATGTTCATCGCTGCATTGTTTACAATAGCCAGGACATGGAAGCAACCTAGATGCCCATCAACTGATGAATGGATAAGAAATCTGTGGTACATATACACAATGGAATATTACTCAGCATTAAAAAAAAATTCATTTGAAGCAATTCTACTCAG
Organism: Antilocapra americana; assembly: GCA_007570785.1. NCBI lineage: Eukaryota > Metazoa > Chordata > Mammalia > Artiodactyla > Antilocapridae > Antilocapra > Antilocapra americana. The sequence goes on along the minus strand of ML664173.1, from coordinate 3,839,240 downwards.
ATGGACAAAACTGGAGCCCATTATCCAGAGTGAAGTAAGCCAGAAGCAAAAACAATAATACAGTATATTAACACATATATATGGAATTTAGAAAGATGGTAATGAGAACCCAGCATGCGAGATGGCAAAAGGAACGCAGACATATAGAATAGACTCGTGGACTCTGTGGATGAGGGAAAGGGTGGGATGATATGGGAGAATGGCATTGAAACATGTTAATTATCATATGTGAAATCAATCGCCAGCCCAGGTTTGATGCTCGGGGCTGGTGCACCGAGATGTCCCAGGGGGAGGGAATCGGGAGGGAGGAGGAAGGGGGGTTCTGGAGGGGGAGCATGTGTAGACCCATGGCGGTTTCATGTCATTGTATGGCAAAACCAACACAATAAAGTAAAGAAAATTTTTAAAAAACTAAAAATAAAAAAATAAAAGTTACCTGCCTAGAACTTCCCTGATTTGATCCAGTTGTTAAGACCCCATGCTTCTACTGCAGGGTGCATGGGTTCAATCCCTGGTTGGGAAACTGAGATCCTTCATGATGCTCAGGATGGCTAAAATAAATAATTAAAATTTTAAAAATAATTAAGGAAATTCTGCTACTCTCAAAAAAATAAAACAAAATAAAATAAAATGATAAAATAAATGTATCTACCATTCCCCTCTCTTTTGAATCCATTCCCTTCACTCCCTTATATTCTAGGACATCCTTGTCTTCTGATTTCCTTCTCATCTGTCTTATCACATATTACTTGTGGACTTTATTGCTCCCTCATTTTCCTCCTGCCTTTTAGGTTTGTTTTTGGATATTTTTCTAGTATTACTCTATACACTTGAGGAAAGACAGCATTATGTGCTTCCAAACACAAGTACAGAATCCTACCAATGAACCTTTATTGCAAGGAAGAAAAACACTAAAATTGCATCTGAATCTGATCAAACCTATAATTCCTACTTGAAATTAATAGGAAATACAGGAGACAAGGTTAATTGTTAATCAACACCACCGACAGGCAATGACCCGCTTAAAGACTAAGGAAGACTTTAAAGGGCAGCAACCTTGAATCTCCAACAAGCTAAATGCCAGGACAAAATGTGAAGAAGAAACACATTATGTACTGTAATTTATATAACTTGTTTGGATTATGCTTTTTAATATGTACAGATTATAAACAACCAAGGGAATTTGAGCAAGGTCTAAATATTTGATGATATTTTAGAATTATTATAAACTTTCTTAGGTATGATTGTATTGCTGTAGCTTAATCTTGAATAGAAATACTCACATAGAGTTCCATAGGGAAATATCCACAGGTGATTTTAAAAAAGACTTAATGATGACATAGACCACAAAATCCTTATACAAGAAAATTCTTCAGGACAAATTACTCAGTTTTTTGAATAAATAAATTGTAAGGGGGAAAAAAGTTAAGAAAAGACTATCAAAAAGTATACAAACAATAAATACTAGAGAGGGTGTGAAGAAAAGGGAACCCTCTTAAACTCTTGGTGGGAATGCAAACTAGTACACCCACTATGGAAAACAGTGTGGGGATTCCTTAAAAAACTGAAAATAGAACTGCCATATGACCCAGCAATCCCACTGCTGGGCACACACACTGAGGAAACCAGAACTGAAAGAGACACGTGTGCCCCAATGTTCATCGCTGCATTGTTTACGATAGCCAGGACATGGAAGCAACCTAGACAGACGAATGGATAAGAAAGCTGTGGTACATATACACAATGGAATATTACTCAGCCATTAAAAAGAATACATTTGAATCAGTTCTAATGAGGTGGACGAAACTGGAGCCTATTATACAGAGTGAAGTAAGCCAGAAGGAAAAACAACAATGCAGTATACTAATGCATATACATGGAATTTAGAAAGATGGCAATGATGACCCTGTATGCGAGACAGCAAAAGAGACAGAGATGTAAAGAACAGTCTTTCGGACTCGGTGGGAGAAGGCGAGGGTGGGATGATTTTGAGAGGACAGCATTGAAACATGTATATTACCATATGTGAACTAGATCACCAGTTCAAGTTCAATACATAAAACAGGGTACTCAAAGCTTCTGCACTGGGACAACCCTGAGGGATGGGATGGGAAGGTAGGCAGGAGGGGGGTTCAGGATGGGGAACACATGCAGGCCCATGAATAATTCATGTCAAAGTATGACAAAAACCACTGCAATATTGTAAAGTAATTAGCCTCCAATTAAAATGAATAAATTAATTTTTAAAACAGTGATAAAAGCAACACAACAATCAAATTCAGTGTCAATTTTACTAATACTTCAGTTCAAACACACAGATATAAAAATGTTTGGGGAAAAATTGGGATAATTTGAATATGCATCAGATATTTTAAAGTTATTGTGAAATTGTTGATTTTCTTGGGTATAATAATAGCACTGTGATTATATAGAGCATATTCTTTAAATTCGTCAATATTTGATGAGGGTATATAAAAGAATAAAGTATTATACAGTGTCCACTGGAAATCAAGCATTAGCAAGAAAATGTATATATGTATGTATATACACTGAGAAAGATTTTTTAATGTGACAATTTGCTAATAATTTTTGACTCAAGATAGAGTCTACATAAGGTTTTATTGTATCATTATTCCAAATTCTTTCTGTGTTTAGAAATTACAAATTAATGCTGAGTAATATTCCATTGTGTATACGTACCACAGCTTTCTTTTCCATTCATCAGTTGATGGGCATCTAGGTTGTTTCCATGTCCTGGCTATTGTAAACAACATGGTGATGAACACTGGGGTACACGTGTCTCTTTGAATTCAGGTTTCCTCAGTGTGTATGCCCAGCAGTGGGATTGCTGGGTCATATGGCAGTTCTATTTTCATTTGAAGCAGTTTTACTCAGGTGGACGGAACTGGAGCCTATTATCCAGAGTGAAGTTAGCCAGAAGGAAAAACAATACAGTATACTAACGCATATATATGGAATTTAGAAAGATGGCAGCAAGAACCCTGCATGCGAGACAGCAAAAGGAACGCAGATGTATAGAACAGACTTGTGGACTCTGTGGATGAGGGAAAGGGTGGGATGATATGGGAGAATGGCATTGAAACATGTTAATTATCATATGTGAAATCAATCCCCAGCCCAGGATTGATGCTCGGGGCTGGTGCACCGAGATTTTCCAGGGGGAGGGAATCGGGAGGGAGGAGGGAGGGGGGTTCTGGAGGGGGAGCATATGTAAACCCATGGCGGTTTCATGTCATTGTATGGCAAAACCAACACAATAAAGTAAAGAAAATTTAAAAAAAATTACAAATTAAAGCTATCTAAAATTTTTTAAAAAAGAAAAGACTTGTGAATTTTTAGGTTAAAAAGCACTTTAGAGAGCCATTGATCAGTGACATATAGAAGCTTAATTGAATTATGATTTATAGTACATAGTTTTAAAAAAGATTATGAGACAATTTAGGAAGTTTGACACTAATTTAATTATCTGATGTTATTAAAGAACAATAGCTAAATTTTAAGTGGGATAATAATGCTGCAATTATATTTTTTGATGGAGGCCTTATCTAATAAAAATATTTATAGATTAAAATGCTCTGGTCCTTTGAATTGCTGAAATGGAGAAGTGGGGAGGCAGTGAGGATTATAGAAATGATGTAAAGTCAAATATGAGTGAACAATTGTTGAAACTAGATTCTGGGGCATGTGCATCCTTTGTGGTCTTCTCTACATATTTTTTTTCTTTTTTTTTTATTGGTTTTGCCATACAATGACATGATATCGCCATGGGTGTACATATGTTCCCCCTCCAGAACCCCCCTCCCTCCTCTCTCCCGATTCCCTCCCCGCTCCTCGCCGGGAAATCTCGGTGCAGCAGCCCCGAGCAACAATCCTGGGCTGGCGATTGATTTCACATATGATAATTAACATGTTTCAATGCCATTCTCCCAAATCATCCCACCCCTGCCCTTATCCACAGAGTCCACGAGTCTGTTCTATACGTCTGCGTTCCTTTTGCTGTCTCGCATGCTGGGTTCTCGTTACCATCTTTCTAAATTCCATATATATGCATTAGTATACTGTATTGTTTTTCCTTCTGGCTTACTTCACTCTGGATAATAGGCTCCAGTTCCGTCCACCTGAGTAAAACTGCTTCAAATGAATTTTTTTTTTAATGCTGAGTAATATTCCATTGTGTATATGTACCACAGCTTTCTTATCCATTTGTCAGTTGATGGGCATCTAAGTTGCTTCCATGTCCTGGCTATTGTAAACAATGCAGCGATGAACATTGGGGTACACGTGTCTCTTTCAATTCTGGTTTTCTCAGTGTACATGCCCAGCAGTGGGATTGCTGGGTCAAATGGCAGGTCTATTTGCAGTTTTTTAAGGAATCTCCACACTGTTTTCCATAGTGGCTGTACTAGTCTACATATTTTATATACTTAAAACTTTCATGATTAAAGAATAATGATAGCAAAAAATTTAAATACTTGTGATTTATTAAAACTCATAAATTCCTATAAAAAAATTTAAAGGAGAAAAATAAACCAAACTCTGATTACTGGAGATCACTAGGGTACCTGCCTAATACTCTGAAATTTGATGAATTAAAGGAAAACAATACAGATATTTATTTTTAGTTTCTGGTTTGAACTGTATTTCAAGGTAATTAAATATATGTATGTGCATGTCAGTTTCTCAATTGCATCCAACTTTTTTGCAACCCCATGGACTTTAGCCCACTAAGCTGCTCTCTCCATGGAATTTTCCAGGCAAGAATTCTGGTGTGGGTTGCCATTCCTACTCTAAGGGATCTTCAGTGTATTAAAAAAAAAAAAAAAAACCAAAGCTCTCTACAGAATTCCAGCTAGTAACACAACAAGATTTTAGAATTAGAAAAAACAGACAATCCTGCTTTCATCCTTGGTGAAATAATTAATTCAGTCAATAGTCATAAACAGATGGCAAAGCTACTAGGTCAAAGTTGATAGGGACCTCTATAATAATATAGACTTTTTATTGGCTGTTACCCACCTGGGCCCATTGATATTTAAATTTCAGCCATTACACGCCTCTAAAGGTAATGCATTATAAATATAAAGTCACAGCACCATATTTAATTTCTTTTTTTTTTTTAAAGCAAGTTTTACATGTAAACACCAGGCTACAAAGTGTATAGCCAAGAGGAACAAGTTCAACAATACCAAGAGCACACAACTTAAAGTAAAGGACAGCTACCCAATTTCTTCAACAATAATCGCATGAAAGAAGTTCAAGAAGTATAAGAATCAGATTCAGTAAATGGACAGATCCCTCCTGTCATCGTCGCTATTTAGTAGCTGTTTGCTCTTCAAACTCTGCCAAGATGTTTAATAACATTTCAGTTGCACCTGTTCTCGATGTAGAAATGAGTTGGAATGTCTTGAACTGAGGCAGTGTCTTCCCCACCAACAACCACCAGATCCCCCCATCCCAACAATTCAAACGAGACCCTTTTCTCCAAGAGCATCAGCAGGTTCTCAGAGGCTGTCCTGACAGACCGCCATGCCACTCAGCAATCCAAAATCCTTGTCAATTTCACAACTAGAAATCTTCCTTTCTGAAGGTTTCTCTTTGGGTATATTTAATGTATTCCTATTTAGACTTCTTTTTAGCAGGTATTTAAAAGAGGCTTTGAGAGATCCTTTCTGAGGTTTCCCTGGTGACCCAGTAGTTAGGAGTCCATGCTGTCATTTCAGGGAGCATGTGTTTGATCCCCGGTCAGGAAACTTAGGACTCCAAATGTCACACAGGGCAGCCAAACAATAAAATAAAAAGTTACATTTAAAAAGTAGATAAAAATAAAATGGTTAATTTTATTTTTAAAAAGTCCTTTCTGCATCTTTTCTTTGGAGTGTTGACTATTCAACTTTAAAGCCACTTTAGACCACCTATATCTATTTGATTTATTGATCATTTTTATAGTATGAAGAGTTTTGTTACATCTGCTGGAAGTCATGGTAGTGCAGTCAGCCCCTTCCCCTAACCTCATTTTATTTTAATAAGTCAGACAAAACCATAGTGTTCTCTTTTCTCCTTAATAATTCAAGTTCATATCATTTCCATTACATTTTTACATCCTTTAAATCATCTGTATCTCTCTAAGTCTGTTCATCTATTCTATTTGCTGCCCTTAAAAAGTTTCCCTAAACCATTTTCCCTCCAACCTTATATAAATCAATCTTAAAAGATATATGAAAGGAAAGCAAATGGAGAAGTGCCTATAGTGCTTAAATTCTAACTTGAGCTTGAATTTCCATTTTTCCATCTAGCTTTCTGAAGGTCTATGAAAATGTTTACATTCTTATATGTTCCGTTCTTTAACATTGCTTATACCAATGAATACTCATTGTGTGGATCACCATCTGTCTCTATTAGAGTGTGACTTTTTTGGCGTTATTAGCAGTACTCATTACTAGTCCTGATTCACTGTTGATGCTCATTTATCTTACAGGTAAATGAGCTGAGATTTCGGTTCCATGGTAGGAACTCTCTCACAGTCAGCTGTGCAAAGTACAGGCGATACAGATCTCATTGTTGCTCAGAGTAGCTAAAATGTTAGGGGAAATTACGTTATATTTATTGACACGTACCAAGCAGAGAGTCAAAGGAGAAGTCACAAGAATGGGAAAATGAAGGTAATACAGAAAACGAAAAGAATCAAGGAAAATCGTTCTAAAGAAAAGCTTAGTCTGTAACTAAAGCTTTACTTTGGGTTTGTGAAAAATTGGGTCACTGACAATGTTTGAACTAAAAAAAAGAAAAAAAAAATAAGCAGAGAAAGTAACTCTAATATTACTCTTTTATCCTTGCTTCTAACTGCCTCAATCAAACACTCATCTCTGTTCTGTGTCTGGTCCTGTAGAAATAAAGTTCATTTTACTGGGTCCTTGCTATAGAGCTTACATTTTGTTTACAATATGGCTTTTAGAGTTTCATTTTCCTTTTGAAAGCAACCCCAATCCTCCTCTTCTCCTGTGTCAAACTTTCTCTGGGAAGAGGCTTGTTTTGGGATACTTGGAAAAGTGTCTTGGAGGATGACCATTTCAGCTTTCTCAAGAAAACACCCTGATCCAAAGCAGAGCATTGAGATGCTTCAGGAAGAAGCAAGCTGCTTGATGTGCAAACACAAGCACTTCTCAGATCCAGAGGCGGGAGTAATGCCTCCTGCTTTGAAGTCATTTTTGAGGAGAACAGTTGCTGGGAAAGAGAAGGCAGCAGATGGCAGGTGTGACCAGCAGGGACGTGTGTGTTGCCAGCCCGAAGTCCAAAATAGACAGCCCTGCCTTTTCTCATCTCCTAAAATATGTGAGCATGTAAATCACCCACAACTGTGTCAGATCACAAGACAGTTGAAGTTACATTTAATTATATTTAGGTACAATCACAATGAGCAGGATTTAGAAAGTTATGTCAGCAGGAAATACATTTTATTCACAACAAATGAAGCTCTTAGGAGACATCAAGCTAAGTAGAAAAATAAGTTTTTAACTAGGGAACAATTTTTATTAAAAGCAAGTTACAATAGTTGATGTCGGTAATTTTGAAGAAAATGCAAAAACTTAATTCTACCATCAAACAAAATATCCTATGCACCTTTTTTTAAAAATACTTAATAGAAGTGAAGCCGCAGAAAGCAGATTCCAATAACATAGTACTAAATCAGTGTCAATATTCACATTTCACTCACTAATACGTATATATAGCCTCTGGCGCATTCCACATACCATGATAGGAGCTGAAAATTCAATGTGAACAGAAGACGTTTGGCCTCTGTTGCTTCAATATATGTTTCGTTTCTATGTAGGCATGACAAAGCCAACAGATTACGAGACAAGTGCAACTGACAAGACAGATTGTTCTGCTCACACATTCCAGGAGAAGGGGGCAGGCCACGCTGTGCAGGGACACACGGGAAAGCATCAGAGTCAGTCAGGATGCAGAGGAACTGGGAAGAAAACAGAGACACAGACCTTTGTTACAGTTTCCATGACACAGAATGAATGAGCTGGAGTAAGTGGGTTTAGGATTGGTTAGTTGAAATAAATTTAGTGGACTAGGAGAACAAATCCTAGCTCTCTGGTACCTGGCTATTGAGTGAGGGCAGAGGAATAGTTGCCCTGAGTTTGAGAGCTTGATGGAGGTGGTGAGGGACTGACGCTGCAATGGTGGGTTTGCATATAAGAGGCACAGTCACAAGAATTGTCTGCTATCTCTAGGGGCTGCCTAACCCTTAGCAGGAGGAGAAGGGGATGACAGAGGGAGAGATGGTTGGATGGCATTACTGACTCAATGGACATGAGTCTGAGCAAGCTCTGGGAGTTGGGGATGGACAGGGAGGCCTGGAGTGCTGCGGTCCATGGCGTCACAGAGAGTCAGACACGGCTGACCCTCTGAACAACGACAGCAACCCTTAAGAGAGGCAGCCTTCGGTGTTGGCAGAGCACTGAATGCCAAAGCAGGACGGAATAAAAAGTGAAAAAGGCACAGTTCAGACATCTCTTTGCAAGGATTTTACTGCATAACACAGAGTCAGAGGATAGAGAGACCAGTAATCGCCATAAAATACGGCAGTGAGAATGGTAGGGAGCACTATACGGGATTTATAGAAGACCTAATCTAGACCAGAACTCAGAGCACGTCCTTGAAATAGCATCTAAGAGTTGTAAGAGGCAAAGGTGGAATAGGGAATGAATGGAGGGGAAGGCAGAACTCACAGCACATGTTACAACTTAGATTCAAATATATGTCTGAGAAGTTCGGGATTTGGTGTGAATGGGTGCACAGCAACAAGGGTTTGAAGAGACAGACGACTAGACAGACATCAAGTATCTACTGATATTGCATTCCAAGCCCAAAGAATGTTCAGACTACCACACAACTGTGCTCATCTCACACGCCAGTAAAGCTAAGCTCAAAATTCTCCAAGCCGGGCTTCCACAGTATGTAAACCATGAACTTCCAGATGTTCAAGCTGGATTTAGAAAAGGCAGAGGAACCAGAGATAGAATTGCCAGCATCCATTGGATCATAGAAAAAGCAAGAGAGTTCCAGAAAAAGCATCTACTTCTGCTTTATTGATTGCGCCAAAGCCTTTGACTGTGTGGATCACAATTGTGGAAAGTTCTGAAAGAGATGGGAATACCAGACCACCTGACCTGTCTCCTGAGAAATCAGTATGTAGTTCAAGAAACAAAAGTTAAAACTGGACAGGGAACAACAGACTGGTTCCAAATCGGGAAAGGAGTATGTCAAGGCTGTCTATTGTCACCCTGCTTATTTAACTTATGTGCAGAGTACATCATGTGAAATGCTGGACTGGATAAAGCACAAGCTGGAATCAAGATGGCTGGGAGAAATATCAATAACTGCAGATATGCAGATAACATCACCCTTATGGCAGAAAACAAAGAGGAACTAAGGAGCCTCTTGATGAAAGTGAAAGACAAGAGTGAAAAAGCTGGCTTATAGCTCAACATTCAGAAAATTAAGATCATGATATCCAGTCCCATCACTCCATGGCAAATAGATGGGTAAACACTGGAAACAGTGACAGACTTTATTTTCTTTGGCTCCAAAATCACTGCAGATGGTGACTGCAGCCATGAAATTAAAAGATGCTTGCTCCCTGGAAGAAAATCTATGACCCACCTAGACAGCATATTGAAAAGCAGAGACATTACTTTTCCAACAAATGTCCATCTTGTCAAAGCTATAGTTTTTCCAGTGGTCATGTATGGATGAGAGAGCTGGACTATAAAGAAAGCTGAAAGCTGAAGAATTAATGCTTTTGAACTGTGGTGTTGGACAAGACTTTTATTTTTTTTTTAATTTTCTTTACTTTATTGTGTTGGTTTTGCCATACATTGACATGAAACCGCCATGGGTTTACATATGCTCCCCCTCCAGAACCCCCCTCCCTCCTCCCTCCCGATTCCCTCCCCCTGGGTCATCTCAGTGCACCAGCCCCGAGCATTAACCCTGGGCTGTCAATTGATTTCACATATGATAATTAACATGTTTCAGTGCCATTCTCCCATATCATCCCACCCTTGCCCTCTTCCACAGAGTCCATGAGACTGTTCTATACATCTGCGTTTCTTTTGCTGTCTCGCATGCAGGGTTCTCGTTACCATCTTTCTAAATTCCATATATATGCGTTAGTATACTGTATTGCTGTTTTCCCTTCTGGCTTACTTCACTCTGGATAATAGGCTCCAGTTCCATCCACCTGAGTAGAACTGCTTCAAATGAATTTTTTTTTTTAATGCTGAGTAATATTCCATTGTGTATATGTACCACAGCTTTCTTATCCATTCATCAGTTGATGAGCATCTAGGAGAAGAGTTTTAAAAGTCCCTTGGACTGCAAGGAGATCCAACCAGTCACTCCTAAAGGAAATCAGTCCTGAATATTCATTGCAAAGACTGATGCTGAAGCTGAAACTCCAATACTTTGGCCACTTGATGTGAAGAACTGACTCATTGGAAAAGACTCTGATGCTGGGAAAGATTGAAGGCAGGAGGAGAAGGGGACGGCAGAGGATGAGACGGTTGGATGGCATCACGGATGTGATGGACACGAGTGTGAGCAAGCTCCGGGAGTTGGTGATGGACAGGGAGGCCTGGTGAGCTGCAGTCAATGGCGTCGCAAAGAGTCAGATCTGACTGAGTGACTGAATGGAACTGAGATATCTACTGAACACCCCCTAGGTATCCAGTCCTCTGCTGTAGAGGCTGACAATGTGGGCAGGATGTCATCATGGGCAGCCTTGGGATCCAGGTAAAGAAGTTTAGACTTCATTCTAGGTGGAGTAGGGATCCACTGAGTGGTTTCAGGATACATTTGAGGACGGTGGAGGGTGGGATGACCATGTTTCAAAATAATTTTATATTTTCATATAAGTATCATCTAGAATAAACTCTAAGGTTCACTGGGGAAGAGGAAAAACTTGATAGCAGATGGTAAGGCAAAGGTTTACTTTAACGAATTTTGTATTTCTTGATTTCATATGCATGTTCTATAAATTGTGGATTCATAATACATTTTAAAGTATTTTTCAGGAGAGTTGAAGCTGAGATGGAGAGCATCATTGTAGTTGCTATTTTCCAAAAAGTAAATGAATTGTTTTACAGGCTTTTTCATTATGTTGCACATTCTCAGTTCAAGTGGGAGAAGGTAAATTAAAAATCATCCCTCAATGTTGTGAACTGATCATTGCCTGTTTGCTATAATGTTGTTTTTCTATTTCTTACAAGAAGGGAGGAATGGAATCAAAAACCTTAAAATGACTAAAGATGAATTTTGAGGTTTGCTTTTGAGGCATCTAAATAAAGTTGGAAGTTATAACAACCTTATGCTCACAACTGCATGCTGAGGGTCACAAGAAGCTTTAACTGTATTACCACATTCGCAACTATGCGTAAAACCCTCACAGTTGGGAATCTTCTGGCACAATTCACGATACATGGCGAGGGCATTTGTTAGGACATAGCACAGTTTCTGGCCACCTCACTCTTGCAATATTTGATTTCATTGGTTCTTTCCAGTGTTAAGTGTGGCCTGTCATTTGAGCCTTTGAAAGCATCACCTAGTCTCCTGTATGAGCTATGGTCCCTTCCACACAGATGACCAGGCTCTGTTTACTAGGATTGCAGAACAGCTAAGTCCTGCTGAGCTCTAGAGCCTGGGAGCTGACGCGACCAAAGGCTGTGCGCCCGAGAGCCTGTGTTCCCAGCAAGATGCCACCTTCAGTGAGAAGCCCACCTATTCCAGCCGCAGAGTACCCCCGCTCACTACACCTAGAAACAAGCCCGGGCAACAACAAAGATTCAGCACAGCCAAAAATAAAATGTTTTTTAAAATCTAAACAAGACATACCACACAATAAAAATATAAGATAAAATTTGAATGCAAAAGAATTTGATCACTCTATACATATATTGCATCACATGTTATATCAAAAAAATTTTAAATATATTTTACTTCTTAAATCTTATAACACTATACAAAAGCACCAAAATTTTGTGCAGTGACTATCTTTTTTCACTTATAAGTCAAAAGTGCTAGAAATAAAAAGGGGCACTCACGTGAAGAACACTGAAGAGGATATTTTAATAGATCAGTGTCAAGATGAAAAAGCAAAATAACGTGAGCTAGCAATCTACAAGTTATAAAGGACAGATACCATAGATATTCATGGAAGTCTTCATCTTCAATACTATCATTGATACAATGCCATTAAAATTCACGTCAAGTTTCAAGAAGTTGTACAAGTGGTTTGTTGTATTTATGACACAATAAATCCAAGCTTAAACCATTTACTTTAGCATCAGAAAAAAAATAAATAAATATCAATGTTGGGTCAAAGAAGTCATGGGGGGAAAATATCACATAATCAATCTGAAGAATTTCACTTTGTATACAACAAATATCAACTGGTACCTCCTTATCAGTTCAAATTTCCATTCCCCAGTGTAACTGCTTTACTATTCTGTCCCCACAAACCTTTCTCATCTTATGTATAATACCCCCATTCCAGCCCGTAACACGCAGTTGATGACTGTGGTTCATATTTTGTTGAGAATATAGAAGCTGTTAGATGGAATATCCTCCCATCTCATTCTCCTACAATGCAGAAACCTATCTCCCTGTCTCCAGCTAAAATAGATAAAATATCTCAGCTATTAAAAGGAAAAAAAAAAAGACAACCCCTCTACTTACGCTGAAGCCCATCCTTCTTGCCTCCTTCAATTATCTCACCCTCTTGAGGCTCACCATGCATACCTCTAGGTCTTCATTCCCACACTGGCCAACTGTTGCCCAATTTCAGCATTTGCTTCATAGCAGAAGCTCTCAAACAACTTGTCGACGCTCACAGGCTATACTGAACTCCAATTCATTCTTCATTTCACTCTCTTTCTTCCTTCTGTCCTCACTCCTCCACTGAAACCCCTCCTAACATCTCCCTTCACTTCTGACGACATGCTCTTGCTATGCAATCAGCACCATGCGATGTAATTAGCCATTCCCCCTTGCAAGAAACATCCCCTCTTGGCTTGGCTTTCCTCCTCTGTTATCTCTGAAGGCTTCTCATGAGACCTCAAAATGTGTATTCTTCAGGATTCTATCCTGAACTTGATGTTCTCTCTCTGCCCTTTTCTTCCTAAGCAATCTCTCCGATTCTCAAACTTTATAAATCATGTATATCTTGTGATAACCACTTTACAAAGAGTATCTTATGCTCATAACAACCAAGTCAGGTAGAAATTATTTTTCCCTGCTGCACAGATAAGGAAAGATGTGATCAGACTGATTGGAAACCTAATGCAGTGGTATATACCTGGGACTGCCTACCTATGTCTGATTCCAAACAGGAGTTCTAATCTAAAAAAATTTTATTAAGAAGTGTGCACTTTGATTCTTTTAAGTATCTTAGCATTAATAACTGAGAAGACGATGGCGCCCCACTCCAGTACTCTTGCCTGGAAAACCCCATGGACAGAGGAGCCTGGTAGGCTGCAGTCCATGGTGTCGCTAAGAGTCAGACACAACTGAGCGACTTCACTTTCACTTTTCACTTTCATGCATTGGAGGAGAAAATGGCAACCCACTCCAGTGCTCTTGCCTGGAGAATCCCAGGGATGGGGGAGGCTGGTGGGTTACCGTCTATGGGGTGGCACAGAGTCGGACATGACTGAAGCGACTTTAGCAGCAGCAGCAGCAGCAGCAGCAGCATTAATAAATCTGATAAAATTTTTAAATGTATACTAATGTATACTAATATATACTAATCAGTCCTGAATATTCATTAGAAGAACTGATGCTGAAGCTGAAACTCCAATACTTTGACCACCTGATGCTAAGAATTGACTCATTGGAAAAGATCCTGATGTTGCGAAAGACTGAAGGCAGGAGGAGAAGGGGATGACAGAGGATGAGATGGTTGGATGGCATCACGGACTCAATGGATGTGAGTTTCCACAAACTCCAGGAGTTGGTGATGGACGGGGAGGCCTGGTGTGCTGCAATCCATGAGGTTGCGAAGAGCTAGACATGACTGAATGACTGAACTGAACTGAACCAGGACGGCTGGGAAAGCCAAGCAAAGAGAACCAGTGAAATCCAGATATGGTAAAGGTTGGAAATGACATCCTATGGCTAGCCATAATTCCTGATTTCTTTTGGAGCAGAAATAAGATGTATTTTAAATATTTAAGTTCAGGCACTCAAATGACCCTTGTTCTTTAATTCCAATGCCCTTAGCGTGGTGACAAATAGAAACATCATCATAAAAGAAATTAAGATCCAGAGGAAATAAAATAAGCCCTTTCAAAATATATAATTTGGTATGTCAGAGTGCTAAGACACAAAGGTACCAATTAGTAGCCATTTATGTCTTTTTTTATCTTTTCAAAAAATACTTTCCTTTGTTTATAACAGTCACTTCATAAATTATAAGGAAACAAAGTTTAAGGGAAAAAAACAAGGAATAGAAAGAATAAAAGATAGATTAACTAATAAGAATCCATCTTTAAAAGCATTTTATTTGTAATGGTTATTATAAAGTTCTATTAGTTCATGTTTGTTTAGGGGGAAAAAAAGATTATTTACCTAAAGTTAAAAGCTGAACAGAATAAGCAACTACTTACTTGAAAGAGAGCAAGTAATGATTCTGTCTCAAAATACCTTCCCAGATGCATTGAAAAGAGGCCTAACTTTGCACCCTGTGCAGTTCTATAGGTCACAGTCTGGAAAGCACCTCTTAAAATGCTACGGTACCATTACAGCATGAGTCAGTCCTCTCTTACGCGTCTCCACCTCAGATGCTGTCTGCCTCTTGTCCACCTGTGGCCCCAGCTTCTGCCGGGTGCCCTGCTCCACATGAGCGCCAACCAACGTCAGGACCCACCCACCTCACTTCCGGCTCAAGCCCCACCTCACTTCCGGCTCAAGCTGCATAACCTGCTGCAGTGCTGTTGATTCCAAAAGGCGGGCATCAGTCTACAGACCCTGTTGACATCTACACAGACTCAACCTACACGTGGTAGGGACTTGAAGTCCCGAAGGATAAAAGTTTAACCACCAGAAGTTGGGAACAGGAGATTAGTTCTTCACCCACCCACTCCACTGAACTGAGACGTTTGTCCAGAAGACAGTCCTCAAGATCCAGCAATCAGATACATCTTCTGCCCTCACTCATTCTTTGCTTCATTTACTTTGTCCCTCAGGTCTGCTCCCTTGCGGGGGTTGCCCCATAATCAAGCAATAGAACATAACACTTGCTTCAGGCTCTGCTTTCTGGGAAATCGGGGCTAAATGAGACATTTCCATGTTGTATTAATTATATCTATTTGTGTTTTTATGGTTTTATAATTTACAAAAGCACTTTCAGAATATTTCAATAAAACTTTTAATATAAGATTTTGCAGAGAAAAAAAGAATGGCTAACCCATGCCCTTGATAATGTATAAACCAATTACGCAAAACATATAACTTTAAGCTTTTCAAAGTTATGTGTATATAATCCACACAGCTTTCACTGGGCTTTAACCACTTAAGCCTTTCTTTTTTAAGGAATTCAGTTAAGGTCTCACCAGCCTTATGTTAAAAAAAAAAAGAAAAGAAAAGATTCTGCTATTTCTCATCCTTGTTATTTTCACATATGTTCTTCTCATTCTCTTTAATTTATATATATATATATATATATATATATGTATTTCTCCCTTTTATTGTTTTTGCCATACAATGCCATGATATCACCATGGGTTTACATATGCTCCCCCTCCAGAAACCCCTCCCTCCCCCCTCCCTCCTCCCTCCCCCCCGGGAAATTCGAATAAAGACCAAAAGAAAGCAGGAGTGGCAATACTCATATCAGATAAAGTAGACTTTAAAATAATTTATATATATATATTTTAAGAAGCTTTGCATTGATTTGTTTTATCCTTGTTGCCCTAGACATATTCTTGTCTTAAGAGTATGAGGGTTATGAACACTGGTATGGAGAAAATCTACCTGGGTTTATAGTTCCAGCTCCCCCCATTGCCAACTTTGTGGCTGTGCACAAGTTGCTTAATTTCTTTGGATGTGTGCTCATCTGTAAAATTCAGATAAATATAGTAATCTACATCATAAGACTATAAAGGATCAAATGAATAAATGAATTAGAGCAGTTCCTAACCAACACTAAACATAATCAGAGATGTGTTGATTTCTTTCTTTTTTGTTACTGTAATTCTTTGAAGAAAGGGAAGTCTCAGAGAACGGGAGACAGATTTAGATGCAAACCTTGGGTTCCCAGCTGAAGAACTGCTTGACCTGAGCAAGTCTTTTAATCAACTCTTCAAATCTGCTTAAAGTCTAGATACTGTTATGAACTTTGATACATCCACAATTCCTTACCTGAAATGGAATGGGGTAAGAAAGTGTTTAAAAATTCAAAATCATTTTTTATTTTAGAAATATAGTAAGGCACATATATGTACAGTGTATTTTAATATTAATAATATCCCCAGTTGGGGACTAGCACAGTACTTAGTAGTCAAACACCTGAACACATCTACTGAAAATTTCTGGAATATTTATAAGAGATGGAATACATTTTAAAATCAATTCAGTGGAATCAGAGCAGGTTTTACCACTGAAAAAGCTTGTCCCTATGTCTGCAATCTCTCTATACTCCTTAATTGAAGAAAATGGACTGTGGAACTGAATATCCAAGACCTCCAGGACACAAGGTCCTCACTGTGACACAGCTGGTCTTGAAGGAAACAACTTTTCCTCCTAAACCCCTTCTGCCCTTCCTATATTTCTTGAGGTGCTCCTGAGGCAGAATGGCGTCCTTGCATTTGCATACACTATTGCTCCACCAGAAAATTCCCCTTTCTTTACTCAGATCTTTCATCTAGTCCGCACATACATATTGATCGAGTCCCTACAGTATACAATCGTAGAATGCAGACCACAGGAAGAACACTGTAGCAAAAAACATGATTTACTATGGACTTCCCTAGTGGCTCAGACGGTAAAGCGTCTGCCTACAATGCAGGAGACCTGGGTTCAGTCCCTGGGTTGAGAAGATCTCCTGGTGAAGGAAATGGCAACCCACTCCAGTATTCTTCTCACCTGGAAAAATCCCATGGACAGATGAGCCTGGTGGGCTACAGTCCGTGGTGTCGCAAAGGCTCAGACAGGACTGAGCGACTTCACTTCCACTGTCACTATCTAAAAGACAGAAACAAATAAGAGTGTTGAAAGAATTAAAATATTCTATATAGGTGGTCTGCTAGAAATAGGTGGGTTATTTTATTTGTCTCTCTCTCTCTCTCTTTCCCCCCATTATACACTTAGACAAAGCCATTTTGGAAATAGCGTGGTCTTATTCATAAATAAGGACTAAATACTTGTCACAAAACTACAGACAGTTCCTTCTTTTCAAATGCTATACTCTCAAAGTTTCATTTTATGATGTCTCTAGGCTTCTATGCTTTAACACATAAAAAATATTACCAATTAAATTACTTGCAAACATAAAAATAAGAAAGGATCCCCTTGCGATCCAGTGGTTAAGACTCCATGGTGTCAGTGCAGGAGGCACAGGTTCAATTCCTGGCTGGGAAACTAAGATCCTGCATGCTGCGCAGCCATAACTAAAGATGACTAAACAAACAACTTATTTTAAAAATCACTTTCATTTTTGCCCTTCAATTGGCCTAAGAATCTATGTCCCTGGAAGCAGGAGCCTGACATTGGACTTTATTAACATTGGGAAGCCCTTTAAATCTCCATACCCTCTAAAAGGAGAGAATGTTCCTATCATTAGGACCTTCATATTGCCACCTGATGTGAAGAGTCAACTCATTGGAAAACACCCTGATGCTGGGAAAGATTGAAAGCAGAAGGAGAAGAGGAAGACACAGGATGAGATGTTTGGATGGCATCACCGATTCAATAGACTTAAACTTTTTTTTGTATCAATAAACATTTACCTCTGTGTGTGGTTCTCACCTCAGAGGTGTTCAAATATTTGCTCCACCATCATCGCCCTTAACTGTTATTTATTGAACACCTGCCCCATCCCTGTGCAATGCCCACTAGCACCAGGCATGCCTCACAGCTGGGCGATGTGTCTCCCTGTGTTCATACCTAGTTCCCTCTCCCAACTGTCCTACTTCACACTACACAAATAATCTTTGAAAACCCAGGCTAGTGTCATTATTGAAGTAGAAAAGATGTGAATCTTTTCAATATTCAGTTATTTTAGTTTCTTTCCCCATCCCTTGCAAACCAATTCAAACCAGTTCGTTTGTTAGGTAGATTAAATAGAAATAGAATAGACTCATTTGTAAGAAGCAGCTCAATTCCATTTTTTTAATTGAAAAATCAACCCAAGATTTGTAGCATTTCTTTCAAGGCTTTCCTTCTGAAACTCCATTTAAAAAGAAAAGAGAGAGAGAGAAAGAGAGAGAGAGAGAGAAGAAGAAGAAGAAGAAGAAGAAAGAAAACTAAAATTCCTAGACACCTATTACACTTTTATCCTATTTTAGATCTTTAATGTCAAGGTGATGCCTGGAGCAAATATTTAGTCAGGCAAATTATAATCTTATCAAAAGAGGGATTTCTAAGAGAAAGGGAGCACAAAGCACTCAGGTAATCATCTCTGTTCTTTGTGGGATGTTTGACAACATCCTACTCAGTGACAGCTTCTTTATCACTGCCTTTAATGACCATGAACCAGGAAGTCTTGCATATTTCAGCAAGAGTATTCTGAAGGCCTTTCCGTTTGTTTGAGGATGTCTATTTTGCTGAACAGATTTGTCCAAGGGATTTCTTGACTCACAGGTGCATCATTATGCACACCAACAATTAACAGAAGAGGAGCTCTGTAATTCAGTGTGCATCGCCTTATGATAACTACATAAAGAAATGAACTTCCTTTAGGAAGGAAAAACAGAGGATCACTTAACTTGTCCAAATTCATTTACGCTGAGGTTTTAGGGAATACCATTTGTATTCTAAGCGGCTTCCCAGGTGACTCAGCGGTAAAGAACTTGCCTGTCAAGCAGGAGACCAGGGTTCGATCCCTGGGTTGGGAAGATCTCCTGGAGAAGGGAATGGCAACCCACGTCAGTCTTCTTGCCTGGAGACCCCCCATGGACAGAGGAGGCTGGCGGGCTACAGCCCATGGGGCCATACAAGTGCTGGACATGACTTAACGACCAAACAACAGTTACAACTTGGATTCTGAACAGGATTTGTGGTTCAGTCCCAGTCCCCTTTCTCTGCAGTTATGGTTTTTGCTCACAAACAGAACTGCTATGGGCACTGTTGTTTTCCCCTTTGCAGACTTGTACTGTTCCTGAGTTAATGCATATGGGAGTGCTTAAAATACTGATTAAGTTAAAAGTCATTCCTTGAGAAACTGTTTACTCGGCCAAAAAGAAAATAAGACAAAGATTTTACCGATGGGAAACTCAAAAGAGCTATAGTATTAATAAGAACAAATTCAGACTTGATTTAAAAATCTAATCTGGGTTAAGGGTCCAGTTCATGACATTGGGAATACCTCATCATATCTTTGAATTTTTACCACTGAAACTAGGAGCTGCAATTCCCAAAGACTTCCCTAGATAATGTGTCTTTTGAGACTTTGGAGAGACATACAGGCATACAATACTGAAATATTTAACAGAGTGTATAATAATATAGTACAGCTTTTTAGCACACAAAGTGGGAACCTTAAGCTCTAAAGCCTCATGACAGTCAAGAAGTCTAAGGTTCTGACCCAGGAAAGCACTTAACTTAGCTTCATCCCTGAATTCAATGGCCATGATAATGGCTATTTTATCTACCAGTTATCACAAGGGCTTGTAAGAATCAAAGGGAACAATGTAGGAGGCCACTTAATAAAGAATAATATGCTATAGAAGAATGGAATACTGTTGTTGATGAAGTTGTCTAGATAATATGTTAAGAACTAAAGTTGTCATTGATAACTAAATATCTCTCAAATAAAGTCCCTCTCTGAGCAGCCACTGTGGGTGTCACACCTCATCATCATTTGCAACGGTGCCTCCAAGGTTCCCTGTCTCCAGTCTTCCAACACTTGAAGTCTGTTTGATCTTCACCTGGTTGCAATTCTGGTCACAATATTCCCTTTCTTAAAACACATCAGAAGATTTCCCACTGCCAGATCCAACCGCTAGCAAGTTAGAGAGAATGTGAATATTCCATCAACCAAGGTAGAGTGATCGGGAAGTGACTACCAACAACCCTGGCAAAGCCCTCAGGGGCTTCTCCACCCTGTGCTCATTGCTCCCAGTCAAGTACCTTGAAAAACTTGGTGAATCCTTGACCAACCAGTTTATCCTTCTCAAGAAGTGCTGGTGATTCCCTCCTCCAATTCTGCAGCCAGCAGGATGCCCCAACATAGCACTTGAATTTTAATTATTTATTTCTAAGACTGCCTTCCATGCAAAGTTGCATAACATAAATGAGTCTTTTCCCTTTTGGTAGTACCATTGGTCAGGAACGAAATGACATGAAATCCTTAGTGTTTGCTGGAGGGATGGACAGGCTACCCACTTTACTGCTGCTACTTGCAGCATAGAGGAAATGCTATGGATACAGATGGTACCTGCCATCCAGTCGCACTCTTTCTCACTGAATCCCTCAAACTCCAA
Source organism: Antilocapra americana (assembly GCA_007570785.1). Classification (NCBI taxonomy): domain Eukaryota; kingdom Metazoa; phylum Chordata; class Mammalia; order Artiodactyla; family Antilocapridae; genus Antilocapra; species Antilocapra americana. Next base: position 3,818,514 of record ML664173.1, on the reverse strand, counting down.
ACAAAGCTACAGTGAATCTTTTCATGAACACATATCATAGGGTTTCCACAGTTGCATACTGAATTAAAGAATGAATGAAAATGGCAGTGAATCTTTGGCCCTTTCTTCTTTTTCAATTTACTTTAGTTAATTTCTAACAACAGCTTATTCTGACCTTACTTTCATAATATTTTATGTTTTCATAACATTTTAAAACCTTTTTAGAGTCCTTTAATTCTGCTCTCAATGACCAGGCATGTCTTCTGCCCTGGAGCCTCCATTCTCTTGGTCCATTCAGCATTAACCTAGTAACCTACTCTGGTCCCACCTAATTTTTTTTTTCCTTTCCCAAGTGGGATGACATGAGCTGGATATAAAATTTGACAGTATCTCTCTTTGTTGGGAAATTTTATAGCAGGGGATACTGGAAAGAATACTGACCTTGCTTTTAGTTTAGAAGACCTGATTTTTGTTCCTCTTCACAGGATTGGCTACATAATTTCAAGGACCAATGAAAACAGCAAGTGAAATCATTTTACCCTTTAATCAAAATGCAGGGGAAAAGCTTTTCCTTTTTTCCCATGATCTCAGCCCACCAAAGGCAGATCTATTTAATGCTGTACCACCTAAGGTCTAAAGCCACTCTCAGATTGACTGCAGAGTCTTACAGGTGGCAATACTGGCATACGCCCAGTACATATGGCCAGATCTCTGCCAATGATGAGGGCTGTAGGGGGGGCGGTTTGGGTAAAATAGGGGAAGCCAGAACCTGAGAATCAGTCCTGGAGAGCTGAGAAAAAAGTAGGAGGTGGGATCACACATAAGCAGAGGCTCCAGGTGCCCTGCCACACTCCATTGTCCTATCAGTCTCCACTTAAAAAAATGCAACTTCAAACACAAAATTATTGAGGCCTTCAGGATGGCAACACTGAGCACTGAGCCACAAACATGGTGCCCACTTGTGAGCAGAAGGCCCTGTGGGACTGCACTAGTTCACTCAAGATAACCTTCCCTCTTCACTCTCAGCACTGCATAGCTACTCTGGGGACAAACAGCTGCTAAGGATCCATTTTATAAGACACCCCTCCCAATTTTGCTATAGAGTTGTATTACGTTTGTATTTTTTTATATTTGTTGTGAATTATCACTCTTAATAAGTGCTTAATGTGCCAGTGGTTATGGGTACAGCTTCAAATCCTAACTCTGGTTCTTACTAGTTAGGGAAATTGAAACCATGACACTTGCTATATACTTTAAATTGCTTCATTTATTTTAAATCACAGATTTTGGTCTATATAACAGGATAGCATATGCGCACGTTAGTTCAATCAAACCAATGCCCAAGTGTTGTCCAAAAAGTTGCGTTTGAGAAATAGTCAGCCAACACATTATCATGAGTGTGCAGTCCAGAAGACAGCTAGCTTTGTTTCAGAAAAAGCCCCTTTCCCTAGTGGCTGCTAGAAACAGTCCTCTTATGCCCATCTTCTAATAATAGGTAATGCTTTGCTGACTACTGATACTGTATGCCAATTGAATTGTTAAAAATAATGACATGCTAATCAGCATGATGAAAATTAGACATGGCCACTCTTGGGTGAAATTAAACGCACTCAGGATAGTTGGACTGCTTAAAAAAAAAAAAAGGAATACTCACCACTCTTGATGATCAGGATATAAAAATCCAGTGCAACCCACATACTGAAAGATGGTATGTTAGGCTATATCTCTTAACCATACGGTGGCCAGCTACAAACTCTGGAGTTTTGGACTGTATGTGAGATAGAGTCTTCCTGTGCTCTCTTGGTGTTTGCTTCAGGAAACCATTCTTAAAAAGTAACAGTGGGAAAATGTAAAAGAATTGGGACATTCTTGAGTCAATAGGAAAGATTATAAGTATTAATTTTCTTAATGTATGTGAAGAAATATTGAATTGACATGTGATGTATATATATAACAATATTTGATCTAAGACTTGTACATTAGTTTGCTGGAGTTGCTATAGCAAAGTACTACAGCTTGGATGTAAGCCACAGTCAGTTCTTGGTCTTGTTTTTGCTGACTGTATAGAGCTTCTCCATCTTTGGATCCAAAGAATATAATCAATGCGATTTCTGTATTGATCACCTAGTGATGTCCATGGGTAGAGTCTTCTCTTGGGCTGGAAGAGAGTGTTTGCTATCACCAGTGCATTCTCTTGGCAAAACTCTATTAGCCTTTGCCTTGCATCATTCTGTACTCCAAGGCCAAATTTGCCTGTTACTCCAGGTATTCTTGACTTTCTAGTTATGCATTCCAGTCCCCTATATGAAAAAGACATCTTTTGGGGGTGTTAGTTCTAGAAGGTCTTGTAAGGTCTTCATAGAACTGTTCAACTTCAGCTTCTTCAACATTACTAAGTAATGCTCAAAATTCTCCAAGCCAAGCTTCAACAGTACGTGAACCATGAATTCTAGATGGTCAAGTTGGATTTAGAAAAGGCAGAGGAACCAGAGATCAAATTGCCAACATCTGTTGGATCATCAAAAAGCAAAAGAGTTCTAGAAAAAAATATCTACTTCTGCTTTATTGACTATGCCAAAGCATCTGGCTGTGTGGATCACAACAAACTGTGGAAAACTCTTAAATCCAGGTGGTCTGGATATCTGACCACCTGACCTGCCTCCTAAGAAATCTGTATGCAGGGACCAGATGGGAAAACAATGGAAACAGTGACAAACTTTATTTTGGGGGGCTCCAAAATCACCACAGATGGTGACTGCAGCCATGAAATTAAAAGACACTTACTCCTTGGAAGGAAAGCTATTACCAATCTAGACAGCATATTAAAAAGCAGAGACATTGTCAGCAAAGGTCTGTCTAGTCAAGGCTATGGTTTTTCCATTAGTCATGTATTGATGTGAGAGTTGAACCATAAAGAAAGCTAAGCACTGAAGAATTGATGCTTTTGAACTGTGATGTTGGAGAAGACTCTTGAGAGTCCCTTGGACTGCAAGGAGATCCAACTAGTGCATCCTAAAGGAGATCAGTCCTGAATATTCATTGGAAGAACTTATGCTGAAGCTGAAACTCCCATACTTTGGCCACTTGACATGAAGAATTGACTCATTGGAAAAGACTTTGATTCTGGGAAAAATTGAAAGTGAGAGGAGAAGGGAATGACAGAGGATGAAATGGTTGGATGGCATCACCGACTCAATGGACATGAGTTTGGTTAAACTCTGGGAGCTGGTGATGGACAAGGAGGCCAGATGTGCTGCAATCATGTCACAAAGAATCAGACATAACTGGGCGACTGAACTGAAATGAACTGAGAGATTGGATGGCTTAAGGAACATAAGTTCACTTTTTTTACAATTCTGAAGTCTAGAAGTCTGAGATCAAGGCATTAACAGGGTTGGTTTTTTCTTGACTCCACTCTCCTTGGTTTGTAGGTGGCTGTCACCTACTGTGTCTTTCTGTACATATCTGTTTTCAAATTTCCTCTTCTAGTAAGAACATTGGACTTCCCTGGTGGCTCAGTCAGTAAAGAATCTGCCTTCAATGCAGGAGACCATTTGCAATGCAGGATACCTGGGTTCAATATCTGGGTTGGGAAGACCCCTTGGAGAAGGAAATAGTGATCCACTCCAATATTCTTGCCTGAAAAACCCCATGGACAGAGGGGCTCTGTGGGATACAGTGCATGGGGTCATAAGAGTCTGAGATGATTTAACGACTAAACCACCACCAACAACAAGAACACCAACATGTTGGAATAGAGTCCACTCTAATGATCTCATTTTAACTGACTTAATTGTAGTCCCTATCTCAACATACAGCTGCACTGAGAGGTACTAAAGTTAGGAACTTTGAGATGAATTTTCAGAAGACACAACTCAGCTCACAGTAACCTGTTTTCATTATATACCACTAGGGAGATTAAGAGAGTAAGTAACTTTTAGTATCTTGAACGTTGGGGCCAGTACTACAATTTAATAGGGACCTAAGGACTTCCCTGGTGGCTCAGACAGTAAAGCATCTGCCTACAATGCAGGAAACCCAGGTTCGATCCCTGAGTCAGGAAGATCTCCTGGAGAAGGATATGGCAACCCACTCTAGTATTCTTGCCTGGAAAATCCATGGACAGAGGAGCCTGGTGGGCTACAATCCATGGGGTTGCAAAGAGTTGGACACGACTGAGTGACTTCACTTTAAGAACTGTGTACATTTAAGTTGGCTTGGGCCAACTATCCTTGAGAAATCCACCTATTGTCTTTATGGCTCAATGTCGTTGTGGGTTTTAAAATATCTACTTCATAAGATTGTTTTAATGATGAAATTTATTGGTGAATATGAGGTTTTGCCAAGTCCTCCTCCAGGCTATCTTCCTGACCCAGGGATCGTTCTCACGTCTTCTGCATCTCCTGCATTGCAAGCAAATTCTTCACCTGCTGAGCCATGAGGAAGCCCCCATATATATTTAACACTAACTTTTACTTAGGTCACTTCTTTCTAACATTCATGTGCTGGTGATTAAAGTCTCTTTGAATGAACTAGTAAAGGAATTTTAAGTAGCTATTCCTGGGCATGGGAAATTAATTTTGATTCATGGGAGGGGGTCTTTAGTGGGGTATAAATACTGAATAAAGGCAACTGATTGACACAAGAAGGTAGATTGAAACTAACACAGAGATTTTCATCACACTTTTCATGAGAAAATATTTTAAAATAAATTACCAACACAACTACCATGCTATCAGCAGGCCTGTGTGAAAGACCACTGAGATGGTCTTTTTCAAGAAGCAAAAATGAATCTGCATGAATGATTTCTCCTTAAAAGATGCTCTCTAAAAAAATTTGTACCATTCAGATTAAGTGAAACCATATGCTTGAGAGGAAAGATGTTAAATACATATGAATATATGTGTATATGTACAAATACACACATTGTGTGTATACATTTCAACTTTCTTGGTTAAAATGACAGTCATCTAACTTGACTAATATTTCCCTAGCTTCGTGGGTCTGCAGAATTCTAGGCTACAAAGTGTGTTATCTCTTAACACAAAATAGATTAAGAGATCTACAAAGAGATAATCACCCCCAAATATCTAAGTGCACTATTTACTAATGGTAGAATTTTAGATACAATATCTGCTAGATATGAGGTAGTCTCTAGTATGATATTTAAATGTCCATAACTATTTAGACACCAATCAAGGGATTTAAAAAGTATTTGGCTTGTGTTAGAAAGAAAATAGCCCATTTAACAACAAAACCTTGCATAATCCTTTCAGTTATATAATAAGCACATCAAGGCCTCCCACTCTTGTAGGAGGAATGCATTATAGATATATTCTAAGAACAGAAGGGGCACTGTTAAAGCTTGGCTCCAAGGTACCTTCTTGAAATATCACAAAAACATTATTATTACCAGTAAGGGATGACAATGACTCAAGTTATACAAGAATATAACTACTTTAGCTAAAGACCATTTTAGATAAATGTGTGTATACCCAAAAAAGGCCTGGCACAATGCCACTTACATAATAAGAACTAACAATTCTAACACGACAACTGAATGATGATGGTATTAAATTTTAATGTCAGGCCAGAAAGTTTCTGGATAGGCATGAAAACCACAAAGGGGAGAAAAAGGAACAGGTGTGACTGTATAGACTGAAGTGAGACTCTAGAAAGATCTGTGATTACATTATACATTGTGTTGTCATTTCCTTTATTCCTGATGTAGATTTGCATTTTGGAATCATGGAATGGAGGAGCTAAGAAGAATGCTTGATAATCCAGCCCAGCATTTGTTTGTTTGTTTGCTTTTGCTTGTCTTGGTTCATTTTCTTTTAGCAGTATCTTCTTTTAAAGACACAGAAAGCAAAGGAGAAAAGGAAAGATATACTCATCTGAATGCAGAGTTCCAGAGAATAGCAAGGAGAGATAAGAAAGCCTTCCTCAATGATCAATGCAAAGAAATAGAGGAAAATATGAGAATGGGAAAGACTAGAGATCTCTTCAAGGAAATTAGAGATACCAAGGGAAAATTTCATGCAAAAAAGTGCACAATAAAGGACAGAAATGGTATGGACCTAAAAGAAGCAGAAGATATTAAGAAATGGTGGCCAGAATACACAGAAAAACTATACAAACAAAGATCTTCATGACCCAGATAATCACAATGGTGTGATCATTCACCTAGAGCCAGGTGAATATGAATCCAGGTGAATATCCTGGAATATGAAGTCAAGTGGGCCTTAAGAAGCATCACTACAAACAAAGCTAGTGGAGGTGATGGAATTCCAGCTGAGCTATTTCAAATCCTGAAAGATGATACTATGAAAGTGCTGCATTCAATATGCCAGCAAATTTGGAAAACTCAGCAGTGGCCACAGGACTGGAAAAGGTCAGTTTTCATTCCAATTCCAAAGAAAGGCAATGCCAAAGAATGTTCAAACTGCCACACATACACTCATCTCTCACGCTAGCCAAGTAATGCTCAAAATTTTCCAAGCCAGGCTTCAATAGTACAGGAACTGTGAACTTCCAGATGCTCAAGCTGGATTTAGAAGAGGCAGAGGAACCAGAGATCAAATGGCCAACATCCTTTGGATGACTGAAAAAGCACAAGAGCTCCAGAAAAACATCTACTTCTGCTTTATTGACTATGCAAAAGCCTTTGTCTATGTGGACCACAACAAACTCTGGAAAATTCCTCAAGTAATGGGAATACCAGACCACCTGACCTGCTTCCTGAGAAATCTGTATGCAGGTCAAGAAGTAACAGTCAACACTGGTCATGAAACAATAGACTGGTTCCAAATAGGGAAAGGAGTACATCAAGGCTGTATATTGTCACCCTGCTTATTTAACTTACATGCAGAGTATATCATGTGAAATGCTGGGTTGGATGAATCACAAGCTGGAATCCAGATTGCCAGGAAATATCAATAACCTCAGATATGCAGATGACACCTCCCTTATGGCAAAAAGCTAAGAACTAAAGAGCCTCTTGATGAAAGTCAAAGAGGAGAGTGAAAAGTTGGCTTAAAACTCAACATTTAGAAAACTAAGATCATGGCATCTAGTCCCATCACTTCATGGGAAGTAGATGGGGATATAGTGGAAACCATGGCACACTTTATTTTGGGGGGCTCCAAAATCACCACAGATGGTGACTGCAGCCATGAAATTAAAAGATGCTTATTCCTTGTAAGAAAAGCTATGACGAACCTAGACAGCATATTGAAAAGCAGAGACATTGCTTTGCCTGTCTAGTCAAAGCTATGGTTTTTCTAGTAGTCATGTATGGATGTGAGTTTTTTACTATAAAGAAAGCGGATCATCAAAGAATTGATGCTTTTGAACTGTGGTGCTGGAAAAGACTCTTGGACAGCAAGGAGATTCAACCAGTCGATCCTAAAGGAGATCAGTCCTGAATATTCATTGGAAGGACTGATGCTGAAGCTGAAACTCCAGTACTTTGGCCACCTGACGTGAAGAACTGACTCATTGGAAAAGACTCTGATGCTGGGAAAGATTGAAGGCGGGAGAAGAAGAGGATGACAGAGGATGAGATAGTTGGATGGCATCACCAATTTGATGAGTTTGAGCAAGCTCCAGAAGTTGGTGATGGACAGGGAGGCCTGGCATGCTGAAGTCCATGTGGTCACAGAGGCAGACACAACTGAATGACTGAACTGAACTGAACTGATCTTTAGAAAGAAGTAAAATCTCCACGGTGTGCCATGCTGTGCTCAGTCGCTTCAGCCGTGCCTCACTCTTTGCAGCCTATGGACTGTGGCCAGCCAGGATCCTCTGTCCATGAGATTTTCCAGGCAAGAATATTGGAGTGGGTTGCCGTGCCCTTCTCCAGGGGATCTTCCTGACCCAGGAATTGACCCCATATCTTGGAGTCTGCTGCATTGCAGGCAGGTTGTTTACCCACTGTGTCACCTAGGAAGCCTGAAAATCTCCATAATATTATTTAAATATTTTGATCATAATTCTAGTGGCTCTCAGAGGACTGAATGGAGAGGTATATCTGAAGGAAGACAGTCCACTTCAGATCTATTATAAGAACCATAACTCAGGTAGTAAGGACGAAGAAAAGACCATGAATTCAATAACTGTTTAGAACTTAGACTTGGCCCCTATGGATAAAGGAAAGAAAGACACTGAGTTTGAACCCCAGGACCCCTGCTTGGGCATCTGGTTATGATGTGTGTGTATGCTCAACCACTCAGTCGTGTCCTACTCTTTGCAACCTCATGGACCATAGCCCACCAATCTCCTCTGTCCATGGAATTTTCCTGGTTATGATAGAGGAGCAAATTTCCACATCTGGAAGAAAAAAATTAGGATGGGAGATAATGAGTTAGATTCACAAGTATGTGGTACAACGGAAAGTGTCATTCATTTCTCATGGAAATATAAAATGGTATAGCAACTTTGGAAGGCCATATGCAGGTTTCTTGCTAAGCTAAACATACTCTCACCAAAACATCCAGCAATTGTGCTCCATAGTATTTCTTAGAAGAGTTGAAAATTTATGTCCACATGAAAACATGTTTATAGGACCTTTACTCATAAGGTTATATGTTCGTTTCAAAAGTATAATCTTAACAAAAAATTGTATAAATACTTATATTATTGAGTTTTAATCAATTAGATTTTAGGGAATTCTTTTAATACAGCTGACTTGATTTTCAAGCCTGTACATTAGTAGCATTAAGATGTATTTGCAATATCTATAACAAAAAGAAAATGTGAGATTATTAGCTTTGTTTTCTACTATAGACCTAGCACACTTTGTAAATAAAAAGCACAGAGATCAGATCTCCTTAGTAATCAAGAATCATTCATTCTTTGTTAATGCAACACACTTTTGCTCTTTTGGCATTATTATAATGAAGAGCAGTGTTTTACAAAAACAAGTCAAGCAAATGCATTAAATCATGACCTTCTACTTTGCACTACTCTCGTCTGAGCGCCCTGAAATGAACTTTTTAGTTAATTAGCATTCTTATGTTTGTCACTTTTAAGTAATTACTCTTCCCAATTTAATTGAAGTGTTATATGTGAGGTGCTAAGAGCTTGGGAGCAGACCCACCTGATGAATCAACTGAACTCCGCGTTCACTCAGAACAAAGCAGATAGTTGCATTCAGGATTCAAAGGAGCAGACTGTTGGGAGGCGTGAAGCAAAGTAACGGGAATGATTAACATCTCTTGCTCCAATAATTGTACTGGAAGGATGGATTTCGAATATCCATTAATTTCAGTGGTCTTTATTCCATCGTTAGGCAAACTGCAGACTTGGCATGACTTTTGAACGTGCTTAGCACAAACAGGCCATATTGTGCTGTGTGCCCTTGGGAGTGATTGTTACAGGAGATTTCAGGGATTCTTCACTTTTGTGCCCTGGTGTCTGATGCTGTAACCGGGGATGGGCTGATAACTGGGCAAGGTCTTAAGGGCACTACTACTTCTCAGGAGAGCAAAAATTGTATTTTCATCTCAGGGCTTAAGCTTCAAGGTCTGTTTGTTCAAGGATAGTTTGTCCCTGAGAAAATTGCCTTGTTTACTTTTTTTTTTCATGTTCTACTGTTATCAAAATTGGAATGCTTCTTACAGTCTCCATTTCTGCTTCTTCAAAGGATTTGATTACAAGATGAAAGTTTGTTAAAATGGATTAGATCTTAGAGATAAATATATATATGTATACATATATATATATAATGCTTCAACCCCATGGAGCTTGTATGATTAGCTGGACAGTTTGTTCTTGTCACTATAAACCTTAGTGTATATCAGATGAGGTATCATGGGCTTTCACATGACTAATCTCATACAATCTTCCCCCCAAAAATGGATGCTTATTATTATCATCCTCACTTGGCTGAATACCAAAGGACTGGAAAATGTTAAAGTCTGAATTCATTCATTCATTGACTCATTAATTATTAATTTGTTGATGTAATCAATCTACATCTGTTTTTAGCACCTGCAATATAAATAACAACAATAATGACAATGATAAAACATGAGTGTATTGAGTGTTCATTATGGGCTAACTGCTAAGCTAGGACAGTGAAGAGAATGGTGAAAACTAATGATTACAGATTCAAACCTGTTTTTGGCCAATCCAAAGCACAGGCTCTGAAGCCATGCTATATTTAGAACCAAGTTTAAGTGAGAGTGTATAACTGCTCTAAATGAGACATTCACCAATGAACTAATCAGGAGGATAATATCTGCTGATCTGCTATGGTATGCAATTATCCCTCAAAGAGAGATCTGGAGGAATCAACCTACCTGACTTTAGGCTATACTACAAATCCACAGTCATTAAGACAGTTTGGTACTGGCACAAAGGCAGAAATATAGATCAATGGAACAAAATAGAAAGCCCAGAGATAAATCCACGCATCTATGGACACCTTATCTTTGACAAAGGAGGCAAGAATATACAATGGAGAAAAGACAACCTCTTTAACAAGTGGTGCTTGGAAAACTGGACAGCCACTTGTAAAAGAATGAAACTAGAACACTTTCTAACACCATACACAAAGATAAACTCAAAATGGATCAAAGATCTAAGCATAAGACCAGAAACTATAAAACTCCTAGAGGATAACAGGCAAAACACTCTCTGACATAAACCAAAGCAGGATCCTCAATGACCCACCTCCCAGAATATTGGAAATAAAAGCACGAATAAACAAATGGGACCTAATTAAAATTAAAAGCTTCTGCACAACAAAGGAAACTATAAGCAAGGTGAAAAGACAGCCTTCAGAATGGGAGAAAATAATAGCCAATGAAGCAATGGACAAACAATTAATCTCAAAAATATACAAGCAACTCCTGCAGCTCCATTCTAGAAAAATAAACGACCCAATCAAAAAGTGGGCCAAAGAACTTAACAGACATTTCTCCAAAGAAGACATAAAAATGGCTAACAAACACATGAAAAGATGCTCAACATCACTCCTTATCAGAGAAATGCAAATCAAAACCACAATGAGGTATCACTTTACACCAGTCAGAATGGCTGCAATCCAAAAATCTACAAGCAATAAATGCTGGAGAGGACGTGGAGAAAAGGGAACCCTCTTACACTGTTGGTGGGATTGCAAACTAGTACAGCCACTATGGAAAACAGTGTGGAGGTTCCTTAAAAAGCTGCAAATAGTCCTGCCATATGACCCAGCAATCCCACTGGTGGGCATATACACCGAGGAAACCAGAATTGAAAGAGCCACGTGTACCCCAATGTTCATCGCTGCATTGTTTACAATAGCCAGGACATGGAAGCAACCTAGATGCCCATCAACTGACGAATGGATAAGAAAGCTGTGGTACATATACACAATGGAATATTACTCAGCATTAAAAAAAATTCATCTGAAGCAGTTCTACTCAGGTGGACAGAACTGGAGCCTATTATCCAGAGTGAAGTAAGCCAGAAGGGAAAACAACAATACAGTATACTAACGCATATATATGGAATTTAGAATAATGGTAACGAGAACTCAGCATGCAAGACAGCAAAAGGAAAGCAGATGTATAGAACAGACTCGTGGACTCTGTGGATGAGGGCAAGGGTGGGATGATATGGGAGAATGGCATTGAAACATGTTAATTATCATATGTCTAATCAATTGAGAGCCCAGGATTGATGTTTGGGGCTGGTGCATCGAGATTTCCTGGGGGTAGGGAGGAGGGAGGGGAGTTCTGGAGGAGGAGCATATGTAAACCCATGGCGATATCATGTCATTGTATGGCAAAACTAATTAAAAAATAAAATTAAATTAAAAAAAGAGATCTGAAGACAGTTTTGAGCCCTGGCCTTGCTTCATTGATTACCAAATGCTGGGTGTATCCATATACCCTTATAAGATACTATTTTGATCTATAAAACCGCCTCATGGACAAGTGTTCTAGTTAGGGCGCCTGTTTTTCATAAGAGAGTGTAGGCTTTGCCTCCCTTTTTAGAATGTAATATCACAGAAATAACTACACTCTCTGTTTTTGTTTCCTTTTTTTTTCTTCGTATTTATTTCTTTTCTGCAGAAAATATAGCCTGAGTTTATGGATACCTCATTTAGCCAGTTCAGTCACTTAGTTGTGTCCAACTCTTTGGGACCCCATGGACTACAGCATGCCAATCTATCATAAACTCCCAGAGCTTGCTCAAACTCGTGTCCATTGAGTTGGTGATGCCATCCAACCATCTCATCCTCTGTTGTCCCCTTCTCCTGCCTTCAGTCTTTGCCAGCATCAGGGTCTTTTCCAATGAGTCAGTTCTTCACATCAGGTGGCCAAAGGATTGAAGTTTCAGCTTCAGCATCAGACCTTCCAATGAATATTCAGGACTGATTTCCTTTAGGATGAACTGGTTGGATCTCCTTGCAGTCCAAGGGATTCTCAAGAATCTTCTCCAACACCACAATTCAAAAGCATCAATTCTTTGGTGCTCAGCTTTCTTTATAGTCCAGTTGTCACATCTCTGCATGACTACTGGAAAAACCATAGCTTTGACTAGACAGACCTTCGTTGGTAAAGTAATGTCTCTGCTTTTTAATATGCTGTCTAGGTTTGTCATAGCTTTTCTTCTACAGAGCAACCATCTTTTAAATTCACGGCTGCAATCACCATCTTCAGTGATTTTGGAGACCCCCAAAACAGTCTGTCACTGTTTCCACTGTTTCCCCATCTATTTGTCATGAGGTAATAGGGCTGGCTTCCATGACCTTAGTTTTCTGAATGTTGAATTTTAAGCCAACTTTTTCACTCTCCTCTTTCACTTTCATCAAGAGGCTCTTTAGTTCTTAACTTTCTGCCATACCTAATCATCATCAAAACTCATTTAAAGAATGGTATTAATGTATATTGTCTGAAACATAAGCAGTTTATTCATTAATAAAAATACAAAGTTTGACCTTGAATCAGCCAGATTTAAAGAGATACATGAATGAACCCAATGTTCTGTATTGCACTCTGCATAATTATCATGCCTTTAGCTTACATGAAAATGGTATCTAGATGATGATGATAAATAGTGACATAGATGGGTAGAAATTGTTGCTACTGTTCAGTCACTAAGTCATGTCTGACTCTTTGGGAGTGACCAGGCCTGTGACCAGGCTCCTCTGTTCGTGGGATTTCCCAGGCAAGAGTACTCGACTGAGTTGTCATTTCCTTCTCCAAGGTAGAAATATAAAATGCTAAAATGTTGACTACTACATCATGTTACCCTTCTGAGGGAACCAATATCAGAAATTTTGGCAGCTGAGAACTAGGACAAACTTAGAGACAGTAATTTATGGAAAACATGAATGCCCTAATGCATCATATTTCTACTTTTATGCTTTTGTTCCAAGAATTACTTTACAACCTAGGCCTAATGATGGTACAGCTGGTACTGGTGGGCATTTCTGTGTATTCACTTTGCTTTGCTTTTTTCTTACTTTCTTATTCTCTCTTATTTCAGATTCTACCTCCTTTCCTTGCCTAATTGATCCTATCATATTGCCAATAGTCATATAAGTACCTCAGCTTATTTCAGTAATTTAGAAAAACAGCCATTGAAATGTCATGTCTGAGTGGAACTACAGTGGAGAAACTTGACAAAATCTATCTCAACCAAGTGATCAAGGTACCATATCGGGGCTACATCCTATCGCAAATGTGTTCCCTAACAGTATCACCTGATGAGAATGGAGTCTTACTTCCGTGGTACTTTGCCCCCAAATCCATAGCTTCAGTCTGTTCATGTAGACATTATAGTCACAATAGTCTATTTACACAGACAAAACAAACTGGGGGACATTCTACAACACACCTGACTAGCGCTCCTCAAACTTGTTAAGAACACTGAAAGAGGGGAAAGTCTGAGAAAGTGTCATGGCCTAGAGGAGTTAAAAAGACTTGCAGACTAAATATAATGGGGTATCCTGGATGAGATCCTGGGAAATGAAAACAGCCGTAGGTAAAACCTAGGGAAATTTCCCTGGTGGCTCAGACAGTAAAGCATCTGCCTATAATGCAGGAGACCCAGGTTCGATCCCTGAGCTGGGAATGGAATCCCCTGGAGAAGGGAATGGCAACCCACTCCAGTACTCTTGCCTAGAAAATTCCATGGGTGGAGGAGCCTGGTAGGGTGCAGTCCATGGGATCACAAAGAGTCGGACACAACTGAGCGACTTCACTTTCGCTTTAGTTAATAAGAGTCAATAGTAATGCATTGAGTATAGCAAACTGCTGCCACTTAGGATAATAATAATAGGATATTAATAATTAGGATAATAATAATAAAATGATATTAAAATAATAAGAGGTGGGGCATATGTAGACTATTGCCACAGCTTTTCTATAAATCTAAAATTATTTTAAATTTGAGTGTGATGCTCTATCTTATAGGGTTTTGCAAGCTATGAAGTACAACACAAACGTGCTTTCTGTGTCTAAGTGCAAGTAGACAACAGGGGAGCATTTCCTAACAGAGAAGACATATTCTACAGCTAAGTTGGTTCAAAACGTTGTTCTGAAAACCATGAAATTGAAGCTAAAAATAGCGCTCATTGTAGAGCCTCTAGGTCGGGTGTCCTGAGGTGAAATCTCTCTTTAAATGAGGCAAGCAACTCCCAGGAAGAGGGAATGAGAAACTAACAAACAATAAACAATATCTTTCTCCAAATCTGTCTAGCTTCTTCATCTCTTCTTTCCAATATGGATAGAGCACAGAACCCCACTGAGAGAGGGCCCCACAGTCAGTTTGGGGTGTCTTTATGAATCTCTAAATATCTCCTCAGTGTGAGAAGTCTGACTTTTACCTGTCAGTTGGCTGCAGCTCCCTCACTCTAACCCAGTTCTCATACCTCTCAGGCGCCCCCTCCTTCTGGGAAGCTGTCTAAACGCTCTTCTCTACCAGTGTGAGTGGTTTCCTGGTCTTGACTCCATTTGGCCAGTCTCTCTTTTCCAACCTTCAGATTGTGTCATCTCAGGAGCAAATCCTCTAATAGGTGCTGTATTACATAGGGGTTTGGTTATGGTAGAGACCTCAACCGAGCAACAGCATAAAAGTGATGGAAATTTATTATTTTTCTAACAAAGAACTTCAGAAGTGAACTCTCCATGTTGGGTATGATTCCTTTCCAATTGTCTAGGATTCAGGATCTTTCAGTCATTTTTCCCCAACATCCCGATACGTTGTCCTCAAGGGCATGGTCCAAGATGGATCTTCTTGTTTTAGGAAGAAAGATGAGAACAGGAAGAAATGAAACAAAGGGTTTGTGTCAACTACCTTATTAGACAAGTTCTCAGAAGACAACTCACTGTAGCTGAGGGGAAGCTGGGAGATATTTTCACTGTCCTAGGGGGTCACATGGTTTTTCCAGTAGTCATGTATGGATGTGAGAGTTGGACTATAAAGAAAGCTGAGCACCAAAGAATTGATGCTTTTGAACTGTGGTGTTGGAGAAGACTCTTGAGAGTCCCTTGGACTGCAAGGAGATCCAACCAGTCGATCCTAAAGGAGATCAGGCCTGGGTGTTCATTGGAAGGTCTGATGTTGAAGCTGAAACTCTAATACTTTGGCCACCTGATGTGAAGAATTGATTCATTTGAAAAAACCCTGATGCTGGAAAAGATTGAAGGCCAGAGGAGAAGGGGGTGACAGAGGATAAGATGGTTGGAAGGCATCACCAACTCAATGGACATGGGTTTGGGTGGATTCTGGGAGTTGGTGATGGACAGGGAGGCCCAGCGTGCTGCAGCCCATGGGGTCACAAAGAGTCAGATACAACTGAGTGACTGAAATGAACCGAGGGGTCACATGCTTTGGCAACAGAGGTTCTAGCTCTAAGAGAAAAGGGGAGAATTGATATTGGGAGACACCTAGGTCCCTCTATCACAACAGCAAGTTTTCTACTTAACTCTTAATCTCATTAATTTTCAGCATTACCAAACTGTTCTGGGAAGATAAGTTCTATTCTCAGGTCTCCTCTGTACTAAGTAAGTGTATGACCTTCGTTAAATCATTTAACCTCTCTGAGATGTAGTTTTCTCATGTGTAAAATAAGGCCAATAATTTATCCCCTTTCATCCTCAAAGGATTTAATTAGATAAATGTACAGTAAAATGCCCTATGAACTGTCAATGACTGTGCTGTACAAATATAGGATGATGCCACATCATCATCTTTGTAGTTGTCTCAAATAGGATGCCCCCATCCACCCACCTTCCTTTCAATATGCACATACTAATCTGTGAATACATTTTTACAAGTATATACAATCTTGACTCTAAAGCATTTTTATATCAATAACATTTTTAAACATGAGAAATATTTGTATTATTTGCTAAACTCACTCTAATTAAAAAAGAAAAAAAAACATGATGTGGTTAATGAGTGTCAGTGTTTTCAATACCAAAAATAATTGATAGAAAGTAAGGGGGTAGGTTTATTTGTTGTGAACCCATGGACTACACTACACCAGGTTTCCCTGTCCTTCACTATCTCCCAGAGTTTGCTCAAATTCATGTCCATCAAGTCAGTGATGCTATCTAACCACCTCATCCTCTGACACTCCCTTTTCCTTTGGCCTTCAGTCTTTGAAATTATGGTGCTGATGAAGACTCTTGGGAGTCCCTTGGGCTGCAAGATCAAGTGGGTCCATCCCAAAGGAAATCAACCCTGAATATGCACTGGAAGGACTGACACTGAAGCTGACGCTCCAATACTTTGGCCACCTGATAAGAAGAAGAGAAAACTCTTAGGAAAAGACTCTGATGAAGGGGGCAGGTTTATTTATTAAAAGACAAATATACAAGAGCCTATATATAGTAGTGAGAACATGGTACATTAGTGGAGTTTAAGAATTAGACAGATAAGAGTTCCAACCTCAGCTCCTCCATGAAATATCTGTGAAATCTTGAGCAGTTCTATAGATTTATCAGACTGAATTTTCCCACTTTTATTGGTATATCATGTTAAGGATTCTTAAAAAAAATCAAATAATGTAATCTATCTATAACTCCTAATACAGTGTCTTGAGCAAAGTTGGCACAAAAACATGGGAGTATATCCCTTACTTTCCTCTGTCCCCAGTAATAGGAGGGAAGAGTAGATCATGGGATCTGACAGCTGCATGTGTGTGCTAGGTGGCTTCAGTCATGTCTGATTCTTGGCATCCTCACAGACTGTAGCCCGCCAGGCTCCTCTGTCCATCTGATTCTCCAGACCAGAATAGTGGCGTTGGTTACGATTTCGTTCTCCAGGGGATCTTCCCGACCCGGGGATAGAACCCACATCTCTTATGTCTCCTGCATTAGCAGGCAGATTCTTCACCACTAGCACCACCTGGGAAGCCATACTTGCAAGATAATTATATTTCACAGTACTGTGAGCATTTACTCTGTATTTCACTATGTTAAGCCCATTGCATGAGCTACCTCATTGATTCATGTAATTTATGTGCAAGTAATTCCTTCATTACTCTTTTATGGATGCAAAGATTAAAGGTCATAAAGGTTCGCTTGCCAGGGTTACCCAGCTGGCAAATAGTGAACCTAAGGAGCAAAATAGAAGCTGAATCCAGCCACAACAGGCTAATGTTCTCAAAACAATGCATCCCAACCTAGAATAGAGTATTGAGAAATTTTATAATAATAGTTCAAAGAAGCTGTAATCAGCTCCTGGACATTCTTCTGACGAGTTGGTAATGAGGTAAATGGGAGTCAGCATCATCAACCTTTGGGTTCCAACCAATCTGGAGTCTATGAGCCTATGGGCAACATACTATCATTAACATTAACTTCTTCCACTTGGTGAGTGTTTCAATATCTGCCAAATAGCTCAAAGAAAAGTTATGACCAACCTAGACAGTATATTAAAAAGCAGAGACATTACTTTGCAAAAAAAAAGTCCATCTAGTCAAAGCTATGGTTTTTCCAGTGGTCGTGGATGAATGTGACAGTTGGACTATAAAGAAAGCTGAGTGCCAAAGAACGGATGCTTTTGAACTGTGGTGCTGGAGAAGACTCTTGAGAGTCCCTTGAACAGTAAGGAAATCCAACCAGCCCATTCTAAAGGAAATCAGTCCTGAATATTCATTGGAAAGACTGATGCTGAAGCTGAAACTCCAATAATTTGGCCAGCTGATGTGAAGAATTGACTCATTTGAAAAGACCCTGATGCTGGGAAAGATTGAAGGAAGGAGGAGAAAGGGACGACAGAGGATGAGATGGTTGGATGGCATCACTGACTCAGTGGACATGAGTTTGGGTAAACTCCAGGAGTTGGTGATAGACAGAGAGGCCTGGCATGCTGCAGTCCATAGGGTCACAAAGAGTTGAGCATAACTGAGTGACTGAACTGATTCCTTTGCCCAAAACTGCACTATCACTTCTCTTGACTATTCCTCCCAGTCTTGCATTCCCTTCCTCCCCTAATTAATAACTGCTTGAACCTTCCTGTTGGACCTCAAGAAATGTCATGGAAGCTGAATGAAGCCTATTTCCTATAATTGAAGAAGTAGGGAACAAAAAAAGCTTTTGTGCCCAGGAGCTCCACAGGGTCTTGCTTGTTATCAAAACCCAGAAGTCAATGTCAAAGGCAAACTCTTGGATCGTCATTAGTTCATCAAAACCTACTTTGCTGAGAGTCAATTTGCCAAATATTAATTTAACAATGACTAATTTGCCAAAAACTATCAAACATAGGACTTACGTGGTTAGCACTAGAGCAGACAGCTTTCAGAAAAGGTGTAAATCTGCAAGAGAGTACACAACCTTTAAGAAATAGCCCATCCATTCTCATAAATGAAGGGCATTGCAGAAGTCAACCATGCTGGTTTAAAAAGAGTTTTATCAGCAGCAAAACCTGAGTGAACTCAAACATTGGAGATCATCTCTAACATGGTTAATTAATCCTATACATTGATCATTTTCTGCATTAGATTTTAGTTAATTGGCCAGTATCTCAATCTCTCAACAACCACACTCTATTTCCAGGTAGCTTCTATTTAAATGATAGAAGGCAGTCCACTTTTCCCCTCTGCAAATACGTATGCATCTGTGGTTAATGCTCTAGGCATGTCATTTACCCAGAAGACCTATCAAAACAAAGGAGTAGAATCCAGAAGTGATTATATGAGAGCTGTGGAACAACAGTTAATGGGTTCCATGAAAACAAACAAGCCCTTTTCCTCTTCCCCCTAAAAAAGATAACAAAAAAATCTCTTGTAGAGCCGATTCACTTTACCGTACAGTGGAAACTCACACAACATTATAAAGCAACTATACTCCAATAAAAATTAAAAAAACAAAAGAAAACTCTCCTGGCAGAATCATGAAACTATCAGTTCAGGGTGTGCAGGAGCATGTAAGGCAGAGGGCACTGCCATCTGTCTGCCTAGGAATCAGATTGCGTGCGTGCTTGTAAGTCACTTCAATAGTATCCAACTCTGTGTGACTCTTTGGACGGTGGCCCACTAGGCTCCTCTGTCCACGAATTTCTCCAGGCAAGAGTCCTGGAGTGGGTTTCCACTCCCTCCTCCAGGGGATCTTCCTGACCTAGGGATCAAACTCATGTTTCTGGTGTCTCCTGCATTGACATGTGGGTTCTTTATCACTAGCACCACTTGGGAAGCCCAAGAGTCAGATTAAATAACCCCAGTCGCTGAAGCAATTGAGGAAATAGGGAGAAGAAAGGAATGAACAGAACATGCCTCCCCTGTAACACAGTAGCATCTGTTTTTCATTACAACAATACTACTGGAAGGGCACTTTTGTTCTCATTTTATAATTGGTAAAACCAAAGCCCCATATGGTTTGTCCTTTTTGTTAGCATGATGTTTTAACTCATTTATTTCAGGTTCTAGGTTAGGTTTGAGAATCTGAGAGACACGAACTCATAAAAGCAAAGAGTTGAGTTTAAAAATAAACTAATAGTTTATTTCATAATTTTGAATGAATTGTTTTTATTAGTTTTAAACAAGAAAATCTTAGTGTTATTAATTCCCAGCCACCACCTTGTGTCCCCCAGAAATCTGTCAATATTTTCTTACCCTTTGATCCCAATTCAAGCGAAATAATCTGACATTTGCCAGACAAATACCTGTTGATAGCATCTATTCAGAGATGTTTATTTTGTACTTGTGTTCTCCTGTCAAACTTGAGAATAGCAACATTCCACATCAAGCCTAATCACCAAATTAGGAAGATCAGGACTCAACAAGGTCATTGCCAGCTCCAGTGGCTCCCACAAGACAAGGCTGGCATTAGAGATTGGAGGACAGATGGATCTCCAGTGGGAATCAGGAGAACTGGACCAGCTGCTGTGGCAGTGTAGCCTTTTTGCAATGGGCAGGCAGATCCTATGAGTACAGCTTCCTTACAAGGTTTGCAGACACCAACCCCAGGGCAGGACTGATGTGTAGACTAAGGGGAGAATGGTGATTTTGTAAAAAGCCTTGGGTGGCATTATACAGCTTTCCTTCCTAAGTGATTTTCAGTGAATGCTCTTAGCCTCTCTGCACTTACTAAACCTGCTAAACAATAATTCTGGCTGAAAATCAATTTTTGCTCTTCTCTTATCTTTGCCAATTTCCTCTTCTCCTGAGTCCTTAATGGGCCAGGTACGGATATGTAAATATCATGCCTGTGTTGGTAATTAATTTCCTTAAGGTCAAGACTGACTGATAACAATGCTACCTTCACTTTATGAATAATTCATTTCTTCTAAGATCTATATTCGTTCAAACTTCCTGGGAACTGCACAAACTTTTAAGTATACTCTCTGTGATCCTGTCCCAGTTCTGCCCTTAGGAACTGAGTGACTCTGGGTAATTTACCTAATCTTTCTGAGCGTCCATGTCTCTGTTTAAAAGATGAGTTTAAAAATGTGTACTTCACATCCCTGTAGCTTGTAGGAAGTTTTAAAAAGTAAATACAATCACACTCCAATTAAAAAATAATAATAATAAAAGGCAGGTTGAGATTCTGCTGTGCAATAAACAATAAATTAAAAGAAATACCTATGAAAGATAAATGTCCAGTATGTGTTATTTCTTTCCACCTTCCCAGACTTGAAAACAATAAAAAGTTTATCTAAATCGAGATATTTTAATCTAACATGAATGTTGCTTAAAAAAAGAAAAAAAATGTGAACACAAATAAACTTGGCAATTAAACAAAATAAGCAAGCAAGCAAAGGACACATTTATTTAAGATTTTAGGAATTTAGCATTGATTATTTGCTGAACACAGTGATAGATGCTTTATGTGCATTACCTTGTCTGAACCTTATAACATTTCAATAAAACAAACAAATTCTTTTATTATCTGCATTTCACAGTTGGGAAAACTCCTTATAGAGGTTAAGGTACCTGGCCAAAATCATCCAGGTAATAAGTGTCAGGTACAGATGTGCAATTTACCATGAAGTGAATGAAGCTTAAGATGCCTCACTTTCACAATGCCCTTCCAGGAATTGGCAGAAGCCCCAGCAGAATTCCCATGGTGATATGTCAGTTATTATGAAATTTGCAAAAGTATTACATAAACTTTAGATAACACAAAATGTGGGTCTTCTCATGACATCCCCAAATTACTCTAAAATTTCAACCTTCCTATCCCTTATTTTTCATATTTTTTGTCTCCTTAGCACTTGACACAATCTAATATACTATAATTTTTTCAATTTGTTTTGTTTTTGCAAGTTCCTCCATTGAAATGGCAAATTTCAGAGAGCATTTTTTTTTTCTGTTGCATCCAAGCACCTGGAACAGTGCCTAGAACATGGAAGTAACTCCATAAACATTTCTTGGATGAATGAATAACTGAACAAATTGCTGTTGTTCAGTTGCTAAGTTGTGTCCAACTATTTATAACCCCATAGACAGCTTCACTGTCCTTCACTATCTCCTGGAGTTTGCTGAAACTCATGTCCATTGAGTCAGTGATGCCATCCAACCATCTCATCCTCTGTCACTCTTTTCTACTCCTGCCTTCAATCTTTCCTAGCATCAGGGTCTTTTCCAATGAGTTGGCTCTTCTCATTAGATGGCCAAAGTATTGGAGAATCAGCATCAGTCCTTCCAATTAATATCCAGGGTTGATTTCCTTTAGGATTAATGGGTTGGTTGGATCTCCTTGCTGTCCAAAGGATGCTCTGCTTTTTATTTTGGCCATGCCACATGTCTTGTGGGATCTTAGTTCCCCAACTGATACTAACAAGGGTTCTTAGCTTTCCCCAATCAATAGAGATTGACTAGAGGCCAGACAAGAAATTCAGGCAAGGATTTTCAGGGGCCCCTGCTGCAATGGGGGTGAGGAGGGGGTGAGAACATATAACAGGTTCCCTTGCCTCTGTGCTCCCCCAGTGGGCAGAGAGCTTTCTGTATATGGGATGAGGGTAGAGGTGTGTTCAGGGGTCAGGTTGGAGGCGTGGCCTGGGTGTTTTGCCCACCCCTTAGTGGTGTTGAGGGCAGGGGTGCATGTCCAATGCACAGCTTTTGCTCCTGACATTCTGATTTTTGCTCCCAGCTCTTCAGAAATGGTAGCTGGGTTTTCTGTTTTTCTTGGTTTTTTTTTTTTTGGTCTTTATATCTTTTGGTCCAAAATGTATCCCAACTGCCGCATGCATGTAGTTACTTTTAGTTCCATATAGTTTCTTCGCATTTTGTAGCTTTGAGGAGAGGTATGTCCAGGTGCAAGCTTGGCAGCACTGCAGCAAAGGGTTCCTGGTTGCAGGCCCATCTCATGACCAGGGATTGAACCTGGACTCTCAGCAGTGAGAACACAGAGTCCCTAACCACCGAACCACCAAGGAATGCCCTCCTCCGATTCCAGAGTCTATGCCTTTCCCATTGCAGTGTGCTCCTTTTCTGAGGGAGACATACACCTGCCATCACAGAAACCCTTTCCCTGGGTGTATGTGAACAAAACTCCAACTTGTAAGGCTTTAAATTGCCTCTAAGATAATGATGAATTGGTTGCCATTTAACTGGTGTCTAAGAATTATGGGACAGCATTTGAGATCTGACAGATACATAGCAACAGATGAAGCCCAGTTAAAAGGGAGGCACTACCATGAAAAAGAGGCTAGCGAGGGAAAGCAAAAAAGGGGAGCAACACAATTCTGTG
The DNA here is from genome assembly GCA_007570785.1 of Antilocapra americana. NCBI lineage: Eukaryota > Metazoa > Chordata > Mammalia > Artiodactyla > Antilocapridae > Antilocapra > Antilocapra americana. The sequence goes on along the minus strand of ML664173.1, from coordinate 3,795,394 downwards.
GGCTGAGTGTACTCCCAGAATTCTTAAGAATCACAAGCTTGCGTGAGAGATTCTGCTGAGGACAAATCCTCCCTTTTTATGTCCCACCTAACAATTCTCCTTCTATGAGATCATTTAAGATAAAAGATTCTTCTTGTAGGTTACCTCTCTGGTTTGCATTTCTCAGAAGTATGTGCATGCATGCTAAGTCACTTCAGTCATATCTGACTCTTGTAGCCCACTAGGTTCCTCTGTCCATGGGATTCTCCAGGCAAGGATACTGGAATGGGTTGGCATGCCCTCTTCCAGGGGATCTTCCTGACCCAGGGATCAAACTTGTGTCTCCTGTGGTTCCTGTATTGGAGGTGGATTGTTTATCACTGAGTCACCAGGGTAGCCCCTCAGGAAATACATATCTGATAATATCAAAAAATATGAGCAATCACTTTTGTAAAGATTAGGGACCTCATGCCTGGAGTTCCCTTCGGCATGGATATATTATGTCAAGCCATGGGGATGTCGATTTCTGTCTACATGTCAAATTCCATCCAACAACATATGATTGGATGTACTTCCTCTAAATATTAAAACATTTAATTAACTGACTCAGAGTATTCTAAAACACTGAATATTCTATTATATATCTTTCTCCAGAGCCAAAGAAACATCTATGGTCATTATTTCCAACACTTCTAAATGTCTTAGTGTTTTTGTTTTTTGTTTTTTTTTTTCATTAATAATTAGCAGGCCAATATTATGAGTTACATTAAAGATAAATGTCTAATCCAGAAGATTTGAATGGTTATTTCCACCAGATCCACCCTGGGCACTTTGTTTTTTGATGAGTGATAAATCCCAAATCCAAAGTGTTTCATGGTTGATGTATGCAATCATAGAATTTTGAACCATAAAGATTTCCTTCAGTCTCTCATTTTATAGATAATTCTGAGGCTCAGAATAAATGCCTTTTCCAACATCCCGCAGACAGCTCAGGGTGGTAACAAACCTTCCAACTCTGCTTCTGTCAAGCACAGTAGTGCACCTCAGAAGAGTCCCTCAGCTGTGATCACCTCTCGGACTTAGCCATTTTCCTGCCTGGGTGAGTCTTCCAGGCGGGCCCTGAGACTGCCATCGCCTCCTGCTGGCCCGTGCTGTGTGGCCAAGACGCAGCCAATAGCACGGGTTTGTTCCCTCCCAGCCCTTCGAGATGGGGATGAAAGCTGCATTCCAGAATGAGCTCAGGGCTGTCATCTGGGAAGCAGCTGCTCTGAAGGCCAGATGGCACGGTGAGGCATCACCTGCCCGTGTGGCATGCTTTAATCACTGGGAAATAGGAGATAGGACGGATCTGGGTAAATGCATTCCTACGTTCCTCTCACCCATGGACTATGTCATGGTTTCTGCCTTCAGCATACTTGAAGAAGTCTGCTCTGCCCAGAGAACACACCTGCTGAAGGACTTGCTGTACCTCATCACAGCTGCCGTGAAGTGGCAGCCAGCAAGACTGCGTTTCGCTTAACATCACACCCTTCTCGCCTCACTTCCCTTCCTCTTGAACTGCCCTGTGCTTGCATTTCCCTAATAAAGCGTTACTCCATTAATCCTTGCCTCAGGTTCTGTTTTCTAGACAATCTTGTTAAAGTCTCTACCAGTTATACTTCAAGATATATTCTGAGTCATGTTTTAAATCTAGAAGGGTGTTTAAAAGATAAAAGCTTTCAAAGCCTTAGAGCATTTCTGAAAACCTGCCACTAACACACGAGAAAGAATAATATAAGGCTCTTTGCACATAGTACACAAGTACACAGAGAAGAGTTGGTCTCAGTTATCTACCTGGCCAGTTGGTTCTTTGCCAGGATCACTAGAACATGGAGACTGAGGTCAAACTGAGACTTACTGTGGGACTGCCAGAATGAAGGATGGATTAATTACAGAAATGGGACTTGGTTTTTGCTTTTAAAAATGCATGTGTAATTGGTACAAAACTCAAATAATTTTTGAACTATATTGGGAATTAGATGTTTCGATTCTGCTACTAACAAGCTGTTTGCAATTGGCAATGCATTTAATAGTCCTTGTTTCATTTGTCATTGCACCTTGTTTTCCATAATACACCCCTGTGAGAATATAACTCTTTAGAACTGTGAATCCTCTCTACAGGAATATGCACACAAAATCTTATCCAAATTTTTCCCACTTCTTTAAAATCCACTCATGCATTCCAAGCTAAAACCCCCTAATCTAGGTGGCATTGATTATAAATTTGTAGCAAGAAAGACTGTGAGATGTTATTCAGAAAGATTGAGTATGGGATAATATCACAAGATTTGAGTCTAGTTTCTTCTCCTCAATTGATGGAAATGGAGCTTTTAGGGAGGGGATGGAAGAAAAGTTAAGTTCCTAAAGGCAAAGCATAAACCAGATATGCAGAAAGACTCTAACAGAGAGGATGACTTATACTCAAGCGGACTTCTCAGGGATGGATATAGCGCTTCAGTTCCCAAGACTACAATAGCTTCCTCTGTTCTGAAGGGGGTTTTCTCTTGTTGATAAGACGATTTAAAATCAAGACAGGGAAAAATATAACGAGGTGTCGACTTAAAAAAATGTGTAACATGAGAGCTGCAAGTTGAGTTTTATTCAGGGCAACATGAAAACTATAGCCCAGGAGACAACACCTAAGGTAGCTCTGAGAAACTGCTCCAAAGAGGTAGTGGGAGAAGGTCAATATATAAGATTTTGGTGAAGGGGGAGTTCAGTGCAATCTAGTACTTATTTTACTGTTAGTCACAGGAGCTAATGTCATCATCAAGGGATTCAGTGCTCTTCTAGATATGAGGAGGTGCAAGGATTCAGTTCAGTAGCTCAGTCCTCTCCAACTCTTTGTGACTCCATGGACTTCAGCATGTCAGGCTTTCCTGTCCATCACCAACTCTCGGAGTTTACTCAAACTCATGTCCATTGAGTTGGTGATGCCATCCAACCATCTCATCCTCTGTGTCCCTTTCTTCTCCTGCTTTCAATATTTCCCAGCATCAGGGTATTTTTCAATGAGTCATTTCTTCACATCAGGTGGCCAAAGTATTGAAGCTTCTGCTTCAGGGTCAGTCCTTCCAATGAACATTCAGGACTGATTTCCTTTAAGATGGACTGGTTGGATCTCCTTGTGGTCCAAGGGACTCTCAAGAGTCTTCTCCAACACCACAGTTCAAAAGCATTAATTCTTCAGTGCTCAGCTTTCTTTACGGTCCAGCTCTCACATCCACACATGACTACTGGAAAAACCATAGCTTTGATTAGATGAACCTTTGTAGGCGAAGTAATGTCTGCTTTCTAATATGCTGTCTAGGTTGGTCATACCTTTTTTTCCAAGGAACAAGCATCTTTAAATTTCATGGCTGCAGTCACCATATGCACCAAGAAGATAGACGTCCCTAGCTGTTTCCATTGGTTCCCCATCTATGTGTCTTGATGTGATGGGACTGGATGCCATAATCTTTGTTTTTTGAATGTTGAGTTTTAAGCCATTTTTTTTCACTCTCCTCTTTCACTTTCATCAAGAGACTCCTCAGTTCCTCTTCGCTTTCTGCCATAAGGGTGGTGTCATCTGCATATCTGAGGTTACTGATATTTCTCCCAGCAATCTTGATTCCATCTTGTGCTTCATCCAGCCTGGCATTTTTCATGATGTACTCTGCATAGAAGTTAAATAAGCAGGGTGACAATAAACAGCCTTGAAGTACTCCTTTTCCAATATGGAACCAGTCTGCTATTCCATGTCTGGTTCTAACAGTTGTTCTTGACCTGCATACAGATTTCTCAGGAGGCATTTAAGGTAGTCTGATATTCCCATCTCTTTAAGAATTTTCTACAGTTTGCTGTGATTCACAAGTCAAAGGCTTTGGCATAGTCAATAAAGCAGAAGTGGTTGGTTTTCTGGAACTCTCTTTTTCTACGATCCAACCGATGTAGGCAATTTGATCTCTGGTTCCTTTGCCTTTCCTAAATCAAGCTTGAAAATCTGGAAGTCCATGGTTCATGTACTGTTGAAGCCTCACTTGAAGAATTTTGAGCATTTCTTTGCTAGTATGTGAGAAGAGTGCAGTTGTGTGGTAGTTTGAACATTCTTTGGCACTGCCTTTCTTTGGGATTGGAATGAACACCAACCTTTTCCAGTCCTGTGGCCACTGCTGAGTTTTCCACATTTGCTGGCATATTGAGTGCAGCACTTTCATAGCATCATCAGTCTCTGAAAATATCGAATTATTTTAAAGACCTCTTTCATCAGTTCCTCTAAAGCAAAAAGTGACTCATTCTCCACTCTGAGCTCCCTTCAGCATGTGTCAAAGGTCAACAGCTACAGCAGCATAGGATTCAACTGAGGATGAATGCATGCATGGGCACTCTGTCACCTCAGTTGTGTGTGACCCCATGCACTGTAGCCCACAAGGCTGCTCTGTCCATGGGATCCTCCAGGCAAGAATACTGGAGGGGGTCGCCATACTCTCCTCCAGGGGATCTTCCTGCCCCTGGGATGGAATCTGTGTCTCTTACATTGTCTGCATTGGCAAGTAGGTTCTTTGCCACAAGTGCCACAGGGGAAGCCCTCATTTGAGGAGGCAGATGGCAAATGCCCTGAGAAAGCATCAATTTATAGTTGACAGGGGCTTTATATTCTTAGTTGCTGATTTTTTTCTTGCCACAAAACATCCTTTCTCCTCCCCTGATTTCTACTGCAGAATGTTCCCTTTCCTGTCATATATGAGAGATGGAAATTCCAGTTTCAGACACTAAGTTCAGAACTTCCACTCCTTCCCAATACAGGTAGAGAGTGGGGACATGACCTAATCTTGGCCAAGTAGGCAGCTTTCTGGGAACATTTGAGGACTGGAGTCCTTTATGCACCAGTGTTCCAGACAGAGTGTATGTGCCCAGTCATGTCCGACTCTTTGTGATCCCATGGACTGTAGTCCTCCAAGCTCCTCTGTCCATGGAATTTCCCAGGCAAGAATACTGGAATGATTTGCATTTCCTTCTCCAGAGGATCTTTGCAACCCAGGGATCCAACACACATCTCATGAATCTCCTACATTAACAGGCAGGTTCTTCACCAGTGAGCCAGCTGGGGAGCCACTCACAGTGCAAGCTGATGTCAGATTGGCTATAGCAATTGACCGGGATCTCTCAGGTATAACAGGTTGCTATGTTTCCTGATTCCCAGTTCTTGTTGAAAAATCATGGTGTGATTTTCACTCTCAAATTTGGTATATTGATTCCATAAATGCCTGGCAACTTTTTCATAAATCATCTTGTTTTCAAATTAGAGTTGATTTTTGCTTGAAGCCAAGAATCCTAAGTATCACCCTTTTATTTATGAAGTTTGAGGGTGCTTCTGCTGCAGGGATTTGAATTTTTTCCAAGAAAGTCAAGTTTTGGTATAGAAGATAAAAGACCAAAGAGAAACTCATACTATCACTCTATCAAATATGCAGGCAATAAGTCATCCAATGATGCTACTGTTAAGTTCATCAGCATATAGATAGGTGAGGATAGACAGCTTCCCCCTAGTCACCATGTGGGTGATAGGATACAATGAAAATAATTCATATGTATCCTTCAGTTTGTAATCTGTTTATAGAAATAGGAGTTGTTTAGTTGAGTAAAAGGAATATTCAGTTATATACCCAAGTCTGCTTTTTATTGTTATTTCTGGATGAAATAATCATTACCACAAAAGCTATCAACCCTGATATGTATTTGAGAGGATTTGCAGATAAACTATACTGAGTATACCGATACTCAAAGTTGAATCTCAAAAATTTACAGTTTTTAAGCTTATATCTCAGACAATACAGTGCTTAGTCCCGACTTTTTGTGACCCCGTGGACAGTGGCCTGCCAGGCTCCTCTGTCCGTGGGATTTTCCAGGCAAGAATACTGGAGCAGGTCTTCCCAACCCAAGGATCAAACCCAGGTCTCCTTCATCTTCTGAATTGGCAGGCGATTCTTTACCACTGTGCCACTGAAATGTTGTTGACAAAATCACAGCAAAGATTCCGGGAATCTTGGCCTCCAGAAGAGAAGAATTCAGTTCGGGGCTAGAAACGAGACTTGATTGCTCAGAGCTTTTTTGTAATAAAGTTTTATTTAAGTATAAAGGAAATAGAGAAAGCTTCTGACATAGGCATCAGAAGCAGGTAGAAGGAGTACCCTCTTGCTAGTTTTTGGCTGGATGTTATATAGTCACTAGCAGTTTTCTAATGAAAGAAAGGAATGTATCAAAACTCAGAATGGCACCAGACCTCTCATACATAAGATGTGCTTTGGGATAATCTTGACACCAGATGAGTCATCCTGGGTCATAGAAGGATTGACTTGAGTTTTATAGAAGGGCAGTTTACCTACAGATAGTTTCATTTACATAGATTAGGGGAACAATGTCTGAGTATAATGCTCTGGTTTGTCAAGTAGGTTTTAAGCCATTTGGGGAAGCAGATCAAAGATCAAGTTTGGGATAAATGCATAGTACATTAACATAGCTGAAGACAAACATTTCCATAAGAAGAATGCATTAGTTAACTCAGGGTTTGAGAATAGTTAATTTCAGGTGGACCAGGTGTCCTCATGGCCACACAGTGCTTTAAGAGAAACCTCCTGCCGCTTAAGGGAGAGATAGAAGTGTCTGACACTGGCAGCCCATTTCCTCATTTGGAGACCCCTGGCCCCCCTGCCTGTTACCCTATCACCACCTGGGAACCCCAAGACAATACAAAGAGCATGCTATACTAAAAATGTTTATTGTTAACCTGAAATTCAAATTTAACTGGGCATCCTCTATTTTTATTTTCTAAATCTGAAAACCCTAATTTGAGAATCTGTATATCCAAGCGTTCAAAGCAGAGCAATGATGATGGAAGGGGCAAGATGGCAAGGTAAGAAGACCCTGAATTCACCTCCTCCCACAGATGCACAAAAGATTACAATGACTTAAATAGCAATTATCTCTGAGAATGACCCAAAGACTAAATGAGTGATTTTCTAAACTAGATATAAAGGTATGAAGGTGGTGGTGATATTTAATCACTAAGTCATGCCTTGTGACCTCATGGACACAATCTGCCAGGCACTTCTGTCCATGGGATTTCAAAGGCAAGAATACTGGAGGGGGTCGCCATTTCCTTCTCCAAGATACAAAGAAGGAACTACATACAATAAGATAGGTAGGGGAAGTGGAGACACGGTGTGCTCAAGACCACAGCCCTGGGCAGGCAGCTCAAGCGCAGAGGGTTAGCACTGTTGTAAGAGGTCCTCCCTCAGGAGTCAGGGAGGACACTGGGCACCCAAGCCCAGGAGTCCCGCCCCGGGAAGATTAGTCCACAGAATATCTGGCTTTGAAAACCAGCAGAGCTTATGTTAGGGACAGCTGAAGTACCGTAGGAAACAAAAGACCCTCCTCTTAAGGGGTGCACAGAATCTCATATGATCCAGTCCAGGTGCAGAGGCAGTAATTTGAAGGGAGCCTGGGTCAGAACTCCTTGCTGAATTTGGAGAGCCTCCTGGAGAGGGAGGAGGCCACTGGGACCCCTCCTGAGATGAAACACTCCTGACAGCCATTTGACAGCCTTTGTTCTACAGCAGTCCAAACAGTGAAACAACCCAAATGTCCACTGACAGATAAACGGATAGAGATGTGGTACATATATACAATAGAATACTGCTCAGTCATGAAAAGAACAAAACAACGTCATTTGTAGCAACACAGATGCAGCTAGAGAATATCATACTCAGCAAAGTAACTCAGAAGGAGAAAGGCAAATACCATATGATATCATTGCCTGTGGAATCTAAAATAGGACACAAGTAAACCCACAGAAACGGAAACCTAGAGATTAGACTTGTTGCTGGGTTAGGGGGAGGGAGAGGGACGGACTGGGAATTTGAGGTTGGTAGATGAAAACTATCACATTTAGAATGCATGAACAAGCAGGTCCTGCTGTATATAGCACAGAAAACTGTAACCAGTCTCCTGAGATAAACAATGATGGAAAAGAATATTTTTAAAATGCACCTATGTCTATAACTAAGTCATTTTGCTGTACAGCAGAGATTGGCATAACACTGTAAATTAACTGCAATTAAATTTTAAAAGGAAAAATAATCAGAAGAGAGATGGAATAAAGACAAAATAATCATTACATTATTTTTGCTACTTTCAGGTAGTTTTGAAAAGTTCTATAACAAAAAGACTTTTCAGGAAACACTGGAATCATTTCCTCAAATAGATCTCACACTGAAACAAACCATACATGTGTATATAGATATACACATGTATGGAACTTCCCTGGTGGCTCAGACGGTAAAGCGTCTGCCTGCAGTGCAGGAGACCTGGGTTCAATCCCTGGGTCGGGAAGATTCCCTGGAGAAGGAAATGGCAACCCACTCCAGTATTCTTGCTTGGAAAATCCCATGGACGGAGGAGCCTGGTGGGCTACAGTGCATGGGGTCGCAAAGAGTAGAACACGACTGAGTAACTTCACTTTCATTTTCTTTAGACGCATGGACATATAGCTGTGTGTGTGTGTGCTTAGTTGCTCAGTCAAGTAAGACTCTCTGAATGCTAGGGACTGTAACCCAGCAGGCACCTGTGTCCCTGGGACTTTCCAGGCAAGAATACGGGAATAGGTTGCCAATTCCTCCTCCAGGGGATCTTCCTGGCTCAGGAATTAAACCTGTGTCTCTGCCATCTCCACCAAAACCAGACAAAGATAGCACAGGAAAGAACAGAACAGGCCAAGATCACACTAATGAATAAAGGTGCAAAAATTATCACCATATTAGCACACTGAACTCTACCCTACATCATGATCAAATAAGAATTGTCCAAGTGTTGCAAGGATGAGTCAATAGTCACAAGTCTATTAACATGATATGCTATATTAGCAAACTGAAGAAGTTAAAGTGTATAATCATCTCAATAGATGCCAAAAAAAAAAAAAGCTTTTGACTAAATTCAACATCCATTTACTATAAGAGCTTTCAAAAATGTGGGTATAGAAGAGGTATATCTCAATATAATAGTAATAAAGAATATATATGAACACATGGCCAGCATCACACTTGATGGGGAAAAGCTGAAAGCATTGTCTCTAATATCAGGAAAAAGACAAGAATATCCTCTCTCACTTCTATTCAACATAGTGGGGGAAGCCCTAGTCACAGAAATCAAATAAGAAAAAGAAACAAAAGGAATTCAAATTGGAAAGGAAGAGGGAAAATTGTCCCTGTTTGCAGGTGATATGTTATCAAATACTATTACATAGAAAATCCCAAAGACATAATACTATTGGAAATAAGAAATAAATCAACAATATTGCAGGGTACAAAATTAATATACAGAAATATATGTTGTTTCTATACACTAATAAAAACTATCAGAGAAATTAAGAAAATAGCTTTATCTGCAACTGCACCATAAAGAATAAGATTCTTTGGAATACATCTAACCAAAGAGTTTATAAAGGACTTTTACTCAGAAGACAGTGATTAAAGAAAGGTCAGAAAGCACAAACAGATGAAAAATATGCTGTGTTTATGAACTGCAAGAATTAACAAAGTTGAAATACCATAAGTCAAGGCAGTCTACAGATTCAATGCAACCTTTATCAAAGTATAAAAGCATTTTTCACAGAACTAGAATAAAAAAACTCTAAAATCACAAAAGACCACAAATAGCCATAACAATCTTTAGAAAGAACAAAACCGGAAATATCCTACTCCCTGATTTGAAACTATACTACAAAGCTACAGTAATTACAAACTTGGACTCCATCAAGAGATGAATTAATAAAGAGAAGATGCTCTCTATATATGTGTGTACACATACATATATGGCAAAAATTTTAAATAACTGATTATATATATATATTTATAAATATAATATTAAAATTATAAATATATATATTACATATAGCCATTTAAAACAATTATCAGCCATTAAAAAAATGCTTGCCATTTGAAGCAAAATGGAAAGATCTAAAGGATATTATGTTTAGTAAAACAAAGAAAAACACTGTATGACCTCACTTATATGCAGAATCTAAAAAACAAAACAGACAGAAGAGAAAAAAAATATAAGACCCATAGATGCAGAGACTGGGTGGCTGCCAAGGGAGGTGGGACGGGGGGTCGGGGTGAGATAGTTGGAGAGAGTTAAGAGGTGTAAATTTCCAATTATGAAATAAATAAGCAATGACTAAATAATATAAAGAATAAAGAATATGATCAATAATACTGTAATACCTTTGAGTGGGGACAGATAGTAACTAGATTTATTGTCGTGATTATTTTATGATGTATGGAAATGTTAAATCATTACATAGTATACCTGAAACTAACATAATACTGTATGTCAATGATAGTCTAAAAAAACTAAAAAAAGAAAAGAACCTGAAGGGAAACTAGAGAAAACTACATCTATTGCCTCAGGTAGACAAAATAACCTGAAGAGATAATTAAATTTGCAAGATCGTTAAATTAAAATGAAGAAAGTTATAATATAATTAATTCACTATTCAGCTTAATTGCTTCATTTGTAGGAATTGTAGAGAGACACAGGAGAGTCCATAATCAAATAGATAATGAAATAGAATGAATTAGAAAAAAAGAATAGAGATAATTGAGTCATATAAACTTAAATTTGTTATAATCAAAATAACTAAATTAATAAATGCTCATAAATGTTGTTTTTAAAATAGATATTGTTAAAGGTAAGACTATTGGATCAAATAATTTACACATTTTAATTCTAATAATGATTACCAAATTGCCCATCCAAACCTACATATTGAGCTACAGTCTAAGAAAATGCCTTTATTTTGTCAACATATGAAAACCAAAAAAGTGATTTCTCATTTTTACCTTGAATTTGCTTTTGACATGTTGGGAAAGTGATGGCGTAGCTTTGTGCTCAGGCTGCCATCTTGAACGGAGTGGACAGGACTCAAGCCTGTTGAGCAGCACTGCCATCGTCACCGATCTTCCCTAACCTGTGCTTCGCTTTGCCCAGGTGTGAAATGTTAGTAATCATAGCACTCAACATTTGTTATGCAGACTAATAAACACATAACTGAAAGTACTGTATCTGAAGCATCTTTTAAAACCTTTACATATATATGCATATGTATATATATATGTATTGTCTTCTCCTTTCTTTTACCTCTCCTCTGTCCTAATTGTGGTATACTTCTACCCAACCAAGGAGGTATATTTTTGGTACTTTTAATAGACAACTCAGCGTTAAAGTTTTTATTGCACTGTAAGTGATTCGCTTTCAAGAATATCATTGTTTAGTTATCCTATAAGATAATAGTAATAGTTCTTCCCTTTCTTCTTCTTCTCTTTCTTCTCTTTTTCTTCTCTCTTCTTATTCTTTTAAAGATGAAAAAGAGAGGCCCTGAGGATCTTCAGTATAATAATTTATAGATGCATACCTCAAGTCAAGAATATTAATATACACAACGTAGAAACTTCTTTATTGTTCATCGAAAGATCTGTTCCCCAATTTCTGCTTGATACCTGGCAATATAAGTAAGGTGGAGGATAGAGGCAAAATAATTTTCCATCGTATATTAAGATTTTTCTCAAAGTAATAAGGAGCTATTTGGAATTTTAATCATGAAATTTCTTAAGATTCTACTTTCAGTCTTTTGTTAATGGAATTTTAAAAAGTGATTGGAATAATTCACAGCTTTAAGAAATAACACCTCAAGTAAAATTTTAAAATGTAAGTAGACAAGCCCTAAATACAGTGCCATTATGAGATAAGAATAACAATGAAGTTAGTAAATGTCACAAATGAAACATGCTAAATGGTGGGATTTCACCCCAAGCACGTACATGGACTATTACACTCATACTATCCCTGCAAGGTCGGGGTTATTTTTCTTCCCATTTTTTTCAGGCCAAAAGGCATGAAAAGATTAAAGAAACATGCCTAGGGTCACACAGCTAATAACAACAAAATCTGGAATTTAACTATGATCTGTTTGAACACTGTCTACAAAGAGAAATATCATTATGAAATAATTATTTCTTGGAGTACTTCCAGAAACATGAATTAAGACAGAAACGTTTATTGAATGCTTGCTGAATGTCCTGTTACGTTGATGGTAGTTTTTTTTTTTTTTCCCTAATTTTACCTTGGGCCAGCTCCGTGGTGTTTCCAAAATCACACAAGTAGCATGAGGCCAAAGTAAGTTTTAAATGCAAGGCTTCCACATATCTTTGAATGTCCTAACTGAATATGATTCACTTCTCATGAATTTGCTCAGAGCTCCCAGTTTTAGTGGAAGCCCAAGTCAAATATCTGCCAAGAAATGTGCTTTACATGAACACAGTAATCTTCTCAAACTATGTTTTGATATTTCTATTTCTTGATCCTGGTAAGGCTCCTGGTTTTTGTTTATATTTTGTTTTGCTTTGGGTTTTGGTTTTAAAATGGAGGAGGGCCTGACTTCTAAACTCAGCTCTTGGGAAAGTGTAGTGTCTAGCTCAAACAGGATGTTTAAAATGAGCCTGCAGCCTATCATTGAACTGAATTTGGAGGCTGTAAGCAATGGCATTTGTTTCATCTACATTAATCTTTTTCTCCTGTCTCTGACTCTATGTGTGACCTTGGTCTGGTCACTTAACCTTAGAGGGCATCAGTTTTTTCATCATATAAAAAAAATACTCTTTTCTATTCTGATTTTTTTAAGTTCTCCTGCTATGATTTTGGGAGCAGATATCATGCTGACACCCTTATTTATTCCTCAGAATTATCTGTTTTCTGTGTGTGTGTGTGTGGAAAATTTATAAAATTCAAATAAGAAAAAAAATTGGCTATAATACCATCACATATTATCCTTCCTAAAATTGCTGCTTGCTACAGCCAGCCATCTGAGAAATAGAGCAGGCAGATTTGAGAATATAACATATTTGGTGCTAAAGAAATGACAGTGAGCAGTGAAATCAGTAAAACTGGGAGTTTAGCTCTAGACTAGACTTCCTTTCAAAAAAGGCAATATGCAAATGTTACAGATTGACCTGTGTCCACTTGAGAATAAATTGTAGTTCTAATTGCCAGCACCTCAGTGTCTGACTCTATTTGCAATAATGGACTGTAGAGAGTAGAGAGGAGGTTATCAGGGTGAACTCTAATCTAATATGACTGGTGTTATAAAACAAGAAGCTGGGACAGAAAGACAGTCGCACACAGGTGAGGACAGTGTGGCACGCGGGGAGGGACAGCTGCGTGGCTGGGGGCAGGGGGTGCTGAGGGGTGCTGGCCACCACCCGAAGCCACAGAGAGCAAGGAAGATGATGCCCTCCAGCAGTCAGGCAGTGCATGGGTTTGCTAGCACCTGGATTTCAGACTTCTTGACTTCAGAACTGGGAGGGAATAAATGTCTGCGGTCATAAGGCACCCATTCTGTGGTGCTCCGTTCTGGCAGCCCTAACAACTAAAAGAGCAAGTATCTCCCCATGTCACTAACTGCAGTCCACCCCCCAGTTGTCATGACTACATGTCCTCATGCTCTCACACATGCAATATTAAATACTAACAAATTGCTGTTGTTCAGTTGTGTCCAACTGTGTGTGACCCCATGGACTATAGCCGGCCAGGCTCCTATGCTATGGAATTCTCCAGGCAAGGATACTGGAGTGGGTTGCCATTTCCTTCTCCAACAAACACATTAAATAACGCTTAACAGAAGAAACTGGTCTTCTGCTTTATTTCACTCCATTTGAAATGACCTGTGAGTCCTGCCCTCTTCTATGTGCTTGTTTCTTGCACAGAAACAGCAGCTATAAGGTCCGCTCTGGTTTATTATAAAACAGCTAATAAAACCTTCAGCTTAAATTCATTGATAAAATGGATCATACATGGCACATATTATTCCCTGGAGGAGGTCATGGCAACCAGCTCCAGTATTCCTGCCTGGAGAGACCCCATAGACAGAGGAGCCTGGAGGGTCACAAAGAGTCGGACAAGACTGAGTGAGGAAGCACAGCACAGCACATATTACAACAATAGTAACCTTATCGTGGTTCTATGGTTTGCGCAGGTGCTGATATAGAAATATGCTGAAGATGGGGCTGATGGAGATGATAAGGAGGAAAGAGCCTCTTTACAAGGGGAGAGTGGGCCCCTGGGCCATCAGTCACTTCTGTGATGACAGCCCCCACTCCCTTGCCTGGAGCATCCTGCTTCTTTGATTGACCAGCTCTCCCCTTGACATCTCATAGAACATCTGAGCCTCCTTGTTGTTAACAGTGTTGCTTTGAAGAAGGCAGAATTTTCTCTGTGCCTGGTATCAAGGAACACATGGCATGAAGGGATGAAAGTGAACTCACTGGTGATCAAAACACAATAGTATAACCACCAATAAAATATCTAGATGTTCATCATGAAAAATGAAATGATTAACTGACCTACAAATACATATTTCTTGAATGATTCACAAATTGTTCCACTGATCTTTCTCCTCACTGCCCAGGTTCCTGCTTCCATTCAGTGACACCCCTTGGACCATCACCTATTTCTGCAAGCTATTTTGTTTAAAAAAATCTTGATATTGAGCTGCATAAGCTGTCAAGGCTATATATTGTCACTCTGTTTATTAAGCTTGTATATACAGAGTACATCATGCAAAATGCTGGGCTGGATAAATCTCAAGCTGGAATCAAGATTGCTGGGAGAAATATAAATAACCTCAGATATGCAGAGGCACCACCTTACTGGAAGAAAGCAAAGAGGAACTGAAGAGCCTCTTGAAGAAGGTGAAAGAGGAGAGAGAAATGCTGGCTTAAAACTCAACATGCAAAAAAGAAGATCATGGCATCTGGTCCCATCACTTCATGGCAAATAGATGGAGAGACAATGAAAACAATGATAGGCTTTATTTTCTTGGGCTCCAAAATCATGGTGGATGGTGACTGCAGCCATGAAATTAAAAGACGCTTGCTCCTTGGGAGAAAAGCTATGACAAACCTAGAGAGCATATTAAAAAGCAGAGACATTACTTTGTTGATAAAGGTTGGTATAGTCAAAGCTATGGTTTTTCCAGTAGTCATGTATGGTTGTGAGAGCTGGACCATAAAGAAGTTTGAAGAATTGATGCTTTTAAACTGTGATATTGGAGAAGAAGGTTGGGAGTCCCTTCGATAGCAAAGAGATCAAACCAGTCAATCCTAAAGGAAATCAACCCTGAATATTCATTGGAAGGACTGATGCTTACGTTGAAGTTCCAACACTTTGGCTGCTTGATGAGAAGAGCTGACTCAACGGAAAAGACCCTGATCCTGGGAAAGATTGAAGGCAGGAAGAGAAGGGACGACAGAGGATGAGATGGTTAGATGGCATCACAGACTCAATGGACATGAGTCTGAGTAAACTCGGAGAGACAGTGAAGGACAGGAAACCCTGGTGGTGCAGTCCATGGGGTCACAAAAAGTTGGGACATGACTGAGCATTGAACAACAGCCCTTTGTCAGTCGAGTCATTTGCAAATACCTTCTCTCAATCTGCAGGTTATTGTTTTGTTTATGGTTTTATTTGCTATACAAAAGCTTTTATATTTAATTGTCCCATTTCTAATTTTGTTTTCATTACTCTAGGAAGTGGATCCAGAAAGATATTGCTGGGATTTTTATCTAAGAACCTTCTGCCTATGTTTTATGCTAAGAGTCTTACAGTATCTGATCTTACGTTTAGCTTGCTAATCCATTTTGTTTATTTTTGTGTACAGTGTTAGAGATAAATATCCAAAAAAAAAGAAACTCAATCAGAAAGAAAAAAAAAATGGGCAGAAGATCTAAATAGACATTTCTCCAAGGAAGACACACCGATGGTCAAAAATCACTAAGATATCACCTCACATTGGTCAGAATGGCCATTATCAAAAAGTCTGAAAACTACGAATGCTGGCGTGGGTGTGGAGAAAAGGGAACCTGTCTGCACTGTTGGTAAGAATGTAAACTGATATGGTCAGTATGGAGATTCTTCAAGAACCTACAAGTAAAGCTATTATATGATCGAGCAATTCCACTGCTGGGCATGTATCTGGAGCAAACCATAACTCAAAAAGATACACACACCCCAGTATTTACTACAACGCTGTTTACGATAACCAAGACCTGGAAGTAACCTAAATGTCCATTAACAGAAGAATGAATAAAGATGTGGTACATTTACACAATGGAATAACAGCCATATAAAAGAATGAACTAATGCCATTTGCAGCAACATGAATGTACTTAGAGATTACCACACCAAGTGAAGTAAGTCAGACAAAGATAGAGACATGATCTCACTCATACGTGAATCTAAAAGAATGACGCAAATGCTCTTCTTTATAAAAAAAAACAAAACAGAGACAGACTTAGAGACTTAAGAATAGACTTATGGTTACCAAAGAGGAAAGATGTAAGGGGAGTGATAGATTAGGAGGCTGTAACTAACATATACAAACTACTGTATGTAAAATAGATGATCAGCAAGGACTTACTGTGTAGCACATGGAACTCTACTCAATACTCTGCAATAAACTACATGGGAAAACAATCTGAAAAAACGCATATATATATATATATATATGTATGACTAAATCACTTTGTTGCACACCTGGCACATTATAAAGCAACTATACTCTGATATAAAATTTTAAAAAGAAAGAAAACCCCCAAAGCAAAGAAAAAGAGAATACATGTGAGCGTCACTTGTGTTAAGGGGAAAAAATAAAAAATAGCAAAATTCTCCCCAAATGACCATTCAAATATTTTGCAGACCAATGTTTATGCCCCTCTATTAATTTATACACAAGTTGATGGAAATACCCCTACCATTTTCTTTTCAGCTCAGAAAGGCATTTAAGCCTCAATTGCTCAACTCTCTTGGGCCTTATAGTCTTATGGAGCCCTTTTTTCTACCAAGTTAAACGTTTATTGTTTCTTCTATTAATCTGTTTTGTGGTGATTTGATTATTAGACCAGCCAGAAGAAACAGAAAGGATAGGAGAACATTTTTCCTCCCTAACAACGGACCTTTGACAGTTGGACATGAGTTAGACGGGAAGGTGGAAACTGCAAGACAAAACTAATCATTAATAAGGAGCACATGCAGGAAAGATTCTCACAGAGTATCTGGTTGAAACGATAAATGCAGACTACTAATTCAGGATATAGCAGGGTTGGGGCCATTTTTAAAATGAAGCCAGTGATAGAATCAATGATGCCACACCTCTAAAAGGGTCATGTTGAAAAAGAACGTGAGAGGTTTTGGATATTCTCATTACCTGCTAATCAGGTCATCTGGCTATAGTTTTCCCTAAAGCTGCTATCGCCCCAAACATGATGACCACTGACCTGATGTCAACACTGTTATCTTTCCAGCCCCAAAAGAG
This sequence comes from Antilocapra americana, assembly GCA_007570785.1. NCBI lineage: Eukaryota > Metazoa > Chordata > Mammalia > Artiodactyla > Antilocapridae > Antilocapra > Antilocapra americana. Next base: position 3,777,975 of record ML664173.1, on the reverse strand, counting down.
TTGACTGCTGCTGCTAAATCACTTCAGTCGTGTCCGACTCTGTGCAGCCCCACAGACAGCAGCCCGCTAGGCTCCTCTGTCCCTGGGATGTTCCAGGCAAGAATACTGGAATGGGTTACCATTTCCTTCTCCGAAAGAGTTGGCAGTTGAGGTAATAAGTCATACGACAATAAAGTCGTGCAGTTTCTATTGCTGAATTTAATGCATGAAGGCAGAGGGATGTAAATAAGTGTAGAGCAAAACCATAGCTAACCAAATAACTCCCTCAGATGGGAGAATAGGTACATCACAGATGCGGTTGGTAACTCTGCTCTTCAACTAAAAGCACCAAAGGAGAAACCCTTGCTTCAGATTTCTCATTCTGCCTTTTTAGGTTAAAACATTTCAGGCAAACTACCTAGTTATACAAATATTGCAATACTCTGAGTCACATATTTTTGTTCTTTTTCAGTAGTTATGTTTTCTTTTACTTTTCCTATGAAAAGCCCAAGATGACTGATGTATTTGACAGATCTAGATCTGGTAGAATTTTAAGTTATAGCTAGCGTGTGTCCCGTTCTTACATATAAATATCCAGCACAATGGCTGGTTTTGAAGCCAAGCAGAATCCTGCCTGGAGCCCCCAGTATAAAGGCCCCTCTATGTCTTCTCTTATTTATAGAACATTTGATATTTTCCAAGCCTCCTTGAGTCACGAGAGGGCAGCTCAGGCAGTTAATGATTAGGATAATAGAGTCAAAGAATCTTTCAGCGGCTGATGCAAGTTCCTGAGCTGTTCTCCAGACCCTTTAACAGCCACCAGAGGGGAGAGGCTAGCGGCATGATAAGCAGACTGCATCCATGGCGCAGGCTGCTCCACCTGGAGTAGCACTGGGTCTGCGACCAGCACAGTTCCAGAGACCAGCCTCCAGAGAATGGGACTGACGTTGTTTCTCATAATAATCTGCATCTTTGTTGGCATCAGAATAAGTGTAGCTTGCTCTGTGCCTTTAGGGCTTCCCTAACAGCTCAATGGTAACAAATCTACCTGCCAAAGCAGGAGATGTGGGTTCTGTCCCTGGGTCTGGAAAATCCCCTGCAGCAGGGACTGGAAATCCACTCCTGTACACTTGCCTGGGAAACCCCACAGACAGAGGAGCCTGGTGGGCTACAGCCCATGGGGTAGCAAAGAGTCAACATGAATTACCAGATAAGGACTGTCCCTCTCTATATAAGCGAGCAATCAAAATTATCAGCAAAGAGATGCAACAGACTCATGTTGACATCTTCCTCTCTAAGAGCAAAGTGCCCTATGTCAGCATGAAGAAGCTACAGAAGATGGACCTTTGTTGCTAATCCCATAGAAATAGTATGATGTCTCAGAGTAGGGATGTGTAAGCAGCTCTTTTGCCTTTTTCCTGTTTGCCTATTTCTACTCCCCCTAGACATTAATTGTAAAAATAAGGTCACTAGGTAGCATTTACCCTAATTCTTGACTGATGTTCTACTAACTGCACATAGCACTTGCCCTAACCTATTAATTCTTTCCCTAGCCTGTTCATTCTTTCCCTAGGTTAAGAGAAGAAGGAATGAAGAATCTAGCAAAGGACTGATGCTCTCTACCCCCAGGGTCTCCCTCAGCAACCCCGCAGGCAGGCAAAGCAGACTAGGTCGCACAGAAGAAGGACTGAGAAGTCTGCCAGCCTGCACACAACGGTAAAGGCACAGAGCCTGACCTCCTGCTTTAACGACTCACTAAGGTGCTCTCCCCCTTTTACGTTTGAGAACTGTCATGACTGAGCAGAATCTGCAGAGCTGGTTTTGGTGACATGAGCCTCTCTCCTCCCCAAACTGCCAGCCCTCTGATTGAAACCAACTTTCCTTTGTACCAACACTTGTCTCTTGAGTATTGGTTTCCGGGCAGTCAGGAGCTGAACCTGAGTTCCCTAACAGTTTTACAAATATAAACTTTTTTTGTTTTGTGCTGTAATAGCTTCCCGAAAGACCTCAAATGTTTACAGATTTGTTGCAATAAGAAAAGAAGCCCTACCTTGATAGGGTCAAGAGGGAAAATAAGAAGAGATGTTTATAAAAGGGCTGAGACTGGACGATTTTAAGGCAGAATTTATGGCATAATAGCTTTGGATTGATGGGCAGGCTTGCCTTCTTTCCCTTTGAAGTCCCAAACCACTACCTCCAAATCTCCTTTTGTCTGTAGCGGAAAATTGTTTTGAAGATGATGTTTTATTGGAAGATTTTTTTTAAGGTGATGCTTTATTTTGGAAAGTTACTCAATTTTCGTAGGTCTCTCCCATGTATACATGTTATTTAAACTCTGTTTGATTTTCTTTAACTAATTTGTTTCATATCAATTTAATTCTTGGGCTTTCCTTGTGGCTCAGAGGGTCAAGAATCTGCCCGCCAATGCAAAAGAGACCCAAGTTCAGTCCTTGGGTTGGGAAGATCCTCTGGAGATGGGAATGGCAATCCAGTCCAGTATTCTTGCCTGGAGAGTTCCATGGACAGAGGAGCCTAGACTAGCCAGAAGAACCTAGGAAGGTAGAGGAAAACTTCCTCCTGCTTGATATCCTATTTTCTAGTTTGGCAATAAACAACTCTAAAAGCTTGGTTCAGTCTCATGATCTGATCTGGATCAATTAGCTAGCTGCCTCCCTCTTTCCTGGTGGCTCAGATGGTTAAGAATCTACCTACAGTGCAGGAGACCAGCGTCTGATTCCTGAGGCCAGAAGATACTCTGGAGAAAAGAATGGCTACCCACTCTAGTACTCTTGTCTGGAGAATTCCATGGACAGAGGAGCCTGGCAGACTGCACTTCATAGGGTCGCAAAGACTCAAACACGACTGAAGTGACTTAGCACACACACAGTGTATAGTATTTGAAATGCATTCTCCAAGCCAATTTCCCCTGAAGGCTACAATCAAGAGAAAAGTGACTTGAGAAATTTCCAAAATCTGGCTCTAAAGTTAAGAACTATCTGCAAACATTCAACACACACACTCACATTTAGTACACATTTTCTTCTGTCTCAAGTGGCACACCTCCAGGATCTCCTTGATGACTACAGTGGGGTGGAAAAGGTCGAACGCCTCAAACCTTGTGCAAGAGAAGGTGGAGCAGAGGAGCACAGGCTGGAGTCAACACAGCGGCCACCTGGGGAGTCACTGACTGAGGGAGTGGCTCCCAGGAGAGAAGAAAGGCGCTTTGCTCTTTCTTGCAACTTCTGGGTAGAAAGGAGCTGCTAAAGCTCACCCAGTTCCGTATCCATCTGCCCCAAGTCTCACTAAGGACAGTGATTTTAGCCTGGCTCTCCCTTTCCTCGCCCACCATCGGGAGTTATATCTGCCTTTCCTACCATCACCAATCTCTGAAAATGATGTTTATTTGAATCTCAAATCCCACCTAAAATAAAAATAGTCCCAGGGTAGGGGAGAGGGTGATTAAGGCTGGAATTTGGCCAAGCGTCTTCTGGTAGCTGTGTTCTGGGGTTCAGTCCTCGTCTAGGACCATGCCAGGTAATAGTTTTACACTTGTGCCAAATCTGGTGCCCTGTGAAGCAATCGGCTTGTCTTCTACCTCTGGCAACATTTATTCCGTGCTTTAAAATCCGGATAAGCTTGGCTTTAGCTCATTACTAACAGTCTTGGTTTGTATTTTGGTTAATGCTTAAGCTCCTTCAAATTCCTTTGGAAAAAACTGAGGCTTAAGTGAACAATGGGGTATTCTCAGACTTCAAAGAAGCATTACCTTAAGGGGACTAGCCAGGTGGTAGAATGCCAGGTTTCTTTCTCTCTGGTCCCAATTAGCTGTGGCTCTGGCAAAGCTGTGCAATCCCGATGCATTCTGCTTCAGCCTCTGGCATGCTTTCTCAGCTGCCCTGGGCTCACCACTACCTCGGACTGTCATCTGAAGAAAACATTCCCTTCTGCTCCTGCCAGAACTGCCTGGGGAATATCAGCCTATCTCCCCACCTCCTCCCTATGTTTCCTTGAGAACTGACAAAAATCAGTTAGGCAACTAAGTCTTTTTCATTCCGAGGGTCTGGCCTTGAGGTTAATGACTTTGAACTTTAAGGGAAATAAAAGAGAAACAATACCTTCAAAACATTGGAGAATAGGAGCTCTGGCGTCATCTCCACTGGGAGTTCCTCTTCAGCTCTTGAATTAAGATAAGCATTTCCCAACCCAAATGACAAGCCATGTAAAGTAACCCTCCGATGCCCTCCCCTGGGCAGCACAAGCTGTGCCTTGAAGCTGAACTCTGCATAGGAGGAAGGAATCACCCACAGTGAGGACAGAAAAGGAAGAGTGGAGAAGGCTGCTCACTCCTCACGGTCCTCCTCAGGTCCTCAGCTCTGCTCTTCCAGGATGCCAACCATTCCCAGCCTTCGCTGTGCCTCGCTGAGGCTGGGGGGCCTGTAGATTAGAGGCTCAGTTCAGTTCAGTCGCTCAGACGTGTTCGACTCTTTGTGACCCCATGGACGGCAGCACACCAGGCCTCCCTGTCCATTACCAGCTCCTGGAGATTAGAGGTTAGCAAACTAGAGTCCATGGACCAAATCCAGTACACTACTTATTTTTATAAATGAAGCTTTACTGGGACACAGCCACTCTCATTTGTTTACACCCTGTCTGTGACTGCTTTCATAGACAGGGGAAAAGACCCTGATGCTGGGAAAGATTGAAGGCAAGAGGAGAAGGGGACAACAGAGGATGAGATGGTTGGATGGCATCACCGACTCGATGGACATGAGTTTGAGCAAGCTCCGGGAGTTGGTGATGGACAGGGAGGCCTGGCGTGCTGCAGTCCATGGGGTCACAAAGAGTCAGACAGGACTGAGCGAATGAACTGAGCTGATGACTGCTTTCAAGCAGTGGTGGCAGAGCGAAGTAGCTGAAAACTAGGACTGTGTGGTCTGCAAAGCCACAACTATTTGCTAACTGGATCTTTATAGGAAGTTTACTGATAGATGAAAGACAAAAAAAAAAAAAAAAAAAAGCCAGAGAAAAAGCTGGTTTCAAAATGCGGTATGATTTCAGCTCCTGTTCATCTGGCCAGCCTCTCTTTTTTTTCCCATAGTTTCAGACATGGAACAAAATACCCTCAAGAATCATTCTCAGAAATCAATAAGGGTCCAATTGACAATATTCCCAACAAAACATGCATATTTAAAGAAAAGCTCTCCATGGAAATTATCTCACAACATATGTAAAGAAGGCTAAGACACGATATATTTTCCATCATGGCTAAATCCATCTTCTTTTGTTTTTCTAAGCAGATTTTCAGACCAAACTTACATTTCTAGCTACGTGCTGCAAAGGACATCTGAAAGCAACCATTATGAAATTACACACAATGATAGAGGGATTCTTCTAAACCCTTGCAGAGAATGCACAGCTACAAAGAGGGCTTAGAAAGTAGATGAGAATAAAATCAATACAGATCCCTGTATAAGATGCACGTTCATCAGAGAGAATTAAAACCCTGTTGGGTTGCTTGTCCTTACTGCCTGCTTGTAAAGCATATTCAATTATTCATTTTATTCACCTGACTGACCACTTAAAAACGATGCAGTCGGTGCTTCAGCAATAATTTCACTTCTAAGTGTTCCGCCTGGTTATTTTCGTGTGTGTGCGCACTATTAATTAATGACTATGGAGAAGTCCATAAATTTCAGCATTCAGTAGCAGCGGTGCTTGAATCTATTACCCATGAAAACCAGAGTCTATAGTCACTGAGTAGGCACAAAAGAGAGAAGCGTTGATTTTATTTGGGGGTTTTCATTTCTTCTCACTGAATCTGAATCAGTGGATTGCATTCAAACACCCTTCACAGAGCGGAAGTCTGAGATGCACACAGCCATTTCCTATGGGGTGGGCTCAGCCTACCAGCTGACGTCGTTTCAGTGGCTTATGTGTGTCACTGGTGGAAGATAAGTGATAAACCGTTTGAGGCCCTAAAATAATGCAGCCAAATCCTCTCTGAGTATTAGCGTCTTATTACACTGGGACAAGAATATTAAGGAGCCCCTATGCTCAAAATCTAAGACCTCAATAAAATTCCTGATGTGACTGCAATTTGTTGATTCAGTTTCCCAGAGTATCACAAAGCCGATATTAATAAGGCAGCAGAAAAACTTCCAGGGGTGAGTGTGGTCCTAGACTTGACTGATGCAGACCCCAAGCCCACTGGGTGAGGTAGGTGTCTCATGGACCTCTGTGCTGTCTCTGCAACGAAAAATGAAGTGAAACATTAGTTGCTCAGTCGTGTCCAACTCTTTGCAACCCCATGGGCTGCAGCCCACCAGCCTCCTCTGTCCATGGGATTCTCCAGGCAAGAAGACTGGAGTGGGTTGCCATTCCCTTTCCCAGAGGATATTCCCAACCCAGGGATCATGGACAGAGGAGCCTGGCGGGCCACAGTCCATGGGGTGACGGAGTCAGACAGGACTGAGCGACTGAGGACGTAGACACACCTACCACTCTCAAACCTTTCAAAAACAAATTTGGATGTTCACCTGTGCCACCCACTTTCAGAGACAGGAATAAGCTTCGTGGGGACTCCCTTTTGTCAGCCAGCTCCTTTAACTCATTCATTCACCATGGAAATAAACACTGACAGAAAATGTCACGGAATCTGCTCTATCCATACTTTTATCTCCAACATCACCCAAAGAGCTCTTTGAGACAAAACTTTCTAAAAGACATATATGTATGCTTGAGCAGGAGTAGATTTATTACAAATAAAATTACCACTGGTACAATCACCTTAGTGACCAGTGCAAAGGCAGGATTATATCATGGAGAAAATGAAGGCTTTGGAGCTTGCTGGTCAGGAAAGCCTGCTGGCATCTGTTAACCTTACCTTTCACCATATGCAAAATGAAAACAATATCTCAGGTTGCAAGCTTCCTCAAAAATAGAAAGGGGCAAATGTGTATCTTTCCCTATTTTGTTTCAGAAACAAAATCCATTCCTTTCCTACTATGATGATCAGTCTTTCATACTCTTCCTTCTTTGGGGGTCACCTTCCCTGTGTCCCTTTTCTGCCTGGACTGGAATGGCCTTCCCTCATTTGTTCATTTAAGAAATATCCTTTAGCCTAAGTAGTTGTCTAAGTTTGCAAATTAATATATCAGAAATATATTGTATGTGCTGAAAAAAATTTTATCAATAAATAAATCATGTTTGATTTCATCCATTGCTTCTGGGAATTCTTCTGATCTCCAAATAAAGTATTTACCTATGTGTTTTTCAAGCTGTTGTTTGGTGCTTTTGTTTTTTGTTTGTTGTTTTTTAACTAACATGTGTGTTCAGTCACTCAATCATATCCAACTCTTTGTGTACCCTTGGGGACTGCAGCCCAAGTGGCTCCTCTGTGCATGGGATATTCCTGGCAAGAGTACCAAGTAGGTTGCCATTTCCTCCCCTGAGGGATCTTCCCGACCCAAGGACAGAACCCATGTCTCTGGCATTGTAGGCTGGTTCTTTACCACTGACACCACCTGGGAAGCCCACTGAGACACATCTGTACATCGAATACCAATTTTATTACATCATGGAATGTCAGGATATTATTTTATTTTTATTTTGATATTTGATCCTGCAGATTTAATTACACACTCACAAACACACGCATATCTCAACCTGCTTTAACTTGGAGAGTGTTGATATTACTCAGTAGTCCAGAGTTGAATCTAAGAGTATCACCAAAAGATTATCTTCCAATTTATTCTTTAAATTTGCATAGCTCATAAAGGTTTATAAAATTATTTACCCCTCTCTGTGACAATGAAATATTAATAGCTTGGGATAGAGAGGATTTTAAAGAATAGTGTCTGGTTGTTATTATCACAGACCTGAATGGAGGTAATGTTTCTAAAAGAAGAGACAGCAGGAAGAGTAAGTGAGAGGTGATGGATCATCTCTCTCCAAGACTCTTACTGTGATGGGCACAGAGGGAAGCAGTCAGGAATGGGTACAATGAGCAGGTCTGCCCGATAAGTAGAGTCTGAATTCTATGTCAGCTGTGATCAGTGCTCTGGATTTGTACAGGGTAAAGAAATTCATAAAAGGTGCTATATTAAAATGTAGGTAAATGTGCGTTTTAACTAGAGGCTAAGCGGTGCCTTTTAAATCATATTTTTTCTTATTGAAAACAATATAAGTTTTACTCTTCTGATTAAATTGTGTTTGAAATACATGGCTTGCATTTTAGGAAAATCTTTATTTCTGTTAGACATTTATGTTGCATTTTTATTAACCTGTACCATCTTTTAGTAGGGATTTTCAGTTGCTGCATTTAAAATAATTAGGACTTGGTATCATGAACACTGCTAGAACATTTGAAATAGCAGTGAATACACTTTTGCTTATTCTTTCTCTGCAAATAGAAAAACAACTACGTTCTAGGATTCTATTAATAGCTGGTTTTATTTCAGTTAAATAAAATGTATTACTGCAGAATGGAATAAAGCACACATATTTTTGTACCTTTTGCTAACTTTTTCCTCAGCACTGTGGGAGAATGCAGAAGTAATTAGATAAACTTAAGGAGATCAACAAACATGCAGTTTAACAGAAGGGATGTGACCAAGCCAAAGGAAGTAAGCTGGTTAGAATGAATTTGAATATGTATCTAGGATAGTCCTGAGTAAACTGTGTGGTATAGAATGAAAGGTCCATAAATATTTAGAATTGAGAGCTACAGCCCAATGTTTCCAAAAGCTTACATTACAAAAGTCATCCAGCTGAGGCTAGGCTTAAATATAACAAAACTACTGAGCATTTTATACACTGTGAGGCAGGATTCACTTTTAGCAGGGAAAACAGCAAGGACATGAGGAATCAGAGGGCTGTGTGCGGTCATTTGAGACCCATCTCTGCCTCTTCCCTACTGCATATCCTTGATAGTTTTTTTTTTCTGAAAAATCTGTCTCCTCTGAAAAACTGGCATGTTACTACTATTAATTAAAACTTATTAAAAAATCAATGCATTTCACATTCCTTTTTATAGTTGGGGAAAAAAAACCCTCTCTAATGATAGCAATGCAATCATCAACCTCATGAAGATATTGGAAGGATTCATACGAAAATGGGATAAAATACACAAAAGTCCTTCATAAAGATCATACATCATGATCAAGTAGGCTTTAGCCCAGGGATGCAAGGATTCTTCAATATTCGTAAATCGATCAATGTAATACACCACATTAACAAATTGAAAAATAAAAATCACATGATTATCTCAATAGATGCAGAGAAAGCCTTTGACAAAATTCAACATCCATTTATGATAAAAACCCTCCAAAAAAGTAGGAATAGAAGGAACATACCTCAACATAATAAAAGCTATATATGACAAACCCACAGCAAACATTATCCTCAATGGTGAAAAGCTGGAAGCATTCCCCCTGAAATCAGGAACAAGACAAGGGTGCCCACTCTCACCACTACTATTCAACATAGTTTTGGAAGTCTTGGCCACAGCAATCAGAGCAGATAAAGAAATCAAAGGAATCCAGATTGGAAAAGAAGAAGTAAAACTCTCTCTGTTTGCAGATGACATGATCCTCTATATTGAAAACCCTAAAGACTCTACGAGAAAATTACTAGAGCTAATCAGTGAATATAGCAAAGTTTCAGGATACAAAATCAACACACAGAAATCCCTGGCATTCCTATACACTAACAGTGAGAAATCAGAAAGAGAAATTAAGGAAACAATTCCATTCACCATCGAAACAAAAAGAATAAAATACTTAGGAGTATTTCTACTTAAAGAATCAAAAGACTTGTATATAGAAAACTATAGAACACTGATGAAAGAAATCAAGGAGGACACAAACAGATGGAGAAATGTACCGTGCTCATGGATTGGAAGAATCAATATAGTGAAAATGAGTATACTACCTAAAGCAATCTATAGATTCAATGCAATTCCTATCAAGCTACCAGAGGTCTTCTTCAAAGAATTAGAACAAATAATTTCTCAATTTGTATGGAAATACAAAAAACCTCGTATAGCCAAAGCAATCTTGAGAAAGAAGAATGGAACGGCGGAATCAACCTACCTGACTTTAGGCTATACTACAAATCCACAGTCATTAAGACAGTATGGTACTGGCACAAAGACAGAAATATAGATCAATGGAACAGAATAGAAAGCCCAGAGATAAATCCACGCATCTATGGACACCTTATCTTTGACAAAGGAGGCAAGAATATACAATGGAGAAAAGACAACCTCTTTAACAAGTGGTGCTGGGAAAACTGGACAGCCACTTGTAAAAGAATGAAACTAGATCACTTTCTAACACCATACACAAAGATAAACTCAGAGTGGATCAAAGATCTAAGCATAAGACCAGAAACTATAAAACTCCTAGAGGATAACATAGGCAAAACACTCTCTGCCATAACCCAAAGCGGGATACTCCATGACCCACCTCCCAGAATATTGGAAATAAAAACACGAATAAACAAATGGGACCTAATTAAAATTAAAAGCTTTTGCACAACAAAGGAAACTATAAGCAAGGTGAAAAGACAGCCTTCAGAATGGGAGAAAATAATAGCCAATGAAGGAACAGACAAACAATTAATCTCAAAAATATACAAACAACTCCTGCAGCTCCATTCTAGAAAAATAAACAACCCAATTAAAAAGTGGGCCAAAGAGCTTAACAGACATTTCTCCAAAGAAGATATAAAAATGGCTAACAAACACATGAAAAGATGCTCAACATCACTCCTTATCAGAGAAATGCAAATCAAAACCACAATGAGGTACCACTTTACACCAGTCAGAATGGCTACCATCCAAAAGTCTACAAGCAATAAATGCTGGAGAGGTTGTGGAGAAAAGGGAACCCTCTTACACTGTTGGTGGGAATGCAAACTAGTACAGCCACTATGGAAAACAGTGTGGAGGTTCCTTAAAAAGCTGCAAATAGACCTGCCATATGACCCGGCAATCCCACTGCTGGGCATATACACCGAGGAAACCAGAATTGAAAGAGCCACGTGCACCCCAATGTTCATCGCTGCATTGTTTACAATAGCCAGGACATGGAAGCAACCTAGATGCCCATCAACTGACGAATGGATAAGAAAGCTGTGGTACATATACACAATGGAATATTACTCAGCATTAAAAAAAAAAATTCATGTGAAGCAATTCTACTCAGATGGACGAAACTGGAGCCCATTATCCAGAGTGAAGTAAGCCAGAAGCAAAAACAACAATACAGTATATTAACGCATATATATGGAATTTAGAAAGACTGTAACGAGAACCCAGCATGCGAGACAGCAAAAGGAACGCAGACGTATAGAACAGACTCGTGGACTCTGTGGATGAGGGCAAGGGTGGGATGATATGGGAGAATGGCATTGAAACATGTTAATTATCATATGTCTAATCAATCGCCAGCCCAGGATTGATGCTCGGGGCTGATGCAGCGAGATTTCCCGGGTGGGGGGGGGGGGGGGAGGAGGGAAGGGCTTCCGGAGGGGAAGCATATGTAAACCCATGGTGATATCATGACAATGTATGGCAAAAACAATAAAAAAAAAAAGTCCTTCATAAATTGGAAAATACTGTTTCATCTTTGTTAACTGGAAATTGATCTCCCTTTTTCCTCTTTTTTTTGCCATAATGCTGCTTGGAAAAATATTGTTTTTGAGCTACTTTTACTGGACTTTTTTAATGAAGTAAGCAGTTGCTCAAAGGCTAGAAAATTGGGAGATGTAATAATTGTATAATCATGAGCTATATAAGGATGGTTGTTTGAGGAAATATGAAAATCACCTCAGTATTTTCTTATTAAGAATATTTCTCAAAACAGGCCTGAAGCACCTGAAGAATTACAAGATGCAAATAACAAAGTCTCAAAATGGGCACGCTGGTATCCACACATCTCTCCCAGGGCCAAGCAGTGTGAATGCAAATCCATTTACAAACCAGAGGATGCGCTTGATTTCAATCCTCTCTCCCCTGATACTCTAAATTAGAAATTAAAATAAACACTGATGCAATTTTAACAATTCCAGAAATAGTAGCATTTGAGCAGCAAGTTTCTTGGCATTTTCCTATTAATGCCCATTTCTGAAGTAAACCAACCTATAATATTTTTGACAGGTCAATGGCTAGAGTAATAGAGAAATTTCAATATATCAGTTTTCACTTCATATTTAGGGGGAAGAAGGCTGAACGTCATTCCAGCAATTCAAATTTTCTGACAAAACCCAGTGACACATGAAACTCTCATTTAATGGGTCTCCATTCTCAGGGGAAAAAACATTTTAATCTTTTAATTCCATTTATTTATAATTGTGGTTTCATGTCCTAAAAAATTCTGTTCAATGAACTTTTATATTTTTTTCCTTCATAATCTATATAACTAGTTTTCAGTTGCAGACTATGTGATATTATGCAGGTGTTAAGACAACTGCCTAATTGTAGAAACTTATGAAGCTTAGGGAGAGGTGGGATGTGCAGGTTCTAATTTTATACAAGTCTTCTCAGCTAAGTGAGAAACATCTTGGTAGAGGAAATTAACCAACAGTCTGGGACAAACTCTTTATCAGATCCTTGGATTAAAGCAAACTAGTGCTTACTCCTATGCCTGAAAGTAAAATAGAAGTTATTGCAAGATCCCAGAAATCAAAGTAAGTAAATGAAAAAGAGATTTCATAGTAATTAAATGTAAGTTATACTTTTGGGTTTTAGTAATCTTGGAAAAATAGTTTTTGAAAGATAAAGAGGAATAAATAGCAGGATCCAGATGAATGGTCTTTGGAATAACTTATGATTCAGAAGAAAGGGGAAAAAAATTCCAGATATACTTTTGAAGCTAAAATCCCAAGCAATTTTTTGTAGAATAGTGTTTCATCTGGGCTCAGGAACAAAAGAGACACAAAATCAACTTCTAACTCTTCTACTTAGTAGCTTAAGTTTCTTCTCCCCACTTAGCTTCAGGTCCCTTATTTGCAAAATGAAGATATTAGCAATAATAATGATAATGTCAATCATGTTTGCAATGTTGGGGACCTTGTGAACTAATGCACATCGGGTATATATTACAGTGTTTATCCTGAATCAAGTAAGGGCTTAGTAGTAATTTAATGGCTGCATTGTTACTATTCTCCTTCCTGTAACACAACCTCTCCTTGTTTGGGGCAACTTTTCTCATCAGTAACCTTGAGGATCATCAAAGGATGACTTCACCTCCTGAGTCATCATACCTACTAAGATCTGGGGGCCAATGGGTGAGTGTTTGAAACAAGTCTAGCCCATCAGCCAATTACTAATCTACTGTTTGAACAATCAGTAAAGAGATCCTTTCTCCTTCTAGGTCCTGGATGCAAAAGCCATTAAGCCTGAGTTTCCAGAGACTGCTTTGCTACATCCTGGAGAAAGCCTTCCTACCCAGCCTACCTAGAGCAAAGAAGAGCAAAGGAAACAGCAAACTCAGAACTCCAGCTCTATTGGAAGACAGCTTGGCACCTTGAACCTTCTGCACGTTTGGAACCATGGAATCCTTGTTTGGCTTTAGCTTAGTGCTTAGTTGCTCCTTGGGCTTTCTTGGTGGGTCAGACAGGAAAGAATTCTCCTGCAGATGTGGGAGATTCAGGTTCAATCCCTGAATCAAGAAGAGCCCTTGGCGAAGGGAGTGGCAACCCATTCCAATATTCTTGCCTGGGGAACTTCATGGACAGAGGAGCCTGGCAGGCTACAGTCCACGGGGTTGCAAAGAGTCAGACACAGGTGAGCCACTAGCACTTTCGCTTTACTGCTCAGCTGAGGCAAGACTACTTGAGTGGGTTGCCATTCCCTTCTCCAGGGGATCTTCTGGACCCAGACCCAGATGGAACCCAGGTCTCCTGAATAGCAGGCAGATTCTTCACTGTCTGAGCCACAAGGGAAGCCCTTGGTTTAAGCTAGCCTCCCTCAGGCCTTTATCACTAGCAGTCTCTACTCAGTCCTTAACAGTTTTTACTATTAGACTAACGGCAAGAAATTCATGTTGGTAGGGATTTCAGAATGGAAATAATATTTCAAATCTCTAAGCTACTATTAACATGTGGTAGCAGCCTTGTAGAGTCATCTTGGAAGGGCACTTGGATCTGTGATATACTGAAAAACCTACACTGAAAATAGATTTCTTGACGTACCATGATCCCGAAATGATTGATGTAGCTTAAGAGGGAAACTATACAGATAGAAAGATGTTGGCTTTAGAGTAACTCTACATTGTGTACTTATTATCCTAGACTAGGGCACTACAGGGGTGAGACCCACCATATTACACCTCATTTTAATTCTTCAGTTCAGTACAGTCACTCAGTCATGTCAGACTCTGTGACCCCATGGACTGCAGCAAGCCAGGCTTCCCTGTCATCCACCAACTCCCAGAGCTTACTCAAGATCACTTCCATCAAGTTAGTGATACCATCCAACTATCTCATCCTCTATCGTCCCCTTCTCCTCTCACCCTCAATCTTTCCCAGCATCAGGGTTTTTTCCAATGAGTCAGCTCTTTGCATCAGGTGGCCGAAGTGTTGCAGGTTCAGCTTCAGCATCAGTCCTTTCAATGAATATTCAAGACTGATTTCCTTTACGATGAACTGGTTGGATCCCCTTGAGGTTCAAGGGACTCTCAAGTTCTTCTCCAACACAACAGTTCAAAAGCATCAGTTCTTCGGCACTCAGCATTCTTTATAGTCCAGTTCTCACATCCATACATGACTACTGGAGAAACCATAGCTTTGACTAGATGGATCTTTGTTGGCAAAGTAATGTCTCTACTTTTTAATATGCTATCTAGGTTGGTCATAGCTTTTCTTCCAAGGAGCAAGCATCTTTTAATTTCATGGCTGCAGTCACCATCTGCAGTGATGTTGGAGCCCAAGAAAATAAAGTCAGCCACTGTTTCCCCATCTATTTGCCATGAAGTGACAGGACCATGTGCCATGATCTTAGTTTTCTGAATGTTGAGTTTTAAGCCAACTTTTTCACTCTCCTCTTTCACTTTCATTAAGAGACTCTTTAGTTCTTCTTCACTTTCTGCCATAACGATGGTATCTTCTGCATATCTGAGGTTATTGGTATTTCTCCCGGCAATCTTAATTCTAGCTTGTGCTTCATCCAGCCCAATATTTCATATGATATATTCTGTATATAAGTTAAAAAAAGCAGGGTGACAATATACAGCCTTGATGTACTCCTTTCCCAACTTGAAACCAGTCTGCTATTCCATGTTTGGTTCTAACTGTTGCTTCTTGACATGCATACAGATTTCTCAGGAGGCAGGTAAGGTGGCCTGGGATTCCCATCTCTTGAAGAATTTTCCAGAGTTTGTTGTTAAAGTTTAATTCTTCTCTTTCCCCTTTAAGAGCAATGATAACACATGCACTTTTTCTACTGTATTTTGTGTTTCAGTACTTTTTAATTTTATATCAGTTTTCAAGAATTATCAATCTTCCATAAAGGCTCCAAAGTAGGAGATTCTCTGTATGTCTGATAAAATTAAGGAACCAATGAAAATTTTATAGAATAAAAATTTTGCTATCCAGACTCATTTAATTCTCTGAAAAAAATGCCATTTGTTTCTTGTTTAAAATATGTCACAAGTTCAAGGAGAGGCTCCAAGTTCCAAACACAGATTTCTTTTCCAAAAAAATAGCCAAAAAGAAAAAGCATGAGAAAGCCCCAATCCTCAAATGCCCCAAACACAAATATAAAAGGATCCTTTGAATGAAACAACAGAAATATCTTGAATGTTTCTTGAATGGCATCTTGAATCAGCTAGCTGTTGTTACTCAAGGGTTATTTGAACAAAACAAAGCTACCGTGTGTGTGTGTGTGTGTGTGTGTGTTAGTCACTCAGACATGTCCGACTCGTGAGCCCATGGCTGTAGCTCACCAGGTTCCTCTGTCCACGTAATTCTTCAAACAAGAATACTGGAGCAGGTAGTCATTTCCTTCTCCAGGGGATCTTCCCTACCCCAGGATTGAGCCCAGGTCTCCTACACTGCAGGCAGATTCTCTACATCTGAGTCACTAGGGAAGCTCAACAAGGCTGCTGCTGCTGCTGCTAAGTCGCTTCAGTCGTGTCCGACTCTGTGAGACCCCATAGAAGGCAGCCTACTGGGCTCTTCTGTCCCTGGGATTCTCCAGGCAAGAACACTGGAGTGGGTTGCCATTTCCTTCTCCAATGCATGAGAATGAAAAGTGAACGTGAAGTCGCTCACTCGTGTCTGACTCAGCGACCCCATGGACTGCAGCCCATCAGGCTCCTCTGTCCATGGGAGCTTCCAGGGGAGAGTACTGGAGTGGGGTGCCATCGCCTTCTCCCCAACAAAGCTCCTGGAGTCTAATAAATCCAAAGGGATATTCTTTGGGCTGCTCAGCAGGTCATGGGTGGTTCCTTATGGTGCTCCTGCTGGCCAAGGAAGGAAAACTCTAAGAGGTTTGGGGATGCCCCAAACCCTTGAGAGGTCTAGCACCAGGGCTGTGAGTACCTCTGACTCTGCTGCCTCTCCCTTCCCACCACGGCTTCCCCAGGATGGTCATTCCCAGGTGGATTTCTGTGCATTGTCATCTTTGTGGAATGACCACACCTCATCCACCATCTCAGAGAAACCCTGCTGCTGTATTCATGTATATCCTTCCCAGACTTTCCAAAATTCTTTATGTCTATTTTTCTGGGGGAGGGGGGAAAGAAAAAGGACTTCCCTGGTGATCCAATGGTTAACAATCTGCCTTCCAATGAAAGGAACGGGGCTTCCATCCTTGATCAGGGAACTAAGATCCCACATGCACAGGGCAACTAAGCCTAGCACCGTGACTACTGAGGTGGCACTCTCTAGAGCCTGCACACCACAATCAGAGAAAGTCACACCACAGTGAAGATCCCAAGAGCCACAACCATGACCTAACACAGCCAAATAAATAACTAAATATTTTTTAAAAAGACATTGCAATAGGAAGACCCAGAATTTGTTGCCTCCCACAAGCACACCAAACATAACTATTTACAGAGCAACTATTGGTAAGACTTGAAGATTAGCAAAAAATGTGTTTCTACCAATAAATTATAAACTGGGAACCACAATGAGATCTGTAAGAAGGATGGAGACACGTATAGTCAAGACCCATATTCCTTGGTAACACAGGTGCATGCTCAGTTGTGTCTGACTCTTTGCAACCCCATGGACTGTGGCCCGCTAGGCTTCTCTGTCTGTGGAATTTTCCAGGCAAGAATACTGGAGCAGATGCCATTTTCTACTTGATAGATCACCCACAAACAGGAGGATAATCACAACTGTCGATGTTCTGTACAAGGACCGAGTGGTCCAAGACCCACATTGGGCTCCCCAGCCCAAGGATCTTGTACCTGGAAGATGAGCCCCCAGGACACATGGCTTCAAAGGTTAGTGGGGCTTGTATATGGGAGAGCTTAGAGGACCATAAGAAACAAGGACTCTGCACTTAAAGGATAAACACAAAATGTCATGCTTCAAGACCCAAACCATCACAGAGACGGTAATTTGAAACAAGCCTGAATCAGACCCACTTGCTGAATTTGGAGAGCCTCCCAGAGAGGCAGGAGGCAACTTGGACTCCCCCAGGAGCAGAGATGCCAGTAGGAACCATTATTGGATTCTTATTCTGCAATGAGGACACTGGCTCCAGCAACAGCCTTTGGAATCCTCCCTTGAGCCTTTTAGTGCGATGAGGTTACCCACACACCAGCTCATTGGCCCCAGTCCTAGGACCCCCACCTCCAGGCCAAGCATCTAGCCAGATAGGAACACACCCACACCCACCAATGGGCCCAAACCAGCCCCAGCATCCCCAGGACCCCAGAGTCAACCATCCCAGGACCTGGCTTTGAATACCAAATGAGAGGTACCAGCCACGGAACTCCTAGGACTCACTTCTAGCTGCGCTATGACCCAGCCCTCTGTATTAGCAGATAAGAGCAAGCCCAGGGAACTCTGGGGCTATAAAGCCAATTACATCAGGGTCTGGGCTCACCCACCCATGGCTGGTACCATCGTCACAGGGCAGGGTCTGGCAGACAACAAGGCCAAAGTCGGGGCAACACCTGCCTACCAATGTACCCCCAGCAGTCAGCCCTACCACAGCAGAAAGGTCCACAGGGCACACACAGGGGACACTCCGAGCGCATACAGCTCTAGAGGCCAGAGGGTAGTGTACACCACTCTTTTGCAACCCTATATTCTATAGCCGCCAGGCTCCTCTGTCCATGGGATTCTCCAGGCAAGAATACTGGAGTGGGTTGCCATTTTCTTCTCCAGGGGATCTTCCTGACCCAGGGATTGAACCCACATCTCCTCCATTAGCAGGCAAATTCTTCACCATTGAGCCACAGGATGAACTATATCTAATCCCTATGTTGTTCACCAAGAACTATCATAGTATTATAGGTCAATTATAATTTAAATAGGAAAAAAAGTCCCAAGTTCCCATTTACTTAATCATAAAAGGAGGTTCTAGTCTTTCTTTAATCACTTTCTTAAATTAGGTAATTACATTTACCAAAATACCCTTTAAAAATAATTGAAAGATTTAAGCTTGTGAAAATATAGCTTTTTAAAGACCAGCATATTATTTTTATAGAACATTGCTTAATTTTTAAGTAAGAAAAGAAAGGTGTAAAATGTGACAATAGAGAAGGGTAAGCAGATTTTTATGACCTTAAATGAATAAAGAATAGTCAAGTTATTGGGCTATAAAAGAAGCAACATATGCTCAACATATTGCTGTTTATGAAATGACTTACCATCTAGCACCATCAGTGCCTATTTTTTATAATCAGTATTTTCAAAATGCAAGATTAAAATTGAAAGTTTATGTCTTTTCCCTTGAGTTATTTTCTTTTGCAGGGCTGGTAGTGGGAGAATTATGGCAATATTTTGTTTCCAGTCTGCTTTTAAATGGTTGTAGTTTTTATGACAATAACAAAACTTTGAAGCATCAGTACCTTTAAAAGCTACCATCTCCTCAAGAGCTGACGAGCTCAAATTTGGGGGTTTCATGACCCCACCTAGATCAGGCAATAGCTGAAACAACATGCAAACTGTTTCTGGTAGGAACATGAGTTATTTATGCATCTTCGTGCTGTATCTTTTAAAGACAGAACTTCTGAGATTAGATAGAAATAGGCCCTTATTCCATGAGGGAAAGTGTGTGAAAGTGCGAGTCACTCAGCTCTCTTCAACTCTTTGCAACCTCTTGGACTGTAACCTGTCACGCTCCTCTGTCCAAGGACTTTTCCAGGCAAGAGTACTTAGGTAGGTTGCCATTTCCTCCTCCAAGGGACCTTCCCAACCCAGAGATTGAATCTGGGTCTCCCATATTGCAGGCCGATTCTTTACCATCTGAGCCACTGGAAAAGCCTTCCTTATTTCATACTGGCCATTTCTGAACCAGGGTTGAAGGAACGTTTGTAGCTTAAACTCATCTTAGTGTAAAGCAGGTTTGATACCAAGAATGGAATTTCAGGCAGTGTCATAGATGAAACAGACAATCTCTAATTATCTGTTTTAAACTTTTCTTTCCCAGATAAGCTGATTTTCTTGAAGGAAAATCTGGAGATAGATCTGATCTTTGCTACTCCTAGTGATATAATCCTGGAAAACGAGTCTACTTTTCAGTTTGCTTTCCAGTTACATGAGGATACTGAAGTCACAAAAGATGGTTATGTAGGGATTAAACATGGAAATATGTAAAATGAGTGGCAAAAATAAATGATGATGACTTCTGCTAGTATTGAGGGCATCCTAGACAGTGCTTGGGCTAAAGAACCCACCTGCCGATGAAGGGGAGGTAAAGGATGTGGGTTTGATCCCTGGGTTGAGAAGATACCCTGGAGGAGGACACAGCAGCCCACTCCAGTATTCATACTTGGAGAACCTCATGGACAGAGGAGCCTGGCAGGCTACAGTCCACGGGGCTGCAGAGGTGTCAGACACTGCTTAGCAACCACACAACAACAAGAGAGTTATCTGCCCTAACTAGTACAATTTCAGAGTTAAGACTAGTAGAAGTCATAATCAAATGCTGGCCCAAGTGACTCCAGTGAAATGTTTTGTCCATTAGTCAACTTAAGGCTAGATTTCTGAACAATCAAATACCTGGTTTATTGGATTCCTTGAAACTCTGTGCTTAATGCTGTAACATAGTAAGGTGGGCTGTATTAAAGTTAAGGAAATAGTTGTTAGAATAGTCAGCTGCCCCCCACCCCAAACCCCATCAGTCAGCATAGTAGTCTGTTTCTGTTGTGATGGGGAAACAAGAGTTCTGTGGTTTCTGAGGGTAGGCTTGCCTGTGGTTACTCTGTGAAGTTGTGGAGTTATACAGGAGCCCAGGGCATGACCGCCCACCCCAGCAGTCTTGCCTGGAGAATCCCATGGACAGAGCAGTCTGGTGGGCTACAGTCCATGGGCTCACAAAGAGTCGGACATGACTGAAGTGACTTAGCACACAGCACACACTCAGGAACCCAGGCCAGAGAAGGAGACTCTGTCATCCTAAGCACGTGGCTTCCCAGAACATCCTGATGCCTGAAACTCATCAGGTGGGTCCTTCTTACTCTCTGCTCCTATAAGTAAAAGCACATCACTTTCACCTGAATTCTGCTGGTGTGAACCAATTACATGGCCCCACCACTGGGAATAGAAGGCCTGCCTTCCAACTCTACCCTGTGAATCAGAGGACACTCTTTAATGGAGAGCTAGTTTTTCTCTGCCACAGGCTAGCAATGTGTTTGGAATGTAAAGAAGAAAATAACATTCAAGCGCTCACTCAATCGGCTTGCTCTCATTCTATCACAAGTTAAGAGGGGGCAGAGAAAATGGGCAGAACCCAGCATGCGGGCTCACAGGGGTTGGCCAGGCGTCAGCAAGTGTTTCCCTTTCTGCTCAAATTATGGGACTGGCTGTTTGCTGCCTTCCAGCTGACGGTGCGGGGATGCTGCGTCGCAGGCCAGTCAACTGCCGAGTTTATCCCGGAGTGTCTAAGTCTGATGAAACTCACAATAAGAGTCTGGGAACAAAGACTGGAACAGACCCTGTTACCAGAAGTTCTCAGAGTGACGAACAGATATGAACAAAAACTGCAGGGTGGCTGCGATGAAAACTCCTCTGAAAACTGTGTTCCAGGAGCTGTAAGAGAAAATAGTGAATTTCATATCTTTTATGAACACCTCACAATCATGCGGGATTGATCAAAACTGTCCCTTAGTTGTTTTTCCTAGGAAAATGCTAGAATTGGCCATTCTATCTGTCTTTGCTTTGCTTCCTTCCCTAGATGGTGTCTTATTTTTTCATGTTTTAAATTATTTTTTTTCTGATAAGGGAGCCTAAAACACAACCTTTGGGGGGGTGGGGATAGCTAGAGTTAGGTAAATACATTCATTTATGAACTCACTAATTAATTCATTAATGTGTTCATCACATGTTTACTGAATATCTACTGTATTCCAGGTTTGTTGTTGTTTAGTTGTTTAGTCATCTAGTCGTGTCCAGTTCTTTGAGACTTCATGGACTGTAGCCCACCTGGTTCCTCTGTCCATGGGATTTCCCAGACAAGAAGCCTGGAGTGGATCGCCATTTTCTTCCCCAGGGGAATCTTCTCAGCCCCGGGACTGAACCCATGTCTCCTGCATCGGCAGGTGAATTAGTTACCATTGAGTCACCAGGAAACCCCACTGTACATGAGGTACTGCATTCATATTGGGAAAATAAAGATGATAATAACAGTAAAACAGCGCTAGCATCAGCACTGTCTAATGTTTATGGAGGGCGTACTATTGGTCAGACACAGTGTTAAAAGTGTCGCAAGCATTTGACACTTACACCTATTATGAATGCTTTGCATAACTAAGAAATTCAAGTTTTAATGAGGTTAAGAGCCAGATAATGGTCAGAAGAGCAGGATTTGAAATCATATTTACTTGAGTCTGAGTATTGGTCTTAACCAATATTTAGTAAAACACTATTGACAAAAGAAAGCTTAAGGGGCTATGTGACTTTTCTCTAGCACTATCTTATAGGCTAGAAGGCAAGGTGGATAAAGGAGGTAATTAAAATAAATATTCAAAGAGCTCAAACATTACTTCTCATGATTATCCACAAAAGTTTACCTTTGGAATCTGATGCGAAACATAACTAGGATAATTGTGCTATGTTGTTAATATGTGTCTAGCTCCCCAAATAAGCCCACATATCTTTACCAGCTCATTCATTGATTGGCACATAGTAGGAACTCAATCGCTGGTGAATAATTGAATGAAAGTAGAAATTGGGAAAACAAAGAAGAAAGTAATTAATTCTACTTGGAGGAATCAGAAAACTTCATAGTGACATTTGAGCATATTTTTCAAGGATGAGTAGTTTGTGAATTAAACTATTTGCACTGTGGGAGGCTGGTGGATGTTACTGAATCTTTCAAAGAGAGGACCAACAGCTCACAGAAAGCACAGAACCATGCCAGTGCTTTGCACACTTAGGGGACAGTAAGAATACCCATTTGGCTTGCTGTTAGAGGAGTATCAGAATAGACTCAGGAATTACGTTAAATGATGGTGAAAATGAAGTGGTAATGGGAGAAACTTGGCAGCGCACAAAGGTGGGAGGAGGGTTCCCGAGGAAGCTAAAAGGAGTGGGATTCAGTGCAAATACAGATCAGCTTGCCAGTTCACGGTCAGGGAGAAAGAGGAGGAGGCCAAACTTGCGCAAAGAGGCTAGCAGCAAATAAAGGAGATGGTGAAAGTCTGTGGGCACTGTTGTTCGTTTCTTCAAACGTCCTTAGTTAAGCGGTGCTAACTGCAGAGGAAGTCCAAGTGTCTAAAGCATCACAGTGGGGGGCTGTATCTGTTGTCACAGACCCATCGGGCGTTGTCGGGGAATCTCTGCTCCTCCTGGTTCATGACACACCCAGGCAGAGAGAAACGCCGACTCGCCACACACTTGCACACTTATAGAGGAGAGCAAACAGAACATGTCACGTGAGTCATGCCCTGGCTCCGGAAGTTTCCCTGTAGACGTGACACACGCAACTCCGGTTCACTTTCTCTTCTGTACAAGCCATCACGCCCTGCCTGAGTTCTACAAGCTGAGCAAGTGTGATTTTCCCACCAGAAGAGAAAGTCATACACTGGGCAAGCAGTGACACAGACATTCACAGTTGGTAACCTCCAGGAATGTTAGAGCAAGGTGGAAACCATATGGTCTCTCCTCTGAAACCGGGGTATGGGGTGGTTTTTAACAATGAAGGCAAGTTTTCAACTAAATTCTGACAAATGATATGTACTGGCAAACAGGTCCTCAAACTGGCAAAATAGACTTTGACTGGTAAGTTTGGGAAATTCCTGTTCTCTGGCTTTGAACATCCTGACAAGTGAGTGCCTAGAACAAAAGTTTCACTTCAAGATAGATGTTATGGTGAGTCCACTAGGGAAACATTCATTGCAACTGTTGGGTCAGGCTGTTAAGAGAGACCACTGGGACTCTGGAGCTCTGGACCAGAGGGGCTGCCAGCCAGGTGTGTGGCTGCCAGAATACCTGAATACTTACACTTCATTTTCACACAAGGGTGGTGAAGTGAAGTGAAGTGAAAGTCGCTCAGTCGTGTCCAGCTCTTTGTGACCCCATGGACTATGCAGTCCATGGAATTCTCTAGGCCAGAAGACTGGAGTGGGTAGCCTTTCCCTTCTCCAGGAGATCTGCCCAACCCAGGGATCAAACCCAGGTCTCCCACATTGCAGGCGGATTGTTTACCAGCTGGGCTACCAGGGCAGCCCCAAGGGTGGTGAACTACATGTAATTATCCTATTCAAATCCAAGTCTTTCACATCACTTATACTTTATGAATCAAATTGTTTCAAGGGTGTTTAAGCTAAATATGTCTTCTGTTGATTTCTATAAATCGCCATGTATACATCACCATGCTTAAAGCCAATGGCTTGTGGGAACCTTCTGTACCGTGCAGGGAGCTCAGCTAGGTGCTCTGTGGTGACCTAGATTGGGCTGGAGTGTAAACATGTGTAAACTCACATCCTTGAGGGGGTATGTGTAAACCCATGCTGATGCTGGGAAGACTGAAGGCAAAAGGCGACAGAGGCAGCAGGGAATGAGAAGGTTAGATAGCATCACTGACTAAAGGGACATGAGTTTGAGCAAGCTGGGAGACAGTGGAGGACAGGGGAGCCTGGCGTGCCGCAGTCCACGGGGCCACAGAGTCAGACATGACTGAGCGACTGAACAACAGCAACGGCTGATTCCCTCAGTTGTATAGCAGAAACTAACGCAACATTGTGAGGCAACTATACACCGATAAAAAAAAATATGTGTGGCTCCCCAGGAATGAAGATTCATGATTAGGGTATTTCAAGTGCTTCCTGACCACCTCTAAGGAAGAGAGCCAAGGTAACTGAAACATATCCCTGTATAGCCCACTCTTGGTATAGAAGTGTAAGGGACAAAACAGGAGATGCAGTGTTTCACCTTGAAATGTTTATACCTGCATATTTAAGACAATGTCTTCCTATAGAGCCAAAACAACAGTATCCTGACTATTAACAACACTATTAATAATCCCTCAGGATATTTCGATGCCCAATCCTTATTCACATTTTTCCTGTCCCAAGAATGTTTCTATTCTGTGCAAGTCAAGATACAAAGCAAAACTCTGCTGCATCTCACATTTCTTCCAGTGTTCAAGAGTCCTGTGGCAACGGCACCTGCCTTGATGAAGAATATGTGATCATTGTTTTGTAGAATGCTCCACTTTCCTGCACTGGAGAAAGAAATGGCAGTGTGATCCAGTGTTCTTGCCTGGGAATCCCAGGGATGGCGGAGCCTGGTGGGCTGCCGTCTATGGGGTCACAGAGTCCGACACAACTGAAGCAACTTAGCAGCAGCAGCAGCCACCTTCTAAACTCACCTGGATGCATCTTCATGATGCTATTTGGTTTATGTAATAATCATCTGCTGCTGTGCAACAAATTACCCCAAACCTCAGCATCTTCAGCGCAAACATGCATTACTTCACGGGTTCTTTGCTTCTGACCCAGAGTCTCACTGGACTGCGACTAAGTCCTCGACTGGGACGGCAGCCCTTCCGAGGCTCAGCTGGGGAAGGAATCCCTTCCAAGCTCAACTGAATGTTGACAAGATTCAGTTCCTCCTGGGCTAGCAGGCTTAGAGTCTCAGGTCCTGGGTGGCTGTTGGCAGGAGAAATGCCTCGGTTCCTCACTGTGTGGTCTTCCTTGCATGACAACCCAAACGTGGTGCCTGTTTCCATGAGAGCAAAAAAGAGAGAGAGCAAGCAACAGAGGACAGCAAAAAGGACGCTGGATGCTCTTTAACTCCATTTACATGTCTCGTTTTGGCTGAGCTGGGTGCTCATCGCCGTGTGCAGGCTTCCTCTAGCTGCGTGGGGCCTGTTCTTCATGCGGGTCTCAGGCTTCCCTTCTTTCTGAGCACAGGCTCTAGGGCGTGGACTCCGGAGCCGTGATGCACAGCCATGCTGCCCCGCAGCTTGTGGGTCTTCCCAGACCAAGGACCGAACCCATGTCCCAGGCACTGGCAGGTGGCTTCCTAACTGCTGGACCCCCAGGGAAGTCCTAGATGCTTTTTCTGCAGTTAGATATATTTGATTTGCAATATAGTGTTAGTTCTGTGTGTATAGCACAGAGATTCAATGATTTATTTGAACATTTATTTATTCTTCTTTAGATTATCTTCCTTTCTAAGTTGTTGTAAAGTATTGAGTGGATTTCCCTGTGCTATGCAGTAGGTCCTTGAGAAGCTAGAGGCTTTTGGTAACCTAGTCTCAGAAATGACACCCTTTGTTGAGTTCCATTCAAGAGAAGCATGTCACTAAGTCCAAGCCACACCCAAGGGAAAGGAATGAAGTAAGATATGGACACCACGAAGTGTAGATACCTGGAGCCGACTTCTTTATCACTGGGGATCCTTGCAAAACAAGAGCTAAATGTAGAAACATAATTAGATGGATGATGAATATCTTTAACACAATATAGGAAGGATAATGGTTTATACTTTGTATTGTATGACAACTGGAATAAGTATATAATCATCCCACTATTACCAAAACTACAACTGATCCCTGAATAGAAGTAATGGCAGCTTGATTCCTCCACAGTAAAATTATACTTCTCTTTTTCAACCAGAATGTGATTGGTGGATTTTATTTTGATATCACACAACTGTCCATCCACAAAGGGTTTTAACATTGAATGCCAGTGATTGCAAAGTACGTTTTTGCTTTTCAACTCGTAATAGTCATTCTGTATTTCTCTCTGAACTTCGGTCAAATAGATCTTTCCCTTTTGACAAAGACTATCCAGTTACCCTGAAACATAGCACTTATCAGAAGGGCAGGAAAATCATTCATTTCTTTTTTATTACCTCTAAACTTAGTTTTCAGTAGCCAGAGTTTACTGAAGTCTAAATGCACATCTCTAATCAACTCTGTCCCATTAATATCCTCATTCAATATGGTCTGTGATAGTTCTCTGGGAAAAATAATTAAGTTTTACCACCTCTTTTATTTGTTTCATGTTCTTATTGAAATTCCCTTCAGTATCTGTATCCCACAGGGCAGTTTTCTTAACTCTCATGCAGCCCCATGTAAGCATGTACTCAACTCATTTAATGCCACCTTTCTGCTGCGATATTCCCAAGATGTATCTTAAACAGTCCAATTGTATCATTTATTGGCTGCTGGATTGATTCCTGCAATTTTATGATATTCTAAACCTAATATTCGGTTCCAGCTTGCTCTACCACCCCAGTGTCATTTATCTACATCTGGCCTGGCCAACTCATGTTCTTTAATATGGTCTCCAAGGTTATTTAGATGACCAGTATTCACTAGCGTGCGTGCCAGAACTATGGCACAAGTGCCAAGAAGTCATCCCTGCAAAACCGCAGGATGGTCTGCCAAACTGCCCTAAAACTGATATCTTTAGGTTTATTGTTATGAGCTTTTGTCCCTTTTTTTTTGGGAATTTTGTTAGAGTCCTGTCTAGACCAATCTAACACCTGAAATAGAGTAGAATATGACAAGCGGAATCCATGTGTAAGAAGATTGTTACAAACTCTCTGCAAGCTGGTAAATCTCTATTGTTGGTGCCCTGGGTCACAAGGACAGGACTTTGTAGAGAACTGGGATTTCCAAGAAATCCTGATTCCACCACAGTCCCTCTCTACCGTGCCACATGTCATGGTACCTTTAAATGACCTATATAATACAGGTTAAATGTCTGATTAATTCTCAGGCTGTTAGGAGACTCAGGGACCTGTAAATGAAATGATGTGAATACTATATACCTTGTTTCTATGCTGAAATGATTTAACCTCATGAATCTTAGCGGTAACAATCCTATTCTCAAAAGTGTTTGAATCCAGAATATGTCCTTTTTGTCTGCTGCTGCCGCTAAGTCGCTTTAGTCGTGTCTGACTCTGTGCGACCCTATGGATGGCAGCCCACCAGGCTCCTCTGACCACAGGATTCTCCAGGCAAGAACCCTGGAGTGGGTTGCCATTTCCTTCTCCAGGCCTTTTTGTCTAGACAGTCCTGAAAGTCACATGTTCCTGAAATAAACTAGTATAAATTTTGTCCTGTGAATAAATGGCTATACCTGTGGCTTACTACTCCTTCTACATTTAATAACGGCTTTCGTACCCATGATAATGCCACAGAAATAGCAGTGCTTTACACCACTCTGAACTTTTTTCTCACTGTAAGTGCCATGATCAAAATGGGGAGAGGCCACCTGCCTTTCAAAGATCCTAACCTACGGATTGCCTGTTAGCCACATTTTTGTCACAGGCATCACCGATAACACAATCCCTAGAATTTTCCATTTATTTCCATTATGTATGTTAAGACTGGGGTCCCATGATCCATTTACTAATCAGAAGTATCTAGATGAAGCATTTCTGCCCTGATTGTGAGTTTTCTTTCTTAAATACCAGCACCCTCTTCAGCACGCTGTGTGTGTGCTCGTTGGCGCAATGGTTCCTGACTCACTGAGAAAAAGTGGACTGTGGCCCGCCAGGCTCCTCCATCCACGGGACTCTCCAGGCGAGGACACTGGGGTGGTTGGCAGTCCCTCCTCCAGGGGACCTTCAGCCCAGGGCCTGCGTCTCTGCTTTGGCAGGCGGATGCTTTATCACTGCCACCTTCTTCGGGCCCTTGCTCAATATTCTCTTCAACCTTGCCATCCCCATCGTTCCACACATTTCACATGTGTACATGTGTATTGTCCATCTCCTACTTACTAGAATATTGCCTCCATCAGGCAGGGATTTTTGTCTTCTCCTCCCAGTTTAGTTCCCAGTGCTGAGAAAAGCTCCTGGCTCATAGATCAGCACGCAGCATATTTTTTAGGTTAAAAAAAAAAAAAGGTTGAAAAATAAACAGGATATATAATATCGTTTTTATCAAAATGGAGTGAGCTTCTAGCATAGCAGCTCCAAAAGCCCCTACTGCCAGCAAAAGGTGGTGTCTGGTTTAATGTCTATGTACACAATAAAGTCAGGTTGGAAAATAGTACTCAGAGTTGCTGAATTTCTTTAGCATTTCTCTTAAATCATTTATTTTTAACTTTTGACTTGGTAAAGATCCTGACCTTTCCATTTCTAATACAAAAGTTACCTCTGGATTACTCTATGACTTGAAGGAGAGCTGACATCCCAAACAGAACAAACCTTAAGATTACAAAATGGATGAGATTTGGCTAGCAAATTAGCATCAGAGGCAAATAATGTTTTGCTTCCTTACTGAAAAGCACGGATTTTTTACACTGGTTCATGGGATGAGGCTTGTTTTTGATAAAGAGCTAATCAATGGAGTCTTCCTGACAAATTTTTATGACACACGAAGTCTGTTTTCTTCAACATGTAGGATTTTGTTCACAAGGAAGAGACGACAGAACTAGCTGCTGTGCTTGTACAAACACCTGCATGATTGGACACTGTCTGCTGTTTGTGATGATGACAGGATGAGGGCATTGATATCACTAACACTGCATCTGGGTCATCGTATTACTGATGGGATATTTACATATATAGCTTTAGCAATTGGTACATAAGTCACCACAGTAAAAGTAATCCGACCTAAGTACCCACAAATACAGGGATATAGTAACTTTGGGGTTAGAGTCATTCATCAAAAATGAGGAATTTCTCAACGAGTCACAAAGGTTGCTAAGAGGTATTACTATCACAACCGTTCTCAAAGTCAGCATGCAAGTTATCCCAAAACAACAGTGTCAATTTTTACCACTCTACCTTATCCATTTTTTCCTTTGCCTGTTAATCTTCACCATGTGAAAACTGTCTGGTCTCAGCTGAATATTATTTCTGCTTCTGCCTCTAGCACTAGTACTTCAGTTGTATTTCCATTTCCTTGGCAAACCTTTGTGTGCTTGTGTGTTTGAGTTTGTACATCACATGACAGTAGAATTAGAAAGTACCTCCGGTTGGTCTTGCTCTAGTGGACAGGATTTAATGCCATCTAAATAATTCTTTCACTTTCTTGAGCCAGTTAATTTTATTGTGAGAAGATTAATTCTTCAAAATACCTTGTCTTTAACTGGGAAAATGCCATTGAAGCATATTGGCTCGACACAAAATCACTTCTACTGGCAGATTCATAGGTCTTTTGGTGGCGGTGGTTTACTTGTTAAGTTGTGTCTAACTCTGGCGATACCGCCATACTCCTCTCTCCATGGGATTTTTCCAGGCAAGAATCCTGAACTGGGTTGCCATCTCCTTCTCCAGGGGATCTTCCCAACCCAGGGTTGGAACTCGCATCTCCTGAACCACAGACAAGTACTCACTTTACTCCCTAGATCTTTTGGACATTAGTAAAAAATTTTATTTGTGAGAGAAAATAGTCCCCCTTTGATGGCCTTTCATTTGAGTCCCTAATACAGAGTGGAAACACATGCCCGTTTCCTGTTAAACTCAGGCCCAGGTGTTTACTTAAGTTTCTCTCAATAGAAATTCCACCTTCATAACATGAAGGTCACTCCATGAGGGTGTGAGAAGCCCATTGGCTATGCCCGCCAGGCACCCCCTCCAGCCCAACGTTTGTCCTACAAGGGGCTGTCACGGCGGAGTCCAGTATCAGAGGCTCTGCATCTTGCACAGAGCTTGGCCAACTCTTCTGATTGTATTTCCATCACAACTGAAGAACAAATGCAGCACCCTCACCCCCATCCCCCAGTTTGGAGCCAGTGACAAGTGAGAACACACAGACTTTGCTGCATTTAACAAAGGTTCTATTTAACCCACTTAGCAGCGGTTTCTGGGAATCAACCCTCTGGCACTTTGCCTTCAGGTTTATCTTAAAATCTGACTCAAATTTATTGCACTGAGTTATTCACTATTGCATTTTTTAAACTTTATGTATATGAGTATAATTCCATTTCTTGCCCTCCACTCACTTAAAAAATGACTGAAAAATTAAATATATCATTGTCCTTACATATTTGTGAAAAGGTCTTAGGCTGGCACGATCTCAAATGATGATAGGCAATTTTAAATAGTTTTAATTCAGTCCCATCACTTCATGGCAAATAGATGGGGAAGAAATGGAAACAGACTTCATTTCTTGGACTCCAAAATCACTGCAGATGGTGACTGCAGCCATGAAGTTAAAAGGCACTTGCTTCTTGGAAGAAAAGTTATGACCAACCTAGACAACATATTATAAAGCAGAGATATCACTTTGTCAACAAAGATCTGTAAAGTCACAGTTATGGTTTTTCCAATAGTCACGTACAGATGTGAGAGTTGTCACTGTTTCCATTGTTTCCCCATCTATTTGCCATGAAGTGATGACATGATCTTAGTTTTCAGAATGTTGAGTTTTAAGCCAACTTTTTCACTCTCCTCTTTCACTTTTATCAAGAGGCTCTTTAGTTCTTCATTTTCTGCCATAAGGGTGGTGTCATCTGCATAGCTGAGGTAATTGATATTTCTCCTGGCAATCTTGATTCCAGCTTGTGCTTCATTCAGTCCAGCATTTCTCATGATGTACTGCACATATAAGTAAGATGTACTCTGCATATAAGGTAAGCAGATTTCTCAGGAAGCAGGTCAAGTGGTCTGATATTCCCATCTCTTTAAGAATTTTCCACAGTTTATTGTGACGCACACAGTCAAAGGCGTTGGCATAGTCAATAAAGCAGAAATAGATGTTTTTCTGGAATTCTCTTGCTTTTTCGATGATCCAGCAGATGTTGGCAATTTGGTCTCTGGTTCCTCTGCCTTTTCTAAATCCAGCTTGAACATCTGTAAGTTCATGGTTCATGTATTGCTGAAGGCTGGCTTGGAGAATTTTGAGCATTACTTTACTAGCATGTGACATGAGTGCAATTGTGCAGTAGTTTGATCATCCTTTGGCATTGCCTTTCTTTGGGAAAGGAATGAAAGCTGACCTTTCCCAGTCCTGTGGCCACTGCTGAGTTTTCCAAATTTGCTGGCATGTTGAGTGCAGCACTTTCACAACATCATGTTTTAGGATTTGAAATAGCCCAGATGAAATTCCATCACCTCCACTAGCTTTGTTTATAGAGATGCTTCCTAAGGCCCACTTTATTTTTCATTCCAGAATCGCTGGCTTTAGGTGAGTGATCACACCATCATGATTATCTGGGTCATGAAGATCTTTTTTGCATAGCTTTTCTGTGTATTTCTGCCATCTCTTCTGAATATCTTCTGCTCTGTTAAGTCCATACAATTTCTGTCCTTTATTGTACCTGTGTTTGTTTGAAATGTTCCCTTGGTATCTCTAATTTTCTTGAAGAGATCTCTAGTCTTTACCATTCTATTGTTTTACTCTATTTCTTTTCACTGATCACTGAGGAAGACTTTCTTGTCTCTTCTTGCTATTCTTTGGATCTCTGCAGTCAAATAGATCTATCTTTCCTTTTCCCCTTTGCCTATAGCTTCTCTTCTTTTCTCAGCTATTTTTAAGGCCTCCTCAGACAACCATTTTGCCTTTTTGCATTTCTTTTTCATGGGGATGGTCTTGATCACTGTCTCCTGCACAATGTCATGAACCTCCTCCATCCATAGTTCATCAGGCACTGTGTCTATCAGACCAAATCCCTTAAATCTGTTTGTCATTTCCATTGTATCACCATAAGGGATTTGGTTTAGGTCAAACCTTAATGGTCTAGTGGTTTTCCCTACTTTCCTCAATTTAAGTCTGAATTTGGCAATAAGAATTTCATGATCTGAGCCACAGTCAGCTTCCGGTCTTGTTTTTGCTGAATGTATGAGCTTCTCCATCTTTGGCTGCAAAGAATATGATCAATCTGATTTCTCTATTGACCATCTGGTGATGTCCTTGTGTAGAGTCTTCTCTTGTGTTGTTGGAAGAGGGTGTTTGCTATGACCAGTGCGTTGTCTTGGCAAAAATCTATTAGCCTTTGCTCTGCTTCATTCTCTACTCCAAGGCCAAATGTGCCTGTTACTCCAGGTGTAACACTTCCTACTTTCACATTCCAGTCCCCTGTAATGAAAAGGACATCTTTTTTGGATGTTAGTTCTAGAAGGTCTTGTAGGTCTTCATGGAACCGTTCAACTTCAGCCTCTTCAGCATTGCTGGTTGGTGCCTAGACTGGATTACTGTGACATTGAATGGTTTGCCATGGAAATGAACAGAGATCATTCTGTCATTTTTGAGATTACATCCAAGTACTGCATTTTGGACTCTTTTGTTGACTCTGAGGGCTACTCCATTTCTTCTAAGTGATTTCTGACCACAGTGGTAGATATAATGGTCATCTGAGTTAAACTCACCCATTCCAGTCCATCTTAGTTCACTGATTCCTAGAATGTCAATGTTCACTCTTGCCATCTCCTGTTTGATCACTTCCAATTCGTCTTGATTCATAGACCTAACATTCCAGGTTCCTATGTAATATTGCTCTTTACAGCATTGGACCTTGCTTCTATCACCAGTCACATTCACAACTGGGTGTTGTTTTTGCTTTGGTTCAATCTCTTCATTCTTTCTGAAGTTATTCCTCTACTGATCTCCAGTAGCATACTGGGGACTTACCAATCTGGGGAGTTCCTCTTTCTGTGTCCTATCTTTTTGCCTTTTCATACTGTTCGTGAATATTATACTGATTGGCTTACTTATTTCCATATTTAGAATTTTTTACAGTAGTAGAGTAAAAGCAGAAACCTAATTAACCTGATCATTTCAAGGATACTGCTTTCTCTAAATCAGAGTGTTTGTGTTCTTTTAGGTTATTTCAAAGAAGTCTAAGTTAACAAAGAACTTTCCTTAAATCTTTAATTTACTAATGTAAAAAGCATTGTTTAAATAGAGGGCCCAGTTTATTTACTGTCCTCAAGTATAACATGGACATTTAAGTAAATGTGGGCATTTGCTTGGTTTGTCCCCTTCCCAGAGATACAATCTATTTCATGTGATTAGGACAAACTCTGAACAACTTCTTTCAACAGCCTAGAGTTTGAATAACACCATATTGCTACTGGAGTTTTAATTCATATGGCCATAGATATACGTTCTATTAGGTCTTGGTTTCAGAGAGACTCAAGTATCTTGGAAGCAGTTGGTTGGGTAGGAGTTTTGAGCTGGTTTGTTTCATCTGGAATTTCTTGTATCCAGATTCTATTGGTTGTCATTGATTGTCATACTTGATTACATAGAGACCATCTATGACCTTAATTGCAAAGTCCCAAATGACTATCACTTCTAAACTGAATTCATGGTTCGTTGAAACTGGTACTAAAGAATTGTCTGTTGTATTGTTATTTTTGTTTAGTTGGGCTCATTTAGGTTCCTACATTAAATACTTGCCCTTTTTTGGTATTACCTTATAAAGTGATGTAAGTGATATCCCTAAAGTTTTGGTAATATACCACTTCTTGTAACTGAATAATCTTGTAATCACTCCACTTATTTTTTACTCTTCTTCCTCCTCATTTTCTTATTCACCTTACTCCACATTCTTATCTCAAGACTTATTGGCTAAGAATTAAAAAAAAAAAACAGTGTGTGTGTGTGCGCACGTGCATGCGCACGTGTGCGTGCTAGTCATTAGTGTCTAACTTTTTGCGACCCCATTGACTGTATCCTTCTAATCTGCTCTGTCCATGGGATTTTTCAGGCAAGAATACCAGGGTGAGTTGTCATGTCCTCCTCCAGGGGATCTTCTCGACCCAGGAACAGTAATCATTTATTATCTCTTACAATCTCTCTGAATTAGGAATTTAGGAATGGCTTGGTTAGACAGTTCTGGCCTCTATCACCCACACAGTTGGCTGCACTCATTTGAAGACTGGACTGGGACTGGAGAGTTCATTTCCAGTGTGCTCACTCACCTGGCTGGAGCACTTATGTGGGCAAGTGGCTTTCGCTTCATTTGCACCTCTCCTTGGTACGCCTTGGGTATTCTCATAACACGGCAGCTGACTTCCCTCAGAGTAAGCAATCCCAGAGATCCAGGGGAAAGGCGCAATGCCTGTGTGACCTATTCTTGGAAGTCACACAGCCGTGACCTATTGTATTCTGTTGGCCACATAGGCAAGGACTGATTCAATATGGAGACGAGGCTGTCAAGAATCTAAATATAAGGAGACCATCAGGAGGTCGGCTATCACACTTTTTCATTTATTTTTCACTTTAAATGGAATATTATCAATATCAAATGGTTACATAAATGTCCTGGAAGACCATAATGAACCTTCCATCTTATCAACACATTTGAATAGTTAAGGTAATTTGGAGTATCTATGCAAAAGTACATTGTGTTTCTTGCTGAATGAAAGAAAATTGCCTCTTATATTCCTATTGGTGTTCTGATGAAAAAAAAAAAACCGTAGAATTCCTCTGGGGGTAGTAGATTATGCAAATCTCACCAACCTAGCCACTGAAAACTAGTAGAAAACCTGCAAATGAATAAAACAAACAAAAAATAAAATAGACAAATCTATGTATATTATATATCAAGCTTCAAATTACATCTATAATGTTTTATATATAAAATGCCATGCAATCAATCAAATATAGCTGGACATACAAGGAGATCAAACAAAACAACCAAAGAAAGAAATGACAGAAAATATAAGCAGACACACTGATGAAAGAGATAATGATGTTCCAATTGTGAACTTTGTACTCACAACTATTTCTTTTTATCCTGAATATTTAACTCTCCATTTACATCATTTTAAATAAATAATATGTTCAAAGTAACAATGATATCATATTACTAACACTAAGACTGTTGAAGATATTTTCTGCTTCCTTTTGAGCTCTCTTTGCTTGAATATATCCCATAGGTACGCATATTCTTTCTATAAAGTCACTTACAGTAGTTCTCTCTCTGCCATACCTACTGTGAGAACAAAAACAACTTTTAAAAATATCTAAATGGACATGCAATTATTGTGACAGTCTCTAGAAAACCTGCCGAGAGAATTCAGTCCCTCAGTGGAGAACTAAATCTCTTCGGAAATAAAAAGATGAGGCTCTGGGTTTACAAATGCTGAGGGAAATAGAAATAAAGAACTGGCTATAGTTTGCATGATCTGTTTTCATGTACTAAACATGGTCATAGGTATTACACTGGACTTTTGTCATAAGTCAAGACCTGTGTGACCAGTTTCTTATTAATGCGATTATGTTGGAGACAAAGAACTTTAAAAGTCAGTGTATTGAATGGAAAATTTATCTACAGCATTCAGATGAAGCCAGGTATTGTTTTTTTTAATATCGTAATCCCAGAAAATTAACTCTTTAAGGACATAGCATAAAAGTGAATCAAATATACCTTCCTTGAGTCAGCAAGCCATTGCAGTTAAAATCAAGCTCATATGACTCCTTCAACAATCTTCAGAAATTTTCCAGCTGCTAAAACAGCAAGATGCTGGATGATACTCAATACCAGTTTGTGATATTTTTAAATTATTAGAATAAGCTGCATCTGTTCTTGGAAAAATGTGTATCTTTCTGATTGAATAGCCAACCCTATGTATAATTTGATTTCCTTTTGAATTCAATTTTAGAAGGAGACGTCTTCTTCAATTTGAATTTTCTGCATTTCATAATTATATAAAATACTTACATTGCAATCATTGGCCTGGTCATTTCTTTACTGAGGACTTTTCAACCTTATACCAAAAAGGATATTTCTCCCAATTAACCTCCTTACTGGCTGTAAGGATATTGCCCTTTGTAAGTCACCGTTTTCATGTTCTCTTTTCAGATATATTCACACACACACACATATAAGTACATATACACAATATATACAATCTTCATATCTCTCTACATTGTATGGCAACTCAGTTTCTCTTAGTTAACATTATGTCCTGGGGATCTTTTCATATCATACATATAGATCATCCTCATTCTTGTTTAAATTTTCAAATCAAATGTATTGGGGTAGAGATTGTTGTTGTTGCTGTTGTTCAGTTGTTAGGTGGTGTCCCACTTTGTGCACCCTCATGGATTGTAGAACAGCAGGTTCCTCTGTCCATGGGGATTTCCAAGCAAGAATACTGGAGTGGATTGCTATTTCCTGCAAGGGATCTCCCAGACCAAGGACCGAACCTGTGTCTCCTGTATTGGCAGACGGATTCCTTACCACGGAGCCTGACCAGGGAAGCCCATTTTCCCTCTTTAGGAAGCCCCATAAATAAGTTACCTGTTCTTATTCTTCCCTTTGATCAGGGAGAATAATGAATATTAGTCTAATGAGTGTTAGAATCTACCATCATGTTTGGTGTATATTCGGAACAAGGAACTCTTTCCTTTTATTTTCCACTGAGTATATTCTTTCCTTGCGTTTTGTCACTCCAGTTTGTGCAAAACTTTTCTCCTTCACTCTGTAGTTTCACTTTTCTGTATCATGTGGCATCCCCTGACCAACTTCTGTCTTCTCTGTGGGTGGTGTTCTCCCAGCCAGTTGACACTGTTCAAAGCCCTGGGCAGTGGGCCCACTGATTGGGGATTAAAAGGATGCCATTCTTCTACCTGCTTTCACCTAGATTTTTGCAGAAGCTATTTTCTCCTCTTATCTTTTTTCCCATTTGTCTGTACTTGCAAACATGAGAGTATGCTCTTTCTATCATCTTTGCTTCACATTTTAAACAAAGACACACCCCCTTAGATGTTATATCAGATTGCTGCCTCCAACCATTCTTTTAACTTGTCTGCAAAGAGATACAGTGGATTTGCTTTTAAATAGCCCATTATTTTTCTTCATGCAACGTACAAACTTAGGCAGTATTGGGGTGACAACACAGGGCATCCTAATCTCAATACCCAGTCCTGTTCCCCAGAGACTCAGATCTAATTGTTCTGGAGGATCCTTGAAAGTGAAAGTGAAAGTAGCTCAGTCCAGTCTGACTCTTTGCAACCCCATGGGTATAGCCCATGGAATTCTCCAGGCCAGAATACTGGAGTGGGCCGACTTCCCCTTCTCCAGGGGATCTTCCCAACCCAGGGATCAAATCCAGGTCTTCTGCATTGCAGGCAGATTCTTTACCAGTTGAGCCACCAGGGAAGCCCAGAGGATACCTAGCCATTAACATATTTGAAAAACCCCATGAGTGATTCCAACTGTAAATCTGAATGACGGACTTCAATAACATCTGAGTTGATGGTAGTTTAGGTCTTCTGTTGACATGTCTCTCTTCTGTAAGCCCAGAAATATCACCAGCCAACTATAAACACACACTTATTATTTCTCATAATTCTTATACTGATGTAAAATCCTTTTGTGTAGGTTTTGATAACAATATTTAAAGAATCTCATCAACTTCTGTTGTTGTTCAGTCGCTAAATTGTACCAGACTCTTTGTGACCACATGGACTGCAATACACCAGACTCCTCTGTCCTTCCCCATCTTCTGGATTTGCTCAAGTTCATGTCCATTGAGTCAGTGATGCTATCTAACCATCTCATTCTCTGCTGCTCTCTTCTCTTTCTGTTTTCAATCTTTCCTAGCATTAGGGTCTTTTCAAATGAGTCAGTTCTTCATAAAGTGTTGGAGTTTCAGCTTAAGCATCAGTCCTTCCAATGAATATCCAGGGTGGTTTAGTTTTCTCTAACTGATAATGGTATGGACCTAACAGAAGCAGAAGATACTAAGAAGAGGTGGTAAGAATACACAGAAGAACTGTACAAAAAAGATCTTCATGACCCAGATAATCATGATGGTGTGATCATTCACCTAGAGCCAGACATCCTGGAATGGGAAGTCAAGTGGGCCTTAGGAAACATCACTACAAGAAAAGTTAGTGGAGGTGATGAAATTCCAGATGAGCTGTTTCAATTCATAGAAGATCATGCTGTGAAAATGCTGCACTCAATATGCCAGAAAATTTGGAAAACTCAGCAGCGGCCACAGGACTGGAAAAGGTCAGTTTTCATTCCAATCTCAAAGAAAGGCAATGCCAAAGAATGCTCAAACTAACGCACAATTGCACTCATCTCATGCACTACTAAAGTGATGCTCAAAATTCTCCAAGCCAGGCTTCAGTGTGTGAACAGTGCTTCAGTACATTCACAGTACATGAACCATGAACTTCCAGATGTTCAAGCTGGATTTAGAAAAGGCAGAGGAACCAAAGATCAAATTGCCAACATCCACTGGATCATCGAAAAAGCAAGAGAGTTCCAGGAAAACATCTATTTCTACTTTATTGACTATGCAAATGCCTTTGACTGTGCTGATCACAATAAACTGTGGAAAATTCTGAAAGAGATGGGAATATCAGACCACCTGAACTGCCTCTGGAGAAATCTGTATGCAGGTCAGGAAGCAACAGTTAGAACTGGACTTGGAAAAACAGACTTGTTCCAAATAGGAAAAGGAGTATGCCAAGGCTGTCTATTGTCACCCTGCTTATTTAACTTATATGCAGTGTACATCATGAGAAATGCTGGGCTGGATGAAACACAAGCAGAATCAAAATTTCCTGGAGAAATATCACTAGTGTCAGATATGCAGATGACACCACCCTTATGGCAGAAAGTGAAGAGGAACTAAAAAGCCTTTTGATGAAAGTGAAAGAGGAGACTAAAAAAGTTGGCTTAAAGCTCAACATTCGGAAAACTAAGATCATGGGATCCAGTTCCATCACCTCATGGCAAATAGATGGGGAAACAGTGGAAACAGTGTCTGAATTTGTCTTCTTGGGCTCCAAAATCACTGCAGATGTGATTGCAGCCATGAAATTAAAAGATGCTTACTCCTTGGAAGGAAAGTTATCATCAACCTAGACAGCATATTAAAAAGAAGAGATAACATTACTTTGTCAACAAAGGTCCGTCTAATCAAGGCTATGGTTTTTCCAGTAGTTATGTATAGATGTGAGAGTTGGACTATAAGGAAAGCTGAGCACCAAAGAATTGACGCTTTTGAACTGTTGTGTTGACAAGATTCTTGAGAGTCCCTTGGACTCCACGGAGATCCAATCAGTCCATCCTAAAAGAAATGAGTCCTAAATATTCATTGGAAGGACTGATGCTGAAGCTGAAACTCCAATACTTTGGCTACCTGATGTGAAGAACTGACTTATTGGAAAAGACCCTAATGCTGGGAAAGATTGAAAGTGGGAGAAGGGGATGACCAAGGATGAGATGGCTGGATGGCATCACCAACTCAGTGGACATGAATTTGAGTAAACTCCAGGAGTTGGTGATGGACAGGGAGGCCTGGGGTGCTGCAGTCCATGAGTAGCAGAGTTGGTCATGACTGAGCAACTAAGCTGAACTGAACTGAGCTGCTAATGATGTTAAAGCATAGATTAAGATGTATACACACATATACTGGTGACATTATTTTTTCCTTAATTATTTCTGACATAAATGACTACGAAAATATGACACAAATAGCATGATGAGAAATATCACCACCATTCCCATCCCAAAGAAACGTTGAGAAGATAGCTATTATTCTCCTATAATGGTTCATCCTTCATATGCAATGATTAAAAGTACTTCCTTCCTAGTCCTTGCCAAAATTTACTGCTTCTATAGTTTTCAGTCTACTACTGTACTGTATGGTTGATTGAACTTAATTTTTGTCAAGGCTGTTCTTTTGAAGTGTTTTTAATCTCTTCTACCTTCATATTAATGCAGTGTTTCTAAACATCTCTAACCATATCTTATCTTCAAATATATTTTTATAATTGAATTTAACATACACACTTCAAGAGATTTCTAGTTTGCAAAAGCCTTTACTGAGAGGTCACTTTGTCAAGAAAAAAACCACAGGTACCAGAAATAATGTATAACTTCATACAAAATGGCATTTAGAATGACGACCTCTGCTCCTTATCCAAGGCAATACATTTGAAAAAGATAAGCTTTAGTTTTCAGAATAAGCTTTAAAAATGGTTTAATAGTTTTTACTTTTGATCTATGTGTGTATTTAATAGCAGAGAACCAGGACAATTCTTTGTCATTCTTTAAAGGAATAAAATGCCTTCAAATGTGCTGTAATTGCACATAAATAGCAAAGACTATTTTTATGATAACCTGCAGTGACCCATGGAAACCAGTAACTCAGATCCCTCACTGATCATGTTTTAGGGCAGAAGGAAATATGGAGCAATTGAAATTCCAAGGTCTAGTAGCAGATGAATAAGACAAGATGCCCATGGGAGTATTCACACCCCAGCCAGAGACTACCAGGTACCCACTTGTGTCATACAAAGCTGGCTTTATTACTTCCAACAATGGGTACCTTATCATCAGGGAAACCATGGGGCATGCCATTAAAAGAGATGTTAGGAAGTGTTTCTAATAGAATTTCCACTTAGGGTACATGGCTTTGGTGGGGAGTGAGGAGGTTCAAGGAAAGATTATACTCTAGATACTAATCCCTGGAAATTGTAGTGTTACCTTACATTTAAAAAGGGTCTTTGAAGATGTAACTAAGTTAAGGACCTTGAGATGGGGAGATTAATTTGAGGTGATGCATATGGGGCCTGTAAACAATCCTGAGTGCCCAGAAAGAGTGTGAGAGAGGGAGATTTGAGTCCTGACCTAAGAGAAGAAGGCAATGAGAATAGGGAGGTAGTGATTAAAGTGATGTAGCCACAGACAAGGAGTGCCAGCAGTCACCAGGAGCTGGAAGAAATGATCCAGCCAGTCCATCTTATAGGAGACCAACCTTGAATATCCATTGGAAGGACTGATGCTGAATACTCTGATTTCCAGTACTCTGGCCACCTGATGCGAAGAGCTGACTCATTGGAAAAGACCCTGAGGCTGGGAAAGA
Source organism: Antilocapra americana (assembly GCA_007570785.1). Classification (NCBI taxonomy): domain Eukaryota; kingdom Metazoa; phylum Chordata; class Mammalia; order Artiodactyla; family Antilocapridae; genus Antilocapra; species Antilocapra americana. The sequence continues at coordinate 3,736,623 of ML664173.1, read as the reverse complement.
TTGAGGGTAGGAGGAGAAGGGGGCGACGGAGGATGGGATGGTTGGATGGCATCATTGACTCAACAGACGTGAGTTTGAACAAACTCCAGGAGACAGTGAAGGTCAGGGAATCCTGGGGTGTGCTGCAGTCCAAGGGGTCACAGAGAGTCGGACACGACTGAGCAACTGAGCCACCACCAGCAGCTGGAAGAAACATGGGGCAATCTTCTTCAGAGCCTCCGGACAGAATACAGCTCTGCTCACTCCTGAATTTCAGACTTCCAGCCTCAGGAACTGTGTAAGAATATGGCTTTCTTGTTTTAGGCCACCAAGTTTATGGAAATTTGTAACCACAACTACAGGAAATTCACGATTTAAGCATCTTGATGAGTTACACGTAGGAAGCAATTGTAAGATGTGTTAAAACAACTGTGCTTCACTGGGATAAGACATATTAGGGCATCTCTGTGCTGTTTTGAGTGTTTGTGCTTTGCCTGTGCTTAGACGTAATCATGGAGGGGTCTGGTTTTTATCTCCTTCCATCGTAGTCTCAGAGTGACCTCTTCTTACGTTGTGTTCAGTAAAACTGCTTATATCCAACAGGAGAACACCAAGACCTACCTTTTCATGTGGGGCCAGTTCCCGACTGACAGCTGTCAAGACTACGTTTTTCTTTCATATTACCAGTCGAATGAGTGATGTCGGCCAGGCCATTCAGCCCCTTTGGACATTTCTATTCACTCCAGTCAAGCAAGCATTCACCAAAAATGTTTGATCCTACATACCAGGAATTCTTATAGATTTGGGGGATAAATCCATAAAGAAAAATTCTAATCCTCACTGAGTCGTAAACAGGGAAAGAATTAAGTAAAAGTATGCACCATGTCAGTTGATACTGAACATTTTGGAGAAAAGTGAAGTGATAAGGAGTTAGGGCAGGGCTCCCCGGGCCCTGGCTTCTATCTGCCCTGGCCTGCAAGGAACCAAGCCACACTGCAGGGCTGAATGGCTGATGAGGAAACAAGATTTTGTCTACCTCTCCCCGTGGCTCCCATCACCACCTCACCCACCCCCACCCACCACCCCACGTCCATGGATACAGTCTTTCACAAAACTGGTTTCCGTGGTCCAAAAGGTTGAGGACTGCTGTGTTAGAGGTTATTGGGTGGATCACTGCTTTAACAAAGGCAGCAAGGGAAAGGCTCATTGGTAAGGCAATATTTGAGAAGAAACCTGAAATCATTGTTGACGGGAGCTAGGGGAAATCACTTCAAATAGAAGGAACAGTGAGGCATCAGGTGACACTTCTCACCCTCCAGCAAGGGGGCTGGGGAAGTGAGAGGAAGGAAGGGAGTAGCAGGAGATGAAGTCAGTGAGGAAGTGGGCTGTGAGGGGAGGCGTGTTGGAAGTCTTCAAAGGAGAACTCAATGGGGTAGAAGGTTGACCAGAAGGCTGATATGCTTTTACTCTTCTTTGCAGGAGAAATAGAGATCATATTTTAGAAAGAATAATCGAATTTTCCCATTTTATAACCCTGAATCAAATAATGGGGCTTCCCTAGTGCTTCTAGGAGTAAGGAATCCACCTGCTGATGCAGGAAACACAAGAGTTGAGGGTGGATACCCGGGTCAGGAAGATCCCCCTGGAGTCAGAAATGGCAACTTGCTCCAGTTATTCTTGCCCAGAGAATTCCCTGGATAGAAGAATCTCGTGGGCTACAGTCCATGGGGCCCCAAAGAGTCAGACACTACTGAGCAACTGAACACAATAAAATAGTACATCAGTGGATGCAAAATGCCAAGGAGAGAGGCTGACGGGAAAATGAATATACGTGTAGGGTCAAAGTGTCATTACTTCCTGATTGTGAAGGGGCAAACTTGATTTTACGGCAGGCAGCCACCACCTTCACCCTGGGATCAAAAGCAACACTTCTAATAGTAAGAAGGTTAGACAGGATGTGCTTACTGATACAATGTGATAGATATAAAACACCAACTCTGAGAGGTGCTTGCCCAAAAGGTTTAACCTGAACATAAATAAGCCTACAGACCTGGCTTGTAGTTTATAGGAAATTCAATGAAAGTGACATCACAAAGAGGTAATTAGAAATTCTAAAGATGGAACTTTCTATAAGACAACTAGTCTGATCATTGCAGTAAGTCAATGGTATCTCTTTTTTCCCAATGTATAGTTGATTTACAATGTTGTTAATTTCTGCTGTACAGCAAACTGATTCAGTTACACATATACATGTATACATATCATTGTATTTTCGTTTCCACTGCGGTTTTTCATGGGATGTTGAATATAGTTCCCTGTGTTATACAGTAGGAACTTATTGTTTGTTCATCCTCTGGATACTAGGTTGCATCTGCTGATTTCATACTCCTCATCCTTTCCTCATCCACTGCTCTCCTATTTGCCAGCAACCACAAGACTGTTTCTTATATCTGTGTTCTGTTTCTGTTTTGTGTGTAAGTTCATCTGTGTCATATTTTAGATTATATATGAGTGATATCAGATGATATTTGTATTTTTCTGATTTACTTAGTATGATAATCTCTAGTTCCATCCATGTTACTGCAAATTTCATTCTTCTATAAGGCTGAGTAGTATCCCATTGTGTGTGTGTGTGTCTCTGTGTGTGTGTGAGTGGCATTTATAAAAAGGCAGGAGCTTCTCTAGATTACAAAGAACTTGGACTTCCCTGGTGGCTCAGATGGTAAAGAGTCTGCCTGCAATGCAAGAGACCCTGGTTCGATCCCTGGGTTGGGAAGATCCCTTGGAGAAAGGAATGACAACCCACTCCAGAACACTTGCTTAGAGAATTCCAAGGATTGAAGAGCCTGGCAGGCTATAATCCATGGGGTCGTAAAGAGTCAGACATGACTGAGTGAGTAATGCACTGAAACGTTAAAACACCAAGTCCTTTTGGATGTAGATGTGTGGTCTAGATGAGCAGTTCTCATATTTTAATGCAAATCAGAATCACTGATTCTGATAATAAAATTATGATGCTTCAAGCTCTAACTGTAGATATTCTGACTGAGTAACAATGGCGTTGATGCTACAAAAGTATGCCTTTGGTCTTCCCTTTGAGAAATGTAGGAAAGCACATTTCATTGTGAACTAATGCTCTCCTGACTATTCCCACAGAAACGCTCAGGTCCACGGAGTGGGCGTGGCAGAACTCTGACACTCAGCAGAGACAGATCACTCTGTGTGAGAGGTCTGCTGTCCACCTGCATCCATCAAAATCGCCATCCTCACTTCCAATCAGAATCGCCTGTGGGGCTTTCAAACACATTAAGGGCCAGGCCTCTCTGCAGACCAGTTAAATCTGAATCTCTGGGAAAGAGAGCTGGGAATGGTGTTTTAAAACGAATCTCCTTGAGTGATTATAATATGTGTTTAGGGTTGAGAGCTAGCTAAAATGTCTTTAACATGCAGGGCTATTTTGTATGTATTCAAATAGTAAAAGAGCTGATCCTGAGTTCTAATGAGAATCTGCAGTTCCATTAGTTATACCATTTCAGTAAGCATGACTCACATTCTTAAAGGAAAACCAAAGCAGACTCTTCTAAAAATAATGAGGAAAGAAATGGGAAGTATTAAAAGTTAATGCAATTTTGCATTTCAGTTGATGCAAAACTAACTAGTACCACAGTAACTAACTAGCACCGACTGGTTCTTTTTGCAAAAGATGATTATGTAGGTTGTCCCGATGCCAGTAGAGCATCGATGTGTGCTTAGTGGTGAGGACGATACAAAGCCGGAACCATTCAATCATTCGTTTCCAGGATTAGTTGGTTTTAGAGGAATAGCATATGTAGAAAGGAAAACTCCATAACAAATGATTTACATGACCAGCAGTAACAAGGTGAGGAGAAAAGTTATTAAAAACTAAGAACGCAAAGGGGGAGACCTGAGCTAAGTGTGTTAATCTGAGACAAGTGATAGGGTGGAAAATGGGGTCATCAGGTAAGTGAAATTTAAGGAAAACTGGCATCTGCTGACAGGGACAGTGAGAACCAAGCATCTTTATCTTGAGATGGCTTGTCTATACACAGAAAAAGGATAGTCCTTTTTTTCAATAAAATTCTAACAGAAAAGACACACGACATGCGTTTCTTGACAAGCAATGTGTTCTCTAGAAAATTGCTGGTTACATTGACTTAATCATAATTCTTGCCGTTTCATCCTTGGAAAGACAATGTGGCATAGAGTCAGACAGACTTTCTGCATTCAAGACCTGGCCTGAGTCATTGACTCTTCAGTGGCCCTAAACAAGGTACTTAACTCTCACCCTTTTTTAAAAGTTTGCTGGATTAACAAAATAATCTATGTAAAGATTTTTTAATAGAAATTAAAATGTGGTTAAAGAAATTTTGTAAGCTATAAAATTTTAGTAGCGGTTATTATGGCTATCTAATAGAATATTTCACCAGCTCTTAGAATTATAGCAAATGGAGAGATAATTGTACCACAAGGATGTTCAATGAATGCTTACTGAATGCACAAAGCATGAATGATTGAATATGTGGGAAAAAGAGGAAGGAAACAAGAAGAAATAAAAGGAAGGAAGAAGGAAGGAAGGAAGGTGGGAAGGTGTTTAAAACCACTTAAAATATTTTATTTAAATAAAGACTCATTCATCAAGAGTTATTGGGATCTTTGCTGTGCACAGTGTTTGGTATTATGATGAAAAAAAAGAGAGAGAGAGAGAGACGAGGAGAGGATTCAAAAGGACCATAAACACCATCCAGTGAAATCCCAGTTTTATATATTAGGAGAGGGAAACAAGTGATTTGGTTTCCCAGTGTCATAGTATGAGACTATAGGGCCCTTCTAATCTCTTTCAGCAAGTACAGTGAAGTTAAAGCATGCAGAGATGGGATGGTGATACCAGGACTTTCATTCTTCAACATTTCCCAGAAATATCACCCTTAAAAAGCAGAATTCTACCTCCGCTTTTCACTAGGATTGTATCAAGTGGTCCTCCTCAAAAGTCACAGCGTGGTCAGAGATTACACACCATAAATTTCCAGACACCTGATAAAAATTCTTAATCTCTCAGGGCAGACAAAATTAAGTCCATAAAATACCCATTCTGCCAGAAGGAAAGCACATATATTTTTGTCACTAGAAAGGAGATATTCAGACAAGTCTCAAGGGTAAAATACACAGTCAAACAATTTAGCGAATCTAGAAGTGCAACCCACTGAGGTATAGGCAGGCAGACCTCTGTTTTCATCTGTCATGGAGCATTTTCTCTCTCCTGGAGTCCTTTCTCTATGAGGCTAACTCTTCTATGACCTACCCTGTTAGATATCTTCCAGGCATACTATTCTATAACAAGGTTCTGTTTGAACTTCAATAACTAGACACCTTGGATGAGGTGCAAAGATGACCTACTTTATATTAAACTCAATTCTATAAGAATAAGGTCATCTCAAGGGGTTGTGAAATATTTAAACTGATTGATAGACTCAAAAACCTTGCTTTGGCCCAGCAGGCAGGAAATGCATATTGGAAAGGACAAAGGATGTGAAATCAGAAGACCCGAGTTTAGGTAGTTGTGCCCTCTGCTGATGAATGATATTATAACTGTTGAAGCAATAACCTCTTCTTATCCCAACTTTTTCACCTATTAATGGAGTATGACACTACTATCCCTTAATCATATTGTGGAATTGATGTAATGCTAAGAAAAAATTAACATAGGTAATGAATCCTGCGTGTGTGCTCAGTCATGCCCCACTCTTTGTGACCCCACGGACTGTAGCCCTCCAGGCTCCTCTGTCCATGGAGTTCTCCAGGCGAGAACACTGGAGTGGGCTGCTATTTCCTCCTACAAGGGATTTTCCTGACCCAGGAATTGAACCCGCATCTCCTGGGTCTCCTTCATTTGCAGGCAGCTTCTTTACCACAGCTCCACCTGGGAATTTTAAGTTAATATAAAGATAGTTAATTTCTTTTTTATTTAATTTTTAAAAATTTATTTTAATTGGAGGCTAATTACTTTACAATTTGTAGTGGGTTTTGCCATACATTGACATGATAGTTAATTTCTTATTGGGCTTCCTTGAGAGATCAGCTAGTAAAGAATCCACCTGCAATTCAGAAGACCCTGACTGGATTCCTGGGTCAGGAAGATCCACTGGAGAAGAGACAGGCTACCCACTCCTGTACTGTCAAGCTTCCCTGGTGGCTCAGATGGTAAAGAATCCGCCTGCAATGCAAGAGACTTGGGTTTGATCCCTGAGTTGGGAAGATCCCTGGAGGAGGGAACGGCTACCCACTCCAGTATTCTTGCTTGAAGAATCCCATGGGCAGAGGACCCTGGCAGGTGACATTCCACGGGGTTGCAAAGAGTCAGACATAACTGAGTGATTAAGCACGTGGCACAATTTTTTATTACTATGTTTATTATGGATTGTACACATGATCCTCTTTGTCAGGGTCTATCACCCCTCTCAATTTCTTGGAAACAGCAAGATAATTGTTCTTGATGTCCCAGGAATCTTGATGAGTCTACACTGAGTCAGCCTCGTGCTATCCCTCTTGCCCATCACTACTTTAAAGTTGTCAAGTGAATCATGTCATAGACACTTACATATTGCAATTCACTTATTGAAGGATGTCTCCTAACTCCACTTTTCTAGTCTATTTCACATATCTTGGTTTTCTTATTCAACTGTTAGGCTATTTCCCAATTATCTTTTGGTAACAAGTACACAAACGTATTTTCCGAGAATATCAATAATAGTCAACTCTTGCTTGGTCTCGGGATCTACTAGTAGAATTGGTTTAGTCACTAAGTCATGTCCGACTCTTGCAACCCTATGGACTGTAGCCCACCAGGATCCTCTGTCCATGGGATTCTCCAGGCAAGAATACTGGAGTGGGCTGCCATTTCCATCTGCAGTAGAATTAGAGGCTGGTGAATTCTCTTACGGAGATAGTTGGGAGTATTTATAATTACAACTATGTTTAGCTTGTGACCTACCAATTCTGTTTTACATCTGCCCAAATATGCATATATAAAATTGTTCCTTGTATCATTAGTTGAAGTAGCAAAGGGCAGGGGAAAATATATACTCACTAATAAATAAGTTTGGAGAAGGAAATGGCAACCCACTCCAGTACTCTTGCCTGGAAAATCCCAGGGACGGAGGATCCTGGTGGGCTGCAGTTCATGGGGTCATTAAGAGTCAGACACGACTGAAGCAACTTAGCAACAGCAGTAAATAAGTTATAGCACCAAGATTATACGGCATACGCAGAAGTCTAAGGATACAGACATGGTGAGATCTTCAAGGCATACCATTGAATTATCAAAGTTCCTTAATAATATATATAACAATCTTATTTAAGCTGCATGTGCTTATGAACATACACACTGGAAAATTGATCTACCATACATGGAATCACTGACAGTAACAGAGGTAGAAGGAATGGGAATAGATAAAGAGATAAGGGGAAATTCTGTGTTTTTTTCTAAACATTTCTATATATTTTGAATTGTGTATTATGAGAAAACATGTCTATACCATGTGCTTAATATGCTGAATCATGTGCTCCAGTACTTTGGCCACCTGATGTGAAGAAGTGACTCACTGGAAAAGACCCTGACCCTGGGAGAGATTGAAGGTGGGAAGAGAAGGGGATGATAGAGGATGAGACGGTTAGATGGCATCACTGACCCCATGGACTTGAGTTTGAGTAAACTCTGGGACTTGGTGATGGACAGGGAGGCCTGGCATGCTGCAGTCCCTGGGGTCATATGGAGCTGGACACAACTGAGCGACTGAGCTGACATGCTTAATAAAAAACTGATATTTTAAAATGTGTTTCACCATTCTGAAATATGAGTAAGTAAGAAAAATAAATACTAAGAATATGTTAGATTTCCCCATATGATTTCCTTTGTATGCCTTTTGGTTTATTTTAGTTCCTGAATATACAAATATATACATAATGTATAGTTATATACAATGTAGAACTCTGCTTGCTTGTAGAAAAAGTGAAAGTGTTAGTCGCTCAGTGATGCCCAGGTCTTTGCAATACCATGGACTGAAGTCCGCCAGGCTCCTCTGTCCCTGGGATTCTTTAGGCAAGAATACTGGAGTGGGTCACCATTCCCTTCTCCAGGTGATCTTCCTGACCCAGGGGTGGAACCCAGGTCTCTCACATTGGATGCCAATTCTTTACCATCTGAGTCATCAAGGAAGCCCACTTGTATGTAGAACTGTAACCCAAAAGTCTGAGGCAAAGTCATATTTGCTTCATTCAATACATGTTTTTAAAGTAAACATCCAAATAAATGAAGGAATTGGATGAAACGCATTAGTAACTCAAAGTGTCAACCAGGTTACCAACAAGTCTGCATCCCAGCAGCGTTCATCCACAATCTCAAATTTCAGAATTTCTTGAGGTCTCTAAGGGGTAGGACAGTTAAGCATTGTGAACTGCCACAGGACCCTTCATTTTGTGTATTTTTGATGAAGTCTCCTTGAGTCTCATTGATGCTGTCCCACGTTCCCTATTTCTGCCTCTCTGGTAGACCAACAGGAGGCAGGGGGCATCACCCGTGTTGCACAGTGCCCAGCTTCTGCTGACTTCATGTGGCTGGGTGAGTCCCCTGTGGGCCCTCCTGGGCCACCCTGCAGATGGAGACTGGCAGCCTTCACAGCGTTGCCCTCTGCCCCACACTCAGCTCCCTCTAGATTTCCAGCACCCACTAATTTGCAGATTTATCCTAACCTTCTGAAGTTTGTCAAGGGGTGAAGTATCTGTTTTTTTTCAACTACCACTGCCAGAAGCTTTTCTCTAGCTACTTCTGGACTTTGAACTTTCCACACACTCAAGAAACACATTCCCTTCTTCCACCCAGAACTTTCTATAAAATGGACTTTCCATTGAGTTTTCCAGCTCTAAGCTTACTTTACGTGGCCTCACGTCTGCATTCTTTCTAAACTCTAGAACTCTGTGATTCTATTATGACTACAGCTGAACCAATTCTTATAGAATCTAGCAAAATTAAGATGAATTGTACAGATTCTAATTAATCCCAGGTTCATATGATTACTGTCTCTCTAAGCACAAACCTTATTTTCTATTCTAATTGTGATATTGTCAGATGATGACGATGATGGTGAAGATGGTCCCTAATGCCTGTTGAGCCATTCCATGGACCCACCACCTTACCGCCACTTTAAACACATAACATCATGAATTCCCATAACAACTAACTTGCTGCTGCTGTCGCTAAGTAGCGTCAGTCATGTCCGACTCTGTGAGACCCCATAGAGAGCAGCCCACCAGGCTCCACCACCCCTGGGATTCTCCAGGCAAGATCGCTGGAGTTGGGGTGCCATTTCCTTCTCCAACAACCAACTTAGGCAGGTATTATCAATGGTCCCATTTCACTGTTGAGAAACTGAGCTTTGAGAGACTGAAGAACTTGTGAAGCAATCCGGTACTGGAATTTGTAGTCTCAGTCACCACCCTTTGCGTTTTAGGAAGGCTTTTGGCTGAAACGTAAGAACATAAATGAGAACTGATTTTGCACCTTGAAGTCTGTTACGAACAAAGCCATTGAATAATAAATGATGGCACAGAACAGTTTATTCGTGCCATGCCAACATTTGCAAAACAATTGTATTTCAGTTGCAGAAATGTATGTCTACATGACTCTTGAATAGAAAGAGGCAGTTCTTTTTTTTTTTTCTAGAAACAAATGTACAGCAGAAAATGGAGTGAACAGTACATATGTTAAAATCTTCCCTGAGGCTGGAACAGGTAGGTAGGGACTCTCTATGCTCCTGAGGAAATAATAAGAAAGGAAATAAATACGTTCCTAGCTTTTGAAAGTTTCCATCTCGGAAGCTTGCCAAATACACGCAGTATGCCATCTTCCACCAGGCCTTGGTGAGGGTTTAATTACGTGGCTGCGAAGCATCATTACTGCTAACCAGGGGAACTTGCTCACTGAAAGAGACCTGGCAGTTCACTTCCTCCACAGATTTCAGATTTTTCTTTTTCATTTTTTCTTTATCAAGTTGGAACTCTAATGGAACCTTCCCAGGCACTCATCTCCTAGTAACTCTTTGAACTTACAACACCAGGACAGAGGTGGCATTGACTGAACTTTCACAATGGCGAACACTAGCGCCGATTAATCAGTTCCCTTGAAAAGAAAATTGGAACAGATAGAGTTGGAGACTGGCTTACAGACACAGGAGTTGGAATCATTTTTCTGAAATAATCTCCTGCTTGATATACCAGCAAAGATTTTCTTTGTCCTCTCCCCAACAGAATGCAGAGATAATAATGCTTATTTATCTATTTAATGGGGATGTAGAAAGGTTTATATACTTGCTGTTTGTAAAGTGTTTTGAGAAATGAAAACATTATATAAGTGCTAAAGATGATTATTATCCAACCTACAACTTTTATGTGAACATTCTGTTCTGGTTTCTTCCTCTATTTCAGGATAGCTTAGGACCTCTGCACAGAGCTTTCAGAAAAGCTTCCACGCTGAGCCTCTTGAGAAGTCAAAAATCTCTGATCACCACGGACAAGACAAAAATTAAGCCACAGATAATAATTCACAGCTGTCTGAAGGCATCTTCAACATATTTCATAATTCATAACAGAGGTTTCACTAATCTGAAAAATATCATGGTAAAATCAATGGAAGAGTCAAACAGAAAAACGACCAATGTCATGACTTTGTCAAAAGGATCATGCACTCCCCCATTAACCATGCCATGTTCCTAGGTCCCTCCTAGGAAAGAATGTGAAAGAGTAAAGTCATTTGAGTGTGCAACTCTTTATCCAGAAGTCCTCCCTCTACAGTTTCTTGAGGTCTTCAAGTTGGCCTCAAGTCTTGTAATTCACCCTTCTTTCAAACTTGCAATGAGACACAAAACTATCTCAGAGGCTGGGATATATTTCAAAGGCATGAAACATGATAAGAAGGAAAATGTCCTTTGTTTGTAAATCTTTTGTACTGGATAGGCAACCTGCCTCACAAATCTCGACATTTCACCTTTTAAACTGCGTGGTCCAGGAACAATGCAGTCATGGGAGCAGCGGGAGACAGTTGAGTGCCTCAGTTGGTCTTTCTCTACTCTAATTTCTACACGTTAGTTAGAAATTCTGAGAAAAAAAAGTAGCAGGGCTCCCATCGCAGTTGACATCAGCTGCCATGCAATCAAGCTCAAACCGTTTGCAGGTGTTTTAGGGACTTTGCTGGGGAATAGTTGACATTTCTGTATAACACGTCAAACCAGGGCAGGAGTTAAAAAAGATCAAACGAAATGGAGAGTAAACTCCTAGCAGTTGGCTAACATCGCAACCAATTACATAAATGACAGATGTTCACTAGAATCTCTGGGGGTAGGGAGTTATGCACAACTAAAGAAAATAAAAGCAGCCATCATAACTTTTAAAAGAAATCTGAGTTGGTTTGTGAGGGTGAATGTGCATGTACACTGGTGCACGAGTGTCTGAGTGAGTGGGAGGCTTAACAAGGTTTCTAACGAGATCTTTTCAAGTTGTTTTTTGAAGAAATTACTATTCTATTACATCTACATTAACAGTATCTGTGTTTGTAGCAGGAGCTTTATTTTCTGTAACTAAATGCCCTTTGGCCTGCTTTATTACAGAAAAGTAATGAGTGTTTTAGCACAGAATTTAAGTCGGCATGAAAATTCCAGAGGGGGTTAATTAGAAACAGATCCTATGGCAAAAGGGAAACTGAAGCCAAGGTTGTTTGCCCTGGCCAAGTTCCAATCACTCTCTGGAGCTCTTGCCATAAAAAGATAAGATAGTTTTGAAGATGAAATTATTCCCACTCCCAGGTCTTTCTCCAGTTTTATAAAGTGTACAATAAAAATGTCCATTTTCTTGACAACATGGACTACTGACAATAAGTAAAATATTAAGTCTGTGGCAACCCTAAATTCCTATTCTCAACAGTCAAAAGATTAGTCTTACCTACAAAAATTTTGCTCAAACTGATTTCCTGTTAGTTGTTCAGTAGCAAGAAAAATTATCCAAATCTTGGAAATAGGTAACAGGATGGCAGCATACCTCTTAATATAGTACTGGGATATGCTTTAAGAGCACATTTAAGGATTATTTATGTCTCTAAGGGATTTGCTTTTCTGATTTGTTAATTGCTATTGATTAGGGTCTAGAGTTTGCAAAGTGTATGCTAATTTATAGATTTTTGTCTGTTGAGATGCAAATAATTTGGTCAGATAGAAAAAATAATCCCAAATAATATAGTTTTATTGCCTCACCTGCATGCATGCATGCTTGCTAATTTGCTTCAGTCATGTCCAACTCTGCGACCCTATGGACTCTACAGGACGTTAACTAGCTTTGAGGCTTCCCATGATGTGGTGCTAGTGAAAAACAAACAAAAACAGTCTGCCACTGCAGGGGACATAAGAGACACAGGTTCAATCCCTGGGTCAGGAAGATCCCTTGGAGGAGGGCATGACAACCAATATCAGTATTCTTGCCTGGAGATTCCCACGGACAGAGCAGGACAACAGAGGATCAGATGGTTGGATGGCATCACTGACTCAATGGACATGAGCATCAGGGTCTTTTCAAATGAGTTCTTCACATGAGGTGGCCAAAATACTGGAGTTTCAGCTTCAGCATCTATTTTAGCTTCAGCTTCTATTTCAGCCTCAGCATCTATTCAGCTTCAGTGTCTAATCTATTGTTAAACTAAGTTAATTAATGAATAATCTTTGGATATATGGATAATCAATATAAGATAGAATACTCAGACATTGTCACTACTACAACTATGTATACAATACATGGAGTATATTTTTGTTTTTGAAGAAATAGAGTAGTTTTATCCTAAAGTATCAGATTGCTCCAATATGATATGATCATAAAGGACAAATGATTAAATTTACAGCCATTTTCAGAAGGTTTGAGTGTAGTGAATATTATTCATCTTGGTTTCTAATAATTGAAAATGATCATGAAAAAAGGAATGAAATACATCAAAATTTTGCAAAGTTGGCTTATTTTTTAAAAAATTATTTATAGCTTGTTAATCTTTTATTGCCAAATATTATATTAATGCAGACTAGAATATTTTCTTGGTGATAAAATAACATGATCTTGTGGCATTTAATAGTCTCTAAAATAGAATAAATACTAAATTTTGCTAACGTAGAGTTACTTTCTTTATAGTTTACCCAGGTAGCAGATTCTCTGTCTCCCTAGAATCATTTTCTGTGCTATGGTCAAATTTTATGTCTATGATCTGAAAAAGAAACAGAAGAACTGGGAAAGTTCTTCATTCCTGAAAGAGCTAAGTTTCCTTGTAATTGTTTTATATCCTATGTTTATTTATAATAATGCACCGTCACTTTGGTGAACTAGTAATCAAGCCAACACTCTCAGGACTCAAGAACCGATCTTAGTCAAGAGACCAAATATTTTTTGATAGATCTGTTGATTTTGCCTCTTTAAGATCAGGCTTTTTATTTATTAACTGTGTGAAATAAAAACATCCCCTGCCATATCAACAAACAAGAAATGTCACGGCCATCAGCGATTTCTGGCCTCCATGTGAATGAGGGCTTCCCAAACTGTGATCCAGGGCATGCTGCCACCCCCAGGGTCATTGCTAAGGAGCTGGGGGCGGTGCAAGAAGCAAGGTGAAAAAGGAAACAAGGTCTGTCCCAGATAGCTGAGGTGTATATGAAAGGAATGAATTCAGTGAGCCCAGAGGCTTGCATCTTCCCACACAGAATGCTAAATTCCTTAACTTGACACCTGATCTTGGTATTCAGACTGTCTGCTCCCTTTGTTGCAAAGGTAAACAGCCTGACTTCCCCCTGCCTCCTTGGAGCAGTCTTCTCAGAGCTACTAAGATGCTGGGCTCCTGGGCTCAGAGTCCTAAACATTCTCAGCAAATAAAATAACTACTTTCAGGTTGTGACTATATTCTTTCGTCAACAACTATGTATGTTAAATATTTTACATGTAAAACTAGATTTCAGTGGATACACACACAAATTTCTTCTTTCACTCTATGCAAAGAGAGATGGCAAAAGTAACTTGGTTTGATTGATATATCCATAGGTTTTATTACTCCAAAAATTATCATAAGAGCTACATGGGAAGGTTTCCTCCAATCAAAGAAGTTTCACTTATATCAGATTTAATGTTATGTAGGTAAGAATAGTAATTACAAGTATTTCACAGATTCGTCCTTTGTCTTGACATCTTTGACATGTTTTTACCTTCAGGGGAAATACTGATCAGATTCTTACTCAATGTCATTGGTTATTATAATAAATTAACCATGAGCACTTCATCAGCAGATACTTGAAAGTTTTGTTATAAGCTACAGACTGGAAATTGAACATTTAACACAAAAGGATAGTCTCAGGACCTCAATAAAAAGGACTCAATCAGGTGCTTTAAACTAATAATATTTCAAGAAATAAACTCAAGGAACCAAGCCTGGAGCTTGAGCAGGCATCTTGCCAAGTCTGAGATTTTCCAAGTTAACTCTGAAGTGAGTGAGGATTTCCAAGAGCCATTTTCACTCAGAGGCAGACAACTTTCATGAAAGCCAACTATTGACCCTAAACCCAAAAGTTTAAAATGTAACTCACACAGCAGAGAATAAGCAAGAAAGAGAAATCCAATCGTAGTTGTTTGGGAATGTTTTTGTATTAGTTTTAATTTCCATTTTTCCAATGGTAAAAGAAGCTCTTCCTCTTCTTTCAAATATCTCTTTATCTTAATTTGTATATGGCATCTTGTCCCTGACACTTCAATTTAAGCTCAAATGAACAGACATGCATACGCCCAAAAACTATTCTGAGTCTCACTACTTTTCTTGGAAGTACAGTTATTTGCCAGACTTTGACTTCCTTATGTCCACGACATAATTGGATAAATTGATTTTACAATCAAGGCTGTAATTGTAATAACATACTTGAGAATAAATCCCACTGTGATTCAATTCAGTTCAGTCGTTCAGTCATGTCCGACTCTTTGCAACCCCATGGACTGCAGCATGCCAGGCCTCCCTGTCCATCATCAACTCCCAGGGTCTACCCAAACCCATGTCCATTGAGTTGATGATACCATCCAACCATCTCATCCTCTGTCATCCCCTTCTCCTCTTGCCCCCAATTCTTCCCAGCATTAGGGTCTTTTCCAATGAGTCAACTCTTCACATGAGGTGGCCAAAGTATTGGAGTTTCAGCTTCAACATCAGTCCTTCCAATGAACACCCAGGACTGATCTCCTTTAGGATGGACTGGTTGGGTCTCCTTGCAGTCCAAGAGACTCTCAAGAGTCTTCTCCAACACCACAGTTCAAAAGCATCAATTCTTCAGCACTCAGCTTTCTTACCATTCAACTCTCACATCCAATACATGACTACGGGAAAAACCATAGCCTTGAATAGATAGACATTTGTTAACAAAGTAATGTCTCTGCTTTTCATTATGCTATCTAGGTTGGTCATAACTTTCCTTTAAAGTAGTGTCTTTTAATTTCGTGGCTGCAATCACCATCTGCAGTGATTTTGGAGCCCAAGAAGATAAAGTCAGACAGTTTCCACTGTTTACCCATCTATTTCCCATGCAGTGATGGGACCAGATGCCATGATCTTAGTTTTTTGAATGTTGAGTTTCAAGCCAGCTTTTTCACTCTCCTCTTTCACTTTCATCAAGAGGCTCTTTAGTTCCTCTTCACTTTCTGCCATAAGGGTAGTGTCATCTGCATATCTGAGGTTATTGATATTTCTCCCAGCAATCTTGACTCTGGCTTGTGCTTCTTCCAGGCCAGCGTTTCTCATGATGTACTCTGCATATAAGTTAAATAAGCAGGTTAACAGTATACAGCCTTGAGGTACTCCTTTTCCTATTTGGAACCAGTCTGTTGTTCCATGTCCGGTTCTAACTGTTGCTTCCTGGCCTGCATACAGGTTTCTCAAGAGACAGGTCAGGTGGTCTGGTATGCCCATCTCTGTAAGAATTTTCCACAGTTTGTGGTGATCCACACAGACATGACAAACCCTCCATTAAGGCCTTAGGAATTATACTTCACATGTAGAACTGTTGCCACAGAGTCTTTCCAGGAATCTGGGACAATACCTGTTTTCTGTTACAGGGTCTCATACACTCAGGGTCTCATATAGGCAGAACCTAATCAGATTTAGCAGTCTTTGAGCAGAGAACAAGTTCCCCAAATTTATAGGAACTTCAGACACAACCCGTAAGTATGAATTTTTCAGGTTTGGATTTGCTTTCCAAATCATGGTATAGGAGATTAAGCAGGAGCAATTATTTTAAAGAAAGAAAAACTTTCCAGAATAACCGTGCATCAACACATACTCAGTCTCATCCAACTCTTTGAGATCCCATGAAAGGCAGCCTGCAGGCTCCTCTGTTCATAGAATTTTCCAGGCAAGAATACTGGAGAGGGTTGCCATTTCCTCCTCCAGGGGATCTCCCGACACAGGGATCGAACCTGTTCCCTTGCATCGCCTGCATTGGCGAGAGGCTTCTTGCCCACTGCACCACCTGGTAATCAAGAATAATGGATATCACTGAAAATGCAATATGAGATTCTTCACACATTGTCCAGTCAGAAGTTAATTATCTGGCCATGGTACTTGTGCAACCCTTTGAGCCTCTGGATTTGCTGAGTGGCAAGAAGGCTTACAGGGTTAATCAACACCTCTTGATGCACTTCTGAAAATTAATCCATCAAAAAAAATGAGATCAGCATTTTCAAAATCAAGAATAATCTTTCAAGATCTATTATTTATTTATGGTCACAAGAAAAACTGCTAAAACATCCCAAGTTTGAACTAGGAAAGAAAAAAAAATGACTACATATTCTTTTAATGTCATACTTCATCATTGTTTAATAGGCACTTTCAAGGAATATCTAATTCTCCAGGGAATTTTGCCTTTATTTAATTTGCAATTTACTATTGATTGAGGCCTAGACTCCGTGAGGTAACGAGTTAACTTGTCACTTTCTATCCTGTAAACATCCAAGTAACATCAGTCCTAAAGAGAACATAACTCCAAATACTATGCCTTTCAAGACTTACACAAGTTTTGTCCCTAAATGGACCAACTATTTCAGCATGCCTTTCCTGACTACATATACCCCTGCTCTTCAAATGCTCTCCATATTTGCCATTCTTCTGGCTCTCTCATTAATGAATTAAAATTTTTGATATGGGTTCATCCTATAAGAAATTCATATGAATTACACAAGTCATTCTATGAGGACATGGACCATTCCTAACTATTTGAAAAATACACTTTGACTTAAGCCAATCTCTATTAATTGAGAAACAACTGAGCAATCTAAAGTAAGCATCACATCTCATTACAGTTCATTTGAATTTGTCATTCCCTGGAGATATCCACAAGGCATTTGGTTCTAGCTTAGCTAAAAAATTTGGTTAGTTTTAAATCATAATTTATTTACAATGTGCTGATTATGTTCCTTAATTCACTAAAATTTGTGTATTCTTATTTATTCAAAGCAAAAATAAGCTAGGTGAGATGAGTAAGACATGAGAGGGCAAGTCACTGGCTCAG
Source organism: Antilocapra americana (assembly GCA_007570785.1). Classification (NCBI taxonomy): domain Eukaryota; kingdom Metazoa; phylum Chordata; class Mammalia; order Artiodactyla; family Antilocapridae; genus Antilocapra; species Antilocapra americana. Next base: position 3,719,014 of record ML664173.1, on the reverse strand, counting down.
GTGTTATAGCAATGAATTTTATAGAATTCTTATCTGGACCCTGGTGACTCAGATAGTAAGGAATCTGCCTGCAAAGCAGGAGACCCAGGTCCAATCCCTGGGTCAGGAAGATCCCCTGGAGAAGGAAATGGTTACCCACTCAAGCATTCTTGCCTAGAGAATTCCATGGACAGAGGAGCCTGGCAGGCTACAGTCCATGGGATTGTAAAGAGCTGGACACAACTGAGCAACTAATACACTTGGAGATTTACTTAATAAAATGTATCACAAAGCCCAACTCTCTTGCCAAGATACAAGGTTAAGTCTTTATCATCCCTCAGAAGGAGCTATAATAACTTAAAAAGCAAGTTGAGACAAATCTTTGATTTTGGCTATATTTTCATGGCTTTCTTGTCCCACTGTTCCATTCCCCTCCTGTCCATCCCACAGGTTTATATGAAAGAAACTCCAGTTGCGATATATCAGAACTATGCTGATCCAGTTCAAGTTTGAAATAAAATATGTTCTCACAACAAAGCAAGAACAGGACAGACAAATCCATTCTATTCAACTGCATGCAGTAACGCCATTCAGCAGGTAATATAAACCCAGTGGACTGCCTCGGTGAACACACATTTGGCTTGCGAGTGGCCTTTTATTAGAGTATTCACATAAGAATATGATTGAAAGAAATATCCCAGATGTAGATGGAATGATAGACCTGACATTTTTATGTATTTATTTTTATATTCTCATCCTCAATGAAATCTCATATCAACTCCTTTGATTAGATATCTGAAGCAAATAAGAGCAATATTAGACGGAAAAGAAATCTCATATCAACTCCTTTGATTAGATATCTGAAGCAAATAAGAGCAATATTAGACGGAAAAGGGCTCCAGGGAAGAGCACAGTGCATGTGGCGGAGAGTGCGGGACTTCTGCAGGCTCCCTGTCACTCCAGATGTGGCCAACCAGCCTTCTTGAGTGATCAGTTACCTGTCTCACTGCAGCAGAATTCTCAGCAAGAATAAGCCAGGGTACATCTCCAGGTGGTCCTCGTGCATGCTCTGTAGCTTCATTCATGTCCGACTCTTTGCAGCCCTATGGACTGCAGCCTGTCAGGCTCCTCCGTCCATGGGATTCTCCAGGGGAGAAGAGTGGAGTGGGTTGCCATTTCCTCCTCCAGGGGATTTTTCTGACCCAGCGATTGGACTCACGTCTCTTGTGTCCCCTGCATTGCAAGCAGATACTTTACCCACTGAGTCACCTCCTTTTAGTCCGAGAAACAAAGCTCACTTCTGTCCTGCCCTGCAGTGTCCACCATTTCCTCACCACTAGTTCAGAGCTTTAAGCACAAAGGACTTCAAAGGTAATAGAAGAAACATACTAAACGCCCAGCTATAAGGCAAGTGGAAACAGGTATGGAAGTTGACTATATGTCAGGCCTGAAAATTTTAGACTCAAATAAAAAAACAAGCATTAACTGTCACTGGGTTATATTTAACATTCACCTCTTCATGGGTCTGACCTTGGACTGAAGATATTTATTTCCCAATTAGTAACGGAAAATTATAAATTAGAACCAAGTTACCAAGCAGGTCAATAAGACATTCCTGTTTAATCAATGCATGATTGAGCATTTACTGCAAAATATAGACTGTACCACAATGCAGAAAATATTTGCCTAGAGCTTAATACAAACAAAACTACTTGTGCATAATCACATTCTATATAATACAATAAGATCATTCTCTGTTATCACTATTGCATTGATTTTAACTACCTCTAACCCTAGAAACTGTTACTACTACTACTAAACTTTTTGCTATGATTGTGACTATAAGTACAGACATTCCTGTATTTTAATACTACAACAGTATTCTAGAACTTGTCAGATAATAGAAATGGAAGTTATAGGAAGAAAATAAATTTATTCCAATTGTATATGAACCTGCAATGCAAACATGACTCATTTTGTAGATATAACCATGATGTTGTTTATCTGCCACTAATAGACAGTATTTATTTCTGTTCTTTTCCTCCAAATTTATCTTACCACCACACACCCTAAGTCTGGTGTGTGTCCAACTAAAGTCAAAGAGTCACCGTTTCAGCCCACCTATACTTTCACCTGTGTCTCAGTTACATTGTTTGAGATAAATTCTCATTTTCGAAAATGAAAATTAGCACTTTCTTATATAAAAAAAAAACCTGTCAAATTTAAAATCCAATAAAAAGTTCACATAATTTCACAAACCTCGGTGTGTTAAAAGATGACAACGTATACCAGTTGACATCCAGAAGATGGGCAGTGTCTCTGGAATAGTTTGAAGTACTCCTTGATCTTCTGAGATTTAGAGTTTGATTTAGGTTTTATACAGAAAAGGAGTTTGGACTAGTCCAATACTTAACAGTAACACACACACACACACACACACACACACACACACACAATTGTCTTCCTTTTTCTAATTCTGCCACAGCCAAGATCGTGTCTGGGTGTTGAGAGTCGCTGTTCTAATCTGGGTTTGTTCATCTCAAACCTGGTCTCAGACCTCATAACTTGACACATTCTTCACTTGAGCCTATAAAATAGTCCGGCAAAAAAAGAGTGAAATGGCTTGCACATTGCAAAAGCTTCTATGAACATTTGCCAGCAGACTGTATGTGGATAAAGGTGAAACCCCTGCACATTGCTTGAGGAGGGTGCAGCAGATGAAAGAGTGCTGGTCAGTGTACCCCAGGCTGTGTGGGAGGAAAATCAGCTTTTCTCTGTTCCCAGAGATGCTGTTTCTCCATCACTGTTGTGAACAACTTTATGACTGTTTTAGAACCTTGTTAAAAGTTAAATGTATTTGTAAAACTTATGATAGAGTAAACTTGGGTTATTTAATTTCAAGCCTTTTAACAGAAAGTAGCTGTATTAGGAAGCAGCTCTGAATTTTGGTCCTGTACCCCTTTATGGGAGCTGAGGGACTATTTGAGGTAGATTAAGGATAACAAAAGACAAGGTCTCAAAAGGCAAGGAGCTGGGGCTAGCAGAGGTGGTGCCTCAGCTGTGAAAGCCCTTCCTGATTGGAAAAAGGCAGCCGCTGGGAGATGTCATGCTAGCGTGCACACAGATCAGAGCCCCCTCCCCCACCTCTCTGTCTGGCTCTATCTCCCTCTCCTGTGCCCACTGCCATTCATTTCTTCTTCTCTCAACCTTTGAGATGTCTTCTCTGTTCAGTTCAGTTCATTCGCTCAGTCATGTCCAACTCTTTGCGATCCCATGGACAGCAGCAAGCCAGGCCTCTCTGCCTATCACCAACTCCAGGAGTTTACTCAAACTCGTGTCCATTGAGTCGGTGATGTAATCATCTCATCCTCTGTCATCCACTTCTCCTCCTGCCTGCAATCTTTCCCAGCATCAGGGTCTTTTCCAGTGAGTCAGCTCTTTGCATCAGGTGGCCAGAGTATTGGAGTTTCAGCTTCAACATCAGTCCTTCCAATGAATATTCAGGACTGATCTACTTTAGGATGAACGGGTTGGATCTCCTTGCATTCCAAGGGACTCTCAAGAGTCTTCTCTACCATCACAGTTCAAAAGCATCAACTCTTTGGTGCTCAGTTTTCTTTAGTCCAACTCTCACATCCATATGTGACTACTGGAAAAACCAGAGCTTTGACTAGATGGTCCTTTTTTGGGCTCCAAAATCACTGCAGATGGTGACTGCAGCCATAAAATTAAAAGACACTTACTACTTGGAAGGAAAGTTATGAGCAACCTAGACAGCATATTAAAAAGCAGAGACATTACTTTGCCAACAAAGTTTGTCTTTTCAGCTACTTTAATAGAAAAACTGAGGAGGCAGGTTTTTGTGGGTTTTTTTTTTATGATGACACAAGAAAGTAATGAGCATTACCTTGCTAATTAATTTCTAAATAAATGAAAGGGTCTGTGATCCATGCAAGGGTTTTTAGCAACATATTGTCCAGAGATTCTGAGTCTAAAGGTATCAATTTTAAAATAAAACATTCCAAGTGGGAAAATGCCAAGACAGTATACTTTGGAACTAACTTGTTGGGTTTCAAATCTAGACTCTGTAGTCCTGTCCAGCTGTGTGAACTTTAACAAGTCACATAACTCCCTCTGAGCCTCAATTGTGGTAACCACCTATAAAGTTGATGCAAGCATTAAATCAGTTATTACTATTAAGCTTAGGATGGTGCCAGCCACATCATAAGAGCTCAATGAATATTATCTATTTCCCAGATCTGGTTCATCAGTGATTATTAATAGTTTAGATTTATTAATAGAGAATAAACTTTCAATTGAACCAGAAGGTTTATATTTTTAGAAACCAGGTATAGTTGGGTGCATTCTTTAATGTGCTTCATAGGACTTATTAACACAGATACCAAGGGAATATCTAATGCAAAGAAGGGCACAATAAAGGACAGAAATGGTATGGGTCTAACAGAAGCAGAAGATATTAAGAAGAGGTGGCAAGAATGCAAAGAAGATCTATACAAAAAAGATCTTCATGACCCAGATAACCATGATGATGTGATCACTCACCTAAAGCCAGGCATCCCGGAGTGTGAAGTCAAGTGGGCCTCAGGAAGCATCACTATGAACAAAGCTAGTGGAGATGAAGGAATTCCAGTTGAGCTATTTCACAGCCTAAAAGATGGTGCTGTGAACGTGCTGCACTCAATATGCCAGCAAATTTGGAAACTCAGCAGTGGCCACAGGACTGGAAAAGGTCAGTTTTCATTCCAATCCCAAAGAAAGGCAACACCAAAGAATGCTCAAACTACACACAATTGCACTCATTTCACATGCTAGCAAGGTAATACCCAAAATTCTCCAAGCTAAGCTTCAATAGAAGAAAGAACTTCCAGATGTTCAAGCTGGATTTAGAAAAGGATCCCAGAAATCAAATTGCCAACATCCGCTGAATCATAGAAAAAACAAGAGAATTCCAGAAAAACTTCTACATCTGCTTCATTGACTACTCTAAAGCCTTTGACTATGTGTATCACAACAAACTGTGGGAAATTCTTCAAGAGATGGGAATACCAGATAACCTTACCTGCCTCCTGAGAAACCTATATGCAGGTCAAGAAGCAACAGCTAGAACAGGCCTGGAACCATGGATTGGTTCCAAATTGGAAAAGGAATATGTAAAGCCTGTATATTGTCACCCTGCTTATTTAACTAATATGAAGAGTACATCATGCAAAATGCTGGGCTGGATGAAGCACAAGCTGGAATCAAGATTGCTGGGAGAAATATCAATGACCTCAGATATGCAGATGACACCACCCTTATGGCAGAAAGTGAAGAGGAACTAAAGAGTCTCTTGAAGAAGGTGAAAGAGGAAAATGAAAAAGCTGGCTTTAAAATCAACATTCAAAAAACTAAGACCACGGCATCTGGTCCCATCACTTCATGGCAAATAGATGAGGAAACAATGGAAACAGTGACAGGCTTTATCTTCTTGGGCTCCAAAATCATTGCAGATGGTGATTGAAGCCATGAAATTAAAAGATGCTTGCTCCTTGGAAGGAAAGTTATGACCAACCTAGACAGCACATTAAAAAGCAGAGATATTACTTTGCCATCAAAGACCCATCTAGTTAAAGCTATGGTTTTTTCAGTAGTCAGATGTGAGAGTTGGACCATAAAAAAAGCTGAGTGCTGAAGAATTGATGCTTTTGAACTGTGGTGTTGGAGAAGACTCTTGAGAGTCCCTTGGACTGATACCAGTTCATCCTAAAGGAAATCAGTCCTAAATATTCACTGGAAGGACTGATGCTAAAGCCCCTGATGCAAAGAGCCAAATCATTGGAAAAGACCCTGATTCTGAGAAAGATTTAAGCAGAAGAAGGGGACAGCAGAGGATGAGATGGTAGGATAGCATCACCAACTCAATGGACATGAGTTTAAGCAAGCTCCACGAGACAGTGAAGGACAGGAAGCCTGGTGTGCTGCAATCCATGGGGTAGCAAAGAGCCAGACATAACTGAGCTACTAAGCAATGAAAACAAATATTTGAACACGCCACAAGCTGAGAAACAGAAAAAATAATGTATAACCTCTCTTTTTCTTCTCTTCCTTGTTAGCCTACTCCAGTGGATCTCAATATTACCAAAATGCTACTGTAGATACATATCTTGGAGAGAATAAATCATGTCTTTAAGCATTAAAAACCCCAAGATGTGATGGGGAAAAATTTTTAATAATAGATTATAATTTTCCCATTTGGATATATGGCTGCGAAAGAGATCAAGGTTTAATCGATACTCATTCTTATGCCAGGTGTATAGAGCACTTCCAGCCATTACCCCCAAGAGTCTGAGGCTGTCTGCAGCCCAGCTTCCTTGTCTTTAAGTTGGATTAGAACCCTGATTTGGGTGACCTCCCAGCCTGATCAGCATATTACAGATGACTTTCCCCAGACCCAGTTGTGATGGGACATCTGGCACAATTCCAACCAATTTTGAAAGATCCTTTTAGGTCACAGTCGTTTCTGTCATGGTTCTGCTGTTATTTTTATCAGACGTTCTCACGTCTTTTGTGCTTAGAATTTAAACAACCCAATTAAAAAATGGGCCCAAGAACTAAACAGACATTTCTCCAAAGAAGACATACAGCTAACAAACACATGAAAAGATGCTCAACGTCACTCATTATCAGAGAAATGCAAATCAAAACCACAATGAGGTATCATCTCATGCCGATTAGAATGGCTTCCATCCAAAAGTCTACAAACAATAAATGCTGGAGAGGGTGTGGAGAAAAGGGAACCCTCTTACACTGTTGGTGGGAATGCAAACTAGTACAGCTACTATGGAGAACAGTGTGGAGATTCCTTAAAAAACTGGAAATAGACCTGCCATATGACCCGGCAATCCCACTGCTGGGCATACACACCAAGGAAACCAGAATTGAAAGAGACACGTGTACCCCAATGTTCATCGCAGCACTGTTCTATAATAGCTAGGACATGGAAGCAACCTAGATGTCCATCGGCAGACGAATGGATAAGAAAGCTGTGGTACATATATACAATGGAATATTACTCAGCTATTAAAAAGAATGCATTTGAATCCATTCTAATAAGGTGGATGAAACTGGAGCCTATTATACAGAGTGAAGTAAGTCAGAAAGAAAAACACCAATACAGTATATTAATGCATATATATGGAATTTATAAAGATGGTAACAATGACCCTATATGTGAGACGCAAAAGAGACAGAGATGTAAAGAACAGACTTTTGGACTCTGTGGGAAAAGGCAAGGATAGGATGATTTGAGAGAATGGCATTGAAACATGTATATTATCATATGTGAAATGGATTGCCAGCCTAGGTTTGAGGCATGAGACAGGGTGCTCAGGACTGGTGCACTGGGATGACCCAGAGGGATGGGATGGGGAGGGAGGTTGGAGGGGGGTTCAGGATGGGGAACACATGTACACCCATGGCGGATTCATGTCAATGTATGGCAAAACCACTACCATACTGTAAAGTAATTAGCCTCCAATTAAAATAAATAAAATTTAAAAAAAATTCCCATTTCAGCTTCCTGTAGATAGCAGGCTTTTTATGGAACTGTGACCCAATTGGAGTTGGTCATTTCTGTTACAACAAACATAACCCCAGTTGGTGGATGGGGACTCCTCCGGGTCTTCCTTATAAATGGCCTTTGCCTGTCACTAGACATTAAGTTGGTGTCTGGGATGGTGGTGATGAAACCATGCACAAGCTGAAATGGATGCTGACAAGATCTGAGGTCTGACCTCAGCAAATGGTGTTGAGTGAAAAGCACCGATCTGTGGTACTTTTTGTCTGACTTGGACCTTCACACACTTTTACTACCTTTGCCAAATTCTGTTTAAATATATTTCTTCTAATTGAGCCCTATTAATGTGGATTCTGGCACAAAGCTTTTTGAAGAGAATAAGAACATGATGCAATTTCCATCTCATATAATACCCTTTCTTATCTCCCAGGGGACATTGCAGGCTTTTTTAGGGGGATGTTTATTTTGGAAATCACTGACTAATGGGCTCTAGGCTGTCTGTGTAACAAACATTAGTGCTAGTTCTAACTTGAACTGATTTCTCTGGAAATGTTTGTGATTCCACTTGTCATTAGACCATTAGCAGTCTGTAGTAGAGGTCAGTCTGTAAACTAGAATTCAAGAGTTAAATCTAGCTTATTGCTTTTTTTTCTTACTTTTTTTTTGTTAAAAATTTTTTACAAAACACAGCCATGACTTTTCATTTACAAACTGTCTGTGACTGCTTTTGAATTACAATTGAGTGATTGCAAGAGAGACCTTGGTTCACAAAGTTTAAAATATTTACTCTCTGGCTCTTAACAAAAGTAAAATTGAAAAAGCTTATCCAATCCCTGGTCTAGAACAAAATGCTTTGGAAATAGGGCAGGCAAAGATTCACCAAAGTGTGCAAGTGTTCACTAAGTTCTAAAAATTCATTTTCCAAATTGTCATGGACTTTCCTAAAGGCCATCCTGAGAAAGTCTCAAAAGAGCCTACCTCTTTCTTGGAAGGGAGGGAGAGAAAAGGAAGAGAGGGAGGGAACAAAGAAGAAAGCGTCATGTTTCCCCAAAAGGAGCAAACGAAGTGAAAGTTCATTTTGATCAAGATATTACATTTCTGGTTTGTAAATAAGTTTGGTGAATTTACTGAAGGGGAGAGAGGGGGTCAGGACAAACTGACAGATTGGGGTTGACGTATGTGCATACTATGTATGAAATAGAGAACTAATGAGGACCTACTGCACAGCACAGTGAACTCTGCTTAATGCTCCATGGTAACCTGTATGGGGAGGAAATCTAAAACAGAGGGGACACATGTATACGTAGAACTGATTCACAGCAGAAACTAACAAAACACTGTAAAACAGTTATACCCCAATAAAAAAAAAATTAACTTAAAAACAAAATCAAGACATTGCAAAATGTCCCTCAGTAATTCCCTGCCTTGTAACATTACTATTGGAGGCAAAACTCCTTTCCAGATGGGCATTTTGAACTTAGAATATTCCAAACTGAGATGCAGGGATAGTATAGTGAGATTGTGGGTGCAATGACAACCTTCACTCAGCCACTTTAATTAGGCCATCTCCTTTGCATCTCAGGACAAAAACACAGCCCACCAAAATCATTATGGTGAAAGAATGCATTTCTCTAGAGGAAAATCTTTAGAGAATAAAGCACAAACCATCTATAGAAGATACTGAGCTCTAAAATAAACATCTGCATTTATTTGAATATAAACAGATGTGGATTTACCTTGAAGCTACTGAAGCTTAAGCTTCAAGGAACTTTGCTCAAACTCATGTCCCTTTAGTCGGTGATGCCATCCACCCATCTCATCCTCTGTCGTCCCCTTCTCCTCCTACCTTCAATCTTTCCCAGCATCAAGGTCTTTTCCAGTGAGTCAGCTCTTTGCATCAGGTGGCCAAAATATTGGAGCTTCAGCTTCACCATCAGTCCTTCCAATGAATATCCTGGGTTGATTTCCTTTAGGATTGACTGATTTGCTGCAACCGTTTGATCTGGAATCAAACACACTACCATTGCACCAATTCTTCCCAGCATGTCTTACACATCACAACTATTCAGAGAAGGAAATATATTCTAACTGACCACAGTAAAGAATGAGTTACCTTCTGTTTTCTGTAAAGAAAATTATATTACAAATTTTCATTAGATGAAGAATTTATAGACAATAATTTAGAAAAAATCAATATACAGGTATGACAGGCAGTTATTTAAGAAAAATAGTATAGTGTATAGTATATCTGGAGTTTGATTGTAGTGCTATTTGTCAGTTTGGGTTTTTTTTATTTTTTATTATTATTTTATATTTTTGCTCATTCTCAAAACTTACTTTCACACTCACTTTCAATTACAGCTATATTTATTGCAACATTTTTCTTTCAAAAGCCACCCACAAAATGCATATAAACTTCAGGGTCCACAGAACTTGAATGTAACCTAAACATAAACAATTCTTTTCAACTATTTAAATCTTCATCATTAGAACTTGTCATTAGCTGCAAAAAAAAAAAAAAAAAGCTTTCAGTTAAAGCTGTAGAAGTTAATAATGCTGCATGCTGAAACTAAAAAGATTCCACATGCTACAACTAAGACCTGACAGGCAAATACACAAATAAATATTCAAAAATGTATATCTTAGCTATTTCTCTTTTGATACACATTTCCATTACCATCTTCACTGGAATATTGTCTTAAATGTATTTCAATGCTTAAATGTTTACTCAAACCAATAAGTATGAATAACAATATTTTGGAAAAGAAAATGGCAACCCACTCCAGTATTCTTGCCCAGAGACAGAGGAGCAGGGCAGGCTACAGTTCAGGCTAAGTTGGACATGACTTAGAGACTAAACCACCACCACCAACCTAATATCTTAGAAGATGAAAGTGAAAGCTCAATGACCACTGACCATGTCCATCACTTCCCAGCAGGGATGGATTCACAATGGCCAGAGAGGGTTTCACCTCCCGTCCCAGTTCTTTGGGCTTTTAGCTGAATTCTTACTCCCAGAATCATAGTATGGAGGCAACAAACCCTAAGTCCATCAATCATCAGATTTCATTTAGTTCATAGTAAGGGGAGAATCATCTACATGTATTTAAAATAGGACTGAGGTGATATATCACTACCCTGTGTAAGTACTTTCAATGGTCTTTAACTCTGACTGAAATGTGAAGTAGGCAGAATGACTCCCAAATACATCCATAACCAAGTCTGTGAACTCTGACTCTATTATGTGGCAAAGAGATTTTGCAGATGTAATTAGGATTATGAATTTTAAAATAAGGAGATGACCCTGGATTATCCAGGATGCCCCAATCTGTTCACAAGAGCTCTTAAAAAGCCTAGAATGTTCTCCAGCTCAAAGCAGAAAGAGATGGAGCAGAAGGGGAAATCAGAGAGATTACACATGTGTGGTCCTAAGATATGGGCCCAGGTGTGAACACCAGAAAGACGCTTCTAGGAGCCAAGGGCTGCCCCCAGCTGACAGCCAGGAAGGAAGTGGGACCTCACTCCACCAACTGCAAGGAACTGAACTCTGCAGTCAACCAGAATGAGCGTGGAAGCCCGCTCTTAGGATTTCTTATAAGAGCACACCATTGGACTCTTTGACACTGGTCTTAGAAGATCTGGGCCAGAAAATCCAGCTGAAATATGCTGTACTGACTTCTGACCCACTGACACGGTGCAGCAATAAATGGGTCTTCTTGTAAGCTGCTGAATCAGTGCTGACTCATTTCACGATGATGGGAAACTAACACAAAGTCCAAATTTTCTGCAGAGCCCTACAGTCCTGAACCCTCATCTCCCTCTCTAATGTCAGCTTCTGCCATTGTCCCCTTGCAGATTTGGGTCACTCCTGTTTCCTCTTTCTGAAAATTGCCTTCTGAAAGTTTCCTAGCATCCCCTCCCACTTCCCCCCAACCCACATCCTCTGCTGGCTCTCTGGGACACCCTCACCATCACACTTTCCCTTCCTCCCCACCCAGAAGGGCGTGCCACTCTCCTTTGTTTAAATAAAATAGGACATTTCTTCTTCACTAGGCTATAAATCTCTAAAAGAAGGGATGGGACTTCTTGTCATAAGTGTTTAAGAGAATAATGGGCAGTCATCAGCAATCGATAAATATTTGCTCAATAAGCAGATAAATAAAACTGTAAACTGTACTATCAGTGAGACTCTTGGGGGCTTTATGAACACAATTCAGAAGAGGAGTATGTCAGCCCAAGGTCCATATCTCAGGACAGCTGCCCCTCTCCGAGGACCACAGCTAGCCCACTCTCCCCAGGTTCATCGACTAGGGAAACGGACCCATGTCGCCTACTTTATCTTCACTAAGTCTCTCCATTAAATCCTCCTGCAATCATGCAATGCAAGCATGCCTTTTGTATCATTTATCATTAAAAACTAAAACAACATTTGTGTAGTACTGCATCATTTACAAAGCATTTTGATCAGAGGCTCTTAAACAGTTGGCAGTGCATCGTAGAGTGGAGGTGAGCCGATCCAAACACATCCCCCTGCTCTCTGACATCTGCGCTCCTTGCCCTCACCCCCCGCCAAGTGCACCCCAGGGCCTGCTCACCATCTGCATCCACACACGCTCATCTCCCAGCCAGACCCTCCTCTGAGGGTCCGTCAAAGTTCCAGATGTTTCCTTGATGCTGTTCCCAACAGCAGGTTCACCCCCACTGAACCTGTTCCCCTCCATCTTTCCTTCATGGGAGAATGACAGGAATGGGCCTCATCATCACTCTGGTCCTGTAGGAAGGGTGGGGCCAGGGAAGCTCTGCAGGTGATGCCTCTGTGAGAGCTTTGAAGGACTGAACACAACGGGCAAAAATATGGTCTTTCCAGAGGCTTCGAGTATGCAAGTCTCTCCATCACTTTCCTTTCTGTTCTGCCCCAAATCCACTTATTCAGGTGCTGCTGTCTAACCAGCTGAAATCCATTCCTTTGACTGAGGATCTCCTACCTGTTAGAGAATAAATAAGTTAGGAGAAGCTGGTTATTTAGTTGTTATTTTATAATTCATTTTTTAGAATCTGCACGCATGAGTGTGTGCTAAGTTGCTTCATGCGTGTCTGACTCTGTGAGACCTTATGGACAATAGTCTGCCAGGATCCTCTGTCCATGGGATTCTCCAGGCAAGAATACTAGAGTGGGTTGCCGTGTCCTCCTCCAGGGGATCTTCCCGACCCAGGGATCAAACCTGCATCTCTTAAGTCTCCTTCATTGGTAGGCTGGTTCTTTACCACTGAGCCACCTGGGAAGCCCCGTTTAGAAACTAGTTGATAATAATTTGTCCGATGAGTTGAAATCACCTTGATCCCACTCTAGCTCTCCCGTTTGGCTACATGATCACAGTTAAGTCCTGTAGCCTCAGTTTCCTGAACTGGGAATTGGAAGTAATACTATGACCTACGTCTTAGATTGCTGAGAACTTAACATAAGAAAATACACTTTAAAACACTAAACAGAGGACCCAGTACATAGTCTATGTCTAGTTAACTCCATATTTGGAACCACTTTTGTCTGCTTTATTTACTATTGTTTTTCAACAAGGAACACAGTGCCTGGCACACGGAGGGCAGGATAATGTAAGAATGGGTGAATGACTGAGCTGCTGCTGACAGGTGCTCATGTCCAACTCTTTGCAACCCCGTGGACTATAGCCTGCCAGGCTCCTCCGCCCGTGGCAAGAATGCTGGAGGGCGTGGCCATTTTCTTTTCCAGGGGATCTTCCCGACCCAGGGATCAAACCCGGTGTCTTGCTTCTTGTTGCACTGGCAGGAAGATTCTTTACCACTAACTGCCACCTGGGATTTCTGACTAAATTATAGGATTATAATATATTCAGACACTGGTTTTGCAAAGGAAAAAATAATAAGGAAAACAGTGAACATGGTTGCAACTGGAAAGTGTGCCGAAGGAGCAAAGAACAGAACCACGAGGAGGAGGCCGCACACTGCCTCCGCTAATGCCAAGCATTCTCAGTGCTTCCAAAGACTGTCTCTAGAAATGTGACAGTCTTATGTTTGCTCTGGTTGGGATTTGTTCCCTTCATTTTCTTCTGCACTGGATCCTTTCTTGTTGCTTATTTGTTTTGACACAAACAGGAGTGATTCTGTAAGACAAATGTTGCGCTGTGCAGGCAGAAGGCTGTCAAGAAAGAAAGCTCTAAAGAGCCAGGAGCCACCAGCTTTGCGTCTCCACGGGACAGGCAGCTTGATCAACACGCTTCTCTCCCATCACCCCTTGCATGTCTCTCCACTTTAGTCACGTTGTTTACCTGAAGGGAAGCAGAAAGGAAGACCATAATGTGAACTACAGGGAGCGACCGGTACTCTGGGCCAACGGCAGCAGTCAGGCCGTGATCTGCTCGACACGTGGTCTCCGACAGGGCTGACGGGTCAGTATCAGGGGGCTGGGTTCTTACACTGGGGAACAGAAAGGATGGAAATGGGTTTTCACTACCATGACTGGAAGGCAAACACATGGGATTGTTTTACACAGTATATTCAGATCAACAAAGTTTGATGCTCCCACCTTATGGGAGAACAAGAAAAGGAAAAGAGCAGGAGAGAGAGAGTACATCTTAAAAAACAGAACTGGGGTTAAGCAGTTTTAAAGCTCTAGAAAGGGAAAAACTTCCCTGGTCGTCCTGTGGTTAAGGATCCACCTTCCAATGTGGGGGATGTGGTTTTGATCCCTTGTAGAGGAACTAAGATCCACTGTGGGGCTGGCATGCCGTGACGCAGCTTAGACCTAACATAGCCAAAATAAATGAATAAATTAGAAAAATATTCTAGACATATCAACATGTAGAAATTGTTTCCCAAAGGAATCTGAATTGCTAATTTGTAAAAATGCAGACTCCTGGGTCCCACAGCAGAAGTATTGCATCAGTATCTATCAGGGTTGACCCTAGCAAGGTATATTCTAACCATCTCCCAAGGGGATTCAAAAGCAATATAAAAATACTCTAAAATTAAAGGACCACAGTTACAGGATATCTCTGACTTTAGAAAATGGAATAAGGGGAGAAAAACTATAGAACAGACCCCAGAGTTCTTGGTCTGTGATGCTTTTAGTATACCAGTCCATTTTCATGACCAAAAGAAGCACCCAACAGTTACACTTATTAAGTCGTTAGGTACAAACAACTAGTAAGTCTAATAACTCAGACTTACTAAGTCTAACAACTTAACATCTATTAAAATAATAGTAAAAGTTTAAAAAAATGTTTTATGCTCGTCCACAATTACCAATTACAACTACTAAATGCTGAAAGTGAAAGTGTCAGTCACTCAACCGTGTCCAGCGCTTTGAGAACCCACAGATGGTCTCCCGTCAGGCGCCTCTGTCCATGGACTTCTCCAGGCAAGAACACTGGAGTGAGTAGCCATTCCCATCTCTAAGGATCTTCTTGATCCGGGGATCAAACCCAGGTCTCCTGCATTGCAGGCAGATTCTGAACCATCTGAATCACCAGGGAAACCCTTGATTAATTGCTAATGAGCTGTAAATACACTATCTATTGCTTACTGTTTAATCAAAGAAGTGAGAAAATGCTAGAGAACAAGAAATCAAACAAGAGAAAATAATGCCTTAGTCATTAAATAAAATCAAAGACCTTCATTTGCCCTTCAAGGGTCATAGATAATTTTCTGAGCCCTATTCCTTGGAACTATGTTGTAGATACTGAAATCCCCACTGGGTGGAAAAGTTAAAATAATGATCAGAATGTAGCCTTGGTTTAGGCTGCCATAGTTCTGAGAACTGGCCTCAGAGAAAATGGAAATAACAGACCCTGGACCTAAAGATGAATTGTACTTAGAACAATCAATATGATGCTGATCAGACCACCGCAAGACCCATTTCAAGATGATTGCCAGAATTGACCGTGCTGTTCTACACTCAGCTCCCTCCTCTGCCTATACATCCCTGAAAGCCCTTGCCCTTGGATCAACAAAGCACATTTGATTCTTTGGGGCGTAAGTCCACCCTTTCCCCAGGATTGCCAGATTCCTCAATAAAGCTGTGTTTCCTTTTGGCCAATATTTGTCTCTCAGTGTTAGATTCTTGAGCAGCAAGTAGCTAAACTCGAGTTTGGCAGCATTCACCTCTTGGAAAGCACATGTTCTGGACCCCAGGTGCATCCATGTGTGGCTGAATGGGACCCGAAAGACTGCCCATGAGACTGTCTTTCCCAACGACTCTGTTCATTAAGAACTGTTTACACACCCGAGGAATGCTTTTACCTCTGTGGCATGATAAAGACCCTACCAAATTGGAAACTGGTTATTCTGGCTTCCCTCTGTCAACTCCGAACAGAGACCGTGAAGGAAATCTGCTGCTATGATCTGAAAGCGTGTGTTCTTTCACGATTCACCAGGGATCCAGGCTCCTGATGTATTGGTGTTGGGAGGTGCAAGCCTTAGGGGAGTGATTAGATCATGATGGTGGAACCCTCATGAATGGAGTTAGTGTACTTTTGAGAGAGACCCCACAGAGTTCCCTAGCCTCTCCCAGCGATGTGGAAACATGAGGAGTCTCTGATCAGAAGTGGTCCCTCAGCTGGCCATGCTGGTACCTTGATCTCAGACTTCCATCCTCCAGAACTGTGAGAAGCAAATTTCTATCATTTGTAACAGTTCATCCCTAGTGTATGGGATTTTGTGCCGGAAACTAACTTTGATGACAACCTGGTCTTGTACTCCAAGCTTCCACAACTGTTAAGCCACCCGACCTGTGATATTCTGTGTGACAGTTCAAAGTAATTAATATACCTTGAGTATCAAAGGCAGATCACCTTGCCACTTTGAAAAGGAAGTAGGAATATGAAAAGAACAGGCATGAACTGTTGTTATAACAAAGCCTTTATTAAAGCCCAGTGAAAATTATTACCACCTAGACAGGACTACTATGAGTTGAGAGAACATATGGATTTCCCTGCTAGGTAAGTCTCCTAACAGCTGAATAGCTCATCAAGAATAAGAGAAGGAAAAAAAGAAAGAAAGAAAGGTTGAAGATGAAAAAAGCCAATCATAGGCTGCATGAATAAGAATTGTATCCTATATTATTTCCTTGTTATTCTATAAGCTCTGGTAAATCTTTGAAAAAGCTCACCTTATCTTAAAGGTCTTATTGTGTGAATAATGTTTAACCATAGATTCCACTCCCATTGCATTGAGAGCTAAGATGCATGACATACATCTTCAGGAAATGCTTAGAAGTCTTCAGACGAATAAAAACTTTATGTGTCAAAATTTCTGAATATCCCTCTGGGTTTCCTGGAATGTTGTGGCATCTTGCATGACAATTGCTATGAGTTTTGCATGTCACCTTGTAATAATCTTCACCAAATGACTGGAGATTTGACTCCAGATAGCACTCTGCTTTAGCCTCTTCTGAATATTTCACCCAGAGTTGTCAGCCATAACAACAGCAATGTGGTGCCTATTTTTAGTAAATTCCAGTAATATAACGAGAAGAACATTTTTTAAACTCTAAGGTCCTGCCCTTTTATGCTTTTATAGGTTCTGTAATTGATTTGTTTATATTCCATTTTCTTGTTAATGGTTTAGAAATACAATGTATAATACCTAACACACTATCATCGTATTTAACTGCCTTTTTAATTTTTTTTTGTAGCAATATCTGGGATTTCCTAAGAGCAAGATGGGAATGCAAGTAGTTTATAATCAGTAGTGGTGAAGATGGATATTTACTAGAGTAAATAAAGAGACAGACAAGGAAACTAAAATGTTGAGATAAACTAGGGTTTAAGCCATTGCTTCAGACAGGCTATAAATGTGTTGTTATGGATTCACTACAGAAACAAAAGCAAACTGTTGCTTCTAATTTTTTCTTGACTTAATCACCCAAAAGCTTAGTAAGCTGTGTACCTAAATGGGAGACAGATTTTACAATTTGGGGATAACAGTTTATGTATCCCTTTGTATGTCTTTTGCAACTGAAAATATAGATGTGTCATTTTAATTGGGCTTCAGGCAGATGTAAATTCTTACTTTCTTTACAACTTGATTTTTTTTAAGAACCAGGTGGAATAGTTACCATCATTGCATGGATGCATTTTCAATTACTCGAGGGTTTATAATATTAAAGGGCCGCAATATGTCTTACTTATCTTTTCATCCTTCACTGGTCCATCCATAGTGCCTTAACCACAGTCCAGGGAATTTAATTAAATGTTCAGAGATGATTTTCCCTGTTTGCTCAGTTCTAAGATGCATGTATTTTCATATTTCAACACTGAATTAACTATAATTATGATAAGGTTTTCATCAAAGTATGTTAATAAATCAGTATATTTTCAGATTGATCATATCTCAGAATTGGAGAAGTATGAAATCTGGAAGGATAAAAGTTCTCTCAATTTATTCTTTCAGACATCACTCTACAACCTCAGGTCCAAGTTGAGACATTTCTTCTTTACAGTCAATAGCGTTAATATTTAGTTAGCCCTTTCCACTGAACCAGATTTGTTTTTGACTGAGAATTTTCTTCTCTGCAGTTGGAATATTGGGATGTGTAGGGATTGGGGATTTTGGTGGCTATTTGTTTTTTTTTTTTTAAGTTAAAAAAAAATACCTCTCATGGGACCAGATTTGGTGTATTTCTCTGTGTTTTGTTTTGTTTTTGTTTTCTTTTAAGAAGAACATCCTCCCGAGTTGGCATGCACTGACCCATTCGATGGTAGACCTCTTTGACCCTTGAGTTTTGATAGTCATTCGGATTCTCTGGGGCTTCCCACGTGTCACTGGTGGCACAGAGCACGCCTGCCAATGCAGGAGGCCTAAGAGACGTAAGAGATGTGTAGATCCTTGGGTCAGCACGGTCCCCTGGAGGAAGGCGTGGCAACCCACTCCAGCATTTTTGCCTGGAGGATCTCATGGCCAGAGGAGCCTGGCTGGCTACCATCCATAGGGTCACAAAGAGTCAGACAAGACTCAAGCGACTTAGCAAGCATGCTCACTGGATTCTTTGGAGACGTACCCCAGTGATTTTTCAAAATGTGTGCCAAGCTCAGCCAGATAGCACTCTCTCTGAGGCTGCAGTGCCAAGGGCAGGTCTCACTGAACAGCTGAGGGTCAAGTACTCCTGGAGCTGGACAAAGGAAGGCTCTTGCATTTTAGATTCAGAGGACTGTCCATCTACCACTCTGAGTCCTGGACTTTGTCGTGTCCTGTGCTGCCTCAAATAGGAAGCAACCAACAGCCTTGAAAGTACTTAAAGCATCTGTTTCGATATGTTGGTACTTACCTTTCCTTACCCACCACCTTTAGATTGTCAATATTCTCTTAGTCTTACTAAACCTATATTAAGTGTTAAAAGAAGAAACAAGTAGAAAATAAAATGATGCACACATATCAAAAGAATGGGCCTGATTCCCTCACCAAGTTGTGATTCTGCCATGATGATGCTTGTGAGTTACTTCTCTCCAGTCAGGCGGCTGTGGTTGCAATTACAGCTCTACCGTTTACCAACTGTGACCATAGCAAGTTACTCCATTACTGAACATCTTTGCATCTCAGTTTTAACATGTAGAATATTGAGCAACTCTTTTTTCACAGAGTCATTGTAAAGACCATAGAAGATGAAGAGAAGAGGGTGCAAAGTGTTTCACGAGACCAATGCATAACATACGCTTGATAAATAAACCACATGCAGCTCCTATTTTTATTGTTGTGTTTTAACTGATTGATCTCTTTCTACCAAATGTCTTGTCAGTAAGTTGCTGTCCAAAAAGAGCTCTAATTAAAAACAACTCAGCCAATAGCAGAGAGTAATTTTCTTTAGCTGATTGCAAGAATTAAGTTGTCACAAATCTCTCTATATTCACACAGAGATAATGAGAGTATGTAAATTAAGAGTTCAATTTATAATATAATACAATTTATCAAAAAGCCACCTTGGCATAAATACTAAGTGATATTCAAATGATTAGCTTACAGCATAATTAGAGATTTCATAAGTTGTTAACCTGTTCTTGATTTTTGCCTCTGCCTAAAATTCTCTTACTTCTACCTCTATTCCCCCATCCATTATTATGCACAATCACTGTGATTTATACACAAATCACACATCATTAATTTCCTCATCCATTCATTTATCCATTTAAATATCATGAGGTTATGTGACCTTTTCCTCCAGGTAATGGGTTTATTTATTCTTTAATCTCATAAAGAAGTTTCCCAGTTTTCAGTCTGTGGTCTGATGTCTAGCCTTTGTATTCACTACCAGACTTTGTTTATGCGGTGTTTGCATTACAGTGTTGCTTGCCTTCAAGGAAATTAAAATTACATGGACATTTACATGTCCTAAGTGCAGTACTGCTCAACTGAGATGCCTGACTGCAGTGTAACTGAACTCCGAGGCTTGCAGCGTTCTCTCTCCTACCTATTCTCATTGCCTTTTAAGTGCTCTTTATTTCTCCTCTGTATGAAATATTCTTTTGAAGGCATGCTACTTCTCTCTCCTTGAGTGCAACTTGAGATAGCAGGAAGTCTTACTCAGATGTGAGCAGCTGATCATTGGATCTATAACATGTTCTTTTTGAGAATATTTCACAAACAAGTCAAAAGATAAATTTTGGTTTAATATTAGAAAAATGGCATAAAATGCTAAATTTAACTAGAATAGATTTTTTTTAAGGTGGCCAAGTTCCTTTTAATCAATAGGCCTAAGTAGGGATTGAGGTATTGTTCATCAAATTTACTGAAGGTAAATTTGAGAGATAATTAAATTGGCAACAGCTGTAGCTAAGGCTGAGTGAACGACCATAAAGAAGGCTGAGCACCTAAGAATTAATCCTTTTGGAATATGATGTTGGAGAAGACTCTTGAGAGTCCCTTGGACTGCAAGGAGATCAAACCAGTTCATCCTAAAGGAAATCAGTCCTGAATAGTCACTGGAAGGACTGATGCTGAAGCTGACACTCAAGTATTTTGGTCATCTGATGCGCACATATGACTCATTGGAAAAGTCCCTAATGCTGGGAAAGATCGAGAGCAGAAGGAGAAAATGGTGTCAGAGGATTAGAAGACTGGACAGCATCACCAATGCAACGAACATGAACTTGGGAAAACTTCAGAAGATGATGAGGAACAGGGCGGCTTGACGTGCTGCAGTCCGTGGGGTCACCAAGAGTTGGACACGACTGGGCGACTGAACAATGACAACAATTGACATTAGCGATCTCCTGGCCAAATGGAATGTTCCCGTATCCCCCAGTCCACTCTAGAAACTTCCCTTAATACAATTGTATAATGCGGCATAGTTGTTTGCATGTGTGGTGTAGGTCCCGTCATTTTATGGCAAGTAGATGGGAAAACATGGAAGCAGTAGCAGACTCTATTTTCTTGGGCTCCAAAATCACTGCAGATGGTGACTGCAGCCATAAAATCAAAAGACACTTGCTCCTTGGAAGGAAAGCTATGACAAAGCTAGACATCATATTAAAAGCAGAGCCATTACTTTGCCAAGAAAAGGTCTATACTGTCGAAGCAATGATTTTTCCTGTAGTCATTTCTGGATGTGAGAGTTTGATCACAAGGAAGGCTGAGTGCTGAAGAACTGATGCTCTCAGATTGTGGTGTTAGAGAAGATTATTGAGAGTCCCTTGGCCAGCAAAGGGATCAAACAAGTCCATCCTAAAAGAAATCAACCCTGAATATTCATTGGAAGGACTGATGCTGAAGCTCCACCAATACTTTGGCCACCTGATGCAAAGAGCTGACTCGTTAGAAAAGACCCTGATACTGGGAAAGATTGAAGGCGAGAGGAGAAGGGGATGACAGGATGACTTGGTTGGATGGCATCACTGATCCATCACTGATTCATTCATTTAAGCAGGCTTCAGAAGATGGTGAAGGACAGGGAAGCCTGGCGGGCTGCAGTCTATGGGGTGGTAAAGAGTTGGACCCGACTGGGTGACTGAACAACAACAGCAACAGCTCAGGTGCCTGCTTTCTTAGAGGTGATCAGAGATAGGAGGAAAACATTTTAAGTTGGAAGTAGTAAGGAGCTTGACCTGTGTCCAAGCTGGGATGCATGTAGTGAATAAAGGAAATGACAACCACAGGTCAAGGTCAGGATGGCTCAAGACAGGGAAGGTGATGATATAATTTTTGTCAACTGCACTCACTGTCCCAAGGAAACAACTGCAGGCATACCAACCTAAGACACTACGAAGAACTACCTTAGAGTTTGCTTTACCCTGAAGTACAAATCAGAGACAAAAGGAGTGAAAAATTTTGACTTGAAAATGAATGAATCTTTGTTTTTCTTTCTTTTTGTTTAAGAGAAATATTATGGATTTCCTCATGCTCATCAAATAATCTGCTTCATTATTCTTTTCCTGAGTGCCATGCACTTTGAGATTTTCCTGCATTTGATCGTTACTCTTGAAGGTGAAATTTAATCATTCACTCATTGGGACAACGTTCATTGCTCTCCGACAACGTGCCAAGGATATCTCTAGGTGGTGGGGATAAAAAGATAAATTGGGCATGGTCTCTGACTTCCAGAACCAACCACTCAGACTGGTGAGTTAGTCACGTTAAAAAAAAAAAATATGAACAGCGTAGCAATATAGCATGATAAGTGGTATAATTGAACTATGAAGAAAAATGGAACTTCTAAACAACCAATTCTTCACCAATGAGCTATTTCTTAAGAAAAAATGTTGCTTGAAATAGATATTCAAATCTGACTTGCTGAAGAAGTTCTGAAGCCAGGAAATATAAAACCATCTTATTTTTCTGGAAGCCCAAGCTGTTTACTGTTAAGAAATTTTTATACTTTTTTAAAGATAGAATCACCTTCCCATTACAGTAGTGACTTCGTTAGAGTAAAAGAAATCAAACCTACCTGAGGTTAAATTCAATTTGTTTTCTGTAATAATTCACAATTATTAGTTATTATTTTTCCAGCTACATGAAATGAAACTATCTTTTAAAACTCTCTATCGGATGTGTCTCTTTAATAACTTTCTAAAGATGCTATAAAATTGTTTCCAAGTCAAAAAACTCTTCCAAAATTCAAGGGCTATAATTTCCAAATTTCTAAAATTGAGGATAGTAAGAAATAAGAAAAGTCTTGGCAATGTTATTGAAGTAATACAAGAAGAAAAAAAATTAAACCTAAAGATAAAAGTCAGTTAAGGATATTTTTAGAATCCATAGACTTAGCACCTTTAAAGGAGTCATTAACATTTAATATTGTTGAAGCAAATTAGGAATTGACATCTCAAATAGTCAGCTTCTGGGTACATGAGCACAGATTGAACTGACAAAATACTGCTTTGATTTCTAATGAAGAGTACATATTTTGTGGTCTTTTTCGGTTCCTTTTGTTAATTTAAAACATTCAGACTGAATTCAGACAGTTCGGACTCAATTTATGACAGTTGTCACTGATTTAAAGTTTTCATATTAAAAATCTGAGTATCCACTTAACTCACTTTGAAAGTTTTCTGAATGATGTTGATGTTTCTGCAACTTGCTTGAGTCATTAAACCTCAGAGTAAAACCAAGATGATTTATGCAAACAAAGGAAAACATTTTCTTAATGACACCCCCAAACCTTATTCAGTTGAAATTGTGTTTAAGATTAAATAATGGGTGCTTTATTTGGATTAATTAGCAAGAAGATCACAGTAGTCAATAGGTAACTGAAAGACACCATCTGTTCCCTTTTCCAGTTGTGTCTGTGGGCTTTGCATTGGTGTACCAGGAAACATGCGAGAATTAATTAGGCAGCAAACGAAATCTTCTCACAGATGGCACCCATTTGCTTTTTGCAAACGCATACAAGCAAATGTGTGTGCTTTTGCTTTGATCTTGTTTGCCTCCTTCAAAGTTTTGAAGGATCAGTGGAATTTGACCATGAGTTGCTTATTTGGAAAAAGTAATAAAGAAAAAAATGTAGAAAAATAATGTGGAGTTTAGCATTGAAAGAAAATGCCTGAATGCAAGCAACATCATGCAATCTTCACAAAGGCCTGAAGAGTTTAGATCAAGTGGCTTGTTTTCAATCCCAAGATTGGTGTTGTTTGCCTTTCATTTTTATTGCATAGCTTTTACTGTACAGTAAGAATTGTGTACACTAAGTTCTCTAATCTCTTTGCATATCAATAGAGAGATCTGATTTGCTCCATAAAAGTTGTCTTCAAAGGTTGTGGTGATTTAATTTAGAAAACACCTCTTTAAATGTAGGTCTAGATCTCTGTGAATCACTGAAGAAAATAATGAGACCTGAAATTAGTTTTATTTTAGAAGATGCTTCTTCAAAGGCACAAGCCTGTGGCTTAAATAAAAATGTATTTTTCTATCAGTTATTCCCATTGGGACAACACTGTCACCTGATCATATTTCTCTTTCTGTTATTTCCCCATCGAACTTCTGGAAATAGTTCTCTAAACTCTCCTGTTCAACTCATGCTATCTCAGTTATTCCTTAACCTACTAAAACTGGGCTTAGGGCCACCCTACTCCGTTGAACTACTGTTTCAAAAGTCATGAATGATTTCTTAAACTTTAAATGCCATGATTTCCCTCAGTAGCATTTTAACATGTTTCTCTTAGTCTTTCACTAACTTAAAGACATTAGTGTCTTCTACTGTGTATTTCAACCAACCCTGCTGGTCTTTCTGCATTTCTATTGGTTCTGCTTCTTTCAAAAGGTCCTTTGATGTATATACTTCATAGAAATTTTATCACTTGCCCCATAACAGGCAGAATTTTAAAGATGTCCTCCAAAGATTCCTGTCTTCTGACAACTCAGTCAAATATTATTCTACATACTGCTGTAAAGAGAGTTTGTAGAAGTAAGGTGACTAATATAATAAAATAGATTCTCCTGGACTATCTGGGTGAGACTGATGTAATTGCATAAATTCTTAAAAATGGCAGAGGAAGATGGAAGATTTATTTAGAGAGACATGATGCAAGGGAGATGCAGTGTTTCAGGGGAAGTCAGATAGATCCCAGTCAAGATTCCATGTCATTTCTTGCCTTGAGATCTAGGAATCATAGTGCCAAGACCTTTAGGAGTTAGAGAATCCCTGACTCTCAGACAAAGAGAGAGAGAAACCTCAGCCTTACAATGGTGAGGAACTGGATTCTACTAACAATGAATGAGCTGACAAATGAATTCTTTCCAGAACCTTTCTCTCTCAATAAAAACCCAGAGTGTCAGCAAACTGATTTCCACCTTGTACAACCCAGAATCCATCTGGCCTTCTGATCTTTGGTGCTGTAAGATAATAAATCTGTGTTGTTTTGAGCCACTAACTTTGTGGCAACTTGTTATGGCAATGATAGACATGTAATAGTTCCCCTTGACTTGAGATGTGTACTCCCTGACTTTTCGGAAAATCCCGACCAAGGAATTGAACCCAGGTCTCCTGCGTTGAAGGCAGATTCTTTACCAACTGAGCTACAAGGGAAGTTTTGTTCAATTCTTGGATTAGATCTCCTGACACTTTCCTGAGTTGAATGGATGTAACTTTTGCACTGACCTTTAGCAAACCCCATGTCCAAGGTCAGGGGCGGCAGCCGAGAGGAGCTACCCCATGTCCAAGATAAGGAGCAGCGGCTGTGCTTTGCTGGAGCAGACATGAAGAGATACCCCACGTTCAAGGTAACAGAAACCCAAGTAAGATGGTAGGTGCTGAGAGAGGGGATCAGGGGCAGACAGACTGAAACCACAATCACAGACAACTACCCAATCTGATCACATGGACCACAGCCTTGTCTAACTCAATGAAACTAAGCCATGCTGTGAGGAGCCACCCGAGAAAGATGGGATATGGTGGAGAGATGGAGAAGGGAATGGAAAACCACTTCAGTATTCTTGCCTTGAGAACCCCATGAACAGTAGGAAAAGGCAAAAAGATAGGACACTGAAA
The DNA here is from genome assembly GCA_007570785.1 of Antilocapra americana. NCBI lineage: Eukaryota > Metazoa > Chordata > Mammalia > Artiodactyla > Antilocapridae > Antilocapra > Antilocapra americana. The sequence continues at coordinate 3,693,512 of ML664173.1, read as the reverse complement.
GATGGACTCCCTGGGTCAGTAGGTGCTCAATATGCTACTAGAGATTAGTGGAGAAATAACTCCAGAAAGAATGAAGGGATGGACCCAAAGCAAAAACAACACCCAATTGTGAGTGGGACTGGTGATAGAACCAAGGTCCAATGCTGTAAAGAGCAATATTGCATAAGAACCTGGAATGTTGGGTCCATGAATCAAGGCAAATTAGAAGTGGTCAAACAGGAGATGGCAAGAGTGAAGGTCGACATTCTAGGAATCAGCGAACTAAGATGGACTGGAATGGGTGAATTTAACTCAGATGACCATTATATCTACTACTGTGGGCAGAAATCCCTTAGAAGAAATGGAGCAGCCATTATAGCCAACGAAAGAATCTGAAATGCAGTGCTTGGATGCAATCTCAAAAACAATAGAATGATCTCTGTTCATTTCCAGGGTAAACAATTCAATGTCACAGTAATCCAGTCTATGCACCAACCAGTAATGCTGAAGAAGCTGAAGTGGTATGGTTGAATGAAGACCTACAAGACCTTCTAGAACCAACATCCAAGAACAATGTCCTTTTCATTATAGTGGACTGGAATGTGAAAATAGGCAGTCAAGAAACACCTAGAGTAACAGGCAAATTCAGCCTTGGCATACAGAATGAAGCAGGGCAAAGGCTAATAGAGTTTTGCCAAGAGAATGCACTGGTCATAGTAAACACCCTCTTCCAACAACACAAGCGAAGACTTTACACATGGACATCATCAGATGGTCAACACTGAAATCAGATTGATTATATTCTTTGCAGCCAAAGATGGAGAAGCTCTATACAATCATCAAAAACAAGACCGGGAGCTGACTGTGGCTCAGGTCATGAAATCCTTATTGCCAAATTCATACTTAAATTGAAGAAAGTGGGGAAAACCACAAGACCATTCAGGTATGACCTAAATCAAATCTCTTGTGACTATACAGTGGAAATGAGAGATAGATTTAAGGGACTAGATCTGATAGAGTGCCTGATGAACTATGGATAGAGGTTTGTGACATTGTACAGGAGACAGGAATCAAGATCATCCCCATGGAAAAAAAAATGCAAAAAGGCAAAATGGCTATCTGAGGAGGCCTTACAAATAACTATGAAAAGAAGAGAGGTGAAAGGCAAAGGAGAAAAGGAAAGATATTCCCATTTGAATGCAGAGTTCCAAAGAATAGTAAGGAGAGATAAGAAAACCTTCCTCAGTGATCAATGCAAAGAAATAGCAGAAAACAATAGAATGGTAAAGATTAGAGATCTCCTCAAGAAAATTAGAGATACCAAGGGAACATTTCATGCAAAGATGGGCTTGATAAGGGACAGAAATGGTATAGATCTAACAGAAGCAGAAGATAGTAAGAAGAGGTGGCAAGAATACACAGAAGAACTGTACAAAAAAGATTTTCACGACTCAGATAATCATGATGGTGTGATCACTCACACTCAGCTAGAGCTGGACATCCTGGAATGTGAAGTCAAGTGGGCCTTAGGAAGCATCACTACAAACAAAGCTAGTGGAGGTGATGGAATTCCAGTTGAGCTGTTTCAAATCCTAAAAGATGATGCTGTGAAAGTATTGGACTCAATATACCAGAAAATTTGGAAAACTCAGCAATGGCCACAGGACTGGAAAAGGTCAGTTTTCATTCTAATCCCAAAGAAAGGCTATGCCAAAGAATGCTCAAACTACCACACAATTGTACTCATCTCACATACTAGTAAAGTAATGCTCAAAATTCTCCAAGCCAGGCTTCAGCAATACGTGAAGAGTGAACTTCCAGATGTTCAAGCTGGATTTAGAAAAGGCAGCAGAACCAGAGATCAAATTTCCAACATCTGCTGGATCATCAAAAGAGCAAGAGAGTTCCAGAAAACATCTATTTCTGCTTTATTGACTATGCCAAAGCCTTTGACTGTGTGGATCACAATAAACTGTGGAAATTCTGAAAGAGATGGGCATACCAGACCACCTGACCTACCTCTTGAGAAACCTGTATGCAGGTCAGGAATCAACAGCTGGAATTGGACATGGAACAACAGACCGGTTCCAAATAGGAAAAGGAGTACCTCAAGGCTGTATATTGTCACTCTGATTATTTAACTTATATCCAGAGTACATCATGAGAAACACCGGGTTGGAGGAAGCACAAGCTGGAATTAAGATTGCTGGGAGAAATATCAAAAACCTCAGATATGCAAATGACACCACCCTTATGGCAGAAACTGAAGAACTAAAGAGCTTCTTGATGAAAGTGAAAGAGGAGAGTGGAAAAGTTGGCTTAAAGCTCAACATTCAGAAAATTAAGATCAGGGCATCCAGTCCCATCACTTCATGGCAAATAGATGGGGAAACAGTGGAAACAGTGGCTGACTTTATTTGGGGGGGCTCCAAAATCACTGCAGATGGTTATTGCAGCCATGAAATTAAAAGACATTTATCCTTGGAAGGAAAGTTATGACCAACCTAGACAGCGTATTTAAAACCAGAGACATTACTTTGCCAAGGAAGGTCTGTCTAGTCAAAGCTATGGTTTTTCCTGTGGTCATGTATGGATTTGAGAGTTGGACTATAACAAAAGCTGAGCACAGAATTGATGCTTTTGAACTGGGGTGTTGGAGAAGACTCTTGAGAGTCCCTTGGACTGCAAGGAGATCCAACCAGTTCATCCTAAAGGAGATCAGTCCTAGGTGCTCATTGGAAGGACTGATGCTGAAGCTGAAACTCCAACACTTTGGCCACCTGATGTGAAGAGCTGACTCATTTGAAAAGACCCTGATGTTGTGAAAGATTGAGGGCCGGAGGAGAAGGGGACCACAGATGATGAGATGGTTGGATGGCATCACTGACTCAATGGATATGGGTTTGGGGAGACTCCGGGAGTTGGTGATGGACAGAGAGGCCTGGCATGTTGTGGTTCATGGGGTCGCAAAGGGTCAGACGCAACCGAGTGACTGAACTGAACTGAACTGAACATAAGATATGAAAGTCAAAACAGATTAAAAATGTAATACCACTCACCACATTCCTGGAAGATTTTAAAATTTTGCAACAAGTTCATCAATGTGTGTCATTTTCTTCTTCTCTCCCTCTTCTATGTCTCCTGAAGTAGTAAGTATTGTGGACAAAATATGAAAAGGAGTAAATAATGCCCATATTTGTTAACTGCAGGAGCTAACTTTTATGAGAGGAGCACTATAAATAAAATAGCCTTTAATAATTCCACCAAGGCAGCAATACATCCCTTATAATTTCCTAATGATATTGCATCCCAACATCATTGACAGTCCCTCAAAAGAGGCATACACTAAATCATGTTTTCAATATTCTTCTGCAGTACCATCCTAAGATGCAATGGATTAAAATAAAAAAGCTAAAATTCCTAGAGCAATGCTTTGAAACATTGTGGACAGTAATGTGACTATTTAATTAAGGTCATTGACCAGTTAATTATCAAGAATATTTTTTCTATTTGATCTAATGGCTGCTCAGTATTCTTTCTCATTTCATCACTGAACTTGTCTCATCAATTAATCCCTGTTATTGGAGTATGAAGAATAAATCTGACTAATCCCAGTTAGGCTTTTCAAACTGAATAATATGTCAATCCAGTTATTACAATCACACTCATGTGAAGTACTGCAGCAATTTACACTGTCCAGTAAAGAATATCTAATAAATTGGAATTTGGTCAATTGCATCAGAGTTTATCAAGAAAAATAAAGATTTTCTAAGTATCATGTTTTAAAATAAATGCCTTTTGTGGCGTTTATTTTACCAACAAGAGATTGAGTGACATATACTTAGAAAATAGTTGTAAATTTTTTAAATATCGTAAGTAGTACAAAACAGTCATTATCCTAGACACTTATGTCACAATGCCATTAAAACATGTTCAGTAATGTCCTCCTTGATATCTGGGGTCAGTGTATAGACACCCTTAGCTCCAGGGGAAATTTGCACTATCATTCACCTTGGATTATTGCCAAAATACTGTCTCATGTAATGATTCATTCTTTTGATACCTCTGTCTCTTTCTTTCCCTCTCTTTGCTACATTCTCTCTCCCTCCATCTTTTCAACTCAAAAAAAAAAAAAAAAAACAGATAGCCAAAATTGTGTGGTATGCTTTTAAGAACTTGTAACCAGTTGTATGACTTCAATGTTTTTTTTCAAATTTTATAGCTAGGGAAAGAACACTTATTCCCTCATTATCACCAGATTAAGGAAAAGTGAAAAATAACCCTGACAATAAAAGTTCTGCCATTTTATTTATATTAGCATTTTAAATCTCATTTATCTACATTTTCATACTCCAGTTTGAAATACCATCACAACAGGGCACACATTGAGTGCCCATATTAGAAACAAATAAACAGATTAAATTATGGTCCTTAAATCTACTGAGACTTCTTTCCAAACCATATTAATAAAAAGACAATATGCAGCTGCTTAAACTGATATTCTTATCTTTTCCTCCATGATGATAACATCTATAGTTTGCTTATTCACTATTATATTGAGCACAGAGCTTGGCATATATAAGCACTCAATAAATAAGTTACTTGGATGATGACTAAGTAAATATAATCTACTGATCAGTTTTTATATTATATTAATGCATCACATGTGTTGAGATTATATAAACTTCTAACCATTGCCTCCTTCAATAGACTTTAAGGAGGGTCCTAGAATGTAAGAAGCACATTTTATTTATCACTTTTAAAAGATATTTTGATGTGGACCATTCTGAAAGTCTTAATGAATTTGTGATAGCATTACTCCTGTTTTAGGTTCTGGTTTTTTGGCCTAGAGTCAGGTCAGATCTTAGCTCCCGACCAGAGTTGGAACTCACACTCCCTGCATTGGAAAGCAAAATCTTAACCACTGGCTCCCCAGGGAAGTCCCAAGAAGCAAATTTTATTTCTATTTGTGTTCTAAAGGCCTTGTACCTTGGAAATACACAATAACCGCTGGTTAAATAAATGGTGATTTTCAACAAACATAACTGACCAAGTGATAACAGACATACATACAATGACAGATACCATGGTAGAAAGTGAGGAAAAAGCCTGTGGCGTCCTGAGCCTTACATGATGCATGTTGGTGTGTTATCTATGTGTCCTGATAGGCCTCGATACATGAACATTTTAATGGATGTGCACATGTGCCAATATATGCACAACCTGGTCCTCTGTTTGATAAATGAGCAAGTCAACTTTCTAGAATAGGTTTTGTTATAATCCTGAAAAAAATGAAATAAATACAATGGTGTGCTACACTCTGCCACTGTATACCCTGAAAACAAACAAGCAAATGAAACCCACAAAATTATTATGTACCTGTCTCCTTGCAATAGCCTTTTCAAGGAGACATGGTGTTAACTTCTCTTTGAAATTCCAGTTCCAGGTTTTGTGTGACTGTATACTTTACAAATAAACATTAGGGATATAAAGTGAATTATGATACAGAAAGGCTTTCCAGAGGTAGTCAGTTTAATGATGGATTGAGCACTGGAAAGTACATTATGCTTCTCATGTTTACAAAGTGTAAGACCTATTTGGTAAAGAGCGAAACTGACATTCAGTGATTTGCGAATGGTTTTAGCTAATGCTATGGTATCATTATTATAATAGTAAATATTTGTAAGCAGTTGAAGTAACCAAAATGATATCTTGGTTACAAATAAGCTATATAATCCATATAATTAAACATAATTTATTTATATAAGTGAAAATACTGTTATAAATATGTTTTGATATGTTGATTAGTATAAAAATGCCACCTATAAAACTATATTGTATAATCTTTTTGCTTCCAAGTACATAGTAACAAAAATATGTATAAGAACATACACAAAATCATTAAATAGTAATTGTGCTCAATCCTGTCTGGCTCTGTGACCCCATGAACTGGGGCAGCCCGGCTCCTCTGTCTGGGATTTTACAGGCAAGAATACTGGAATAGGATGCTGCTCCAGGGGATCTTCCTGGCCCAGGGATTGAGTCTGCATCTCTTGGGTCTTCTACATTGCCAGGCAAATTCTTTACCACTAGCTCCACCTGGGAAGCCCTTAAATAATAACTGCCTCTGACTGATTATCTGTATTTTTAATATTTTCAAAATTAGCATGTTTTTGTATGTGGTTAAATACAAGTATTTAAAAAATAAAATGCAATTTTTTAGAGCAGATTTGAAGTATCTTGCAAAAGACATAGAGTAAAATTAAAAACCATCAATGTAACTACCCAGAATAAACATAATGGGTCACACACATACCTCCAATCTTTCTATTGTTAAATATATATATATATATAAACATAGTGAGATGATACATTATTCCAGATTATAGCTATTTTATAAACATTTGTCTCAAATAATGTCCCAAAATATAAGACTTATTGAAAACATGATTTTTACCAACTGTATAGTATTTTTGCATCATTTTACAAATCCTTAAGTAACTCTAGGGCTAGATATTTTCATTGCTTCCAGGTTTCCACTACCATAAAAAAAAATATTAAAACGGCTAGAAACATGCTTCCCAATGATCACTGCAGCGCTGTCTGCAACAGCCAAGACATGGAACAACGTGGATATCAGTCCACAAAATGGGTGAAGAAAATGTGGCACATTTATACAATGGCGTGTTGCTCAGCCATCAGAAAGAACGAGATAATGTCATTGGCAGCCACATGATGAAGCTGATTATCATACCAAGTGAAATAGGTCAGGAAAAGAAAGACAAGTGCCATGTGATATCACCTTTATGTCAAATTTTTAAAAAAAGATATGAATGTAATTATTGATAAAACAGAAACAGACTCACAGACTTAGACGGTAAATTTATGGTTATGGGGGGGAAGGACAGCAGGGAGGTAGAGATTGGGAGTTTGGGATTGACATGTAAACACTGCTTTTTAAAAATAGGCAACCAACAGTGACCTACTGTAAAAATAAATAAATGAATAGGAAAATATTAAAATGAGACTTGTTGTAATAATAAATACTTTGTTGCTAATATAGTCTCAAAATAAGTACCCAGATGGGGTTTTGTTAGCTCAAAGAACAAGGCTTTAGATTCGTATTAGCAAATCACTCAACAGAGCACTTGCCCTGCACAGCAGGAAAGAAACCATGACCATGCTTTTTAATCTGCATTTTAAAAATCCTTAAAAGCATTTTTACATAAATATACCTTAGCTGGACTTATAAAATATGAATTTAGTGGGCCTTTCACCTATTTCATAACCGCAATCTGCAACCACCATTAGAACTTTCTTAAGCATTTAGAATTTTTCTTAAGCCATGAAATTAAAAGACGCTTACTCCTTAGAAGAAAAGTTATGACCAACCTAGACAGCATATTAAAGTTATTTTGCTAACAAAGGTCTGTCTAGTCAAAGCTATGGTTTTTCCAGTAGTCATGTATGGATATGAGAGTTGGACAGTGAAGAAAGCTGAGCATTGAAGAATGGATGCTTTTGAACTGTGGTGTTGGAGAAGACTCTTGAGAGTCCCTTGGACTGCAAGGAGATACAACCAGTCCATCCTAAAGGAGATCAGTCCTGAATATTCACTGGAAGGACTGATGTTGAAGCTGAAACTCCAATACTTTGGCCACCTGATGGGAAGAACTGACTCACTGAAAAAGACCCTGATGCTGGGAAGGATTGAGGACAGGAGGAGAAGGGGAGGACAGAGGATGAGATGGCTGGATGGCATCACCAACTCAGTGGACATGGGTTTGGGTGGACTCCAGGAGTTGGTGATGGACAGGGAGGCCTGGCGTGCTACAGTCCATGGGGCTGCATCGAGTAGGACACAACTGAGCAACTCAACAGAATTGAAGCATTTATTCAATAATTTTCCATGTAAATGATGCACTTATTTGTATTATGTAGTTGTGATGTGCACATGTGTGTATGTGTGCATGTATGTTAGACATGCAGGCCCACACCAGCATGTACACTGTTACATGTATGTTTGTGTGCATGTATGTTAGACAAGCATGTACACTGTCACATACGTCTGTGTGTGTGTCTGTCTCTTTTACAGAGGGAAGCATGTGACCTCTTATTCTGAACTTTCTTCTCAGTTAATAATAGTATTGCCTCTCCCTCTATATCAGCATGTGGATCTACCTCATTCTTTTAATGATTCTTTAATGTCACTTAGTGTTTCAATCTTTTTTATGCTATGAAGTATTTCATGGTATGGATGTAGATTATTTAACAGTTTCTTATTTATGAACATTTAGGATTCTTCTAGAAATTATTTTAATGCATATAAGAAAATACACAAAAAAAGGAAGCAAATTTTATTTTGCTTGACTTGGCAATGGAATATGTTCAGTTTTATTGGTCATAGAATCCTTTCATGTGTGCATTAATTGCTGGTTCTTGTATATTTCCATTTTTATTAAGCTATTAATCTTTTCCTTGATTTTATGAGTTCTGTTTATACTTGGAATAACTTTTTGACACATAACTAAAATATATCTTGTCATTCCTTGTTTTTGTTTTTTAATGTATGTTTTAATTTTTTCCCAATCATATTAATCTTTTCTATTAAGACTTTTGGGTTTTACTGCACATATAAAACTTTCTCTAAGCAAATTATGTTGTCATCTATATTTTCTTGAAGTTCTATTATAAATGACTTAAATATTTAACTAAATTTGTTTGTAAAGGAACTTTTTAAAGCTTCCATATCATAATACAGAAAATATTTAAACTGAAGTAAATAATAGATTTCATTTTATAAAAGACAACACAGAGACAGTGCCATTTCTCTGTTGTCTGATGGGAAGGGTTGTTTCAATCTGCTCTTCATTGCTGATGTCAAAAAAAAAAGGATAGATGTAGTCATTAAAATGGTCATGCAATTTTTAATGGGGTAGCCTATAGTCATGTCCAAATGCCAGCTGAAGTAATTGCATTTCGCTTATAAGCAGTTGACAGTCTAATTTCAATCAGAATGGCACAAATGGACTGATGCCAACCTGAGGGTCTGAAACCTGTTCAGGTCACTAGCCGGCAAGTGAGGCTCGTAGCTGCGGACAAGCTTGAGGCAGCGTGAGTTTTAGGCCGTTTCTAGTGACCAGAACCCGTGACTTGTTTCCAAGACAGACAGATATGAGAAAGAGAGAAGTAAGGGAAGGTGAGGAGGAAACTGATAGAGTACCCAGAATATAGTGGGGCTCCCCCCGTGACCCAGAGGTGAGGAATCCACATGCCAGGCAGGGTACCTGGGTTCAATCCCTGGATCAGGAAGGTCCCCTGGAGCAGGGCATGGCAACCCACTCCAGTGTCCTTGCCTGGACAGTCTCACGGACAGAGGAGCTTAGCGGGCTCCAGTCCATAGAGTCCCAAAGAGTCAGACACGACTGAAGCGACTTAGCATGCACACACACTCACAAAATACAACAGCGTCGTTTATAAGGTCTATTTCATGCCAGACTTGATTCTGAGTTCTTTACACAGAAATCCCATAACAGCCCGTGTTGTGATTCTCATGAAACAGTTGAGGAAAAGCGATATGATAAGTGGTCAGGAAAGTGAGATGGCCACCCACCTCATACAGTCACTTAGGGGCAGGTTTGGCATTTGATTCCAGATATTCAGACTTTAAGCTCTGTCACCCTCCACTGAGATAAATTTTCTTGAAAGTCTCATTTCTCCCCATTCTGAACAGCATTCTCAGAAGGAAGTTCTTGAGAGTTGGTTTTTAATTTCCCAATCTCCTCCTTGTTTACTGTTTTCATTATTCGATAATTAAATGAGTTAATGTTTATAAAGTACTTATGACAATGCTTGGCACATAATAAGCAGCATATAAATTTTATTAATGAATAAAATAAAGAAGCTCAATTATCTTCATTGAATGCTCATTGTGGTGCAGGCACTCTGCCAGATACTGGAAATACAAAGTTGAACAAGGGATATAAAATCACCGTTCCCTTTGACCAACAGTCAAATGGGGATGGGGAGACAAATTACAATTTCACAATTTCATGACTCTTGTGGAAAGTGCATATACAGAAGTATGATGTGTCTTGAGAGCACCCAGGTTAAGAAGATCTGTAGGTTCTAACCATTGATCTGAGAACCAAGTGATGATAAGAAGGTAGGCAAAAAGAAAGCTGGGGAGAGAGCCTTCTAGAAAGAGGGGAACTCAGCTGCAAAACCTGAGGCAGGAAGGAGACCAACCACGAAAGTTCAGTTCATATTGAACAAAAACAAGAGGGGAACTTTCAAGGGAGACCTCAGCTTTCCACAGGGTCTGCCTCTGCACACACCTCAGCTTTTATTTCAGCTCACCCGCTGCTGGGGACCACCCACTCCCTCTCTCACCACCCTCCTTGCAACAGCTCCTTCCTGGTGCGCCAGGTGGAATTCTGACCACACCTTCTCTCCCTCTACCCGTCGGGCATCCCCAGGTTCCATTTCAGCCCCTCCCCGACACAGTAGACGTGACCCAGTTGAGCTTGTCTGGAATCAGTCCTTCACTTCCATCTGTTTCCTGGTGACTCCCAAATCTGCACATACTTAGTTTTCTGCACCCATTTCAGAAACTTTATATACCCAGCTCCCTAATGCGCGGTGTCACCTGTGTCTCCTGAGCCTGCGCCGTCTGTGTGTTCAAACCTAAGCTCCCTCTGCCCTGCCGGACTTCCTCCTCTCTGTTTTGGTGTTTCGTAAGTGACGCCACCGATTATCAGCTGCATAAGCCAAGCCAGGAGGAGAAGGGGACGACGGAGGGTGAGATGGCTGGATGGCATCCCTGACTCGATAGACAAGAATTTGACCAAGCCCTGGGAGCTGGTGAAGGACAGGGAGGCCTGGTGTGCCACAGTCCATGGGGTCGCAAAGAGTCAGACACGACTTAATGACTCAACAACAACAACAAAGCCAAACACCTAGAAACCGTCTCTCACGTCTTTCTCTCCCGTATGGGTTACCAGTCACCAAACACCATTGCCTCTACTTTCTTCATATTTTCAGAACCTCCTAACTTCTGTCTATGCCCCTTATTTCAAGCTTTCCTTATTTTTTTCTTTTTTTGGCCTGAATTGTGTATTGGCCGTCTAAATTCTTTCCCTCTCACCTCCTTCATCTCGATCTATCTCTCACATCGTTGCTGGAATGATCTTCCAGACCTGTAATAAGTTCACACATTCCCTTCCTCTTTAGAAACCCTTCTGGGACTCTATTGACTGCAAAAGCCAATCAGAACATAGGGCCCCATGCTGAGGTTCCACGTGGAAGGCGCTGTTTCCCTCTCTGGCCACTGTTCCCCTTTGTTGATTCTCATCTGGCACAAAACTTCGCGCTGGTTCTAAACCCAGGCATGGCCTTCCCCCTCGAGCCTTTTGTAAGCTTCCCTGTCCTATCTCTGAATGTTCTCTAGGCTAACCCCTTCCATCTCAGTAGAGCTGCTGCGATCCTGTCCTGGAGCAGGGCTTCATTCTTCACTGGAGGCTCTGCATCTTCACTCTAGCAAGGCTGCCGTGACGATGCTCTGGGTCCTCAAGTAATGAGGACAGCTCTGACCCAGATCCAGCAGTCCACATGACTCTGTGTTTCCCTTCCACAGCAGACCAAGGCAGGTGTTAGCAGTTGTCCTTGGGGAAGAACTGAGAAATTGTGTTCACTTGCCATTGTGTTGCAAGGTCACCGGTCCTTCTGGATACTTCTCCAGCACCAATTCCTCGGTGAGGTCTGGGTTGGACAACTGTCTCATAAGTTGAAAAGTGTGAAATACATGGAGCTATAGCATTTCTAACATGTTAAAAAGACAGGCAGTGTTATTAACATTTTACAAATAAGAGAAGCAAGACTCAGTGAGGTTATATAATCTGCCCTTATATAATCTGCCCATGTAACAAAGCATATAGACAGTGGCACTGTTAGAAATAAGGTCTATCCTTAGGGACAGTTCATTCCCCTTCCGCCATTCAATTTAGGCCCCATATAAGCAACATAATCTGACTCAAAAAAATACCTTTACCTTTAGTATTTCATCCATATTCCCTACAGGTCTAAACCTGTCCCCTTTTATTAGCATAGAAAGATTGTTTTGGTTCAAACTCCTGCTTTATTCCTAATTAGTTTTCTATCTTAGAGTAAATCATCTTTCTATAGATGTTTCACTTACAAAATACCAATATCAACAGTGCCTATATAATAGAGTCGATATGAAGACTAAATGAGCTAAAGTATATAAAGGACTTAACAGGATAGGGGCTTGTAATAGCCTCGTTAAATGTAAGCTAGCATCAATGTCACCAAATTATTATTGAATTATTATGTGTTATTACTGATTAAATAATATATGTAAAGCAATTAACACATCTGGAACAAAAGCATTATCCATTGTCATATGATTTTAGTATTAGGAATCCATTAATAATATATTTGTTTTTCATGTTTGAGGAATGTGCAGTGCATTAAGATAGCTCCAGTCCTACCCAGAGTTTTAAAAAAACGTTCATATTTGACAGTTCTCTAAGGTATACAGCCCCTGGAGGAGGGAATGGTAACCCACTCTGGTATTCTTGCCTGGAGAATTCCATGGACAGAGGAGCCTGGAGGAATAAAGCCCACGGGGTGGCAAAGAGTGGGACACGACTGAGCAACACACACACACACACACACAAGGTATAGGACAGTTGTATATACACCACTAAACTTGAATATGTTCATATATACATACACATATATATATATACTTTGTGCTTTCCAGGGTCTTAACTGTTAGAAGATCATCACTGCACTGCTGTGCAAATCCTTAATACTACTCTCAGGGATGGTCTTGAGTGTAATATCTGTGCACATTTAATTAAATCACCTTTGAGCTCATGTACCGTCATTCATGTTCCCCAGTTGGGAATAGCCCAACCCATCACCCCAATTCACTGATGGGAAAGCCAAATGATGCCTCCACTCTAGAGAGCCATTCAGTAATTTTTATGGTAGTATTAAACACACTCTTACCCAGATTTGACCCAGCAAAGCTACTGCTACATAGTCACTCAAAAGAAAACATATATCCATACACGCCTGAATGTTTACAACAGTTCTGCTAATAACTCCCAAGCACTGGAAATGACCACAATGCCTATCAGGTGGTAAATGGAGTCATAATTGTCAGACGTCTGTCCAGTGGGAAAGTACTCAGCAAAGGAGGAAAAACTCCTGAGATATGGGAGTAAAAGGATGCATCTCAAAACATCATCTTCAGTAAAAGGATAACTACTGAATGATTCCCTTTCTATATCATTTAGAAAAGACAAAACTACAGTGACAAAACTCAGATGTGTGGTTGCCGGGGGCTGAGGGTTGAGGCAGGGGTTTTCTGACATAGAGGCCCAGGGAACTGTTGAAGGGGGTGGACTGTGAGACTGGTTGTGTCTGTACACATTTGTCAAAATGCATTGGACTACATGCTTCAAATAGATGGATTTTAATAAACCGTAAACCTGACATTTAAAAAGTACAACAAAAGAATCCTTCTATGAATCATAGTTAGAATAAAGGGCACATAAAACTCTTTGAGCTGCCATTTGAATATGATGTTGGCACAGTACTATTTAACTACACCATCTCTTTGTGCTTCAACAATTTCATTCATTTGATACATATTGAATTTCTGTATGCACTATGGGTATGAAAATCTACATAATTAGAAAGGAAACAAGACAGCATAAAGACTCATGACATAGACATATTAGTCTAGCAGGCTATCTTTTGACAGTGTCCTGCTTGGATATCTGTGCCTTGTGAAGGATGAGACAGAAGAGACCAGAGAAAAGAAGATGGACCTGAACTACTGACCATTCCCAACTCTCAGGATGTTTTCAAAATGAAAATCCCTTTGGTCCCTTTCTCTTCTTTCAAGTCGTCTTCCCACACTAAGTTTTACTGCCTATGGATAGAAATTCAGGGAGGCCTATGATTTTTTTGATTATGCTGGCATAACATTTTATGACCACTCTAGGTTGAAAAGTATAATAAAAATTTATAATGCCCAATGTGATACGCAAATCAATGCTTCAATTTTAATCCAGAGGCAAGGTTTCAGATTGCAGTCATCTGTAGATTTGCCTCATGCCCATCAGGGCTTCTCGTCCACCTTCAGGGAAGGGATTCTCACTGACTTCTTTTTATCCACATTCACTTTCTTCTCCATTTACCATCCAACACACATCTCAGTGCTATAACTGATCCCCCCTGGTGGGATCCTGTGGGGGAAATGAGGAAGACAGTGCAATGAAAGTTTATTTGAGTCTCATCAGTGAATCAAAATGAAGCCAAACAAAAAGGATAATAAAATACTCCTGTTAGTAGAGAACTCTTACATAGCTGGCCTGGCAACTAACTTGGTGCTGATCCTAAATCATTTCACATAATGTCAGTATCAGAAAAGTGTTCTCTGTAACTACAATGGAAGGGGACAGAGACAAGGGAGCTAGGCAACCACAGAAAAGATCAAACATCTTTGTTTCCTGGCTAGCATGAAGGCCCATTGCTTTTTCTATCAAAGACAACTCTGTCTAATTTTATTACCCATACCTCCTTTGCAAGGGCTTTCCTTGGTGGCTCAAAAGGTTAAGAATCTGCATGCAATGCAAGAGACCCATGTTCGATTCCTGGGTCAGGAAGATCCCCTGGAGAAGGGAAGGCTACCCACTCCAGGATTCTTGCCTGGAGAATCCCATGGACAGAGGAGCCTGGCAGGCTACAGTCCATGGGGCCACAAAGAGTCAGACACAAGCGAGTGACTAACACACCTGCTTTGCAAAAGCTACTCAGAGGCCAACACGGAGCTATCCCTTGCTTTCTGATAATTTCTAATACAGAACAAGCCCTTACTTTCTTAAACCTTCCCAGAGCCACTCATACAAACCCAAACCCAATCACAAACACATTCTCAGTCCCTAATCTGATAGGCTCCACAGTTCATGGTACAACATTTTGCTTGCTAGAGCAAGTTAATAAATTTAGCATCATTTGACTACATTCTTTCTTGACTGGGTTTTATTACTTGTCAGATGGCTTTGCAGTCTCTGAGCTTGCCAAATGTTCAGTAGCTGGTTCTTTCTCTTATGACCATGTCCATGAGGTCCTTGGATTTCACGTGGGCTCCCTCCAACCACAACACTTGCTCCATGGGAGATGTATTCTGTTTCTCCATTGCCCCTACACATGGCCCCTGTTTATTTGGAGTTCTGTTTCATATAAACTCACCACTGGACTCCCAGAAGTCTTCCCAGGAAGAAGCTGAAAGATTTTAAGATGATGAACGGTCAGTTCGCTCACGTCCCCTGTGTGTCTCAACTCTGAGCCAAGGGAGAGTCGGGCATCCTTGTTGCATACATTTGGGCAGGGAAAGCCAGTTCCAAGGCATGCACAGCTCTCTCTAACCCTTCCAGCAAGGTCGCCTACCTGCCCCAATATCTTGCAATCTGGATCTCTCAGGTGAGAGTCAGGCATCATTTCTTTGTGCAGCACAACTTCAGGAGCGTCAAAGAATGGCTTATGCCAAAGAAAAACGTCTCACTCTCTCTAAAATCACACTCTGCTGCACAGTTTTAGGCTGTCTGCCAGTTCCTAGGAATGCTGACATCTCTAACTGTTAGCCAGTCACACCTTTTTTAGGACGTCCACACTTGTTGTACACAATGGAGGTCCACACTTATCGTCGTGGTCAACACTGCTAACGTAAAACACTGTCTCTCCCTCTCATACTGTGACCATTCAGATTGTTTCACTTTTCAGGAATTCTCTGGCAGTCCCGTGGTGAGGACTCCATGCTTCCATCTCAGGGAGCACAGGTTCCGTTCCTGGTCAGGGAACTAAGATCCCACATGCCCTGAACCACTGCCAAAGCAATAAAATTTAGAAAACATTTATATGTATATAAAAAAATGGTTTCACTTTTCTACAACTTATAGAAGTCAGAAATTCAAAAATAGAACTTTTCTTATTCTTTACTCTCACTTCCTATTTCCAATGGTGGTAGAACTTTTATAATCTATAGTCTTTCGAGTAAGTTTAGGGCCATGCAACAATTATTTTTCAGTCAGATCAAGGTTGTTGGTTCTGTCCCAGTCAGATCCGTGGATGCCACGTAGGTTGTCCTTCCCTGGACATCACCAATCTCTCTCCCCAATTCTACACAACCTTTGCCCCTGCCTCTCCACGCCAGGCTGGGAGTAATGTGCTTACCTGCCAGTCTGCCCATTGATGGAGTTCTTACCACCCTTTCCTTCTCAATTTTTCTTCTTCATTTTTGGAAAATGTCAGGGTGCCTTTTAAAAGCAGAAAAGGCTATGTAGATATTTTATT
Organism: Antilocapra americana; assembly: GCA_007570785.1. Lineage (NCBI taxonomy): Eukaryota > Metazoa > Chordata > Mammalia > Artiodactyla > Antilocapridae > Antilocapra > Antilocapra americana. The sequence continues at coordinate 3,677,144 of ML664173.1, read as the reverse complement.
TTTGTTTTAAAAATTAATGTTTGATTTATTAAAGCCAGCTCAAGCTTTTAGCTCCTTATCAAGTTTTTAAGTCCAATTCATAAATCCTACTCTGCTAGTGATTCTAGCTGATTTTGGACATCATTTTAAAGGAACTTTTGAATAACTTTTGGTTTCACTTGTGACTTTTTAAAACAAAGCACTTTCAAGTATTTCAGTTTTCTTATTTTAATTCCCTTTAAACACATTACTTGACTTAATAGTTGCAAAGTTTGTTTGACAACTTACAGAGCCTAGTAATTAACAGCATTGATAGATTAAAAAAAAGTGCATCATTTTATATATTTAGTGATTATAAAAAACAATGAATTGTTTTATATTCACATTCATTATTCATGGATTTAATATATGAAAATTCACCTAATTTGCTAAAATTTAATTATAACTCTCAAATCAGTAGTTGTGGCATATTCAAACTCATTCACAGACATGTGAATGCACAGAGCAGAGCAAAATTTTGACTGTCTGCCCGCCCAGTGAAGTCAAGGAAGCTGTTTTCTTTCTTCTTATTTCAACTCATAAGAGTAAACAAGTATCCTTTCTACGGCTTATTTAGTGGCACTCCCTTTTCTGCATTTTTGTGTTTTGTTGGTAATTCCTCTATTCATAAATGGATCCCAAACACAGTGCTGAAGTGCTGGTTATTGTCTCTAGGTAAAAAGGAATGTGATGTGTCTTACGAAGAAAATAGATATATTGGGTAGAGTTTATTCAGCCTGTTCATTCATGGCTCTTGGCCATGCATGAGCTCAATGTTCACGAATCAACAATATGCATTAAATAAGGTGTCTTATCTATAAAATACACATAAAGCAAGGGTAGGTATTGATTTGTTAATGAAAATGCTATGATCAGGTGCTCACAACCTAATTCTATATTTCTCCTTGAAATAAGAATTCTGTATTCTCTAATTTGGTTTCCCAGTGGCTCAGTGGTTAAAAAAAAGAAAAAAAATCTGCCTACAACACAGGAGACAAGGAGACAGGAATTTGATCCCTGTGTCAGGAAGACCCCCCGGAGGAGGAAGTGGCACCCCACTCCAGTGTGCTTGCCTGGAGAATCCCATGCACAGAGGAGCCTGGCGGGCCGCTCCATGGGGTCACAAACTGTGAGACAGGACGCAGCGACTACGCACAGCACAGCACTGCATTTCCAAATGTGTCCCCGGGGTTCCAGCGGGCTCCTGAAACCGTCCAGCAATCCCCACAGAGGGGAAATAGGCAGGGCGACCAGCACTCCAAACAAAGGAGCTCTGCTTTTAGAGACTTTGTTTAGGCGTCAGCGTTAGTATTCTGTTTGAACAAATAGTTGCATGACCAAAATCTTAGGAATAAAAATGTTAACAGTATAAATTATTATACATGTTCACTCTTAACAATAATTAAGGTCTTTTTTTAATTTTATATTGGATTATAGCTGATTAACAATGTTGTGATAGTTTTAGGTGAATAGCAAAGGGACTCAAGCATATATACATGTGTCCATTCTCCCCCAAACTCGCCTCCCAACCAGGCTGCCATATAACAATGAGCAGAGTTCCCATACTGTACAGCAAGTCCTTGTTGATTCTCTGCTTTAAATAGAGCAGTGTGCCTATGTCCTTCCCAGACTCTCTAACCATCCTCACCCCCCATCCTTCCTCTCTCGGTAACCATAAGTACATTCTCTAAGTCTGTGGGTCTGCATCTGCTTTGTAACTAAGTTCATTTGTATCATTTCTTTTTATTTTTTTTAATTTAAATATATTTATTTGTAATTGGAGGAAAATTGCTTTATCATATTATGTTGGTTCTGCCATATAGTAACACGAATCAGTCATAGGTACATATACGCCCCAATAATTTTTAAGGGAAGAGGATTTATAGAATATACCACAATAATGTTTTTTTTGCTTCTCCAAACCTTTTAATCATTTTTACAGCTGTTCACATGACAATTACATTTCCACTTTTAAAACATTGTTACAAACATGCACAGAGAGAGAGGTTCAAGAGGGAAGGAACACATGACTGCTTCATGTTGATGTATGGCAGAACTCACACAACACTGTAAAAGAAATATTCTCCAATTCAATAAATATTTTTTAAAAGATGAACAGAGAAAAGAGGAAAGCAAAGGAATGAACTACAAGCAGTTACATAGGTGATAACTTTCCTGATCTGACATTTTGGGAAATGAGTTATTACTACTGCATTACTTTTTAATATCTAAGTTTTAACCTTTCTTTGGATAAAGGTAAAATTCACATGTTTTAAACTTGGTCAGAACATATCAATAGGATGCTTCTTTTTCTAGGTTTTTTTTTTTTACTTTAACTATTTATTTTATTTATTTATTTTTCCTTTACATTATTGTGTTGGTTTTGCCAAACATTGACATGAATCTGCCATGGGTATACATATGTTCATTTCTTTTTAGAAGAGCTGGGATTTTAATATAGGAACTAAGAATGACAGTCATCAAGTTTAGATTTGATTACAGTAGGTCTTACTTACATATTCAAAAACTATGTAAGTCCTACAAAGCAGAAAGGATCTCTATGACTGCAGTGATTGACATGGACAGATCTTAGAATGCTAGAAAAAGGACTGTGTTAATAGAAGGAAGGTAAGATATATTTCAACGACATAGAAAAATGAAACAACTGTGAAGTACTCTTCTCTTTTTACAGCTTTCAAATCATAAGATAAAAAAATTATAAATTGATATCTATTTTCTTCTAAGCCCTGATCCATTAATACAACCAGCTAAATATAGACATCAAATAGTTTATAGAGTGAGGGGAAAAGACTCATACTACATCTGTAGAGAAAAAAAAAAAAAGAAGAACAATCCTGCATGTTAAATTTTAATTTAAAAAGTAGATAGAGGTTAAAAAGTGCTTTAAAAATAGTTTCCAATAAGTTAAGTTGTTAAATTTAACAATGACCCATACTACCTCTCTCCTTCCCAGAGCTGTCATCCACTCTCCCTCTCTTATGCCTCTGATTAATGCAACATTTATAATACATGGCTCTATAGTGGGCCTACAGCACTATAATGAGCTGAGATGCCTAACTCTAGTAAAGATTCTACAACCAGCAGCTGGAAACTAAAATTAGGATCACATCATTTAAGTTCAAATAATGTAAGTTCCCCTAAAGTCTGTCAAAGACTAGGCCTTTAATCTTATGATTAGGAATGGGTATTACCACATGAACAGAATTGTCCTGGTTAATCCAACCATCAGTGTTGAAGTGAAGATTAGGTGATTTTAATTCTCCGAAGAGTCCATCACAGGGACAGAGGAGACACCTGAAAAGCCAGATTATCCCTTTGTTTGTTTTGTTTTGTGCTGCTGTCTACTATCTCTGTGAGTTCTCTAAAGGGGAAGGTATTCTCAGTTTCTGTATGGAATGATCAAGATCTTCGCTCTAAAGAGGCCTCAGAGGGCCAAGGCAAGGTTCTCTGAGACCCAGCACGTGTCTCCATGGAGATACTTACCTTTCTTGAGTGGTATCTTGTCACCTGATCTTTCTGTCCCTCATTCTTCATGGCCTAAGAAATCTAAAGGGTTGGTGAGGACCAGTGAGATGGAGACACATTAAGATGTCTGCCTAAGGTGAGGGGATTAGATACAAGATGCATGTCTCAGATTTCAGGTAAGCAAAGAATACTTTTTAGCATAAGTATGTCATATGCAATGAATACTGGAGATACATAATTGAAAACTATATATTAGCCAGGGTTCTCCGGAGAAATAGAGCCAACAGAAGATGGATTTGTAAGTGTCTATGAGATCTACTATAAGGCATCTGTTCATGATCATCCAGTGTGAGAAGCTCCATGACGGGCCGCCTTCAAGGTGGGCACCCAGCCAGCAGGTGATGTAGGCAGAAAGGCTTGGGAACCAGGGCGTCAGTGTAGATAGATCCTGGTCCAGGCCTGAAGGCCCAGAACCAGAAACACCAAGGGCAGGATGGACGGCTCAGCTCAAATAGTCAAGCCGAGGACATGAATCCTCCCTTTCCCCACTTTTCATTCTATTCAGGCCATCAACAGAGTGAACAGCAGCCTCCCACACTGCGGAGGTCCATCTGCATTACTCATGCCTGCGGGCATGCTCAGTCGTGTCCGACTCTTTGGACTCCGTGGCCTGTAGCCCACCAGGCTCCTCTGTCCATGGGATTTTTCAAGCAAGAATCCTGGAGTGGGTAGCCATTTCCTCCTCCAGGGGATCATCCTGACCCAGGGATGGAAACCTCATCTCCCCCATTGCAGGCAGATTCCTCACTGCTGAGTCACCAGGAAAGGCTGTGTTACTCCATCTACCAACCCAAGTGTTAATCTCTTCTAGAACCACCTAGAAATTCTGCTCAACCAGATACCTGGCCATCCCATGATCTAATTAAGTTGAAACATAAAATTAACTATCATATTAAAAACTTTGTTATCTTTCTGAAACTCGGATTTAACTGGATATCGATTATTATTTTTTTTGATAAATCTGATAGCCTTACTAGGCACATAGATAATAAGTTATATTTGTACATTTGGGGACACATTAGTTTCTGTGGAGAAAGCGATGGCACCTCACTCCAGTACTCTTACCTGGTAAATCCCATGGACAGAGGAGCCTGGTGGGCTGCAGTCCATGGGGTGGCTAGGAGTCAGACACGACTGAGTGACTTCACTTTCACTTTTCACTCTCATGCATTGGAGAAGGAAATGGCACCCCACTCCAGTGTTCTTGCCTGGAGAATCCCAGGGATGGGGGAGCCTGGTAGGCTGCCGTCTATGGGGTCTCACAGAGTCGGATGCGACTGAAGTGACTGAGCAGCAGCAGCAGCAGTAGTTTCTGAAGTTCAGTTACAGCATATCTGATTGTGTCTCTGTAAGAAATATTTTGCTTTTCCTAAAAAATCAGAGTGAATTTAAAAATAAATTATAACTTTTAATTATTGTTGGATTTTCATATTATTAATATAATTCCTCCCTCTGTTAGTTCCAAAAGCAAGCAGTTTGATGCCATCTGACTTCTTTGGATGATAAAACTTGGCATGATTAGAAATAAAACACTGACAATGGTTTACTGAAATTATAACTAATATTTGTAAATGACTTCAAGATTCATACCTAGAAAATATGTCCAAAACCTCCAATATTTTCATTGTATTTTTTATCTACTTCCATATAAAAATCATTACACCTTAGCTGAGAAGAAAAAAAAAAAAGATTATGTTCTCAAGCTTGGGGGCTGCAAAACTTTCTTTTTCCAATAGAGAATGTGCTTATGTATCATTCATTAAACCTTAATAAATCTCTTTTCCAATGCACTCTGCTTCATTGGGTATCAAAATCTTGTAACAGCTAATTATAGAATGTGAAGGTTACATATTTTTCAGACCAATAACTTTAAGATGCTAAAGAAAAGATCAAAAGATTATTTTTAATAAAGCTCAGTAAACCAAAAAGTGTAAATAGCATGGGTGAAGAAGCTTGGAAATGTCAATATAGTTTCTATATGAGATTGTACTTCTTTTGTAAGTAAACAAGAAAAAGAATTTAGGCAAACCAATTTTTGCTAACATTCACTTCAGTTTAAATGGTGACATATGTCTTATTAACACAGGTTAAAAAATAGAAACTAATTAAGAAAATGTTTCATAACGTTTTTGTTTTTAAGTTACTTTCCTGATTTAAAATTACAATAAAATGTTTCAAATATGCAATGGTAAATATATAAAATGTCTATCTCCCCCATGTTAACTGATCAAGAAAAATAGAAAAGTAGATTAGAATGTGTTTCACAATAAATGTTGTTTAGTCGCTTAGTTGTATCCGACTCTGCTACCCCGTGGACTACACACAGTCCACCAGGCTCATGTTGTGCAGAGTCTTCCATGGGATTTCCCAGGCCAGAGTGCTGGAATAGATAGCCATTTCCTTCTCCAGAGCATCTTCCCTACCCAGGAGTTGAACCCCTGTCTTCTGAATCAGCACATGGATTCTATATCACTGAGCCATCAAGGAAAGATAAGAAAAAAAAGTGTTAGTTGCTTCTTAGTCATGTTCACCTCTTTGTGACCCCATGGCCTGTAGCCTGCCAGACTCCTCTGTCCACAGAATTCTCCAGGCAAGAATACTGGTGAGAGTCACTCAGTTGTCTCTGACTCTTTGTGGACATGACTACATAGTACATGGAATTACAGTCTATTGGGCTTCCCTGGTGGATCAGAGGATAAAGTGTCTGCCTGCAATGTGGGAGACCCAGGTTCGATCCCCGGGTCGGGAAGATCCCCTGCAGAAGGAAATGGCAACCCACTCCAGTTCTCTTGCTTGGAAAATTCCATGGACAGAGAAGCCTGGTAGGCTACAGTCAATGGAATCGCAGAGTTGCTCATGATTGAACAACTCTATGGAATTCTCCAGGCCAGAATACTGGAGTGGGTAGCCTTTCTCTTCTTCAGGGGATCTTCCCAAACCAGGGATCGAATGCAGGTCTCCCACATTGCAGGCAGATTCTTTATCAACTGAACCACAAGGGAAGCCCTAGAACACTGGAGTGGGTTGCCATTTCCTACTCTCCAGGGGACCTTCCCCATCCAGGGATCGAACCTGGGTCTCCTGCACTACTGGCAGACTCTTCACCATCTAAGCCCCCAGGGAAGCTTGAGCCACCAGGGAAGCCCTTAATAGTCATTAAGAGCAGGTAAATCTACTTATAAAAAAATCTAGCTGAATGTTGGTAATTACAGAACAAGAATTTAAAGAGAAAATATTTGAAATTTGAGCTTAAACAGACCAGCCACAGATAACCATAATGCTCTTTAGCAGGACGAGCATGCTGAGCACAGCTTTCTGCCATACTGACCCTGGCTCCATGACAGAGGGCTAAGCTACACTTATCCGGGGGTGGGTCACACTCAGAGTCTGCTGGATTTTTACTGACACGATGCACACACCTCCAGCTGGAGCCAAGAGCGCTCTGCAGGCAGGCAGAGTACCGAGGACAGGGAAGAGGCATCATGCTCCTAACCACAGAGAATCAGGGGACAGTAATAAGCCCAGGCAGAAGGAGTGACTTCCTTCCTGCTACACTGAACAGATGGCTTCGTCTCTTTGCTGTTTCATGGGGGACATCACCACCTCGGAGCCCTCAGCATTGTCTCAGCTCTTAGCAGGAGGCCACACACGTGTCCAAACCTGCTGGAGAAAGTAAGCTGAGTATAACTGACACACGAGGAAGGTGTGCAGGCTGGCTGGCTGATGCACGGGTTGAAGCAGGGACTGTTAGATGTCTAAAACGGGGCCTGCTCTTCTAAACGCTCTCTTCCTCCTAATGTTCTTTTAAGTAAACTGTATCTATCCCCTGTATTATACAAAACAAAACCCGTAAGATGGCTGTAAAAATACTTTAGCCACTACAATCACTGTTAACAAATCTTTTAAAATATACCTTGCATTTTGAAATGAATATGGTATTGTGATATTTGATGAAAGTTGTATTTTTAATTTTATGAAACCATAAAGTGACAACAAAGGTCAATACTCTTTTCCTCTTTGAATAAGATTGTATTAAACTTTAATAAAACTTGCTTGTTCTTTAGTTCTCTCCTTATAGAATTTGTAGAAATCAATAGTAAAATAAAATCATTTTGGCTAAAACTTTTTTTGTTCTTAATTAAAATGTAAAATTGACCATAAATATAAGGCTTTGTGAAATGTAGCCTTCTTAAAGCTGAAAAGATAAAGATCAAGATAATTCAGTGTAAGTATGTAAAAACAATACGACCACGCTGCGTTGCATATTTAAAGTTTGCTAAGGACGGTCTCACATACTCGTATCACAAGATATTAATAATAATATTGGTAATAGTAAGAGTATGAAGAAACTTAGGAAGGTGATGGATGTATTTATAGCCTTGATGGTAATATCAGTTTCATAGGTGTGTTATTTCCAAACTCACTGAACTGTATATATTAAATATGAACAGTTTTTTATACGTCAACCTTCCAACAATATGGTTTTTAAAAATAATATCAATTTCAGTTTAAATTTGTATTATTATTTTATTATCGATGTTTACTTATTTTTAAAAAAGCCTTTCAAAATAAGTCACCATGGTTTGAGATTAACCATTAATACCAGGTGGTACAGTGGTAAAGAACCCATCTGTCGATACAGGAGATGCAAGAGACATGGGTTAGATCCTTGGTCAGGAAGATTCCCCCGGAGGAAGGAACAGCAGCCCATTCCAATATATGCCTGGAAAGTTCCTTGGAGAGAGGAGCCTGGCAGGCTACAGTTCATGGGGTCACAAACTTGGACACAACTGAACACGTACATACACATAGATTAGTACATTCAGCGGTGTCCTACATTATATAATATCAACAGGGTGCTAAGCAACTCTAAACACTTTAGAGAAACACGAGGGGAGTGTCAGAGGGAGATGACAGCAATCTTCTAGGTGGACCATGAGTTTGGGTGCGACATGGCTTGAGAAGACCGTGCCTCATGGCCTCAAAGGGTGATCGACGAAGCAAGGACTTGAGGGCTTCTGGAGACGCTGTGGATTTAGAAAAAGGCAAGGGAGTTCCATACAAGTGACTCAGAATGGGTCAAAACTAGAAGAGGCTGAAAGGCACCCGAACCTGATTTCCATTCTCAGCCGTTCCTTCCAGCTTAGGTTAACTCCTAACCCACATTTTAATACTCTACTCATCCTTATTGGACTTCCCAGGCAGCACAGTGGTGAAGAATCCACCTGCCAATGCAGGAGACGCAGGTTCAACCCCTGGGTCCTGAAGATCCCCTGGAGAAGGAAATGACAATCCATGCCAGTATTCTTGCCTGAAAAATCCCATGGACAGAGGATTTTGCAACCTGGCGGGCTAAAGTCCCTGCGGTTGCAAAAGAGTCAGTGGCTCATGACTCAGGGACTAAATATCTTGGATTACCCAATTATTTCATTTCCAGGAAGCCTTTCACTTTATGTACTTCCAGACAGAGTCAATAGTTTTCCTCAGAGCAACTTCTACCCCACTTAAACCTATAGTATTAGTGTCCATATTTTACTCAACTTTTGTGGAACTGTAGTCCCGTTTCACAACACCCTGTGCAGAGTATAGGCTAAAATGGTAAACCTATGGCATCCTTGAATTTAAAATTTATTATTTAATTTACTTGAGAGTCATCTCAGAACACTATGGTCCATAATAATATGCTATTTTAATGGTGTCCAAAAGATGATGTGTGTGAAATTTACTTAGCCAATGATCCAGTTTTCATGTTATAAAAGCTACTAGCATTTATATGTATTATCATGCAGCTTATAGGAAATTATAAAAATTGACAAATTATTCAAGATCCCCAGGATGCACCCGTCACAAAATTCCAGAACCCTCTGTAGAGACCCTTAGTGTTGAATTGACTGGATGTTTACTCAGTGGGTTAGAAACTAATGCTGAAAATAACCGATTCCAAAGTGAAACTGAGGGTGCGTGTTGGAGTGATCATAAAGCATATGTTTTCTTTGCTAATATCACCCCTTCAAGTTGAAATGGACAACATTCTTTTTTCTGGATCTAAAAGAATATCTGCATTTCAATGTATAAAAGAATATCACATTTCAATGTATGCTAAGTCTGTTCAGACCATTTGGGTATCATTTTTTGACATATCATTGAACCAGGATTAAAAACCACTTGATTTCAACCTATAATTCAACCAGAATAATGATCAAATACTTTAATGAATTTCCTCAGTATGCCCAGGAAAATTAATACATTTGATTTAATATGAAGATCTAATTAAATTCAATAAAATGTGAGCACCTGTTGAAGGAAGTATCCTGAACAATACATTATGTCAGATTAAAATACTACATGAATGAATAAGGCACAGTCTTTTTTTTCCCCCAAGCATTTGACAATTTAACAAGGGGAAATAAGGCAATCACAATAAGAAATAACCAAAATAAAATATTTTAAATAGTAAGTATCCTAAAAAGTGTAAACATTTAATTCAGTTTTGAATAAGAGCTTAGGGGGAAAATTTTGAGAAAGAAGGTGGATTTGTAGGATGAGTAAAAATGTAGCTGCTATTGAGAGAAAGATGGAAACAAAGGCACACAGTCAGGGAGAACAGAACAAGATAAAGAGTCTTGCATGGTTCGGTCAAGGAGTGCTAACTAGCGAGGGAGTTGGTCCTTTCCCCACCAGGTCTCTCCCCGGTGAAGATGGGACCACACTAAGCTTCATTCAGTGATGCTCTAAAGCACCAGTCTGTTCTAAACTGCAGTCAAACCTCACTCCAACGATCTGATATGAGCCGTGGACTCCTTTCAGACATGCAGGTCAGTATCTTTCTTCTCTCGTTGAATATTTTTATTTTATTACCATTTGTAGAGAGACAGTCTCAGTTAGCTCTTAATAATTATCAAGCAGGTAAAACTGGAACCAGGTTCTGGGCAGAAGCAGTTTCCCCTGAGGTTATTTGAAATTACAAAATTATATCTTCTAGGTAAGTGCTCCATTTGTTTCTAATTCAATGAAATAAGGGATGGAAAAGGAAGAGCTTGACAAAGAGAGTTATTGCCAAATGAAAAAAAAAAAAAGGAAAACATACTATGTGTTTGAAAAGAAACGATGGCACATTTTTTTTTTTTCTGTTTTTTGACTGACCTCAAGAAAAAAAGTCCTCAGGCAGTGTATCTCCAAAGAGTCCGTGCAGTTTGCACTTCACCCTAGGTGGACAGTATTGGGGCACACCCACCTCTGTAACCCGGTGGGATCCACATGGCAGCAGTGAACTCTGATTACTCACTGAAAGTGGATACGGGCTTCCCTGGTGGCGCTAGTGGTAAAGAAGCCACCTGCCAAAGCAGGAGACATGAGAGATGCAGGTTCATATCCCAGGGATGGGAAGATCCCCTGGAGGAGGGCAAGGCAACCCACGCCAGCATTCTTGCCTGGAGAATCCCATGGACAGAGGAGCCTGGGGGCCACAGTCCATAGGGTAGCGAAGAGTCAGATGTGACTGAAGTGACTTTGCACGCACAGTGGATATGGGAATATGTCCTATCAGGCTTCTTCACCGCAAAGCTGTAATGTTATCAGACAATCCTTCCCATGAAATGAAAGCAATTACCCAAAAAGATGGATATGGAAGAAATTTCTCAACCCAGAGAATATGTTTTTAGAAATCAAAATGTCTTTAAGGTCAATGTAAAGTCATCACAATGTATGAATGCTGCCCACTATTTGGCAATAAAAAAGGATTTTTCAAAATTTAAAATTGCATCGCAGTATCATCTTTGGTTGTGAAGAGGCCTTGGTGCAAAATATGACCTTTTGAGTTAGAAAGATCTGAGTCTCGGTGCTCAATGTATGACCTTGAATAAATCTGATAGCTTCACTGAGCCTATTTTGTCCTCTGCAAAGTGGAGGAAAAAAATGCCTGCATCATAGGCTCATGGTTGTTAAGCTATGTAATTTAAATTATGTAGTCTAAATTAAACGTTATCTCCTTTTCACTGATTTCCAAATTGGAAAACATACTTGGCAATGCTTAGTAATGCAGCCTGTGTCCAAGGTTTTTTAAAAAGTAGATACAGAAAGTCCCCTGGATTTCATCAGTCAGAACAATGTTGTGATGTTACAAAGTACACTGATATTAGTCTTTAATTTCACAAGATGGGAAACTTTTCTTGAGAAAGAGCATGAGAGAGAAAAACAAGCAGATAACAGGAAATCACAGTCAGAAAAAAATATGCAAAACAGGATGTGAAAAGAATTTCCTGAGGTATCAACTCTTTTCAAAGTTGGGAAATAATCTCCAGTATTGAAGCCGAGTCACACCATTCATTCATTCACCTATTCCTCCACTCACTCATTCTTGCCACCAATAAACGTCCGATGCCTCCTTGATGACAGACACATGACTAGTCTGGCGGATACACAATGGCTAAGAGAAGATCCCAGCACTGGACAAAGGCATGGCCAAGAGACGCAGCAAAAGAATGAACACTGAGTCTGCAAGTTCATGGTAGAGTGACAATGGCTTGGAGGAGCCAGAAGTTTTAAATCAGTTCATATAAAAACCCAGGTTGACATCTAACCCCCTTTCATATTATACAGCTATTTATTTAACAAGAACATCCAACTATGATTAAAGCATTCCCAATAGCCACATTTTCTCATTACCCCCTCTTACAAAGGTTGAGGAGATGGATGATCAAGATTATACCATCAAATCCATGACTGCCACCCCGCCTAATCCATCAAGGGTGGGTCCCTAGCATGCTTTCTAACCTGTTGTTCATGGAGCCATAATAGCTCAGAGTATGAGGCTTCCAGTGCTTCCTTTGCACAAGTCCAAGGAATAATAAATGTCAGAGTTAAGAAGTAGATCTTGATGTACATCTTCACTAGTCTTTCTTTGCTTTGAATGAACTTGTAAGTGAGTGCATTCATCTGCCTAAGGATACGTAAGCCACAATTCCCTGCTTTCTTGACGGGGACAGTACTAGTCCACTCTCTTGCCAGGCTTAAGGGGAGTCAAATAGCAACCACTCAAAGAACTGCTAGTCTCACCTGTGGATATTTCACAGTTTAACCTCATTTCTTCTGGATAACCTAAATATGCAAGATTGGCTAATTCCGTAGGAGTTCACCTAGACACCTTAAAACAGGGTCTGCAGCGTGTAGAGTCTGACAACCATAAGCCTTCAGACTGAAGAGATTGTGACCTTTGGAATCATTTGTATGATTATATTATTGTATAATATCTGCTTATTGCATAAAACGATTTTTTAAAAACCTGCTTAATTAACTTATATGCAGAGTACATCATGTGAAATGACCATCTGGATGAAGCACAAGCTGGAATCAAGAGCCCTGGGAGAAATATCAAAAACCTCAGAAATTCAGATGATACCAACCTTATAGCAGAAAGTGAAGAAGAACTAAAGAGTCTCTTGATGAAAGTGAAAGCTGGCTTAAAACTCAACATTCAAAAAACAAAGATCATGGCATCTGGTCTCATCACTTCATGGCAAATAGATGGGGAAATAATGGAAGCAGTGAGAAACTTTATTTTGGGGGACTCCAAAATCACCACAGATGGTGCCTGCAGCCATGAAATTAAAAGACACTTGCTCCTTGGAAGAAAAGTTATGACAAACCTAGACAGCATATTAAAAAAGAGAGACATTACTTTGCCAACAAATGTCAATCTAGTCAAGGCTATGGCTTGTCCAGTAGTCATGTATGGATGTGAGAGGTGGACCGTAAGGAAAGAACTGAGAGCCAAAGAATGGATGCTTTTGAACTGTGGTCTTGGAGAAGACTCTTGAGAGTCCCTTGAACTGCAAGGAGATACAACCAGTCCATCCTAAAGGAGATCAGTCCTGAATGTTTATTGGAAAGACTGATGCTGAAGCTCCAGTAATTTGGCCACCTGATGTGAAATGACCACCTGGCTGGAAATGACCCTGATGCTAGGAAAGGTTGAAGGCAGAGAAAGGGGACGACGGATGCTGAGATGGTTGGATGGCATCACTGACTGAATGGATATGAGTTTGAGCAACCTCTGGCAGATGGTGAAGGACAGAGAAGCCTGGCATGCTGCAGTCCATGGGGTCGCAAAGAATTGGAAGCAACCTAATGACAGAACAACAAAACTCATGGATTGGAGAAAGATTAAAAACATGAATAATATTAATGGAAATTTGGAAAGTCCTGGATGACAGCTGCCCAGAAATTCCACCTCATATCACCACCAGTCTCCCTTTGGGTTCACCAAACATACTGAGACTTTGATATTGAGTAACAGATTGCTGGATCTTTTATTAGCATTTTAAAAAACACAGTTTTTGTGATGTTAAGGATCACTATTATGTACGTGGACAGAATGCCCATCACAACAGGTCCTCGTTCAGTAAATGGCATCATCATTCTTGTTGCTCAGTCGCCCAGTCGTGCCCGACTCTGCTACTCCATGAGCTGCAGCACTTCAGGCCTCCCTGTCCATCACCATCTCCTGGAGCTTGCTCAAACTCATGTCCATTGAGTCGGTGATGCCATCCAACCATCTCATCCTCTGTCGTCCCCTTCTCCTGCTGCCTTCAATCTTTCCCAGCATCAGGGTATTTTCTAACGAGTCAGCTCTTGGCATCAGGTGGTCAAAGTATGGGAGCTTCAGCCTCAGCATCAGTCCTTCCAACTAATATTCAGGGTTGATTTCCTTTAGGATGGACTCATTAGATCTCCTTGCAGTCCAAGGGACTCTCAAGAGTCTTCTCCAACACCACAGTTCAAAAGCATCAGTTCTTCAGTGCTCAGCTTTCTTTATGGTCCAACTCTCACATCCATACATAACTACTGGAAAAATCATAGCTTTGACTCTACAGACATTTTTTGCGAAGTGATGTCTCTGCTTTTTAATATGTTGTCTAGATTGGACACAGCTTTCCTTCCAAGGAGCAAGTATCTTTTAATTTCATGGCTGAAATCACAGTCCTCAGTGATTTTGGAACCCTAGAAAATAAAATCTGCTGTATATCTTTATATAAGGTAAACTTCTTATCATGTGCTATCAACAAGGCAAATATTATTTTAATTTCTGAAACTGAAAGTGAACATCACTCAGTCATCTCTGACTCTTTGTGAAAGCATGGACTCTACAGTCCATGGAATTCTCCAGGCCAGAATACTGGAGTGGGTAGCCTTTCCCTTCTCCAAGGAATCTTCCCAACCCAGGGATCAAACCCAGGTCTCACATAGAGCAGGCAGATTCTTTACATAAGGAAAGCCCATTTTAAGCTCTGGGCAAGTGTTTTTGAGAATTTATAAGTGTGGCTTCTCTGGTGGTTCAGAGGGTAAAGCGCCTGCCTTCAGTACAGGAGACCTAGGTTCACGGGAGACCTCGGTTCAATCCCTGGGTTCAGGAAGATCCCTTGGAGAAGGAAATGGCAACTCACTCCAGTATTCTTGCCTGGAGAATCCCATGGACAGAGGAGCCTGGTAGGCTACAGTCCATGGGATCACATAGAGTCGGACGCGACTGAGCAGCTTCACTCACTCACTCATATGTGTGGGAACTTAAAATTTCTCTTTGAGTGAGAACAAGTAAATCATGTTTCTTCCCATGTGCAGTTGTGGTGCAAAGTGCATATCCTATTCCAGGTTCTCTGCTAAGTCCAGGGGAATAAGGCAATGACAATCCAAACTGGCATGCTGTCGTCCCCAGTTATGTAGATAGTGTTCATGGAGATTAGACAGAGCATACGCAGAGGAATCAGACGGTCCTAGATAGAAATCTGTGTGTCAATAGGACAGTAATGTCGAGGACCCCCACCTATGAAATGGGGATGGAAGGAGCCACTGTTTAATGTCGAGGACCCCCACCTATGAAATGGGGATGGAAGGAGCCACTGTTTAATGTCGAGGATCCCCTACCTATGAAATGGGGATGGAAGGAGCCACTGTTAGAAAATAAAAACCCTAATTCCCAGGGCTGTTGTGAAGACACCTGCAAAAAATAATGCACCATGCTAAAGACACCATTGAACTAAAAATGTAAGTTGTTGTCATTATGATGTAAGCACCAGACAGTAAGTGATTAAGGAGTAAGCAAGACTGGAGGAAGGGATATATTTGCCACCCAGATTTTGAACAGGTTGAGAAAGAAAGCATGTCTTATCTGTAACTATCTCTAGAATCCAAAGTTATGGTACATTTTGCAGAGAAGATACAAAATAACTGCTTATTAAATTGAAATTATCTGCATCAATGTGTTGCAGGTTTTCATATTAAAGACTGCAAAATGAGCGCTTTTTTGTCCTGACAGTTAGACGGTCTGGAAAATATAACCTGTACATAGTATCAAAGCAGGGGAGGCTCTTTCATAGGTCTGTAAGTATTTCTATTCACACTTCTGGGGTTTCCAAAGCATCATGAGAAAGTTTATGGACATTTATTTACCTGGCACAAACCTGTCTATCATTAGTCAGTCTATAGAGGAATTGACTATTATTTCATTAGAAACTCCCCATATTAAAGTATAAATACCAAGAGTAGAAATGGAATACTAGCAGCCTAAAAATATATATTTGGCTTATCCCCCATAGAGTTTTCAAAAATATTTAATTAATTGTCAACTTCAATTGAAGGTGTTCACATTTAAAATCTGAAATTCTGACTCTTCTTGAAAAAGAACCCTCTAGAATCATCGTCACTGACTTAGTATTTCCCCATCACCTGGTGCTAAAATCTGGTTTCCATCCCTTTCAAAAGATACTCAGTCCCTGTTACTGAGTCCAAATTCATTCTCCCCACCACCTCATGACAGGCCAATAAGTCAAGAAACAAGTTGCTGGGACAAGGAATAACTGTTTTATTTGGAAAGTCAATAGATGGAGCAGAGGCAGACTAACGTCCTGTAGAGCCATCCTATCAAGTTAGAAAGTAGGCTTCTTTCTAATAATAGAAGAGGGTATGTGGTTGATTGTTACAAACCACTTGCTGCCAGAATCCTTTGTTCCAGAAGCTGTCCACACAGGTCTTGACACACAGACCTACAAGAAGACAAATGTTACTCTATGCTCTGCAACTTTTTATCCCTACATGAATGGAAGAGCATTATACTTTTAAAGGCGCAGCCTTGGGAAGGGGCTCTCCTGTACACTTCAGTCTATAGGAAACATTCCTTTACAGAAGGCGTAGCCCCAGCGTGACTAAGCATAGCCAACAGAGCCCAGAGTTTAAAGCAAAAGAGGCGCACCTAACATGGAGTCGGGTTTGTTCTTCCCTTTCCGCAGATGTCGCCTGGCCTGTCTCACTCACCCTGTCCCCTGGCTGACTGCTGTAGGCATTTTAGACTGGGACTGCTGACTCAGAGATCAGTGATGTGGATGCCACGCACTGTGAGAATGAGGATAAGAAATGTTTCCCCATGGAGCTCGCAAAATGCCAGCCGCAAAGATAAACAGTTTGAGATACGAGCTGATAGGTTAGGCACTAAAATACAACATGAACTTGATGATCTCAGATCTTTTTTTTTTCTCTAGCTTTAAAAGTCTATAGTTTTACACTATATGAGAAGGAGAATAGTTTCTATTTAATGAGGTAAGTTTTAAAAATTATTAAAACATGTTTTCTTAAGTATATGCCATCTTCTGTTTATTATGTCATAAACAATCTATACTACCTAGTCAACGTTATGAGACTAACTTATGGGCTTGAAATGCTGAAAATGTGCACGCAACGATTTTGTGAGATTTTTATGCCTCTTTTAAAGTGGTAAAATAGACTAATATGTGTATCTCCATTTTCACTTACCTAATAGGATCTTCCTCATAACCATTTCTTTATACACAGAACAGAAGATTCAATAGGGTAGAAACTGCCAATGGATTTGCAAATGACATTGTTGAGCTCTGCTAGGGAGAGCATCACGATCTAATGGGTATATTTGGAGAATGCTTATTCAGGACCTGATACTTTCTACACTGATATGACAGTGTTGGCAAATAATTACCCAAAGACATTCGCAGGTTGTATTATACAAGGTATCACCTTGAACTTTAAAGTCATTGCTCAGCCAAGGCCATTTTGTAAAGAAATCTTTCACATGGCTAATCTGTGGAAAGAGGTTTGTCTTGATCATTTAATATGCTACTTCTAAAACTTCAACAGAAGGACAAGTAAGTACTATGTGATTTCACGTATCTGAAATACTTAAGAGGAGTCAGACTCATAGAGACAGAAAGTAAAATGATGGTTGGCAGGGGTCAGAAAAGGGGTAGGATGGGGGAATGGCTACTGTTTAACGGGTATAGATCTTACAGGATGAACATTACGAACAAATTTAACACTATTGAATTGTAGAGTTATAATAGTTAAGACACTAAGCTTTATATTTACATATATTTTGCCACAATAAAATTTTTTTAAAAAGAAAAAAACCAAATATATCTGAATCATTGGAGCTACGATACTGAAATCTTACAAGATGAACATTATGAACAAATTTAATACTATTGAATTGTAGAGTTAAAATGGTTAAGACAGTAAGCTTTATATTTACATATATTTTGCAACAATTAAGCTTTTTTAAAAAGAAAAGAATCAAATATATCTGAATCATTGGAGCTATGATACTTAAATAATGAACACTGTAACACTGAATTTAAGACACAACTATAAATCATTGTGTGTACTCCAAAAACTAAACTGGCACCAATTAAAATATGATATAATAAGTTCATTGCTTTAAGACTGTATTTCACATGCACTGAGATAATTCTTCTAGATTTACTCAGAAATGGATTCTGATAATATAGCATGATAATGCATACTTAAAATGAAAATGATGTTGAAGCTGAAATTCCAATACTTTGGCCATCTGATGAGAAGAA
Source organism: Antilocapra americana (assembly GCA_007570785.1). Lineage (NCBI taxonomy): Eukaryota > Metazoa > Chordata > Mammalia > Artiodactyla > Antilocapridae > Antilocapra > Antilocapra americana. Next base: position 3,658,701 of record ML664173.1, on the reverse strand, counting down.
TTGACTCATTTGAAAAGATTCCGATGCTGGGAAAGATTGAAGGCGGGAGAAGAAGAGGACGACATAGGATGAGATGATTTGATGGCATCACTGACTCAATGGACATGAGTTTGAGTAAACTTTGGGAACTGGTGATGGACAGGGAGGCCTGGAGTGCTGCAGCCCATGGAGTCACAAAGAGTCAGATACGACAGAGTAACTAAACTGAACTGAACTGAAAATGAAAGTCCAACTGACATAAATTCTTGTAAGTTTTCCTATAATTTTCCTCATGTTCAAAATCTACCTCTTCAAATCACGTTTGGACTAACAATAATGACTGTATTTTACTATACAAGGCAGTCCTTGGTGAATTCAAGAGCGTTTGTAATAAAACATTCTAAGAATGCATTAAAAACATTTTGTTTCATTGGTGCTTAGCTCCTAAGGCAGGCAAACAATTATTAGAGTTAAGCTTGATCTGGCCTCTGGCTTTGGGACTGTTCTGAACTTGTCAAATCCACCCTTTCTCCTACCTTTCCTCCGACACTTTGTTTCCTACTAATTAAAACACAGGTCCTTGAGTGTATCACGCAAACCGCTGACATCCATTCTGCCAAGTTCAGGAGCTGTGGGTGTGCCTTACTGACAGCCATGGCCACCTTGTTCTAGACGTGTCTTGATGTTAAAAATGTTGGGTGGGAGGAAGCAGTTGCATTCATTTTCTAGGGCTGGTATAACAATATATCACACACTGGGAGAATTAAAGGAACAGAAATTTACTCTCTCACAGTTCTATGCACTAGAAATCTGAAATCAAGATGTTGGCAGGGCCACGTTCCCTCTGAAGGCACTGGAAAATAATCTTTCCCTTCCTCCTACCCAGCTTCTAGTGGCTAGCATTCTTAGGTAGAATACAGCCACTGGTATTAGGGTATATGTGGATCTACTTCATTTAATAACCATAATAATACATAGTTGTTGTTGTTTAGTCCCTAAGTCATGCCTGGCTCTTTGCAATCCCATGAACTGCAGCAAGCCTGGCTTTCTTGTCCTTCACTATCTCCTGGACTTTGTGCAAACTCATGTCCACTGAGTTGGTGATGCCATCCAACCATCTCATCCTCTGTCACCCCCTTCTCCTCCTGCCTTCAATCTTTCCCAGCATCACTGTTTTTTCCAATGAGTTGGCTCTTTACATCAGGTGGCCAAAGTATCAGAGCTTCAGCATCAGTCCTTCTAACGAACAGTCGGAGTTGGTTTGCTTTAGGATGGACTGGTTTGATCTCCTTGCTGTCCAAGGGATGCTCAAGAGTCTCTTCTAGTGCCATAATTTGAATAGTAGGTTGTCCCAAATTTCAATACCTGACAAAAAGGAAGCCATTAAGTAACTTACCCAGAGTCACAAAGTTAATTGCTAGGGAACCCTAGACTTGCATGTGCATTTGTTTAATAAAACAGCCCATACCTTATAGTTTTTTTGTTCTGTGCATGGCACAACTGAGAATGGTGCTCTTATTTTCCAGTTACTGCCCACCTCCACACTTTAGGGACCCACTCCAGGCTCCTGGATCTAAACTCTATAAGCTGCATGACCCATGCAGCCCGTCACTCACCTCCAGTTGGGTTCTACCAGTGGGAGGTATCAGCAGGAGAGAGGAGGGAGGGAGCAAGAGAGGGAAGTACAGGTGTGCCCAGCATCTCTGCTGCCACAGGCCAGCAGTGGCTGCATATTCCCGCTGAAGTCTCTTCTTGAGTGGTCCATCTGCAAGCACCACGGGTCTAGTTGGGTGGCAGTGATGCTTCTTTCAGGTGTAGGCTGGCTCCTGAGTCCTTTACAATCCATCTTTGATCTTTAACCCTGCTCTTAGCTTTGTAAAAAATTGACTAAACTTTATTCAGTCACCCATGAGTATGCCACACATTTCCAAACAAAGGAAACAGATGGAATTTGGTTTCACAAACTAGCAGGATAGGTCAAAACTCTTTCAGGTAGATAAAGCCCCTTTAATACTTTACTTTTCAAGAAAGATGAGAGATTATTTTCTGAGGGGATTAGAAGACAGAAATGCTAAAAGCAAAGGTAAATTGTCTAAAGAGAACTATTAGTGAGAGATTGAATCTACATCAAAGATAGGCTTTCTTTTTAGAACAGTGATTTCTTACCTTTACATCTTTTAGTTCAGTTCAGTTCAGTCCTTCAGTCGCTCAAGTCGTGTCTGACTCTTTGCACCCCATGAACCGCAGCACGCCAGGCCTCCCTGTCCATCATCAGCTCCCAGAGTCCACCCAAAGCCATGGTCATCGAGTCGATGAAGCCATCCAGCCATCTCATCCTCTGCCGTCCCCTTCTCCTCCTGCCCTCAATCATTCCCAGCATCAGGGTCTTCTCCAATGAATCAGCTCTTTGCATCAGGTGGCAAAAGTATTGGAGTTTCAGCTTCAACATCAGTCTTTCCAATGAACACCAGGACTGATCTCCTTTAGGACGGACTGGTTGGATCCCCTTGAAGTCCAAGGGACTCTCAAGAGTCTTCTCCAACACCACAGTTCAAAAGCATCAATTCTTCTGTGCTGAGCTTTCTTTATATTCCAACTCTCACATCCATACATGGCTACTGAAATAAACCATAGCTTTGACTAGATGGACCTTTGTTGGCAAAGGAATGTCTCTGCTTTTTAATATGCTGTCTGGGTTGGCCATAACTTACCTTCCAAAGAGTAAGCGTCTTTTAATTTCATTGCTGCAATCACCATCTGCAGTGATTTTGGAGCCCAGAAAAATAAAGTCAGCCACTGTTTCCACTGTTTCCCCATCTATCTGCCATGAAGTGATGGGACCAGATGCCATGATCTTAGTTTTCTGAAT
>ML664173.1:3608976-3655753 GCA_007570785.1 Antilocapra americana | reverse complement strand
ATGGGACCAGATGCCATGATGTTAGTTTCCTGAATGTTGAGCTTTAAGCCAACTTTTTCACTCTCCTCTTTCACTTTAATCAAGAGATACTTTAGTTCTTCACTTTCCGCCATAAGGGTGGTCTCATCTGCTTTCACTATGTATAATTCCCATGCAAGAGAGCCCAAGCTTTTGAAGGTTCGTTTCAATAATGATGATAAAATAATTACTTTTTCTATTAGCCAATTTGGAATTCCAAGCTCAACTTCTATAATGTGACCAAAACAAAGAAAAATTTTTAAGTAAATATTTTTAAAAACTTCTTGGATTAATGGAAAGAAAAGCATTATAATGGTATTATTTCCCCCAAACCACCATGTTTCCTACTTCTGCCCTAAATCTACTTTATGAGACTTTATGAGAGTTTACGGATACGTGACTGAGAACCACTTGTTAGACAAGTACAGACACACTGAATGTTTAGACAAATACCTTCAGAGGACACTGGAAATTAGTTTTTAAATTACACTTTACATATTAAAGTCGTCTTTCTAAGATGTATTAAATTGATTTCATCGTGACAGTCGGTAAGAAATGGAAATGGATCTGAAATGTTTTCAATATTCAACCTTTCTACAAAACTATTGATTCCTTCTGCTTCACTAGATTAAAGACAATCATTTAAACTAAGGCCAATTATACATTCAAGCAAATTATCTGCCTTGGATAGATAATAGGATTCTATGGATAGTGAGATGCCAATTGTCAAAGAAAATCATTCTGTGGCTACATTTTCATGATACTAATTTTAAAGGTTCTCCAATGTAACTTCAGTTTCCTAAACCACCCAATAGTTTACTTACTTTACCTTAAAGTTGTTCTCATAACTCACTTCATTCCTTGCTAATGTTTTTTAAGCAACATTACTAAAACATACTTGAATTTTACAGAAAAGATTCAGGAGAAATTTGTTTTCTGTTGCTTATTTTTGTGTAAAATTCTACTTTGACTCTCAGCTGGCAAGAAGTTTAATTAATTAGATGTCCCCTGAAACTAATATATGAGTTTCACAAATCTGTGTAAAAAAAAAAATCAACTCAGAATACAATTAGAATAAAACAAGCTGTAGAAAAACAAATAAGCACTTTTTGCGGGTGTTAGTCAAGTATCTAAATTCATGTATATATAGAGTCTCAGGAGGAAGAGAAGTTAAATTCCTAAACTCATTATCCTTTCTGAAATGATTTGATGTGTACAAGATAGTCAAGGAAACCTTTTCTAATGCTTCATCATGGAGCCAAGTCTCTGATGCTGATTTTCAAATGAGGTAGTCTAATAGAGACTTCATGTTGAGAGCACCAAACATGAAAAGCTGCTTATTACAATGTTGTAACATCTTTATGTTTTTATACAACTTTCTGTATAAGGGTTTCTGACAGTCCAGAGATCACACGAACTTTCCAATGACCTTCTTGTGGCAGTCATTGTCTAATTTTTCTTGGCCTCTGTGATGACCTTCATCAGCTTCCCCAGAAAAATGATAATCCGGGCCCTTGGACTTGAACCTGCACTGAATCTTTCATCAAACACTGGGTTTTTCTCGCCATACTGCACCTGTGGTAACACAGAGGACGGGAGTCTTCAGGAAGCCTACATCTCTGAAATTCCGTAACAAGGTACAACAAGGTCCACACAAATACATTTATTGAATCAAAGAGCATTTACCCACTTATTCAGATATTGCTTCCATCACCAAATAAGGGACTGTAAGGGGCAGACAACATAGAAAAAGGAAATGGTACCCGGTTCGTATTCTGGATCTATTGAAGATCCTTGCCTATAACTCATGATAGTTGTTGCCATTTCTAGAACAAAATAGTAACAGGAAGAAGTTGGCTGACATAGCCAAGTGTCTGTGTGTGTTTGTGTGTGTTTTCCTCTAAGGCAGAACAGAGATACCTTGAAGCTGCAAAAATGGAGCAATCACAGACTTCTCTTCAGCTCACTTCAGGCACTCAGTTCGTGTCCAACTCTCTGCAACCCCATGGACTACAGCACGCCAGGCCTCCTTGTCCATCACCAACTTCCGGAGCTTGCTCAAACTCAAGTCTATGGAGTCAGCAATGCCATCCAACCACCTCGTCCTCTGTCATCCCCTTCTCCTCGATATATACTTCTGTGTCGGTAAATATATTTCAAGTATATGTGCTGAATTTCAAGTATATATATATATATATATATATATATATATATTTCAAGTGTGTGCATATATATATACACCTATAAATACGTCTCTTATTTCAGCCTAAATGTGAATTTTTGAAACATTAATTTTTGAAATTTTTTCCCTTTGCCTATTTCTTGGCTTGTTCCAGCACTACTTTATGCTGTGATTCTGCTGGTGTTGTTCTGACTACAAAGAAAATTGTTGTCTATCTCACTAAACACTCTGGAGCAGGAGAAATGTGTCACAGTAAACAAAACAGGAGCAGAAGATAACAACCTGTTAAGATTATTTTTTTAATGTTTACTCGGCAACCACAGCATGCAAAATGACAAGTAAAACCTATGTAGAATACACTTGGTTAAGAAATACACTTCTAGAGAAAGAATTGCTCTCTAGTGCATAAACAAATTACACCATCTGCTTATGAGAGGTTATATCTTCAGCAAGACACATCTTAATTGGAGCATTCAATACTGAGTGATATGAAAGGTATCAGTAGCCTTGACATAGCACCAGGTTGGGTGAAGAGCTAGGTCAGTCCCTTTTCAAAACCTGGGGCCAGTAGTGCTTCAGTGTTTTTGCTTGCTTGTTTGTTTTGTTTTGTTTCCTTTTTGTTGTTGTTTTGAAATTAAACAACAAGAACAACTATGTATTATCTACACAGCATGTTACATAACACTAGCATCGGAGATTAGAGCAAAGCTCCATGGTGCAATATTACTATTTCTGCAGGTTTAACTGTCAATATTCACACCAAATAGTACAAACACAGTCTATAAATACAAGTTTCTGTCAGTCTGCCATCAAATTAGTTGATAAAAAATTAAATATTTTTTCTGAAGATTGGGGAACTTTGGAACTATGGATAAGGAAAGATTTGAGGGTTGTAACATTAGCAACTGCAGAAATATGGTAGCTGTCATTCTTTTTTCTTTTTTTAAATTTCCTCCATGTCAAGGGGTTATGGCAAACAGCTGTATCCATGATCAATAATTCTTATAAAATGCTGCAAGATTGGTATTGTTGCCATTTTGCAAATAAGAAAACTGAGAATCAAGCCAGTCCAGTTATTTATCCAATGACAGCTAGATTGTGATTCAGATTGAACTTGGCTTCTCATTGCTGTGCCTCATTACTGCAGTAATTTATACTTCTCACAGTAATTTATGCATCTTACTAGGTGTTCGCCCAGATACAACCATCTCATGCACTGAATGTGTGATAAATCCCCAAAGAGTAGTCTTATACTGATTCCTCCCCCAAACTCCCCACGACACTATCCAACACATAATAATCAGCCATATTTATCAAATGAATGAATAAATGAGTTGATCATCATTATTTTAAAATTTTACTGATGATCATCATCATAATTTTAAAATTTAATATCAATTCATGATGCTACTATTAGGTGGTTTGGTTTTTATTTGTTAATACACTTATCACCAGAACTGCCTATTCAATCAAACAAAGTTTCCACCTAGGTTCCACGTCTCGGGGGACCCCACACTTCTGACCGTCTGCCTAAAAACTTTTTAAGCCTTGCTGCTCTGCCTGGGCCAGCTACAAAGGTGGCCCTCACCCTTATGCAATTTTAAGTTATTTTTATTCAAAGTCATACTCATTTGTTTCAATTATGGGCATTTGGACAAAGGACAAGAGGTTGGAGGAATATCGATGTGGGAAAACAAGTTAATGAAAACTACTAATGAAAAAATCATTTTGCAAATATGCTTCAATATCATCTTCATCATATCTGTATTCAGAAGACTAGAATTCTTTCCCTGGTGGCCCAGGTGGTAGGGAATCTGCCTGCAAAGCGGGACACCCAGGTTCGATACCTGGGTTGGGAAGATCCTCTAGAGAAGGCACTGACAACCCACTCCAGTGCTCCTGGAAAATCCTGTGGATGGAGGAGCCTGGTAGGCTATAGCCCGAGGGTTACAAAGAGTGGGACATGACTGAGCAACTTCACTGGCACTGGAATTCTTTCTCAGCAAAGCAAGATGTTTCTAGAGGCTCACTTACTGCTTCTTTTTAAGAGAAAGATGGTAAGAGCAAAGCTTTTTCATCTTTTCGATAAAGACTAGCTAAACCTAAAATGAGTTGATAGAAACTTCTACAAGACAAATGCTTCTGTCTTCAATTTCATGACCTAAAAACAAATAAACAAATAGAACTAATCTGACTGGGTATCTAAAGAGGAAAATGGGAAGCACCCCCAAAAGAAGATAATAAAACAGATTTTTATTTAAGAAGCTGTGATAAGCATTTAACTTCAATTTATCTATGGATATATCTTTGGCCTTTTTCAATAATGTAATTTTAGAAATTTATTTGTTGACAAATCATGCTTTCGGTGTGCCAGAATTGAATAGAGATACGCTTATCGACACAGGATGAATACCATCAAATATTGCATTAAAGTAGATTTTATGAATTTACTTTTAAACTATGCTAACATTTTAGATAACATTTTAAAGATAATTACCTAAAATCTATACCAAAATGTAAAAATTATACTAAAGGCATTCATGAGATTATGTGTTACATACAAATAGATTTTAAAGTTTGTGCAACCTTGGCTCAAAAACAAATGATAGCAGATGGGAATCTTCTGTTATTCTCAATGTGTTAAACATAATGGCTCATTAAGGTGAAAGAGCTGGACTTCGTACAGTAAAGGGTTTTACTATTTCAGAAAAGAAAGCAAACAGAGATTTGTGTAAACGTTTTCTTGACCTCTCTTTAAAATGTTTAATGGAACACCCTATTGTTTAAATGGATTCCACTTACTTGTGATTATTTCTATTGCCTTTGGATTAAGATTTATATGTTCAAGCGCGGGGTTTTGTATGCAAGTGAATGCCATTTTCGATGAATGTCAATCAAATGGACATAAGAAAATGACATGTATTTTTCCATGCAAGTACCAACCAACATTTACATCTCTTTAAAATCATGCCAGAGAGACTTCACCCTTCTGAGAAGGGACAAAAGCTCAAGGGAACAGGCTGCACCAGCCACGCTCTGGAGCATTCAAGGCTGCGCATCACCAGGGTGCATTTATGGGACATAATGATCTGTGTACGATGTTTGCAGACTGGTGCTTCCTCTGTCTGCGTGTTGTCGGAACTCTTCAGTTAGCCTCCTTTGTTGTTGTTGAGTCACTAAATCCTGTCCGATTCTTTCCAATCCCAAGGACTGCAGCATGTCAGGCTTACCTGGCCTTCACTGTCTCCAGGAGTTTGCTCAAACTTATGTCCATTGAATCAGTATTGCCATCCAGCCATCTCATCCTCTGTCGTGCCCTTCTCCTCCTACCTTCAGTCTTTCCCAACATCAGGGCTATTTCCAATGAGTCAGCTCTTTGCATTAGGAGGCCCAAGTACTGGAGCTTCAGCTTCAGCATCAGTCCTTCAGTGAATATTCAGGGTTGATTTCCTTCAAGACTGACTGGTTGTGTCTCCTTGCAGTCCAAGGGGTTCTCAAGAATCTTCTCCAGCACTTCAGTTTGAAAGCATCAATTCTGCGGCACTCAGCCTTCTTTACGGTCCAACTCTCACATCCGTTCATGACTACTGGAAAAACCATAGCTTTGACTATATGCACCTTTGCTGGCTGCTTTTTAATGCATTGTCTAGGTTTGTCAGAGCTTCTTCCCAGAAGCAATCATCTTTTAATTTCGTGGCTGCAGTCACCATCTGCCTCATTATCTAAGGATAATAAAAGCATTTTTTTTTGTAGAACTGTTGTTATAAATAAGATAGTGTGTATTAAGCTCATGGCACAGTTTCTGACACATGGCATGTGTCAATAAATGCTAAATATTACTAGTTTCAATGTATCATTGGGATTATTGTTGTTGCTTATTTCCTTTTTCTCAAAATAATCTGCCTACCTTAGCCCCAAAACTACCTCAACCAACCAGTTCTTCTCAGTATATGTGATGCATTTAATCTTATGCACTTCCACTCAAGTATTTCATGATCAATAGTTTCCAAGAATAAGAAGAAATACATTTATGACATCCAATGCCAGCCAATCCTTGAGCAGCTGACAAGATTTAAAATGTAAGTAAACAAATAGATAAGAAGCATGAATTATTAGAGGAGAAATTTGGAAGCCTGAATTAAATCTCTCAACAAAGTCCATTTGACAAGATTGTAAGGGAGCCAGAGTTGGGATAATCATATTTACCTACTTGGGTTTTCTCACACCGATATTTTAGGTCAGCATGTAAAAACAGTCATACAACTAGCGGACACATCAGAATGATCTCATTACAAGGAGTAGCTCTACCGAAGAGGAAACCAAGGCTCAGAGGAGCTAATACAGTCGCTACAGTCACATTAGCAATCAGGGGAATTCAGAATGCTTAAAAGAACATAACCCAGGAGGGTTTAATTTTCTGAGGTGACATACACTGTTCTCCAAATTCTCACCATTGAAAAACTAGGAAAGCAATACTGAGAACAAGCAAATTACCAGAAACCTCTCCTTTGTTAGTTTGACTTTTGTTTTAATTATGCTGAATTACCAATTATGCCAAACATATAGACAAAGCAGAGAGTAATATAAATTCCAATGCATTCATAACCATGCTTAATTAGATCTTAATGTTTTGCCACATTTGCTTTCTATTTCTTCCTTCTGAGTCATACAGCAACACAGATAGGACTGAAGCTGCTATGCGAATCAGCTAATACCACCCTCTCATTTCTTTTCTCCCTTCCCAAGGACAATATCTAAGCAGCGGAGATTTGAGGAAACACAAGCAGAATGCTGGTAGGATGCCCTGTACCTCTCTTTATGCCCCCGGTCCCTCAGATCTCTGGAGGGTGGGCACACTCTACCTTGTCTGTTTCCTCTGAAAGAGGCTTCAGCTGGATCTTCTGCTTGTTTTTTTGTTTGTTTGTTTGTTTTTAAGCAATCTGGTGCTTATTTTATTTTAATTAGTGAGTTAAACCTGTTTCTATTTATTGTGGTTGCTGATGCATTTTACTTAAACCTTGCAATTTTTTTGCTTACTCTTTTTCCTGTTTCTTGAATTAATTTTTATCGGCGTATAGTTGTTTCACTATGTTGTCTGAGTTTCTGCGGGACACCAAAGTGAATCAGTGAATCAATTGCTTTTTAAATACACCTGTCTCGTCTTTCAATAAAGTTTTCTTTTTTCTCAACATTTTTTTTTCACTTGCTGGTAGGGAGGCTATAGAAAATATTCCTCATTTTAGTGCTTCCGTTAGCATTCTTTAAAAACACTTCTATCTTTTAAATCTCTGCCCTTGCCTCCAAATCTAAAGTTAGTCCTATTTTTATCCTTCTCCTAAGTAGTCTGGGAAGCCCAGGTGGCTCAGTGGTAAAGAATTCACCTGCCAACGAAGAAGACTCAGGAGACGCAGGTTTGATTCCTGGGTTGGGAAGATCCCCTGGAGGAGGGAATGGCTACCCACTCCAGTATTCGTGCCTGGAGAATCCCATGGACTGGGGAGTCTGGCAGGCTGCAGTCCCCAGGGGTCCCAGCGAGCCAGGCCTGACTGAACAGGCACGCACGCAAGGCTTGGGTCTCGGCATAGTTAATTTACTCACAGTCTGCCTGCTCTGCCAGCTCTTGATTCGTTTTAATTTGGATTTAGTGTTTTAACTTTGTCTTTTTTATTATTTGTAAACCTAGTTATGGCATTTTAAAATAATTATTAATTAAATTCTTTAACTTAAAAAACTAGCCCTTATCTTAATTTCTTTTATCGTCACCCTTCCTTCTGGAGCTTTCTGTTTTTCTGAGGTACATTTTTAATTAGCCTTTTAGTAAGGATCTGCAGGTGATAGACCCTCAGTTCCATTTATCTCTGATATTGTGTTTATTTTCCTCTCTTTTAAATCAGGACATAACTGCATATAAGTTAATTTTTAGGCTAATAGTTATTTTCCTCAATATTTTAAAGAGTCTGCCTACAATGTGGGAGACCCAGGTTCGATCCTTGGGTAAAAAACCTGCCTCCCTGTGCAGGAGATGCAAGAGGCAGGGGTCCGATCCCTAGGTCAGTTAGATTCCCAGAAGAGGGCATGGCAACCCACTCCAGCATTCTTGCCTGGAGACCCTCATGGACAGAGGAGCCTGGTGGGCTACAGTCCATAGTCACAAAGAGCTGGGGAGGACTGAAGCAGCTTAGCACACAGCAGAGCGTCTGCCTCGCAGAAATACCCAGGGCATCGAGGATGCAGCAGGCAAGCCTGCTTCAAGTCCCAGTGTGGCTGTGCCTTTGCTCTCCCCACATCCTGGGCCAGAACTTCCTGTAGAGCTGCAGCCCTAGCAACAGGAACCCCAGCGCATCTCTCTGTTCTATATCGCGGTGAAACGCGCTCCACATCATCTCTCAGGTTCAAATGCCAGGCCTGGCTCTGGCCCCAACCCAAGAGGAGCACTTTGAATTTCCAATGTCACTCAGGTCTCCTGCCACCATTTGTTGTTGCTGTTCAGCCGCTCAGTCGTGTCTGACTCTTTGCGACCCCACGGACTGCCCGCCAGGCTCCTCTGTCCTCCACTGTCACAGAGTTTGCTCAAATTCATGTCACCATGACCAGTTTCCAACCCGAGCAAACTGCTTGCCTCAGACTCCCATTCCCAATCATGTTACATTTGCCTAAACCAGAGAAGGCTTATCACATTTTCAAGCCTTCCTCTGTCTGGGCTTTCATATCTCTTTATGCTTCCTGTTGGTTCTCTATGTTAAGAGCAAAAAGACATATCTAATTGTGAACTTACTTCACCAACTTGATCTGAAGTTGATTTTCTAATTGCGCTGCACGGTTATCAGAACAGAAAAATGATGAAAAAACAAAGCCTTATCAGAATTGTTTTTCAAGAAAAGACAGCTTTGGGAAAATACATTCAGGCCAACTCCTTCACCTGCCAGATCCAACAGTCTTTGCTGATTTTGCCAATCCATGAAGCTTGTAAATGATGGCATTCACTTATCCATTCATTTATTCATGAAAAAAGGAATTACTGAGAATTTACTGCATGTGCTTGGCTAGGTGCTCACGATGTGGCTGTCCACAAAGGAGCAGCAGCCCAGCCCTCAGCCTGAGCGGAAGCGTGACCACACGGGGCCAGGACACAAAGGCGCAGCACGATCACTATCCCAGCATTAGTATCAATACATTAGCGTTTATGCATTGACTATTACATTCTAGGCTCATACACACATTTATGCACATGTAATTTAATCCTTACAATAACATCATGGTTAGAGTAGTATTATAATCCTCATCTTATGAATTAAGAATTTGAGTCAGAGAGATTAAGGACCGTAGCTAAAGTCACACAGCTAAAAAACGGTAGAGCAGGGATATGATTCCAGGCAGACAGGCTTCAGATTCCATGGGGCTAAGCCCTCCTTGCGGAGGCGGAGCTTCCCGACCCTGGGATCAAACCCATGTATTTTGCGTCTCCTGCATTGGCCCCTTACCACTAGAAGCACCTTATTTCACTCTAAATCTGCCTGTGGCTTGAATGTCTGCCAGGAAGTGTGCTGGCTGTTGGGCTTTCAGAGTTATAAAATACTGAGTTTGCCCTCAAGGAAGTGTTGATCTACTGCCTGGCCCTATGAATTAATTTTCTATCGGTACTGTACAAATTACCATTTAACAGCTTATTTTATAATGCAAATGCGTTATTTTACAGCCCTGCAGTCCAGAAATCCAATGGGTTGATTGGTTTCTATGATCCAAGTCTTCAAGGTATTGGAAGACTGGGATGCTGTCAGAAAGCTCTGGGAGGAATCTGCTTCTAAGAATGTTCAGATTGTTGGCAGAATCCAGTTCCATGTGGTTGTGGGACTGAGATTCCTGTTTCCTTGCCACCTATTGGTCAGGACTCATCCTCAGTCAAACTCAGAGACCATCCACATCCCCTGGCTACGGTCTCTTCCCTCCATTTTCAAAACCAGTAATAGTGGTAAAGCCTTCTCACTCTTCAACTGTCTCCCCTTCATCCTCATCTTTTCTCTGCCTCCTTCTTCTGCCACCTTCTACTTTCTTTCTCCCCGCTTCCTTTTCCCTGATTACCTTGAGACAGTCCTGATAAACGGGGACAACCTTTCCATTCTTAGGTCTGTCAGTTAGTAGTCAGTACCTTGATCTCATCTGCAAAGGCCTGCAGAGTCCTGAAGTCAGGGTGGCCCGACTGCAATCCGGGGACAGGCATTTCAGGTCGTCTTCACAAGTCTGCCCTCCACACCCTCGCTTAGAGAGCTGCCAGCGGGCACCAGCGTCTTTCCTGGTGACACTGCCTGGCATCCAGCAAAAGAACACATTCTGCAGGGGCAGGAACAGGGGAGCCATTGGGCACAGCTCCAGAGCATGAAGCACTGAGTACATGGGGCAGAACCATGGGCAACTGACACACGAGGAGGACTCAGCGACGCCCCGTGAACCTGGGGAGCGACGCCAGTGTGACTGGGGTAGACTTGGGGGAGGGAGGAGGGGATAAGGACTCTAAAGCGGAGAAGTCAAGAACACGGCTCCCCGGCATTCACTGGTCTGCCCCGGTGATCAAAATCAGGGCTTTTCTGTCAACCATTGTCAGACTTTCTGAGGACAGTGGATTCTGCCGCCTCTCCTGCCTGCACCCTGCATCGTTCTTCAGAACATTAAAGATCCAGGAATGTACATACAGACTCTGTGTGTGCGCGCGCGCTAAGTTGCTTCAGGCATGTCGGACTCTGTGACCCTGTGGACCGTAGCCTGCCAGGCTCCTCTGTCCACGGGATTCTGCAGGCAAGAACGCTGGGGTGGGTTTGTGTGCAGTCCTCCAGGGATCCTCCAACCCAGTGACTGAACCACGCCTCTTACATCTCCTGTACGGGCAAGCAGGATCTGTACCACTAGTTCCACCTGGGAAGCCCCCAGGGAGCTATAGAAGATGTATACTTGACTGGAACAGTTTTGTTTTGCTTTAAATAAACTTTATATTGCAATGCATTCTCAATTTTGCCCCACTTTCCAGCAGTCCTTATTACTTAGAGCAACCCAGTTTCCCTTATTCCTACTACATGCCCAAGTCCTATAGACACTTGTGTTGTTTCCTACACAGCTGCACACCCCACCTCCCAGGGCAAAGAAAAATCTACCAGCCAAGGTCACATGAAGAGAGGGGGGCTCTATGCCCCCGAGCTTTGGCCTGCCATACCACCAGCTGTCCTCACACTTGAGACATCGTCTTCCTCCTAATTTGTTCTCACTTTTCCTTTGCCTCCAGCCCTGTTCATTCTTGCAAGCCTTAGCTGTAGGTACCTAGCTTTTGCCTTCCTCGTTACCATGGCAACTTGCGGGAGCACAAGTATTACTTGGTCCGACTAGCTGCTCTGGCATAAAAAGAGCAAGCATCCCATTCCCGTGATCCAGGGAAGGCTGAGCCTTTGTGGTGATGCCATTTGCATTCAATGAGCTAGAAGGGAAAAGCAGAACAGAACGAGTCCAAACATTCGTTTGTTTCCATTTTTTTGACTCACACTTGCAAACACTCCTGTCTGTGTTCCATATTAACCTTCCTCATAGTAAATATTATCCTGTGTGCCCCTCCCTGTTAAGTGTGATAACCAGACATCCCAACTGCATGGGACCGCTTCTCTTTATGCCTGTTGCCCCATGTAACTACTTATAGCATTCTCTTCCCTGGTGGCTCAGACGGTAAAGCGTCTGCCTGCCATGCGAGAAACCTGGGTTCAATCCCTGGGTTAGGAAGATCCCCTGGAGGAGGAAATGGCAACCCACTCCAGTATTCTTGCCTAGAGAATTCCATGGACAGAAGAGCCTGGCAGGCTACAGTCCCTGGAGTCGTAAAATGTCGGACACACCTGAGAGATTTCACTTTCTTTCTTTCTTTCTTTTTTCTTTTACTCTCAGAAATGTCCCTATTTAGGTAATAAGTTGTATGGTCACCATAAGCATTAGCCAAGTCAGAGCAGCGTCCCTGGAAAAATACCAGAATGCCAGACCCCTCCTCGCTTGTTGTAATTTGCTGCAAAAAAGAAAAAGAAATCATACTTTTCTAGGTCTCACCTCCCATGCACCACAGTTTATTTTGCTCTTCTTTATGAAACACTCAGGCATAACCCCCTTACCACCTGCTCTTCATGTGTCATTTGTTCCCTTATAATTTTTCCTGTAATATCTTGATGTCCTTTTCTTGATCGGTCTCTTAAATATTTCCTTGCCACCCACATATTGATATTTCCTTATTTTCCCTACACCTTGGGATTACGGGTTTCTTTTTCATCTCAGTTTTGAATTAATATACCCTTCAGATGGCTCCACAGAGGCTGAAATCCCGTCAGTCTTCTTTTTTGAGTCCATTAGTGCTTATTCGCTGACCCTTTGTGTTGGCTTGACTCCGCTCTCACAGTTATTTTCTCCTTTTGCTTCTGCCCCTTCCTTCTCCATTCTCAGTCTGATGAGCGCCATCATTCTGTGATCAGTTGTACTTCAATTACCTCAGCGTTTAGTGTCGGACTTTAGATGGTCAAATGCACACCTTTTCTCTCTCTTTAGCAAAAAGTTGACCTCTGCTTGGCTTTTTGTTTGTCTCACCTATTCTAATCCCATTTAATTTTATTTCCAAACGACACCTCCCTAATCTTTTAATTTACATAAATAGACCCAGGACTTTCTGAAGATTGTGTTGGAGCAGGAGAATAGCCTGTAGATGGTTGTTCCTTCAACAGGATTCTGTTGTGAGGGTGGTGGGAAAAGGAAACCACTTTGGGTGAGCCCAGTTCTAAGTCACTGTGTGGGCAAGCACTTTTATTCAAAAGGGAAGTGAGCCACCACAGTCTTCCAGGCATGCGGAACATTCCCCCATCCTTTTCCTTGTCCTCACATAATCCAATGACCAGTCAGGGAAAGCCATCTCTGAAACTGTCCTCATATGTGAATGGTGTCTAGATCAGCAATTGTACTGGAGATATTCTCTCTCTCTGACCAGGATAGACATGGACACCTGTACATCTAACCACGTGAGTCCCTTTCAGGGCTTATGAGCCATCACAAGAGGGGCAGCCACCTCAGAAAGAAAGCCTTTCTATCACCCCCAGTTCCCAGGACACCAGCCCTTATCTTTACCCATTTCTTAGAACAGATTTAAAAACCTAATTAACAGCCACTATTCTGCAGTAGTTACTTTCAGTTCCTCGGTTCCTTGGCATTTGTTTCAGCAACCAACATCCATCTGTACTCCGTTCGGATCTCTCAGAATCCAAACAGGAAAACAGAAATGTTTGCAGGTATTTCAGACAGAGGGGAAGAAATACAGGTATTGGTTACATCTATGGGCTGGAGGAGCAAAAATGGAAGACCTGCTAGTAAGAGCCCAGAGTCAGTGTCCACCAGAGGCTTCCACAGAAGGACATCAGCTCTTGAGCGAGATCCCAGGAGCCTCTGTAGCCAAGCCCTGCTACTGTTCCCCTCTCTGTGGCTGCTGTCACATCACTGCTGCCGGAGATACAGGCAGACCAGGGGAGGAGAGAGCGTCTGCCATGCTCTCTCCCTGGAGAGCCATCCTTAGGCCGGGTGGCAAAGGAATCCAGGAATTTAATATGTGGAGCCCCGACCCTTGCAATGACTCAGAAGCATCCTAATGTAGCTATAAATAGTGACTTCCACAGCTTCTGTGTCATCCCCAAGCCCATTTTTCCTGTTTGCTTTTGCTTAAGAAATTTGATGTGAAATCCTAGCACGTAGTCAAAGCTATGACTTTTCCAACAGTCATGTATGGCTATGAGAGTTGAACCATAAAGAAGGCAGATTGCCAAAGAGTTGATACCTTTGAACTGTGGTGTTGGAGAAGACTCTTGAGAGTCCCTTGGACTGCAAGGAGGTCCAACCAGTCCATCCTAAAGGATATGAACCCTGAATATCCATTGGAAGAACTGATGATAAGCTGAAGTCCACTACTTTGGCCACCTGATGTGAAGAACTGACTCATTTGAAAAGACCCTGATGCTGGGGAAGATTGAAGGCAGGATGAGAAGGGGACAACAGAGGATGAGATGGTTGAATGGCATCACAAACTCGATGGACATGAGTTTGGGTAAACTCCGGGAGTTGTTGATGGACAGGGAGGCCTGGCGTGCTGCAGTCCATGGGGTAGCAAAGAATCAGACATGACTGAGAGACTGAACAATAAGAAATCCATGCACAATTCCAGTAAAAACAGTACCCTGGCAGAATAGGCTCGGGGGTGATCTGGAGCCATGTGTTCTTCATCTTGCCCTCTCCTTCTGCCATGGTCTGTAGGAAACTGTCTGAGCTGCAGGTTCCCCACAGCCCAGACTAAACATCCACCATTACTGGTTCTTCATGTTATGAGCAGAGTATTTTGGAGTCGGTTCTACAGAGGCTAAGAAGAGACAGGGGTGGTTTTCCTTCTATGAGTGAAGATTTACTGTAGGGGTATAAGGAATTAGGAGAAGTTCCTTGGCTTCTAGCACGGTCCACGGTGTGTAGCAGATATTCAATATGTGCATTTGAAAAAAGGTACATTAGGTCACTGTTCCTTCCTAAGATATATGATCACCTTGGGTCTCAGAAGTTCTAATATCAGAATGCACAGCTTATCAAAGCCTCAGGGAGAATGAGAACGAACAACAGCCCCATGCAGTCGGCTGTGCAGATTGGCCCAGAACCCCTTCACTCCTCAAAGGGAGGCTGCAGAAAGTTGAGCTGTCTCTACATTGTACTATTCTCTTGCAGCTTACAGGATGCCACAGCTGGTGGAGATCATTCTCTGTCTACTCCAGGTCATTTCTGGATTCTCCTGCCTCTGACAATGACCTCAGGGTCAATCAGTAAAGCTCAAAATTGAGTCCATTTTTCTTGAGCTGTGGGCAAAAGATTATAGCAACCTCAAGCATTAATATCCACTTAGGCCAGACCCAATCAGGGAATAAGAGCTTGGCAGAAGTTTATATTATCATGGGCTCATCCTCATGTAAAGATGAGTGACTGTGTACAGATGGTCAGCTTGGTGACAGAGCCACAGTTTGTGCTTACGATCTCAAAGTGAAAAGTGGAAGCGAAAGTCACTCAGTCGTGTCTGACTCTTTGCAACCCCCTGGACGGTATAGCCCACCAGGCTCCTCTGTCCATGGAATTCTCCAGGCAAGAATACTGGAGTGGGTTGCCATTCCCTTCTCCAAGAGCTCTTCCCGACCCGGGGATCAAACCCGAGCTTCTTGCACTGCAGACAGATTCTTTACCATCTGAGCTATGAGGGAAGCCCTCATGATGTCAAGCCACAATTCAGCTCCATCCTTCCTATGCCTTTTTGCAGCTATAAACCAGGACTAACTATCCCTCCTGCTCCTATAGCACTTGTGCCAGACACTTCTTACATCCCGTGCATTATGTTGGAACTACCTGTCTTGGCTCCCGTCTCTCTCACTGAGCCATCAGCTCGTCGAGAGGAGGAAATACCTTACAATGGTGCATCCTCGGGGTGTGTTCAGTGTCTGGTTGGCCCCTCCTGAACTCAAATGACCCTCTGGCTTTAAATTAGTCACCTTCCAATGGCAATTTTTCCTCTGCTTCCACAGTAATAGAAAGTCAGCGGGGTGCATTAGCCCAAAGAAAAATTAAACTCCCCAGCATATCTGTCAGCTAACTGCAGTCATGAGAGGCGGCGCCTATGCAATGCGAGAAGCAATGTGCTTCATTCTGGAAGCTTGCTCTTAAAAGGATCAAGTGTGAGACTTCCCTGGTGGGCCACTGGCTAGGAATCTGCCTTGCAGTGGGGGGCTTGTGGGCTCAATCCCTGATCAGGAACTAGGACACCATGTGTCTAGGAACAACTGAGGCAGTACGCTTCCACTACTGAGTCCAAATGCCACAGTGAAAGCTCCCTCATGACGCAACAAAGAGCTAAGACCAGATACAGCCAAATGAACAAAGCAATACCAGATAAGGAGTGAACTCCTTCGGGTGTTTTCCTCTGTAATGCTGGCTGGAGACCATGGACCAGGGCAGCTAACTAGCATCCGTCTACCCAGTGGAAGACGTGTGTCAGGGAGGGCAGAGCGGCTACCAGCCCTCAATCCCCACTTCTTTCTGACAGAGAATTTCTCCTTACAAAGGAGAAACGCAATCCAAGATTTTTAAGTCCCCGGACACTGAGTTTTTTCATTAGTTTTGTACTCTAGCTAATACAACTCTCTGATTCCAAATTCTGAACATAAAGAATATCAGCCAGAGGTTCAACAGGAAACAAAAGTGACACACAAAATTAGGACACCTTGAGGAAGGTTTGTTTATGAAATGATTATCATAGATGTGTGCTTGTAGAGGAATCACAGAGACAATGTAGTACCCTGGCTCTAACAGGACCTGAGCTTTTACCACTTCTAGGACCTAAGAGCTGAGCTAAGGGAACAGTTTGTCAGCTTTTGAGGGAGAAATGGTTATAAAGAGTTGGACCCTTTAACTGGAGCAGTTTTCTTTTTCATCAGTCAAGGAACCATCCAGTCCAACTCTCTGACCTCACTATTTTTCCCAACTTCTCCATCCCTGAAGGCTGCCGTTCCAAAGGATGGGAATTCAATAGAAAACTGAGTACCCAGGACTCCCTCTGACATTGCCCTAAGGCCAGCCTCTTAGGGTAGAGAAGGGCAAAGAATGTCTGTAAGGAAGCACAGGGTTCAGCTCACAGAGGGGCTTCGCTAAAGAAAGGAGGAAAGCATAGGTACAGAGAGAAGAGCATTGTGTTCTGCCTTTGTCCTTATATATGTTTAAATACGGTTTTCAGTTAATTTCTGAGAAGTTGCCTAATTGAGTTTCAGTGGACTTAGCCCTTCCTGTTGCTGGTAACGCAAAGACAGTCAACAAATAATTCAGCACACGTTCCTTAGACACCAACTATGAATCAGGTGCAGTCCTAGGCAGTAGAGACTAGAGTCTTGGGACTGGTCTCCAAAGAGCTGATGGACTAAGCATATCTTCTCCCAATCTTTTCTAGATGTTCCACTCATGGTATCGTCAGTGGTCTGTGCCATCTTTTAACAGTTTTCTTGAATGTTGAGGCACAGTGATGACAGCTGTCTGCATCTAAACTCATATTTAGTAAATGGGGGTCCATTAGGAGAAAAATTAGTGCCTGGCAGTCACTAAATAAATCAGCAAAAACAAACAAAAAACATGATTATTACAGCAGAGGCCTCAGGACAACCTAAAAGCACTTTAAATTATATAATGAAAAAGACCATGTCAGTCAGAATTCTTAGTTGCAAGTGATAAAACCCAAATTTGACTATCTTAATAAAAATATAATTTACTGGAGGCATATCAGGAGTACACAGAATTGAAGGAGATTGAAGGATCTGGTGTAAAAAAAAAATGAGAAGACGTTAAATATATTAAGTAGAGACTCCACATCTATAATAAAGAGATGCCCCAGCATTACAAACCCTACATCTGGACTTGATTTCCTTCTCACATAAGAGTCTTGCTAGTCTGTATAAGTGGGTCTGCCCTTCTCACAGAGTCAATCAGGGTTCCAGTGCCCTCCATTTTGTTCTTCTGCCGCTTCTAAAACGTCCTTTTTTTGCAAGGTCAGAGCTTCATTGCTACAACAGCCTCTTTGAGACCTGCAGAAATGGAGACAGCAAAGAGCATCAGGGCAAGACAACCAGTGTTTGAGCTGCTCACGTCCCGGTATCTGAAACGCAGGCAGTTAGCCATATGTAGCTCCAAGGAGGGATGGGAGTTTGCATCTGAAGGTGTCAGTCACTCGCCCGGCTTAAACTTTACCGCAGTGAATACAAGAAGGGACACTGTGGAGCGGGCACTGTCTCAGCCACATTCGGAGACCCCAAAGGATCAGCCACGCAGGAGTCGCAGCAAACGGCATCCTGCGGAGACAGTCTGGCCCGTGTGCTTCCACGGCCACGCGGTGGCTCTGACTCAGTGCTGCCCTCACACATTCACATCATCCACTACGGTCTCAGGGTGTCAGGAAAGAGCCGCTCGCTGGCTTAACCAAAACCAGCAAGCGCCAGCTGTGGCCGCACTGAGGCAGGCGCAGAGGGGATGCGGCCCCTCTGAAGTCCACAGCAGGGCCCAGCACTGACCCACAAGAGTTAGCATGATCCGGAATTCCCCGAATTGGAAGACCAGAAGAAAGTGTTTGATATCAGAAAGCAAGAATTCACTATAAAGTATGTCACGATAATAAGCCCTAACCTTAAAATCATCCTGCAATATATTTTCTCCCACTTGCTTCGTTTGTACATTCTGCTTCTATGTATTATAAGCTCTGCAAATTGTTGGTGACAGTACTCAGAATATCATTGTAAACACTTGACCAAAATTTTTGGTCACTCTCAAAAGAAAAATGTGATGATTTTATTGAGCTAGGGAGTATTCTCATTAATTGATAGTTCCTAGATAACCATGAAAATAACCCTCAGGTTCGGTTTCATGATAGTAGAAAATCTGTGAGTTGGGAGTCAGGTCAACCTGGGTTTAACCCATTCATATAGTTTGGCCAAATAAGTTTTCCTCTTGAATTTCATTTTCCCATCTGTACAGTAAGGACAAAAATCTTACTATATGGAGCTACTTAAAAAACTAGATTAGAGTGTGAATAACAACTGCTTCACACGCGGTAAGCACTCAGAATGATCAGTTTCATTCTAGACCACTTGCATCCCCCAAATATGCTTCATTGAGTTGCCATGATAATGCGACGCCTGCCTTAGGGATATAACATACACTCCAGTTAAAAGGCTTCATTTCTGGCCAGAAAGCATATGGTCAACACACACGAATAGCCTGAATTGCCTAGGCAGCTTTCTAATGAGTACTTCCTCTTCATCCAAATTATAGTTTAA
Organism: Antilocapra americana; assembly: GCA_007570785.1. NCBI lineage: Eukaryota > Metazoa > Chordata > Mammalia > Artiodactyla > Antilocapridae > Antilocapra > Antilocapra americana. The sequence continues at coordinate 3,636,661 of ML664173.1, read as the reverse complement.
GCCTGTCTGGAATTCTAAGCAGTTAATAGTGTGAGATCTGATTGCTTTAAGGAGGTGGATCAGAAAATGTAGCAAAGGTTATCCATCTGATTGGTAACCCAATGTAATTTTCAAAAAAAGATTAAAACATGACTCTCATGCAAACATAGAATAACCCATGTACCTAATGTTTTATGCAACTCATTAACCAACACAAAGTCGGTAAGATGATAAAGGTAGTCCAAAGCCTGTTAAGAATGATGATGTATACTGTAAGTCAATCAAAGGGATACTGGAATATATTTGGTAATAGATACAAAAGCAACTGGTGCTCTACAGAGCAATAAAACTGCACCCTTTGAGATTCTCTCTCTTATGGGAAGATACCTTCATGTTGACATGTGACTTCTTGATGTCTGGACTCTAACCAAAAAATAGTCAATAACTAGGTCAAACAAGTGTGCATTCTGCTAGATAATTAAGTAAAGTGCTTGTGAGTCTATTTACAAAATCCCAAAATAACACTGAAAAGGCATTGAATCATGCTTTTGGCTTTGTTTTGAAATTTTAGATACTTTTTCTTAGAAACACTAAGCCCATTGTTGACTGGCTATAGCTCCTGAATGTAAATACAGATCAACAGCCTTATTTGGGTTATTAAAAAATGATCAATTAAGCATCTCAGCATTCCCAACTTTGAACTGAATTGATGCAAATATAATCAAAACATCCGCTCAAATCATTTATCTAAGAGAGGTGACAGCTCCCTATTTTCCCTTCCCTTTCTTGACTATAATTTCACAACTCGCTAAAAACACAAATGATAAAGAAGATGGTATATGGGCAACAGATTTCTTTGAACAATAACAAAAATATTAAATTTCTACAAAGTTGTTAATCTTGGATGACCTTAAGAAGTTATGTGTGAGAAAAACCCTCACTTGCCCTATCACAAATGAAAGTAAAAAGACATTTTAAGGTTCACGTTCTCTTAAACTAGGAATTCAGATTTTAAATGACAATCAAACTGCCTGGTAGCTCCAGGCTGGCCTGAGGCGAAACTGTAAAATCTGCAAAGTGTGATTTCTGTGTCTCTTGTCCTCTTCCAGGAAACTCTCTACCCTTTTCTACCCATCTGTCCATGACAATGCTCACTCATCCCAGCTCTTCCACCTAATCTCCCATGATACTTCCCATCCCAGAGACTAAGAAATTCCTATGCCGCTGTATATTTGATTTCTTGTACATGCACAAAACCTTTTGGAAAGAATTTCTGCCCAGTGTAAAAACTGCTCGGTGCTGATCTTTCAATTTGCTCCCTATCTCACGTAACAGTGAGTGTGAGCATTCTGTGTAATTTACCCAGCATCTGATGGTAAAGGGCAATCAATACAAGTCTGCAGAGGCAAGCTTCCCGGGATTCTTTTAAAACCAAATCTGTAGAGCCTTACTGCATGGCCCTTATTGACTGATGCTGACTGCCATATTCAGGCTGACGTTGTCTCCCACCTTCGTTAATGAAATTTTTTATAGTCCATGAGTCAGATGGTATAGGCCAAGTACCTTTTTTTTCCCCTTCACCTTGTCAGACATCGAAGAGTCTGGATATGTAAGAGAAGTGATACGAAAAGGTAATTTAAGAATGACATATATCTTGGGGACTATATAATGCAATATTCTTCCATCTCATAAACAATGTACCTAGCATAGCACCTAGGTACATGTGTAAATATCTGATGCTTGCTGTTTTTTTTTTCATTTTGAAATCTCTCAAATATTTTATTTATGTGAAAGAGAAGCAAATTCTAAGTAAACTCACTGCTATACCATGAGCTAAGTTATTTCAAATAAAAAAAGCATTGATTGAATATACACTGAATAAAGCACTCCAGGTGTTTGCAAAGAATGCAAATACCATACAATATAACAAAGAGTCCCAAACTTCCTTGATTCACAGCATTCTCAGTGTCTCAATAATTTTTTTCACTGCACTCACTTAGTAAAAATAAACACTCATCATTTCATTTATTAAGTAATTAAGCTGCACTAACTTATTAACTATTCTATCATAACAAGTTACTAGTCATTTGAAAATAATGCACTAAAATTGAGAAAATATACACATATTTTACTTCATTTGTATTTACTAACAGGGTGCATGTACCAATTGAACACAGCACAAATTCTCAAATATTGGTATCAGACTGGACTTGACTGCCCTCATTTATTGCCTCACATTCATTTTTTGCATTTTTAAAAATCAAAGCAAAACCCAGCTTTGCAGATCATGAAAAGGAATATAAAGTGATCCAATATTGAAACTACCAACCACCTCAAGCCTGTAGTTCAGGCGGTGACCAACAGACGTCAGCTGCCCGTGTTTAAAACACCCAGCAGCACCCTAGTCAATTCACTCTGGGGCCCGAGAGCAACAGTATGTGATTTGGGAATCATGCTGGTGTGTGTTACTATTTCTATCTTCAAAAAAAAAAAAAAAAGATAAGTTATTAAGCATTTTAATATCCTCAATAACTATCATGAAATTAGAAAACACATTTCTTAAAAACAGTATTTAGAAAGATGAAGCCTGGATCTAAAAAATAGAAAGAAAGAAAAGGAAGGAAATAAGAAACAGAGAAAGAGGAAGAAAGAAAGAGAAAATGGAAGAAAGATTAATTTCAAGAAGAGCCTTGAGATTCGGGCAGCATTTTCACAGGTAAAAACAGAGACCAGAGGAGCTATGATGGCGGAGCCGCAGATCATTCTGACTGTTTCAGTGCAGGTTTTGAGCAAGAGGCTATGGATGAAAAGGGAAGTAAATCACAGCCAGAACCCATACAGATGCTCACTCATCCTCCAGTAAAGGAAGCAGAGCAAACTACCTTTTCAGATGCAGAATTCATGGTGTGAGGAATGGAGGGGGAAACAGTTGTCAAAACTAAGGCTTGCATATGACTGTAGTCATATTTAGAATACCTTCAATGCCAGTACAAAAATAATCTGGATCTCTCTTACTGTCATTACTAAGAAACTAATGGAAAACATTGCCTACTCCTCCTAGTATATATATGACCATTAAAACTTACCCAAAGCAGTATTCATTTCTTTTAATATGGACCTATCAGACTAATGAGCAAGAATTCCAAACCAGATGAGCAAAACATCCTGAAATTGAACAGAAAAATCCCTACTCCATTTTTATTCATTTCCCAAATAAATCAAATTTCCCAAACTATTGCTCTCTACTTTTTTGCCAAACCAGGAAAAATATATAAGTTCTGGCATAAAGAATATTAATAATTTTACCCAGGTCTTTCAAAAGTGCTTATGTAACAAATGCGATCGTGCATGCTAAGTCTCTTCAGTCATCTCCGACTCTGTGCGACCCCATGGACTGTAGCACACCAGGCTCTTCTGTCTATGGGAGTCTCCAGGCGAGAATACTGGGTCGCCATACCCTCCTCCAGGGGATCTTCCCAACCCAGGAATCGAACCATCGTCTCTTACATCCTCTGCGTTGGCAGACAGGTTCTTTACCACTAGGGCCCCCTGGGAAGCACTTTTGTATCAATAGCACCATTTATAATTTGGCAGCTACTGGCTGAGACGATTTTGAGCTTGAATAGAAATTATTATGCTCATAGCTCTAAACTTTTACTAAGACTATCAGACACCCACACAACCTAGAAATATACATCTACTGAGTAAGAAGTGAAAATCGTCCACAAGATACAGCAGCGCTTCACTGAAAATAGTCCTCTTTAAGGTAATTATCATCTGCTCGTCAGGTAAATTTTAATCCATAATAAGCATGGCAAATACTGTCTTAAGTTTGTCTTAAATTAGAATGAAATTCTTAAAGGATTAAAGACTTCCAAATATCGTATTGAAAAAATATCCATGGGAATCCCAAAGTGACCTTGGGGATTCTGGTTTGAAAAACTTACAGGAGACTTATTAGTAACAGACATCAGTATAATTAAAATACATACATATATATATATATATATAATTTTAAATTACAAATAGACTTCTCTGCTGGCTCATATGATAAAGAATCAGCCTGCAATGCAGGAAACAAAAGTTCCATCCCTGGGTTGGAAAGATCCCCTGGAGAAGGGAATGGCAATCCACACCAGTATTCTTGCCTGGAGAATCCCATTAACAGAGGAACCTGGTGGGCTACAGTCTACGGGGTCACAAAGAGTCAGACGTGACTGAGTGACTAAGCACACACACGTAAATTACAAACTGATAGTGATATCCAACCTCATCACCCATAAAGGTCTTATTGATTATATTGCTTTTATTGATAAGGAAACTAAAGTTCAGAGAATTTCAGTGATGGCTAAATTTCACTGTCTATGAAAGATACCCATCTCTAATTTAGGGCTTCTGACTCGTATTTTATATGCTTTCTATTAAATACCTTCCCAAGGATAAAATGGATGATAGATCACCAGATGTGATTTGAGAATCTCCATGTTTTGTAGTCAATAAAGACACCCTCTCTCCCCTCCTGGGAGCCTAAAGTTCTGCCATTTGGGCCATTTTCTTGGGTTACATCATTAGCTAGCTTTCAAAATGAAAATGTTAAGTTGGTCGGAAGTAACACATGTGGATGCTTTTAATACATTTCCTGACATATAGAAAGCACTCAATGAATGCTTGTTATTACTTTTTAATGAATGCATTAACTCTCAACCTATCAGTAAGCAGTCATTTGTCAAACTTACTGTCACTTGGCAGAGTAGACCTGGAGAAAACAAGAGCACTGAGTCAGAGGTACTGGCAGATGGCTGCTGTGATTTTCATTTTGACGTTAAAAAGAAGAGGGAGATTCTGCAGACAGGCGTCCTCAGCTGTTTCCTTCAGGGCAGCCATACGTACAATTGTCACCCCCCCAGGTTCTCCTCTTTTCTGTCTTCTAGCCCTGGCAATCTGCTCTGAGCTGTGGTGAGTGGCAATCGGAAGACATTGTTAGAACTGAAAAGGCAAATGACGTAAGAATCACAGTAGTGAGGGCTGAAGTCCCCGCGTCCATTGGATCACCCACGGTACTTTCAGGGTTTCAAAGTGTCACCTTGAGATGCTGGCTGCGAGGTTTTGTGTGTATTTTTCATGTAGTGGAGTTGCATAAACTTCCACTACTTCTTACTCAGGCAATATTTTCCAGGGAAAATTCATAATCTGTCTTCAGCTGCGATCTCTTCCATGGCTTGCAGTTCCTCGTCCCCAGCTGTCAGGGCCATCTGCGCTCTCTCTTTGCGAGGAAGGGCCCTGGGTGCCAAGTCTTCCTCCCCTTCTCATGCCTCACTCCATGGAAAGAACGGACAGATATAACTCTGAATTGGCAGGCAACTTTCAAACACTAGGGTTTATAATAACTCGAGATGAGATGCTCTAAATATGGTTTATGTCAAATAGCAGAGAGCCAGAAGAGCTACTGATGAGTCACAGAACCCAGAACCACAGGTTGCACTTGGACAAACCTCCCGCAGATCCAGCCCTACGGAGGCAAACTTTATATTAACGGATGATGCGGTCATCTCGGGGAATATTACTGCTTTGTTTCTATTAAGCTCAAGTGAGCAAACCCTTTTTCAAAGGACTGGGTTCTCTAAATGTAGGATTTTAATATTCATGAGGGATGTATCTTCTTATTCTCTACGAAGAATAATGGAAAGATGCTCTGCCATCTAGAAACATCATTTTCCCTCCTCTTCCTCCTCAGATCCATCTCCCCTCGAGTGCTTCGGTAGGCTTAGCACACTACAGTGTGTATCTGCGTGAGTGGGTGCACAGGAGACATCCAGCTTGGCTACTTTATGTAGAAACTGAGCAGTTCACCCAGGAATTTCATTCTGTTCGTTGATGACCCAGAGTCACTGAGGTATAAGGGAACAGAAGTAATTTTCAAGTCAAGAACTTCATCCAGAGATTCTCTATTTTGACTGCACGTTGAAATCACCTGGGAAATTTTTAAAAGTGCAATTGCTCTGATCCTTCCCACAGAGATTCCGGTGTAACTGCACCAGGGTGTGGCCCACACACATGGACCTTCCTTGGTGATTCTATCACGCGGCCAGAGGGAAGAACCTCTGCCATGTTTCTCGTTTCCGGTGGTGGGCACTGGACTGGCGCACTCCAGACTGTTGTTGACGTGTTACATTTCTAAAACTAGGGCAGATAGCATGCATACCTACTAGGGCCAGCAGTTGTACCAAGTACATTGCTTTGCCTCATTTCATCCTCAAGACCATCCCATAAAGGCTATATATTAAATTGTTATTTCTCATATTGTTATTCAATTGCTAAGTTGTGTCCAACTCTTTGTGACCCCATGGCTTGCCACATGCCAAGCTCCCCTGTCCTTCACTATCTCCCAGAGTTTGCTCACAGTCATGTCCATTGAGTCAGTGATGCCATTTAACCATCTTATCCTCTGTCGCCCCCTCCACAGCCTCCTTTCAATCTTTCCTAGCTTCAGGGTGCTTTTCAATGAGTTGGCTCTTTGCATCAAGTGGCCAATTATTGGAGCCTCAGCTCCATCATCAGTCCTTCCAATGAATATTCAGGATTGATTTCCTTTAGGATGAACTGTTTTTATCTCTTTGCTGTCCAAGGGACTCTCACGAATCTTCTCCAACACCACAGTTCGAAAGCATCAATTCTTTGGCACTCAGCCTTCTTTACGGTCCAACTGTCATATCTGTATATGGCTACTGGAAACTATTTTTCAGATAGTGAAGCTGATATATTCCTGTCGAGAGGATGAACTAGTAAGAACTTCAGGATAAACCTCAAGGGAACTCCTGGAGCAAGAGAGGAATATGGTTCTAAAGGAAGAATAAAGCAAGCTGCCAGAAACCTCTGGGGGAATTTGAAGATTCTTGTGAGCTGGAGGGCGTCTGATAGAGACAAGACAGGAGGGGCTATGCCCAGGTCTAGAGTGGAGGGTAGAGAGAGGGAGCAGAGAGGGGAGGGTTCAAAGCATGTTCAGTTCTGCTCTTGCTTCTTCAGTAAAGGCTCACCTACACACACCCTGTCAACAGAACAGTCTTAGGCTGCACCGCAGTCTCAAAGGACGACCCTCGGCGTCCACAGGCTAACAGCAGGGATGGTGTATCGATGAAGCAAGCGCTGGTGGCCATTGTCCCCTGAGCTTGTGTTTCTCCACTCCAGGCTTCCAGCGTTACAGAAAGGATGCCTCTTCCCAGGCTGCCTCTTTTTCAGAAGTGAGGTCTGTGATCCTGACCCAAGCAGACATCCAATGGTCTGACTGCAGATGGGCGCTGGCAGGGGAGGTCAGTGAGGACCAAAGCTCAGGCAACTTTCTTTCCTTAAGCCACAGATTCTTAAGCCGGAGTCCTGTTAAGGAGACACGTTCTTCAGCTATGACTATCAAAACCACAGGAGCATCAGTAGCATCCTTGATTTTCATCACCAACTTAATCACAGTTATTTTCTTATCACATTACAGTTGTTGCAGATAGTTACTTGTTAGATATGATGCTAGACTGTGTTATTTACTACATTAACAAAGCATAGAGAATTTTAACACAGTATATTTTAATATTTTTGTAACTAATTTCCGTATGGTTGGTTTCTTTGGTAATCACATAAATTTTATTTTATGTGTTTAAAAATGACATCCTGAGAAGAGTTTCATGGGTCTTCCAAGCTTGCCAAAGGGCTCTGTGACCCAAGAGGATTAGGAAATCCTGCCTTATTCTCACCAGAAAGAATACAGAAGGAACTCTGTGTCTTTCATAACACACATCACCAGACTGTGACAGAACAAGGAGTTGACACTCAGCGCTCTTTTCATACCTCCTCCTCTTTTGCATTTCTATGCCGCAGAGACTAGAATGCCAGGAACCTACACTGTCCGGACTTCAGGAGAGCACTTTATAGATCCTAAGACGTGCCTGTGTGTTAATCAGCGTGTTTCTGTGTCCTCTATAACCTAAACCTACGTCCTGCTGCTAATGTACACATGTGCACACACGTGTACACACACGTGTACTCAGACACGACTCTCCAGAGTATGCACATCTATCCTCCTACCAGTAGTGCATGAGGATTCTGTATCCCTATCACTTGGAAATGTCCAGTTTCTCAATTTCTGCCAACCCAATAGAAATGGAGGTAATTCAGATGCCCAAAACTGAGGGAGGAGAGAGGCAAAATACATCAGGGGTATGCAATGCAATAAAATGTAGAGATATAAGCACACAACTTGGATAGAACTTTAAAAACAATGTATTGAGTATAAAAGTAAAAATTAGATCTGCCTCTAACACAACATAACTTATGTAAATTAGAACTACACGCAAACAAATCAATACTTGTTTTGGGAGAACATATACAAATAAAAGGATACACATCCATGAAAGGCTCACCTATGAGAAGCAAGAGTAACAGGATGTAGGAATAGATACAAAAATGAAATGAACAAATACAATGGGAAAACACTTGCATGGACCAACGGCAGTGATGTTCAGTGAATTGAGGGAGATGATTAACTCAACTCTCTGCAACCCCTTAAAAAAAAGAAGAAGAAGAAGAAGAATGAAATAAAAGAAAAATTTCTTTTAACTGCTGTGGTCTGTCCATGTATTTTGTATGGATATGAATGTTAAAGAGGGTGTGTTCTTAGGAGAGTACTCAAAAAAGAGTATGGGGTTGCTGATACAGAATTACTCATTTCTATAAATGTGAAGTAAAAATCAGAACTTTCATTACACAAAAAGTAAAAGATCAGAAGTGACTCAAAGACCAGAGACTCTGGATAAGTTGTAAAAATGGAGAAAAAAAAAATGACAGAAAATGAGAGAGGAGAAAAAAATTAGTTTAGTAGATCTTTTTAAAATTAAAATATCTTACCAGAGAAATGTTATTATAGAGTCCTAATATCAAAAATCTCAAAATTAACAAGTGAACTTCTGAACAAATTGGTCTACATAAGTAACTTTACACTCTGAGAGCTCTTTTCAAATTCAGGGTTAAATTGAAGAAAGTAGGGAAAACCACTACACCTTTCAGGTAAGATCTAAATCAAATCCCTTATGATTGCACAGTGGAAGTGACAAATAGATTCAAGGGATTAGATATGATAGACACAGTGCCTGAAGAACTATGGACGGAGGTTCATGACATTGTACAGGAGACAAGAATCAAGACCATCCCCAAGACAAAGAAATGCAAAAAGACAAAATGGCTGTCTGAGGAGGCCTTACAAACAGCTGAGAAAAGAAGAGAAGCTAAAGGCAAAGGAGAAAAGGAAAGATATACCCATCTGAATGCAGAGTTCCAAAGAATAGCAAGGAGAGATCAGAAAGCCTTCCTCAGTGATCAATGCAAAGAAATAGAGGAAAACAACAGAATGGGAAAGACTAGAGATCTCTTCAAGAAAACTAAAGATACCATGGGAACATTCCATGCAAAGATGGGCTCAATACAGAAATCGTATGGACCTAACAGAAGCAGAAGATATTAAGAAGAGATGGTAAGAATACACAGAAGAACTGCACCAAAAAGATCTTCACAACCCTGATAACCACAATGGTGTGATCACTCACCTAGAGCTAGACATCCCAGAGTGCAAAGTCAAGTGGGCCTTAGGAAGCATCACTATGACCAAAGATAGTGGAGGAATTCCAGTTGAACTATTTCATATCCTAAAAGATGATGCTGTGAAAGTGCTGCACTCAATAGGCCAGCAAATTTGAAAACTCAACAGTGGCCACAGGACTGGAAAATGTCAGTTTTCGTTCCAATACCAAAGAAAGGCAATGCCAAAGGATGTTCAAACTATCGCACAATTGCACTGATCTCACATGCTAGCGAAGTAATGCCCAAAGTTCTCCAGTCCAGTCTTCAACAGTACATGAACTGAGAGCTTCCAGATCTTCAAGCTAGTTTTAGAAAAGACAGAGGAACCAGAGATCAAATTGCCAACATCCTTTGGATCATTGAAAAAGTAAGAGAGTTCCAGAAAAACATCTACTTCTGCTTTATTGACTACACCAAAGTCTTTAACTGTGTGGATCACAACAAACTCGAAAATTCTTAAAGTGATGGGAATACCTGACCACCTTACCTGCCTCCTGAGAAATCTGTATGTGGGTCAATAAGCAATAGTTTGAAATGGACATGGAACAAAGGTGAAATTAAAAGTCATTCAGTCATGTTTGACTCTTTGCACCCCCATGGACTATACAGTGCATGGAATTCTCCAGGCCAGAAGACTGGACTGGTTCCAAATTGGAAAGGGAGTGCATCAAGGCTGTATATTGACACTCTGTTTATTTAACTTATATGCAGACTACATCATGTGAAATGCCAAACTGGTTACAGCACAAGCTGGAATCAAGATTGCCAGGAGAAATATCAATAACCTTAGAAATACGGATGACACCACCCTTATGGCAGAAAGTGAAGAAGAACTAAAGAGGCTCTTGATGAAAGTGAAAAAGGAAAGTGAAATAGCTGGCTTAAAACTCAATATTCAAAAATCGAAGATCATGGCATCTGATTCCATCACTTCATGGCAAATAGATAGGGAAACAATAGAAACTCAGAAAGACTTTATTTTCTTGGGCCCCAAAATCACTGCAGATGGTGACTGCAGCCATGAAATTAAAAGGCACTTGCTCCTTAGAAGAAAAACTATGACCAACCTAGACAGCATATTAGAAAGCAGAGACATTACTTTGTCGGCAAAGATCTGTCTAGTCAAAAGTATGGTTTTTCCAGTAGTCATGTATGTGTGTGAGAGTTGGATACTAAAGAAAGCTAGGGGCCAAAGAATTGATGCTTTTGAACTGTGGTGTTGGAGAAGACTCTTGCGAGTCCACTGGACTGCAAGGAGATCCAACCAGTTCCATCCTAAAGGAAATCAGTCCTGAATATTCATTGGAAGGACTGATGCTGAAGCTGAAACTTCAGTACTTTGGCCACATGATGTGAAGTGCTGAGTCCTTAGAATAGACCCTGATGCTGGGAAAGATTGAAGGCAAGAGGAGAAGGGGACAACAGAGAATGAGATGGTTGGATGGCATCATTGACTCAATGGACATGAGTTTGAGCAGACTCCAGGAGATGGTAATGGACAGGGAGGCCTGGTGTGCTGCAATCCTTAGGGTCCCAAAGAGTCAGACATGACCGAGCGACTGAACTGAACTGATAGAACACACACGCATATATACATACATTTCTATTCACGGAAGGATTGAGAGTTTTCTTGGAAGGGACTTAATCACCTGGGAAAGTTAACGCCATCTCTTCTCTGATTAATGTGAAATATGGTGTTGATTTCCGAATCTTGAAGGAATAAAAACAATTTCAGTCATGTCAGAAACAGCTGTCTTCATCTAGCATCTAAGAAGACAGATCCAGAAAGATTTGACTCTACTGTGGCTCTTCAAATTATCCTGAAAGAAACCAGAATGACGTGATTTTTCCAAGTTTGCATCTCTTTATCCTTCCTGTATCCTCTGATTACCACTGCCCTCGCCCCTCTTTCTCCTCCAGTGAAAGCTCCAGTGTTTTGCTGTAAATGTGGAACAGGTTGAATTATCCCACTTCTAGGAGAAAGATTATATTTGCAGTTCCCAAGTGATATTTCTTTCCTTCTTGTAAAAAGAGAATCTTTGTATTAACAGATGGCAAGGGTCAAGCAGCCAAATCTGAGGCTTTGGAGGATCATGGCTGGCTTCTGCAATGCTTCCCTCAGTGTTAATCCCACAATCCCACACTTCAGTTAAACTGCCAAAGAGAATAGGAACTAAAATTATTGGGATAATTCAGTCCATAAATAATAGCTAATCAGTTATTATATCCAAGGTGCAGTGTTACAGTCTTAGAATAGCACAAACAATAGATATATAGTCTTGTCCTAATTGAGACTACTGTCTATCCAAAAACAAATAACTATGCAATTAATTTCATAATGAAAAATTGAATGTGTCTGGTTTGTGCCAGACATTGTGCTAATTAACCAAGATTATCTCCTTTTGTTCTCATAACAGCCCTTTGAAATACATACTGTTTACCCACTTTACAAATAAAAAAACTAAGACTCAGGAAAAATAAATTATTTCTCAAATATTGCAAAATCAGTAAAGAACTATCTGGTTCTGAATCCCATTTTTCTCAAGCAGAGCCAGTTCTTTCCACAGATAAGGCTCTTTATTCATTCTTTCACCTATACTTTTGTTTGCCGAATTTAAGTCAGGAAGGATTATCCTGTAGGGTTAGTTGCTCAGACATGTCCAGCTCTTTCCAACCCCATGGACTGTAGCCCACCAGGGTCCACTATCCATGAGATTCTCCAGGCAAGAATACTGTAGTAGGTAGCCAGTCTCTTCTCTGGGGATCTCCCTGTAGAAGTCCCATTTATTTTACCACATCTGTATATTCCTAATACTGTCTTAAGACAATAATATCTGAAAGACTAATATCTGAAACTCCAAAACTTTTTGATAATAGGCTTCCCAGGTAACACTAGTGAAAGACAGGTGGGTGCAATCCCTGGGTCAGGAAGATCCCCTGGAGGAGGAAATGGCAACCGACTGTAGTATTCTTGCCTGGAGAATTCCATGGACAGAGGAGCCTGGTGGATTATAGTCCACCCAGTCACAAAGAGTTGGACAGGATTGAGCATCTGAGCATAGCAGTATCCCTTAGGTTGTGTTTTCATGGTCCACCTGTAGGAACTGTTCGAGTAACATTTGTGCCTCTGCCATGGAGTAAAAGATCCTCTTCCTTCATCTTACAGACTCTAACAAGACTGACTAATTGAAGTGTTGTAGTATGTATGTTGTTGTATGTATGTTTAAATACTATCTAATTTCCTAAAGAAAAATGATGATTTATGAAACAAAGACATTTTTAAGAATTTATTCTAATCTATAGTTCTACAGATTGTTTATAAATTAACTGTTATTACATGCAGAACATCCAAACACAAGTCTAAGGATGATCTACCATGATCTCATCTAGTCATTCCATTGAGCAAAGGAAAAATACTGGTCCTTTTTCATCTAGTATGGGCAACATAAGCTTGAAAAAGAATAATATGCCAAGGACTCAAATAAAAACAGCTTCTTATATCTGCCCCAGAAATGCTAAGTTCTCTCCAGGCTTTGATCTTAATCCAGCAGTGGGCAGGCTCACCCACTGTTTTCTCTCTTTGTTGACCTATGAGAGATGATTCATGCATTGATCAAGAAAGAAACAACCATCCATCAAGTTAAGAGTCCTTGGCTGCACGAATCATCAGCAAACCCAGCCAGTGTGCTCCCTATGTCAAAGTACCCTTACACATTAATTTCAAACCTGCACCCTGTAGATATATTTGGAGCAGTCTTGAGCTACTATTATACAAACAAATAAATCACATTTAATCAGGACTGTGCAGCATCTAATATTATCCACTTATATAATCCATATAAATCATCAGCTTGAGGTGAATATTTTAGAAACCTTGAACCTTAAGGGTTCACATACAAACACACACACAAATATACACATACTAAACATAATATTATGCTAGAAGTAGTATTAATTAATACAGTAAATTACACAACTGGGAGCATCACTCAAGTATTTAGTAAGAAAAAAAATCATAGACTATTAATGTTGGGAAAAACCTTACAGTTTATTTTTTCTTGCTTCCTACCCAATTCAGAAACCCCTTCTGCGGTTTTAAAAGGCAAACGTCACTTTCCCTCTGGTTTAACTTCCCAGCGATGGCAATTACACTGCGTTATAAGGCAGTCTACTTCATTTTTAAGTAACTGTCAGAAGTATTTTTTACATAATAACCTCCAGATCATCTTTTATATCTCTTATCCATTGACCTTAATTAACCTACTAAGTTCACAGAGAAGAAAATCTAATCCCTCTCTCACGTGACAGTATGCCAAACGCGACCACAATCATTACTTTGGCAATTTCTATGTTTTTAACAAGGTCTTCCTCAATGTCGCTCTTCTCAGTAACTCTAATAGCTTTGCTCCAAATTCGGTCATTTCAGTCTACTTGTTTTCCCCAAAACATAGCCTATTTCCACATTGTCATCTAATTTATATTGGTTTAGATTTAATTTTAGGATTCTCATCTCCACAATTTCATGAATTCAGAAAAAAAAAGTGAGGAAACTATTAACTATTTATTTCAAAGTTTTTTTCATACTCTGGGCTGGGGCAGGGGTCTGGAGGGAGGCTCGGGAGGAAAGGGATCTATGTAATCATCTAGCTGATTCATGTTGTATAGCGGAAACCCACACAACATTTAAAGCAATTACCCTCCAATTAAAAACAAATTTTAAAAAGTTTTGCACAAATAATGCAAAGAATCTTCTTTTCAACCGGATTCTCTGTTAACATCTCATATAACTTTCAAGAGCAGGGAATTATTAGTGATATCACATTGTTATCTCATCAGTGTGCGTACTAAATCAAATCATTTCACTTGTATAGGACTCTGTGTGACCCTGTGGACTGCAGCCCGCCAGGCTCCTCTGTCCATGGGATTCTCTGGGCAAGAATACTGGAGGGGGTTGCTGTGTCCTCCTCCAGGGGATCTTCTCAACCAGGGATCAAACCCATGTCTCTTAAGTCTACCTGCCTTGACAGGTGGGTTCTTTACCACTACCACCACCTGGGAAGCCCACTATCTAACCTATAAGCTTCTTTTTCAAATTTCATCTATTTTCCTACTGTCTATTTTTTATTCCAAATTCAATCCAGGATCATCCATTAAGTGAGGAATCTCAAAGTTCATAAGAGACCCATAACGTGTAAAAGTAATTTTAGGCATCCTTCTCCACAATTTTTCTTTCTGCCTTACCCCAAAACAAAAAGAATTCTTTAGTAGAAGTTTCATTTAAATAAAACATCACCCTGAGAATAGGAATGAAAAATTAGTTCAGAGCAACTGGCAAAGCCAAGGTGGTAACCATGATAAGCAACTTTTATATAAGAAGAAAGCAAAGGCCATTTCAGGAGAATAAACTCCGTGTCTCCCACTGCTCTTGGAACTAATTCACAAAAAGACTGTGATATTATCATGGCTGTACAGAAGGGCACAGAAATTTCAAAGAAACCCCAGGCATTAATTAAAGCGATTAAAGCTTCCTTCTACTACCATAATTAAGGGGGAAAGGGCAGCTTCTCTCTTAGTGCGAGCCTGTCCTTGAGCAATTATCCCACCAAAGCCTGCCGAAGTCACACCGATAAGTCAGGTGTGTGCACAAGTATTCCACTCAGGCGTGCGCTCCGAAAGGAAAGGTAGGATCTGGATCTTCATGCAGTTTTCAACAATATAGTGTTCCTACTGTTCTTTGAAAATATCTCTAGTTAAAAATGCAGCAGGATAGGAGGGAGTGTCAAGAGGGAAGGGATGTATATATATA
Source organism: Antilocapra americana (assembly GCA_007570785.1). NCBI lineage: Eukaryota > Metazoa > Chordata > Mammalia > Artiodactyla > Antilocapridae > Antilocapra > Antilocapra americana. The sequence continues at coordinate 3,621,258 of ML664173.1, read as the reverse complement.
CACACACACATAGCGCTGATCCACTCCGCTGTGCAACAGAAGCTCCTGCAACATTGCGAAGCAACCATCCTCCAATTTACGTAATAACAATAAAATAAAAGCTAAAGAAAGAAAGTGAGCGGGGGAACTTGCTAACACCAAGAAAATGGATAACCAGCAAGGGTCTCCTGCATAGCTCAGGACTCTGCCTGATGTTAGTCAGCAGCGTAAATGGGAAAAGAATCTGACCAAAGAAGAGAGACACGTCAGTGTCCAAATGAGTCACTTTGCCGAACCCCGGAAACGAACGCCGCGTTGCTAACCAACGTGTACGCCAATAAAAATAAATTGACACATATACAAACCCAGATAACAGACTTTGCACACACACACACGTGCGCTTGAGTTTTCGCACTCCCATATTTTAAGGAGAACCTTGTGGACTAGGCTTAACTCCGCAAAAACGGGATTATTAAGGAGGGCTGAGAGCGGAACGCAGCAACAGAGCCAGTGATCTCACTGATGAAATTAGAAGCAGCCCCCACTAGCGAGGGGGAAACGTTTCTACTCCACACACCATTGTTTTGTTTCGTTTACATCCCTGTGGCCTATTCATTCTGCGACTGGAAGTTGTGCTTCTAAACCCCCTCACCTATTTCCGATCGCCTCTGGCAACGACCGCTTTTCCCTCTGAACCTACGAATCGGTCTGTCCTGATTCAGCTGTTTTCTCTTTAGGTCCCACGTGTAAGTGACGGCGCTTAGTATTTGTCTTTCTCTGTCTGACTTACTTCATTTAGTGTCATGTCCTCTAGATTCACCCATGTTGCTGCAAATAAGGTTTCTTTTTATTTTTTTTTAACGGAGTTGTACTTTTTTCCTGTCTTTTTTTTTTAACTGAAGTGTAGTTGATTTACAAGGTTGTGCTGTCTGACAAAGTGACTCGACTTTACACGTGTATTCTTTTTCTGTATTCTCTACCATGACGGTTTATCACAGAACACTGAACACAGTCCCCTGTGCTGTACAGTAGGACCCTGTTTATCCATTCGAAGGCAACAGCGCACCCCGGATGAACCCCATCCTGTCTTCCATAGCGCCTGCAGCAGTTTACAATCCCACCAGCAGAGCCCGAGGGCTCCCTTTTTTCCACATCCTTGACAACAGTTGTTATTTGTCGTAGCTTCGATGGTAGCCACTCTGAATGATGTGAAATCATACTTCACTATGGTTTTGATAAGCATTTCCCTTGAGGTTAAGAGTTGAGCATCTTTTCATGTGTCTGCTGGCTGGCTGTCTTCTTTGCAGGGAAAAAAAATCTATTCAGGGTCACTATTCATTTTTATGTTTTTTTTTTTTTTTAAGGCAGAGCACCAAAGAATTGATACCTTTGAACTGTGGTGCTGGAGAAGACTCTTGAGAGTCCATTGTTATGGGTAAATTACTTTTACACGTTATGGGTCTCTCCATCTCTTTACTGCAAAGAGATCAAACCAGTCAATTCTAAAGGAAATCAACTCTGAATACTCAATGGAAGGACTGATGCTGAAGCTGAAACTCCAATACTCTGGCCATCTGATGCGAAGAGCTGACTCATTGGAAAAGACCCTGATGTTGGGAAAGATTGAAGGCAGGAGGAGAAGGGGACGACAGAGGATGAGACGGTTGAATGGCATCACCAACTCAATGGACGTGAACTTGGGCAAGTTTCAGGAGACACTGAAGGGCAGGAAAGCCTGGCATGCTGCAGTCCATGGGGTCACAGAGTCAGGCATGCAGTGGAGACTGAACAACAACAACCTATATTTAGTCAGGCTGTGTTATTGGCATTGAGTTGTGTGAGCTAATTGTGTATTTTGGATATTGGTCCTTTATCAGATGTGTTGTTTGCCTCCTTCTGCATGGCCTGAGGGGCCAGAGTGCTTACCAGCCCTGGTTGGGGGGAGCCCCAGGCGTGCACCAAAAGGCTCCAGAGGCCTGCTCCAAAGTGCCTCTTGCCAGCTCCACTGTCCACTTCGCAGCATGCACTCCCCAGAATGGCCACTGCCAGCATCTCCATCCCTGGGGAGTCCCATTCACGGCCTGTCTCTCTGGGAGCCTCTTCAACATCCACAGATGGGTCTGACCCAAGCTCTGTTCAAACTCTTGTCTCTGAGCTGGGACTCGGAGCATCTGAGATTTTGTGTGCGCCCTTTAAGAGTGTCGTCTCTTTCCTACAGCCCTTCAACCCTCCCCATACGCAGTCCCCACTGGCCTTCAAAACCAGACAATCGAGGGTCTCATCTCCCGGGGGTGGACTAATGTTGGAGAGAAGCATGAAGCACAGTTTAGCTAATGATGGATATTGATGACCAATATCCAGTTCCTTCTGTTTTGCTATGAATGGACTCTCTTTCCCTATCAAAGGCCAGCGTTTGTCTTAGCCACACATTCTGTAGCCTTTCATTTCTTCAAGGACATTGATTCAGCTACTTCCTCCTTCCTGAGTGAACAATACTGGATCAATGTCATTAGCATACAAACAAGCTATCATTTTCCCATCTCTCGATAATAACAACAACAATAATAACTTCTCTTGATTGTGCAATTTTGGTTTGTTTGGTTTTTTTTTTTTTCATTTGTTCCCGACCTTTTGTTCTTCTCTGACAAACTTCTTAAAAAAGTCATCTACTCTTGCTTTCTTCCATTCTACTCCTGTTCACACTCTCATCGGGCTACTGACTATCAAGATTACCAATGACCTCTATGTTGTTAAATCCATGGTCAGTTCTACATATCAGTACCTAGAACAATGCCTGGCGCACAGCTGGTCACAAGCATTGCCTGTTAAGTACATGAATGAATGACTGCAGCAAACACGTAGTCAAGAAGATATTTTCCATCTAAACAATGTAATTTGTTTAAACATACCTCAGATATATTGTGGGTTCAGATGTAGACCACCACAGGAAAGCAATTGTCATAATAAAGCAAGTTACACAAATTTTTTTGGTTCCCCAGCACATGTAAAATTCTGTTTATACTTTACTGCCACATATTGTGTGCAATGGAGAAGGACATGGCAGCCCACCCGAGTATTCTTGCCTGGGAAGACCTGTGGACAGAGGCGCCTGGGGGCACAGTCCATGGTGTCCCAAGAGTTGGGCAGGACTTTGCGGCTAAACCGCCACCACCACTGTGTGCAGTAGAGTCCTGTCTGAACGATTTGCACACCTTAATTAGAGACTGATCTTGTTCTTTGTTGCTAAAAAAGGCTCACAAGCAGCTGCACCTTCAGTGGGTCATAGTAGTAGCATCAGAGATCACTGATCACAGCTCGTGATAACAAATACGATCATGAGAAAAATGAAGTATTCTGCAAATGACCAAAATGCGACACTAAGGCACAAAGTGAGCACATGCCATCAGGAAAACAAAAACAAAAGGTGGATGTGCTAGACACAGGGTTGCCAAACACTTTCCACTTGCAGAAATCACAGTATCTGTGATGTGTGATAAAACAAGATAAGCCTATACACTCAGAGTAAAGAACAAGGATAATACTTACAGAAAGTACCTCCTAAAATAACTAATGCATGAATCAAAAATTTAACTAACCAATCAATTTTTAGACATGCTGGCATAAAACATGAGTCATGCGAGAGGCAATCGTAAAGTGGAAATTAAATGCCTTTCACATTTGAAGACAAATCCATTTAAACACCATAAGGACAAAATACTGTTTTAGACACTGAAATTGTTGCAAACTCATCTTTAGTATTTTTATATTGATGCTGAAAATGATTCAAGAATACAAGACTCATGAAATGGAGAAAGGAGAGAGAATTGAAGGGTAAGAAAGGGGATTCTAAGAAGGTTAGTCAATAACCATAAAAACAGCCACAGTAATAATAGTACAGCTCACTTCTGCGCATTTAACACATGTCAGTAACTGCTTCATACACTTTGTATTTTTATTTTATTTAACCCTCTCACCAACCATTTCAAAGCAAATACCATTATTCTCTCCAATTTTGTGATGAGCAAGCTGAAGCCTAGAAGTTGAAGTAACGTTTTCAAGATCCTGCAGATTACATGCAGCTAGTATGAGATTGAGCCAGAATTCAATCCCAAAGAGCTGGAGTATACTCAGATGACAGAACTACTCCAGAGCTCAGATTCAGCAAACACACCAAGGATTTCATAAAACCCTCTCCAAGGCAGGTCTCAGGAAAGCTCCTCAGCCTTTTCTCTGTGATGAGGCTAATTTCCTTCGAGTCCACTGATGGAGTTAGTATCCGAACACACGAATGCCACCTAAAACATGATCTGATTTACGTTATTTATGGCTCTCATCTAAGTTACAACCTAGTTTTCATAAATGGAAGGCTATGCCATTAGCTCGTATCACCACCATAAAAGACTCCTCTAGCAATTCATCCAAAAACAATTAATTAGAGAAAACCAGCTAGTGCTTTCAACCTCCCCAAATTAAATTAATTTACAATTAATAAGGTACCAGCAATCCACTGTGCTATAATCACTTAAACCAGTAAATCACGGTAATAATGGTCAATTTTATCTCTCACAGCAAAGACGTCTTAACACATCATTTATTTATGTGAAAGAAGCGTGGTCCGTGACCTGTAGGGAGCGAATGTAAGAAATGAATTAATCAAAGGGGTCCTGAGGCCATAAATTCTCTTGTCTCACAATCAAAAGAGGTCTTTCCTTAGATGCAGTTGGCATCCCGATCCTTTGACAGCTGAGTATAGATCGATGGTGCATGACCTACCGCTGATAATCTCCATCTACACTACAGGGAAAGAGCATAAAATGTCCATAGTGCAGAATTTAGTGGAAGTACCATCTGTATTGCTGCAAAAGTGGAATTTTGGAAGACCTAATATTCCACAAAGAAAGAATTATTTAGTTACATCTGGACTTGGATTTAAGAGTTATGAGGAAGGAAGAAGGGACCATGAAAAAAGCCAAGTTTGTAGAAACAGAGTGAGAATCATGGTTACTGAAGTCTGACGTGTGGGCAGAGTAGGCAAACGTTGGTCAGAAAGTACAAAATCCCAGTTAGAAGATGACGAAATTCTGGGCTCTGATGCACAGCATTGGAATTGTAGACATAAGTACTGTTGCTTAGAGAGTAGATAGTAAATGTTTTCACTACCAAAAAAAAAAGTAAATATTTGACATGATAGAGGTGTTAGCTAAGATTATTATGGTAACTACTTTGAAATATATAAGTATATGAAACCCACAATTTGTAAACTTTAAAGTTATACAATGTCATATAACAGGAGTCCATGAAAGAAGCAATTTTAGATGTAAAGACTAATACATGCCTTGAGCGTGGGAATCGTTGTGCCAGATTGGAGGGAAAGACTGGCAGTTCAATAAAGAGTCACACACCACCACATGTTCTGAAACTTTTGTTCTTTAGGAAGTTGAAAGCAGATGTTACTCTAAGGATAAATTCATCAGGAAGAAACGGAGAAAAATCTTAGTGAAAGATGATGTCATTGGTCATGGGGAGAGATTGTCTACAATGTCAGACCCGGGGTCCACAGTCACATCTCACTAAGCACAATTCAGCGTTAGGTGCGTGCCACTGCAGAGACAGGAAAAGTCACCTTTCTTCCGTTCCAGATTCTTTGCCTGATCTAATAATTAAGTTAACATAAGACAAAGTCAGGAGAAAGACAGATTTAATTTCATACATACGGAAGTCCATAAAAACTATGAGACTCAAAGAAATGACAGAAGCATGCAGCTTTTGTACTTTTCATACAAGGAAACAATAAATTTGTGAAGAATTGAAAAGACAAAGAGGCAGACACCTAGAAGCTGACTTGGGTTTCATGGTAAATATATGTTTAACTTTTTAAGAAACACAAACTGTTATCCAAAGTGATCGCACCTTTTTGTTTGTTTGTTTTTGCCAGCAGCAATGTAGGAGGGTTCTAATTTCTCCAACTAATTACCAAAACATGATGCTTTCAGTTTTTTGAAAGATGGCATGATGCCCATTATAAAGGGTATGTAAGTGGACGACTCAGTGGTTTTAATGTGCATTTCCCCAGTGTCTAATGATGTTGTCTTTTCATGTGCTTATCAGAAAGTTTTATATTTTCATAACATTTTTGGGGAAGTGTCTATTCAAATATTTTGCCCAATTTTAAATTGACTATTACTCTTCTTCTTAGTGACTTGTAAGCCGTTTTTATATATTCCAATTACGAAGAACTTTTCCAATATGCAGTTCTCAAATATCTTCTGCCCCTCTGTGGCTTCTTTTCTCATTTTATTCATGGTGTCTTTTCCAGAGAAAAGGTATTAATTCTGGTGAAAAAGTCAAATTTATCAAATTCTATTTCATGGGCATTTTACATAAGAATTTTTGCCTAAATAAGGTCAGAAATATTTTGTCCTATGTTTTATTCTAGGCAATTTATAGTTGTAGTTCTTACCTATAGGTTTGTATTCTGTTCTGATTTAATTTTATCAAGTGTGATTTACAGAGATTCATGTTTTTGCATATGAATTTCTAATCTTTCCAGCACTATTTTTTTTAAAAATACTATTATTTCTTCATCGAAAATTTCTTTGCCCCTTTGATGAAAATCAAGTGACTATGTGTAGTATCTCTGTAACCGAGTATCTCTGGACTCCCTGCTGTGTTCCACTGATCTATGCACCTATGCTTTCTCCATGTAATAGGTCTGGAATCCAAGTTATATGCCTTTGGGTTTTCATTGCTCATGAATAGAAACTTCCCATTACTCAAGGCTGTATAAAGAGTTTGTCTAATCCTTCTATCGCTCTCTCAGCTCCTGGATCTCTGTTAAATTTATAGTTGGTCCAAGCCCCTAACTGGGTTTGCAGCTTCCATCTAAACAGAGCTATGTGTATTCTCTATTTGTTTTCTGTTTTTCACTATTTTTTCTTTCTTTTTTACTATCTTTCCATCAAGGGCAGTGGCCATGGGTTTTCATTCTCTGATCCAAATAAAATCTGGCCCAATGGGAGCAAAATTTCTTGCTTTCACAGCCAACCCCACCCTGATGAAACTCCTTTGCAAGCTGAACCAAGGAGGAGAGGAATAGGAGCCATCTAGTAGTCATTTCAGGCAACAGCTATAGATTCCCACGCATCTTACTCTAAGTTCCAACAACTTTCTATGAATAAACATTTCTGAATTGGTTGTTTGCCTAAGCTGATTTCCAGAGTGGTAACATAGTGACTTTTCACACTTTTTCCTGGTTTTATATTTTATTTTGCAGGGAAAACTTACCAAACTCTTTATATTACCATGGTAGGAAATTATACCCTAAAAAATGCATGTTTATTATATATATATAATTGAGCCTCTATCTAAAGGACCTAAAGTTGCTGAATAGTGTTCCCAGGGTCCATTCTTATTTTGTATTTTAGGGATAGGCTGCTGCCATATGATCCATTCAAGTAACCTAAAGGGTAGCTTTATGGTGTAGCAGAGGCAAGAGTCCTCTATAAAATCAACTAAAGTATTTTTTTCTTAAATATGAACAAAAGAACAAATATCACCAGACAGCTGAATTTTTAAAAGAGTGGCATCACAAATGGAAAGAACAAGGTTGTTTAAAAACTAACCAAGTGAAATACTTGTCTCAATAAAAAAGAAAAGGTTTAGACATGTTCTATTATATACTCATAGAGATTTGAGAAGATACTATATCCATGAAATAGGCTGCTATGAAAAATGAGAAAATAGAGATTAAGATGTGTATTGGTGAAATTAAAACTAGATAAGACAGGCAAAGATCAGGACTGGAGAAAAGGGATAAAGAGAAGGATAACATGACAAAAAAGCAAGAGCTATGGAGGACCAATATCTATATAATAAAACTTTAAGAAGAGAACGGAAGAAGTGGATGAGAGGTAAATAATAAAAGAAGAACTAGAAGACCATTTTTCAGAGTTGAAGAAATATTTAACCCCGTCGAAAGGGCCCACAGAGAGTAAGTAGAATAAAAGAAAACAGTGCAATAAATTAAGAGCCCCAAAAGTATAGAACACTGGTGAAATTAAAGAACACTATAGAAGAAAGTTTCTTTAGGATTTCCAAAGTTAGGAAAGGGCAATTTATCTATTCATACAAATTCAGTTCAGTTCAATCACTCAGTCGTGTCCAACTCTATGCAACCCCATGGACTGCAGCACACCAGGCCTCCCTGTCCATCACCAACTCCCAGAGATTACTCAAACTCATGTCCATCGAATCCGTGATGCCATCCAACCTTCTCATCTTCTGTCGTCCCCTTCTCCCACCTTCAATCTTGCCCAGCATCAGGGTCTTTTATAATGAGTCAGTTCTTCGTATCAGGTGACCAAAGTATTGGAGCTTCAGCTTCAGCATCAGTCCTTCCAATGAATATTCAGGACTGATTTCCTTTAGGATGGACTGGTTGGATCTCCTTGCAGTCCATGGGACTCTCAAGAGTCTTCTCCAACACCTAAGCTCAAAAGCATCAATTCTTCGGTGCTCAGCTTTCTTTATTCACACAAGAAAAAGAAGTAACTTAATATCTACTTTTTCCTCAGTAGTAATCAGAAGGTGGAAGACCTGTAAATTTTTAAGGGAAATTTATTCAAACTTTTTTCTTTAATTTTATTTATTTATTTATTTTCGTTACATTATCGTGTTGCTTCTGCCATACATCGACATGAATCCACCATGAGTATAAATCCCATCAAGCCATGGTAAAGAGTAAAAGCAAAATAAAGGCATTTCTGAATATCAAAATGCTTAAAACCCCCTCCCCTGCATACACACATTGCTCAAGAGACTCTAGGTTTGGATGGATGACTTTGCTTTCATATCATCACTCTTCACACTCCAAAGAGGAAAGTAGGAAGGTCATCACTTAGAAGATGGAGAAGGGAATGGCAACCCGCTCTCGTACTATTGCCTGGAGCATTCCTTGGTTCAGAGTAGCCTGGCAGGCCCCAGTACATATGGTCAAAAAGAGTCAAATATGAATGAGCAACTAACACTGCTACTACGACTCACTGGGAAGAAAACTTGTATCTTGTGCCTATTTTTTTTCAATTCATGGATCAGGAAAATCAGTCTTCATATTCTCAGTCTGTTCTTCTCTAATAATAAGAGGAAAAACATTAAGTCTTCATAAAGCTAGTATTTTAGGAATGCTGGTCAGGCTTTTTTCTTTTAAATTTTGTTTCAGATAGTCAACCAGGAATGCAATTCTGTTTCCAGGCAAAAATTTAAAAGCAACATTAAAGGAATCACTTATAAAGCTGTACTTCACTTGACCTCTCTCAAAGCTGTTAGAGCTGATGAGAATGGAAACCCAAAATAGGTACAAATATAAGGGGAAAGTTTAAAACATCCTATTGACAAACTATAGCCTTTCACTCAATAGGAGAAGAATCACTGTTAACTTTATTCCATTTATTCAGCTTTAGTTTCCTGAATACTTTAAAATCTGTATAGAAATATCACTATTCACATCTGAGAGAATCATTTTTATATCATTTATTACAGAAATGTATTTGTAGACTCAAGTTGTCTTGCCACTTTTCAGCAACTAGAAACTTATAAAGGTAAATTTTCTTAGAGATACAGGTGGAAAAGAAAGAAGCTATCTGTCAGCTTGAAGAAGTAGCAAAGGCTGGCAGATGGCCCTTGTAAATCTTGGATTCTCAAGAAACATGTCACTTCTAATTCTGATAAAAAGTTAACACCTGATCTAAAGTAAAGTGCTCAATTCTCAGCAAAGAACTAACTTAGATCTACAAGCATCTTTTAGGCTGTCATGCACCATAAGATAAAAATACATAAAATATCCCTTGCATTTCAAAGCCATGGCTTCTCCAACAGTCATGTATGGTGTGAGAGCTGGACCATAAAGAAAGCTGAGTGCAGAAGAATTGATGCCTTTGAACTGTGGTGCTGGAGAAGTCTTTTCAGAGTCCCTTGGACTGCAACGAAATCAACCCAGTCAGTCATAAAAGAAATCAACCCTGAATATTCATCGGAAGGACTGATGCTGAAGCTGAAGCTCCAATACTTTGGCCACATGATGCAAAGAGCCAACTCACTGGAAAAGACCTTGATGCTGGGAAAGACTGAAGATAAAAGGAGAAGAGGGTGGCAGAGGTGCTGTCTGCCAGAAGATGGCAGAGGGTTAGATAGCATCGTTAACTCAGTGGGCATGAATCTGAGCTAAGGCTGGGAGATGGTGAAGGACAGGGAAGCCTGGCATGCTGCAGTCCACGAGGTCGCAAGGAGTCTGAACAACAATGACAACAAAAACTTGAGGAGAAAAGGAATGAAACCCAGTTAAGATTTACCTAGACAGGAGACATGGAGCTATCCACATATGCTTGTTTGATCCTTGTAATATCTTCATGGCGTAAGTGCTCACAGCTTTTGTACTTCCATTTTCATTTCTCTCAAGGTATTTTTTCACTTCTCCTTTGAATTCTTTGTTGACCAATTGGTTTTTCAGTTGTTTAATCTTCTTATATTTGTGATTTTACCAGTTTTTTTCTTGCAATTGATTTTTAATTTCATACCCCTATGGTTAGAAGAAGGTTTTTGATGCGATTTCAATCTTTAAATTCATGAGATGTTTGAGGCCTACCATATGATCTGTCCTAGAGAATATTCCAAGTGCACTAGAGAAGAATGTACATTCTGTTGCTTTTGGATGAAATATCCAATAAACATCTATTAAGTCTATCTGGCATAATGTATCACTTAAGGCCAATACTTCCTTATTGACTTTCTGTCTGGATTATCTACCCACTGATGCAGTGGGATATTACACTCCCCTACTATTATTTTCTTGCTGTCAGTTTCTTCCCTTAGACCTGTTAATATTTGCTTTATTTATTTAGGTGCTCCTATATCAAATACATAAATATTACAGATGCTCTAACTTCTTGCTAAATTCATCCCCTTATCTTTTGTTTGCTTATTTTGTCTTTTATTACAGTCTTAATTTAAGGTCTATTTTGTTTGATTAAATATAGTTACCCCATTTTACTTTTGGCTTCTCATTTTCATTAAACATTTTTTATATTTCTCCAGTTTTAGCCTCTATGCATCCTTACATGTGAAATGAATCTCTTATAGGCAGTATATGAATGGGAATTTTTCTTTTATCCATTTAGCTACTATATGTCTTTTGATTAGAGAATTTAGCATGTTTACATTTGAAGTAATTTTTGGTAGAATGTACTTATTGCCATTTCATTGTTTTTGTCTTCCTTCCTCTCTCTTCGTTTCTTCTATTTGGTTTTATGATTTTTGCAGTGTGGTCCTTGGATTGCTTTCTCTTTATCTTTTGTGTATCTACTATGGTTTTTGCTTTGTAGTGACCATAAGGCTTACATACAACAACATATAAAGCTGGTATAAAGAATAAAAGAGAAAAATAGCAACATAAAAGTAAACACTATGATTAATAAAGGGGTAAACAAAAAAAAGGATGTACAGTGTACTATCAAAAACATGGAATATGTGGGATGGTAAAAACATATAACTTTAGATTATGTTCAAACTTAAGTCATTATCAACTCAAATTAGACTTTTTTATACATATACATATACTTTTTATACATATACATAGCAGCCTGATATAACACATTTATATGTAAATATATAAATGGAACAGTTTCATATAAACTAGAACAGTTTTACATATAAAATTTAAAAGCTTTATATATAAATATATATTTATAAATATATATAAAATATTAATCATTGTATAATATATATTATATGATATATACTATTGTATTATACAATATATATTATACAATATTTATACATTTACACAATATTATACAATATGGGATTACCAGACCATCTGACCTGTCTCTTGAGAAATCTGTATGCAGGTCAGGAAGCAACAGTTAGAACTGGACATGGAACAACAGACTGGTTCCGAATTGGGAAAGGAGTATATCAAGTCTGTATATTGTCACCCTGCTTATTTAACTTCTATGCTGAATGGATCTTGCAAAATGCCTGGCTAGATGAAGCACAAGCTGGAATCAAGCTTGCCGGGAGAAATATCAGTAACCTCAAATACGCAGATGACACAACCCTTATGGCAGAAAGTGAAGAGGAACCAAATACCTCTTACTAAAACAAGAAAGTGAAAAAGTTGGCTTAAAGCTTGAAAGAGCCACGTGCACCCCAATGTTCATCGCTGCATTGTTTACAATAGCCAGGACATGGAAGCAACCTAGATGCCCATCAACTGACGAATGGATAAGAAAGCTGTGGTATATATACACA
>ML664173.1:3278882-3608876 GCA_007570785.1 Antilocapra americana | reverse complement strand
AAAGGAGTATATCAAGTCTGTATATTGTCACCCTGCTTATTTAACTTCTATGCTGAATGGATCTTGCAAAATGCCTGGCTAGATGAAGCACAAGCTGGAATCAAGCTTGCCGGGAGAAATATCAGTAACCTCAAATACGCAGATGACACAACCCTTATGGCAGAAAGTGAAGAGGAACCAAATACCTCTTACTAAAACAGGAAAGAAAAAAAAATAAAATAAAAAATAAAAAAAAAAAACTAGATGGGGAAACAATGGAAACAGTGAGAGACTTTATTTTGGGGGGTCAAAATCACTGCAGATGGTGACTGAAGCCACGAAATTAAAAGATGTTTGCTCCTTAGAAGAAAAGGTATGACCAAACTAGACAGCATATTAAAAAGCAGAGACATTGCTTTGCTGACAAATGTCTGTCAAGTCAAAGTTATGGTTTTTTCCAGTCTTAATGTATGGATGTCTGTGTTGGACTGTAAAGAAAGCTGAGCACCAAAGAATTGATGCTTTTGAACTGTGGTGGTGGAGAAGATTCTTAAGAGTCCCCTGGACTGCAAGGAGACCCAACCAGTCCATCCTAAAGGAGATCAGTCCTGGGTGTTCATTGGAAGGACTGATGCTGAAGCTAAAACTCCAGTATTTTGGCCACTTGGTAGGAAGAGCTGACTCATTGGAAAAGACCCTGATGCTGGGGAAGATTGAGGGCAGGAAGAGAAGGGGACGACAGAGGATGATATTGTTGGATGGCATCACCAACTCAATGGACATGAGTTTGAGTAAGCTCCGGGAGTTGGTGATGGACAGGGAGGCCTGGCGTGCTGCAGTCCATGGGGTCGCAAAGAGTCGGACACGACTGTGCAACCAAGCTGAGCTGAACTGAGGCACTCTGCGGACAGGCCCCTCTAGTGTGTGTTTCACTTCAGCTGTGTGTGTCTTGGCTCTTTGACGTCTCTCTGTTACTCTTTAATGCTTTCTGTCTTTCTTTAAAAGTCCCCACTTAAAGTATCCATCCTTTCTTGTGCATTTCATGAGCTTACTTATGATCATTACTTTGAACTCTTTTCCGTTAACTTACTTATTACCCTTTCCTTAAGAGTTTTCCTCCCTAGGGTTTTATACTGTTTTCTTGCTTGGAATGTATTGCTCTGGCTCCTCATTTTACTCGACTCTCTCTGTTGGTTTCTGTGCATCAGGTGAAACAACACTCTCTCCCAGCCTTGAAGCCGTGGCCTTGTGAATGAGATAAGCCTTCTCATTTACACCTTGCCCTAGCTGTTGTTTGTCTCTTAGATTTTTGTGCTGTGTCTTAGCAGTCTGATTTATTCTTCAGATCCCAGTGGTTGAAGGTGTGCCAAGACCTGTGAAGGTTGCAGAGGGGTTTCATTTAGCCCTTGGTTTCAAGCTGATGGAAAGTGAGCGTCTCAGGCAGCAGGTATAAAGACAGGCAAAAATGTACAGTCCTGTGGGGTCATAATTATAACCCCTCCTGGGCTCCAAGTCAGGCAGTCTAGAGATGGCTCTTTGGTAACAGTTCTTGAATTTAAGGCTTTACACTAGTGACTGGGCTCCTTTCTGGGGGGTTGAGGATGGTGGGTGCCAGTGAGCTGAAGCGAAATCAAAAGCGAGCACAAAAATGGTATGCCCTGACCCACATTCCCAGACAGCCCTCCACAGTCTCTAGATGTTTGGAAACCCGGGGTGTTTTAGTCTATCCTGCAGTGCTGTGGGGGTGGTAGCTTGCAAGACCTTCTCTCCGCAGTCGTTTGGGGATGAGGTCACCAGGACCTAGTGTCTCAGAGGCATTCCCTGTGCAAACTGTGTACCCCAGTTGGCTTTGGTGGAACTGTGGGAGTGATACAGAGACAGTGCCCTTGCTTGCTGGTGTAGGAGCGTCGCCAGGGGTAGCACCTGGGGGCATATTGCTCACCCAACAGTTCTGGAGGGGCCAGCGGTGCGGCCATGCCCAGCGGTGCTGGTCAAGGGGAGGGAGGGTGAAAAATGGGCCCCAGTAGCACCCGAGCGGTGTCTGCTAGCTCCTCCATCCCCAGAGAGTCCCAGCAGATTCCAGCCCCTCCAGCCTGTGCTTTCATAGCTCCAAAGGAGCCTCCTTCACAGGCCGTCTGGGCCCTTTTCAAGCTGCTGCTTTTCCACTGGGTTCTGGGGCAAATGAGTGCGCATCTGAGTCCTTTGAAAGCAAAGATTCTCTATTCCCTATATCTCCATGGTTCTCCTGGATGTAGGTTTGCATGGCTTGTTTCAGGATTTCAGGTCCTAAAGTTTGCCTGAGCTGGACCAAAAAAAAAAAAAAAAAAATACTCGATATTTGTGAGATCTCTTCCAATCGTGGGTAAATGCACTGGGGAAGAGTTTTTGGCTAGAAGTTCTCTGCTTCCTCTGCGTCTGTTAATGTGACTCTGTTATCCTTTGTTGTAGAGGAGCTATTCAGCTAGCTTTCTGGTCCTTTTCACAGGGAATCTTTCCATATGTATCTGTAGGTTTGTTATGTCTGTGAAGAGGTGAGCTCAGATTCTCCGAGGGTACCGTCGTGGACCGCTCCCTCTGAGTGGTCTTGATCTAAGTCTCTGTGAGTTTATGTGTTCATTTCTATGGGCATACTCTTAGATGTGGAATTTCTAGATCATGGGATATACATATGAGCATCTTCAGAATGTCCTGCTAAAAAGCTGCCCAAAGTGCTTGATGCTAATTTATACTCAGATCAGCCATGGATGAGAATTTCAAGTACTCTTTGCTGTTATTGTTTAGTTGCTAAGTTATGTCTGACTCTTTGTGACTCCATGGACTGGACTGAACCACGCCAGGCTTCCCTGTCCTTCCCCATTTCCCAGAATTTCCTCAGACTCACGTCCGTTGAGTCGGTGATGCCATCCGACCGTCTCATCCTCTGTCTTTCCCCTTCTCCTGCCCTCAACCTTTCCCAGCATCAGGGTCTTCTCCAATGAGTTGGCTCTTTGCACCAATGTATTTTTCTATGTATTGTCAACTCTTATTATTATCAAACTTTTTGATTTTGCTCTTTTATCTGTTGCCTAGTGATATATAAATTGGTTTTATTTTTATTTCCTTTAGTATAAAAGATGTCAAGAACATTTTCATATGTTTATTGGCTATTTGTATGCTCCTTTTTGTAGGTAATGTTTCCTTTCTATTGATTTTTCAAGCTTTTGTAAATTCTAACAAATATTCATGTACTCCAAAATAGTGAATATATTTGCCTATGTTATTTTCTAGAAGCTCTATTGTTTTTCATATTGTGCTTTGATCTATGATTTACTTGGAATTGATTCTTATGTATGATTTCTTTGATATTTAATTTCATGTATATTTATATGAAAGCATTTGGAAAAAATCTGATACAAACAAATAAATAATAATTAAATGAGATAAATGTAAGAAATTTGTTAGTATAAACCTAATTCTATGAGGGTGGATACAATGAATAAATCTCAAATTTATAAAAAATTTCCTCTGAATTTTTCTCATCTATAACAGGAGAAATATTATTCACCACCTGAACAAAAAAAGGAACATTAACTTATGATGACAAAATATTTAATTATATAATCTTAATGTAGTATCATGATTTATCCAAACTCCAAGCCTATGGGAAGACAATTATTTTCTATTAATATTTTCTCAATAGCTTAAAATATTTTTGGCCACCCTGGAGGAGGAAATGGCAGCCCATCCCAGTATTCTTGCTTAGAAAATTCCATGGACAGAAGACATAGACCGAGTGACTGAGCATGCGTGCCGTGACCACAGTGCCTTGAAGCTGCCTTTCCCTTTTTCCTCTTTTTTTTAAAGCTATCATTTGTATTTTTTACAATAAAAATAGCTTAGGGCATTGTCAATTCTTAACAAGTCACAAAAAAATACAGTTTCTAGGTTCAGCAAAATATTTTTTCTAGGGAAACCTTAGTTTCAAATTACAAAAAGAAATTTCAATACTTAACTACAGAAAAACAAAGGGAACTTAACTTTTAAAATATAATCAAACTGCTCTATCACATACAGAGAAGGCTTTTTTAAAAAATAAACTGAATTCTTAGTAAAAGATGTCATACAAAGAGTAGAACTCTTTCCCTTAAAAAGAAAGAAAAAGAAAAACTCCCAATTAGCAAACTAAAATGTGAAGCTGGAAAAAGCAAACAACCTAAACATTTAGCCTTCTGGGAAAAGAAATCGCAAACAAACAAGAAAGTTTAGAAAGATGTATTTAGCCTTTGCCTTTTAAATAATGCCTTGGTATTACACTGCATTTAGTTCTCACTGTAAAACTTATCTAACCCAAGTTAATTACATTTCCAATGATAGTTGTGAGAGCAGTTGCCAAGATTTACTACATAAATGACATATAAATTAAGTTGCAGAATAATTAAGTCAGAATTTGAGTCCATACATTAAGCAATGGAAGCATAATTACATTCTTATAGATGCTAAAAACTTCACTTGAAATTCCTTAAAAATGGGTTCAACGCAGATCCAGACTGTTTCATTTAAGACTTCTTTTCTTTCAACTATACTAGAACAAAACAACTCTAATTTGAGTAGTGCTTTATAGGCTGTGCCACATTTTAAAGACATTGGACTCTGCACATTATGTGCTAACAGCGGTATCAAGGGGCGGCTTTGGATACTCGTGTGGAAGCAAAGCGTTTTGGCCTCTTAGTCAGCTCCATCAGTGCCTCCTCCCTGGCCTTCTCAAAAAGCCTTTTACTTTAAAAACATGGCCTTGTAATGTTAGGGTGGTTTGAAGCCTAATGTCTTGAATTGCTTGCCAGATTTCTGCTCTGAAATTCCTCCTTCATAAATGAGCATTAAAGACTAACCTCAGAGATCTCAGTTAAGTCTATGACCTTGCATCCCCTTACTGATCTACAGATCAGCTTGACCCACTCTACTTTTATTTTCTTATTTTTTTTTCATGTTCATATCACAGTTTAATTTTGCATGCTTTAGGTGTCAGAGCATATCTTCTTAGATTTCACAAACAAGTCTCTTATACTTGTCTAACCTACATTTTAATGTGACTGAAATACATAGGTGATATTTCTATAGGGAAAAAATTGGACAATTAATATATTGTGGCATTTATTTATTAATATTTCAAGACATTGCAGACATAAGGCATGCCTGTCATACTTTCCTAAAAAGTTTTGCATATTTTAGTTAGAATTGGGATAGTATAGACAAAAACATGTGGATCAGCTCGTTAAACAAGAGAAGTAGGGGAGGTTATTGGTAATGGCTGGATGCTGTTTCATTCCTAATACTGAGAGAAAAACACAGGTTTCATATAAGTAACCTGAAAACAAAGTATAGTAATTGGTGGCTAAGTGATGGGAGTTGCATTTCCTGAAAATTAGAAGAGTTCAGGAACCCAAAAACAAACACATTACCATCACTTTGGGGTTGTCAAGAGAGAATGCCACAAGGAGGCAAGATTTAGGCCCAAAGATTGATTGCTGTTTGATATTGAGATGGGAAATTTGTATCTGTGTGGCATTATAATTTTCTATAAAATTAATTTATTTACTCTAACAGCTTTTGTCTTCTTGCCCCAGATTGTATTCTGAATTAACAGGACTTTGATATGGTATCTACTTATTAGGCCTAATTTCTTGCCTGGAATGGTCCTCAATTGATCTTTTCTTGTCTCTTCCTGGTTACTTCTGTGGTGATGGGCTAGTCTGGAATTCCTCCATGCCCCAAATCAGGCTACTTTTAAAATGTTATATTTGCTAGTATCATTATTATTATTATTATTGTTATTTTCCAGATAGGAAGATCCATTGTACTATTCACCATTTTGATTTTAGAACAAGTAACTAGGTTACGTTCTCTTTTCTTTGATGTTTCATATTTCCAGTTCCCTAGTCCCACAAGATAGTACACAAAACAGAGGTTTCTCACTCACAGTAGGAAATTTTAGAATATACATTGACTGCTATAGGTTGGTAACCAATTGCCCTTTTCAAAAAAAAAAAATCTGCACCCATAGCTATTTAATTAGTGTATAACAAGATTGATTAAGCAATGTAGAGTCAAATAACACATTTAATGTGGAGGAAGATGGTATCTAGCACTTAACTGACATCTTGTTATTCTTAAAAGTCATATGATGAATAGGAATGAGACTAGCTAATAATTTACTTTTCTATTCTTCTCACTTGACTACCTAACAGTTACATTTTCTATCTATTCCCACTGTGAAGTCTCATTTACCATATCTCCTAGCAACCAGTTTATACTTAATCATGTACAAAATCAGACTTATAGAAGGGAAAAAATAAATGAATCGCAAGGTAGGAAGGCAAAATGCCCCAAACTGAATTGATAGGCCTCTTGCATGTAGAGCTGAGTGATTATTTGGGACTAAAATTACTTTACCTTTGCTATTGAGAGCTGGCCAATGCTTTTACCCATGCAGGATTGCTGTTATTTTAATAGTGACCTCAACCCAGCAATACAGACATCACTTCAGAGCTTGTTACAAATGCAAATTCTCAGACAAACTCCTGGAGCTTGCTCAGACTCATGTCCATTGAGTAGGTGATGCCATCCAACCTTATCATCCTCTGTCGTCCCCTTCTCCTCCTGCCCTCAATCATTCCCAGCATCAGGGTCTTTTCCAGTGAGTCAACTCTTCACATCAGGTGGCCAAAGGATTGGAGTTTCAGCTTCAGCATCAGTCCTTCCAACGAACACCCAGGACTGATGTCCTTTAGGATGGACTGGTTGGATCTCCTTGCAGTCCAGTGGACTCTCATAGTCTTCTCCAACCCCACAGTTCAGAAGCATCAGTTCTTCGGCGCTCAGCTTTCTTCACCGTCCTCTCTCACATCCTACTGTAGGACCTGCCTTTTGAGACACACTCTGGTCTTCTTGCCATTCTGAATGCCTTACTAACGGGTCTTCCACCACCACCTACTGAGGCAAAAAGGCAAATGCTTGGTAGTCATTTCCCCATCACCACACAACCCACTTGTTCTTAAGCATCAAATCCCCACGTTCAATATTATTCCTCCACAATTTAGTCATCACAATATAATTATTCTTTGTTTTGACATTCTCTTTGTGTAAGTGGAATAGCAGACATTGAAGAGATGACTAAACCTGGAACTAAAAATCAATGTTTGTTCCTTCTCCTCCTATTTTAAAATCTCTAAAAAGTCACTAGATGATTCATTTCAGTTTAATACAATACACATTTAGGGGCATCTGCTCTGGGCTGGACCTTGTTCTAGGGGCTGGATATCCCACCCTCCAGAATTCATCATCTACTGTAGTAAGCAACCTCATCAACAAAGCATCAGGATTTAGTGTGATTAATTTGCCTGAGAAGGAGGAGTTAAGGCTTCAGGGAAGAAATGCTGTCAGAGCTAGAATTCTAGGAAGGCATTTGTGTTTAGATCAGATTGAGAGGGCCTTCCAGAGAGAAAGCACAGATGCATAAAACAACCAGAGACATTTTAGGAACTCCAAGTGTTATCAGGGAGGGTGGAAGTTTTAGCTAGAGAGATAGGCAGGGCTGATCCATGAGGACCCTACTGCCTAAAGGTGCCCTGCTAAGTCGCTTCGGTCACATCCAGCTCTGTGCGACACCATGGACTGTAGCCCACCAGGCTCCTCTGTCCATGGGATGCTCCTGGTGAGAATACTGGAGTGGGCTGCCAGGCCTTTCTCCAGGGGACCTTCCGAACCCAATAATAGATTCCTTTTAGTTATGCCTCTAAAATTTTTAAATTTTTCCAATGTAGAGAAAACTATAGTACAGAATTAAACTCCAGAAATGGTTTTAGAAATGGTTCAGAAAATTTTCTTTTCTTTATTCTCAGAAACATCCATGAAATCTTGCAATCTTTGCAATCTTGAAACAATAGCTTCTGACTTTTTAACCACTTAGAAGTATGTTTAATATTAAAATGTCCTATGTAGACATTTCTAGTATTTAAATATATTTTTGTATACCAAAAATATTGAATTCATTCAGTCAGTTCAGTTCAGTTGCTCAGTCGTGTCTGCTTTGTGACCCCTTAGACTGCAGCACGCCAGGCCTCCCTGTCCATCCCCAGCTCCTGGAGTCTACTCAAACCCATGTCCATCGAGTCAGTGATGCCATCCTATCATCTTATTCTCTATTGCCCTCTCCTCCTCCTGCCTTCAATCTTTCCCAGCCATCAGGGTCTTTTCCAGTGAGTCAGCTCTTCGCATCAGGTAGTCAAAGTATTGGAGTTTCAGTTTCAGCATCAGTCCTCCCAATGAATTCCCAGGACTGATCTCCTTTAGGATGGACTGGTTGGATCTCCTCGCAGTCCAAGGGACTCTCAAGAGTCTTCTCCAACACCACAGTTCAAGAGCATCAATGCTTCATCACTCAGCTTTCTTTATAGTCCAACTCTCACATCCATACATGACCACTGGAAAAACCATAGCCTTGACTAGACAGACCATTATTGGCAAAGTTATGCCTCTGCTTTTTAATATGCTGTCTAGGTTGGTCATAAATTTTCTTGCAAGAAGCAAACATCTTTTAATTTCATGGCATTCATTGAATTAATTAGACATAGCCTTTATAACCAAATGATGGATATTTGCATTGTTTGCATGTGAATTTTGGAAATACTGATTGCCTTTGAAGACCTCAGGTCAGGGACCACTGGTACCATCTAGCGCAATCACCATTCAGGCTTAGAATGCCCCCTTCAGCCTCTGAGCTGCCTAAGAGCTTCCCTCCTATCTCTCCCAGCTCCTTCACCCATCTCTACTGATGTTTGAGTCAATACTTAAAGATTGCTTGAACTTAAGCATGTCTAAGGAAAGGGGTTAAAGAAGGCAGTCATCTAATATTAATAAAATAGATAGAAGCTGCGATAGCAGAAAGGTACAAATATCTTCATACTATAGCATTTTTTTTCAGTCTTTTTAAATCTGTGCAGATCAGTTTCCTGTACAATCCTCTTTCAGGAAAGGTGTCTTAGCAGAAAGAATCTATTTCGAATCCATTTCTATATCTCCAGCATTTATGCCAGTGCTTGGCAGAGTAACCACTTAGTACTCTTATCGTAAGTTATTTGAATAATAAAGGCATAACCTCACAATTCATATTGCTATTTACCTCTGCTTTTAAGTATAATCTGACTGGTTTACCTTTTTGTTTTTTTTTTATGTTTGTGTCAATCTCTTGGTTCTTGGTGAGAATATGGGAGGAAGAGATGTTTTTATCAGAATGTGTGATTAATAATAATTCTTGGAGGAGATGTTTTTAACCAATGTGTAACCAGTAAATCGACAAAACCCTTTAGTTCTTAAGTCCTAAGAGAAGATGGAGCTGAGACAAGAGGAGAACAGTCTTGAGTCCGGAAGAAAGATGAAACAAAGGAATGCCATGCATCGCAGGTAGTGAGTCTGAGACATAAACATGGGTCTCCCTGGGTACCGGCCCGTGCTAGGAGAAACTGGCCCTCCTCTGGCTAAAATCACAGAGCCCCGCTAAATGGGCCTCGGGGGTCCTGCTTGGAGTTTAAGGAGAATTTTAGGGCAATTTCAGGACAACTAAAAAGAGACACTCTTACACAGCAGAAATGAATTTTTCTTGAATTGTTAAGCCCAGGAGACAGCACCACCCAGGAATATAAATAAGCTCAAGGTTTAAGATGAAGTACAGCTAATAGCACTCAAATATCTGCATCAGGACTCACAATCAAAATGTTTTCATGTTCTTTATGTCACTTGGATTCTAAGACTCACAACTATCTAGAAGATGGATATTCTTATCTTCGTTTTGCAGATGAGAAAACATAAGGTCAAAAAAGGGTAGAAAGCTTGCCCAAAGTCACCTGTGTTTTGAGAGGCAGAGTCAGATGAAAATCTGGGTTATTGCCATTAATCAATTGTGTTGAAAGAAATGGCCAAGGTGGAGGCCATGAACAGACAACAGAGGTGTGAAAGGAAAAGAGACATTCTCTTCCTATTCTTCCTTCATGGCCAGTTTAAGCGAAGATGACCATTCTCAAGCTTCAAGCTGGCTCCATGCAGACCACTGATGTCCTGGGAGATATTCAGAGATATTTCATTAATAAAAGAACTCCATATCAAAGTAATAGTAATTTAAATAAACTTAAATATTTATTAGCTCTAAAAATCTTTAAAATGCAAAATACATTGTGTGTCTGCAGGAGGCTAATACATCATGCTCAGCATTTCCTAAACATGCATTTTCAAGCATGGCTAGGCTGCTCCAGAATTTCCCTTTGTAATGAGCTTTACTGGAAATGGTCTATCTTTTACTCTCCAGCCCATGGCTACCTGCATCAGACACTATACCATGGACCTTCAGCCAAATCCGAGATTTTCAAAGATGAGGAACTATAACCTCGTCTAATTTTATTCCCCACACATATAGTTCATGAAGAAACTAAATTATTTAACATGTATTGTATGACCACTACCTTCTGCACTTCTGAACCAGGTGGCCCCTCAGACAGAAATTCAAAAGTGAATGAACAGATAAATGTCACTGTGGTTAGATAAAATCCAGCATTAAGTACTTGACCATTTGCGACCAACTTAAAGACGCCAAGATAATTTTTATTTCTCTTTATTTAAAAAGACAGAAAAGTGGTCAATGATGAGAAAGTTTTCCCAATAATTTCTGGCAATTTTCAGTCTTAGGATTTAGTCACTATTATATGGGGTATCCCTTTACAATTCAATTTTAGTTTAATTTATTACTATATTTCTTTGTTCAGGAACACGAAATAATATCCAAAGATTGAACACTATGCATAAAAGCAGCAGTCCAAGGCCCCATGCTAGTGATGACAGGTCATTTACTGCCGTGTATCAAATGCTCCAAGAATGGACGACGGCATGATCATTACTGGTGCTGGTAGTAATAGTAGCAGTGATGACAACCTTATTATTGGAATACTCAGCCAGGTTTGAAGACAAACGGGGTCCCAGTCCCCGTTCTAAGCCATGTACTTGTCCTAACCCATCGAATCTTCCCATTAATCACAATGAATTAACTAGTCATCCCTTTACGGAGTGAAGGAACCTGAGGATTAGTGCTGAAGTCCTTTTCCCAGGGTGTCACAGCCCATCGATGGCTGATGCCCCCAAAGGCCAAACTCGGAGCCCCAAAAGCACCCATTACGGAGTCAAGGGATGCTGGGTTTGCCTTGACTCAGCATCAGCTACGCCCAGTTTCTCCATCTGCAGCACAAAGATGCCTGCACAAGAATGAAATCCTTTAAAATCTAAAAGCTAAAGGAATCTAGATCGAAGGGTCAGTGCCAAAAGAATTAAGGTGGAGGGGCCACGCTCCCGTTGAGAACTTCTGATAGGAAAAAAAAAAAAAAGCAGATTTCCTCTGGGGCTTCATTTTTTTTTTTACGATTCTTACACTTTAAGAAGATGGGGTTTGTTTTCTAAGTCTTATCTTTCCCAAATAAAAACAAATGAAATGCCTATTGTAACAGGTGGCCCTTTGTAGAGAAAGCACCAAAACAGAAGTAGCGACAGCTGCAGAAGAGAGGGTTTCAAGCCACACATTAAAATGGAGCACCATTTGTTTTCATAAAGAGATGTTTATTTTGTAATAATGGATACAATTAATAGCAACATATGCTTCAGGGTGCACACCCACCAGCAATTAACATGGCATTGATTCAGATGCTTTTAAGAAAACTGAATGAATTCACAAAAAACAGCCGAGCTCCCAGACTCCTCTCCAGTGTTAGCTGGCTGTGTAATCACCAGAGTCTCAGCCTTGTTCTGGTTTCCGGTGCCACATGAAAATTCTTCAGCCTGGACCTGATCCTAGTAACAATGATGGCAAAAGTGCTCTGTGCTCCTGAGTGAACAGTGCAGGCAGAGCAAACAGAGACCCAGGGGAGTGAGCAGGGATCATTTAGCTTAAGAACAGCTGTGAGCTGACACCATTAATGCTCCTCTGCCTTCATTTACACTTGCAGCTATATGGCTGTTTTCAGCAAAATTTAAATTAAAGAAAACTGGATTTAAATATGAAAGTAAAGATCATCCCATGAAAAGTGATACTTTAGCTGGCGACAACAGACACCTCCCAGCTGGACAAACTGGGATTTAAAAGGGTAACTCCATAACTCACAGGCAGTGGGACACAGAGTAACTAAATGAGGGCTCAGCAGTGACCTGTCTTCCTGTCAGAACCAAGGACTAGAACTTGGCCTAATAGTTGTTTGGTCTTAATGCCAAAAGCAAAGCCTCTCTTCTCTGCTCTTCCCCATTCAAGTTTTACTAATGAACTATACCTTATGCAAACTTGC
Source organism: Antilocapra americana (assembly GCA_007570785.1). Lineage (NCBI taxonomy): Eukaryota > Metazoa > Chordata > Mammalia > Artiodactyla > Antilocapridae > Antilocapra > Antilocapra americana. Next base: position 3,596,547 of record ML664173.1, on the reverse strand, counting down.
CTCTCCTTCAACCCCAGGAGCAGGTGTTCCCAGACTGTATTTAGCAGAGCAAGCTTCTGGATAAGACACCCATGACTTAGGGACTTTCCTGGTGGTCCTACAGTCCATGGGGTGGCAAAGAGTTGGACACAACTTAGCAACTAAGTGCAGGCGGTCCCATGGTTAAGAACCTGCCTGCCACTGCAGGAGACGTGGGTTCAATCCCTGGTCCGGGAACTAAGATTGCACATGTCTTGAGACAACTAAGCCTGCAGAACCCAGCTTCTGAGCCTTTGCACTCTAGAGCCCGCACTCTGCAACAAGGGAAGCCCACACGCCAAAATTAGAGAAGCCCCACATGCTGCAAGGAAGAACCACATGCAATGCAGAAATAATAATTAAAAATTAATAGTAATAAATAATAATTAAATTAAATATGCCTGCTTTGGCTCATCTTTAAAAAAAATTAAAAAGATACTCACCATTAGCATTTTATACCTTTGCCTACACCCACATCGCCCGAGACTCCTGCACTGCAGGCAGATTCTTTACCTCTGAGCCACCAAGAGATCTGCACCCATCCAGATTTGCCTGGGATATGGCAAACACTGGACTCCAAGCCAGGAAACCAGGAGTCCTATTTTATTCCGACCCCAGATGAAGGTTTTCTGGCATGTGTCATTTCCCTTTCTGCCAAAAGCCGTGGTTTTGTCATCTGCAAAAGGGATAGTAAAATCTTCAGATCTTAAGGGTCTACTTCCCTCCCTGAAAGTCCTAAGAGTCAACGTCACCTTGTCTGGCCCACTCTTAGACTTTTAGATCTAGACTCAAGATGCATTAATGACCAGAAATCTAAACAAGGAGACTGAGAATCTGTTCTCTAGTCTCTCAATACTCAAAATGTGTCCTGAAGCAGCGGCAGTGACATCGCCTGGGGAGATGTTAGAAATTCAGAACTCCACCACCATTTCCACCAACCACTGCCACCGTCACCAGTACTACATCGGAATCTGTAAGATCCCCAGGTGATTGCAATGCACGTTATAATCTGAGCAGCCCTGCATTCATCTCAGCTCTGCTCCTGGCTAATGAGAAATTTTGAAGCTCCATCGATCTTTAAAATACCATTGTTAATTTAGAGATGAGCCCTGCGTGTCTGTGTTGTCCACCAGACCTTATTCTAATGCCGTGATGTACACGAGACTCCTGGAAAAACTGCAAAGGGGTAGAATGATGCAGAATGCTGTTTAATTTTTCTAAAGAAAATGAGCTATAATGTTTCATGAGACTATTTCTGAGATTCAGCTATGAGCTCACCAATAGCAATGAGGTCCCACAACGTTAGAAGTGACACTTTCACCTGCTCCAAAATTGGAAAGTCACCTGTAAATAAGCTCACTCTTCCCCCAACTCCTACATCCGTCTGGATCTTCTATGTCCTGAGTTCTAAACTCATGCATTAGACTGTCTCCTGGCACCCATCATGTCTTCCCAAACCTCTTCAGACTACGCACATCCCCAGTGGAACCTGCTGTCATCACGCTCCAGTCTCCTGCCTCTGTAGATGGCTCACCTTTACCCACTCTCTGCCCAAACCCCGGGGCCTCCCCGCTCCTCTGCACCTGCCCCCCAGGCCCCGAGCATCCCCGTGCTGCCTTGGGTCTACCTCCTCCTCTGCCCTTTATCTTCCTTACTCCCTTCCGAGTCTTCACGTCACTGTCTCCTCATTGCAAGGATATCTGTAAAGCCTGCTCCATGGGTCTCAGCCCACAAGTGAGAATGATCTTCTCGAACACTGATCTGACAGTATTCATGAATAAATAGCATCAGCCTGTTTCTTGGCTTCTCCATCTGAGCACGGCACACGCTCCTTCACACAGCCCGGAGCTCACTCCCCACTGCATTTATTATTTCCTCCTTTGTTACGCTTTGTAACAGAGGAAAACGGAATCCCCTGCAGTTCCACGAAACAGACCTGGCTCCCTCTTTCCGCATCCTCTCCTGGGCTGCTCCCCTCCCTGGCACCCTCTTCTCCCAAATCTCCACCTGGCCTGATACTGCACAGCCTTCCGAATCCAGCTCAACCATCCCCTCTTGTCTAACTCTTCCTTCCCTGTCTAACCTAATTTTAACCCATGTTCTTTCTAGTTACAGCCCTTGATTATCCAAATCACAATGAGAAAAGGTTAAAAGCACAGGCTATGGGCCAGACTGCCTGCCTCCATAACTCGGCTCTGTCCTTCACCAGCCATGTGAGTTCAAGCAAGCTCCACAACTGCTTGGTGCCTCAGTTTCCCTATGTATAAACTCAGGACAATGGCAACAGTGTCCTCTTCAGAGACAGATTGTGAGAACTGAATGAAGTCAGGCACAGAAAATACTCAGATCAATGCTTGGACCACAGGAAGCATTCAATGTGTATTATCCAGCTTATTAAACGTCTTTATTGTTGCCTTCCTCATGAGAGCCCATTCTCTTGGAAATCCGGAACTTAAGCAGAGAGAGGAGCCAGAGCCAGAACTCCTGTCACCCCTACCCTAGAACCACTGTCTCTGTGACAGTTGGCCGACTTCTTAACCATTCTAAGCCTTGATTTCCTCAACTGCTCAAAATGCAGAAATAGCACCTACCCGATAGACTCACAAAAATAAATTAAGTAAAACACTTAGATCCTTATCTGGAATTTCCTAAGAGCTTAATGGAGAAAAATTAGTTATTAGCATTGCTTTAATTATTATTGGTAGCTTTTTTTTTTGTATTCTTGATGTCCAATAAAGTAACTAATAGACGCTCAGTGAAATCTGCTGAATGAATATGAACAAACGAGTTGGCCAGTCTACGAGATTAAGTCTCATAGACACTGAACATTGGAAGGTTCACCTTCCTGTCTTCTCTGCTCCCATTTGTAGTGGACAGTAGTCAATTGCTGAGTCTAAAACTATTTCGCTGCTTCAGTCCGCAACAAGGCTGTTAGCTCTCATCCGTGAGGGATCAGACGTGAAGATAAAATAATTAACACCTGGATCCCTGGACACGGTTGGTTCCTAGGGGGCCAAGACCAACATGCAACCACTAATCTCCATAAAGACTCTGTATCTTATACTTTTCCTTTTTGAAAAGTATCAGGAAAGTAAATTACCACATTCACAAAGCTTTACAGTCTGACTTGTGAAAATAACCTCAAGGAAGCCTGGAAAATCTGCTTGGAAAGCTAGGAGAATGAACTTCTCTACAGGAAGGTGGTGCTCTCATCCACCTGGTAAGACAACCAGTTCTCTTACCAAGTCCAAGTTCAAACTGCACGACAGACCAAAAACAGAAGAGACAAGTTGATGGGACAAGGAACAGAGACTTCATTCACAAAGTCAGCAGACCAGGAAGATGCTGAAGTACTGTTCCAAAGAACCATCGTGCCTGAATTTGGAAGCTAGTTTCTTTTATGGAACAATGAGGGGGAAGATAAAGAGGTAAAGTAAAAAGGTGTTAAGTCATTGCAAAAATTTCCTCCTTTTGGCCAGACTCCAGAGGGGTGTGTTAATTTCTTCTTTCCTGCAGCCATTCATAGGCAGGTTTGGTCAGAAGGTTTCCTGTTGAAACTTGTTGTTGTTTAGTTGCTCCAGTCATGTCCAGCTCTTTGCAATCCCATGGGCAATAGCCTGCCAGGTTTCCCTATCCATGGGGTTTTCCAGGGAAGAATACTGGTATGCTCAGTTACGCAGGTCCAGGAATTGCACCTGTGTCTCCTGCATTGGCAGGCAGATTTTTTTTCACCACTGAGCCACCTAAACAAAAGTTAATGCTCTGATATTGGAGGGAGGTGGGCCATTATGTATGCTCAGACCTACAGGCAACATCATTTGCTCATAAGAAAGCAAGTGAATACATAAATTCAAGTAAATGAAACAGATGTAATTCTTCCCTATTATAATTCCACATCTGGGTACCTCCACAGGAAAACTCTGGGAATGTGTCGAAACACTGCTCTGTGTGCGTGTGGGTGTGTGTGTGTGTTGTAAGGATGGAGAAGGAAAAGAGCCAATGGCCAACTCATCCCCAGTGAATATGTAGTTTTTCCTTTATAGTTTTTAGTACTTGATTCGCATCACACCCTTCCTTTGCCCTCACTGATTCACACAATTTACATATGATTGCTGTGTCGTTCTTGCGGTGATGGCTGATAGATGTGTCTCCCTCTCCAGACTGTAAGTTCGGAGAGGCCAGAAGCCACCAGCTGTCCCCCATGTGGGTGCCACAGTGGCTAGCGCAGCCTCATCGTGTGTGAAGGAACCAATAAATGAGTGGATTCGCGCGTCTGCTGCCTGGGCCCGCCCATCACACGCAGCACAGCTCCCTGTCACAGGCGTGGCTGCTGTGGCCGTCGGACACAGGAAGAGCCTGGGCCTGAGAGGGGCCCCACGAGGCTCCGTGGAGGAGGGCAGACAGGAAACAGGACCGCGGGGAGGTCCAGGAACTCCACAGGCTTCAAGGCACTGCAGCTGGGTTTGATGGCAGTTGGCCGGTGGGAGGTAGAGATTCAGCAGATCAGGTCAGTGCCCCTCAGCTTGTCATTTCAGAGCATGCGGCCCAGCTCCCTCTGGCCCGAGCACCTGTGTATTTTTGCCTGAGGAATCTCTCCGGTTACCAGCTCTGCCTATATACCCAAGACAGGGGTGTGGGAAATGGATTCCCAGCCTTCACTCAGATGATGAGAGTTGGTATAGAAATTCCCCAGCTCCCCGATCCTTGCTGGGACAACACTGGGCTGTGCGTTCCCTACGGGTCCTCAGCGTTCCTTGCAGGGCTAAGCCCCAGAGGGTTGCTCTGCTCTGACCTTGATGAGGAGCCCGTGTCTCCTCTGGGCCAAGCATCGTGCGCACTGCTGCAGGGGTAAAAACGCAGTGAAGACACAGCCGCAGCTGCCAGAGAACCCCTAGTCACTCAGAGTGATCGACCACCAACAGGTCATTATACATGTGACACAGGGTAGCAAAGACAACGATAAAGTCGCATCCAGAAGACTTAAATCCCCAGCAGGTCAAAGAAGAGGAGGTTAAAACCCAAAGATCTCCAGGCTTATGGCGGGTACCTTACATCCGGCATCCTTATTCCCATACCCCCAAATTGCCTGGTACCCGTTCCTTCTGATAATGAGACCCCGATACAGGAAGAGTGCTTGATGAGAATGTGAAAAATTGCTACTCTTAGAACCTCACACAGCTCCCTGGGGGCAGGAGAGGTTCTTTTCAGGAGAAAACAAGAATATATGCTTAATGTTATACAGTGTAAAATATCTGCCTTAGCACTCTTGTCTACCGCGTTGAGACAGCTGGAAATTTGCTTTCTCAGAATCAGGACATTTGACTCGTCTTGAGGTTGCAATTCTGTGATCAAAAATTGTTAGGGTATATAAAAGGTTTTGCAGTTCAAAAATTCAATGACAAAATCTAATTTGACATTGAGTAAATTAAATTTCTATTGAGGCATTTGGAAAGAAAGAAACATTGTTGTAGCCCACAGCTGCACAAGCCTAAGCGCTACATAAATACGACCCAAAGGGATGTTTTTTCATGATTCCAGCAACATGAAGTGCTTCTAAAGTTATCTCAAAGCATAGCAATTGTTTCTAGATTTTATTAAGTTTCTGGGCTCCAGTTTTTGTTCTCCCTTTATAGTTTTTGCACAAAATTTGAAAGGAGGCTAAGGACATAAATGGAAATGGAGCATGGGAACTGTGTCCGCCGTGGACGGCTGCCCCTGAAAATTACAGGAAGTCCCCCACGTTTGAACATCCAAGTGGCGAACTTTCAGAGATGTGAAAGTATGTTCACGTGTCCGATCACGTAAGCTAGTTCTCGTGTTTCGTGCACACGGCCACATGCCCGCGTCCTCTACGAGTGGTTGTGATTTTGTGCGTTTTACTACAGTTCTGTATCGACCACAGTAGTACCGTATCTTCATTTGAAACCCAGGATGTCTGGAAGTAAGCATAAAAGCTTTCTTTTCTGTGTTTGCTTTTTTTAAAATGCATTATTTGTGTGAAAAGTATTGCAAGCTTATCACAGTACAGTACTGTATAGCCAGTTGTGTTAGTTGGGTACTTAGGCTAACTTTGCTGGACTTAGGAACAGGTTAAACTTAACACACTCTCTAGAATGCGTTCATACATAGGGAACATACTGCTGCATAAGCTGAGTGGCCTAAACAACAGAAATGTACTCTCACAGTTCTGGAGGCTACCAGTTCAAGACTTGTGTCTGCAGAATAGGTTATTTCCGAGGCTACAAAGGGGAACCTGTTCCATGCCTCTCCATTAGCTTACAGAGGCTTGCCAGCCATCTTTGACATTCCTTGGCTTGCAGGAACATCACCCTGACCTCTGTCTTCATGTATAGTGTGGTCCTCCCCCTTCGCATGTCTGTTTCCAAATTTCCCTTTCTTATAAGGAAATCAGTCATATGGATCGGAACCTATTCTAAGGAGCCCTGTTTTAACTTGATTACCTCTGCAAACACCCTAAGACCCGGAGAGATTACACTCTAAGGATTTGGGAGTTAGGACCTCAACATATGAAGTTTGGGGAAATATGATGCAACCCATAACAGGAGCAAACGTTTATTAAGAGTCTCCTCAGCAAGACCTGCTTCTAGACTCATTGCTATCTAGTCACTCAGTCGTGTCCGAATCTCTGAGACCCAGTGGACTGCAGCACGCCAGGCCTCCCTGTCCTCCAGTCTTCTGGAGCTTGCTCAAGCTCATTTCCACTGAGTCAGTGATGCCATCCAACCATTTCATCTTCTTTCAGCCTCTTCTCCTCCTGCCTTCAACCTTTCCCAGCATCAGGGTCTTTTCCAGTGAGTTGGCTTTTCACATCAGGTGACCAGAGTATTGGAGCTTCAACTTTAGCATCAGTCCTTCCAGTGAAAATTCAGGGTTGATTTCCTTTAGGACTGACTGGTTTGCAACAGCCTTTGAAATGTGTTTCGTTGTCACCACTTTGTGGTTTGATTCTTCCATTTCTTTAACAAATATTTTTTGAGTATCTGCTTGTGCTAGGAACTCTATGACTCCACGATTTGCAATAGATTCTCATTATTTGGTCCACATTCCTAATATACACTCTTATTAGTTAAAATAAAAAAGGAAAAGGTCAAATGCAAATTTAAGAGGAGCATAAAACTTTTCTCAAGATTAACATCATCAAATATAAAAATTCCAGTATCAAGTCAAATATTTATATGGCACCTTAAAGGCCTCTCATACTATAAAACACAATAATAGAATATATGTAATCATTTTTAACCTCTATCTGACTTTTTATTTATTAGAAAAAAACCCAATCTATACTCAAAATGTGTTCATTGGAAAAGAATGTTTGCAAAAAGCCACTCATAATTTTATCTAGAGATAAAACATGAAAGTTAACTATACCATGCTTGAGTTTCTTAGCATGAAATCTGATAAACCCAACATCAGTTGGGCAAAGACATCCAGGTAGCTTTTGGCACTGCAGCATACAGCTCTACTGCAAGAAACATTTTAGCATACATTAGTTCCCAATATGAAAGAAAGGGACTGTCGTTTCAAAACTGAGTCATTGACAAATCATTTGTCCACAAACATAATAACTGCTAACATAAACTGAGCGCATTATTTCTTACATGGCAAAATGCATTCAAGTTTTTATAATTTAATTAAAAATAATAAACTATTATAAAGGTTTTTCTTTAAATGAAAAGAATAATAAAACATTAACATAGAGATGAAATAAGTATTTTTTAGTTAAAATTACGTCATTATAAATCATTCAAAATCAACCCCCTCAATCAAGGGGTTGCTGATAGGTAGGGCGGAGATTCAAGGGTTTTTATACCAAGGGTTTTGAACATGTTAGTGGGTCCAAAATAGTCTGGGAGCATAAAGGAATGAAACATCTTTTTCTAAACCCTAATTGGATAAGTCAGCCTTCTCTAAAAGTCTTCACAAGCATCACATCCCTACAGGCGATGAGCAGCCTCCTTGACCAGATGAATGAAAGCGTTGTGCTCATGGTCTCACGCAGTCTGGGCCATCTCTGACTCCTCTCCCACCACACACACACACAGGCATGCACACGCACACAGGCACACAGGCGCACACACACACAAGCACACAGGCACACACATGTGCATGGACACATGCACACACACAGGCAAGCACACACACGTGCACACACAAACACATGCACATACATGCACAAGCACACACATGTACACACAAACACATGCACACACAGGTACACACACACAAGCACACACGCACACAAGCACAGACACGCATGCACACAAGCACACGCACTCGCACACACACTACCCCGCTTCCACCTCCATTACCTCCAGCCCATTTCTGCTGTTTGTTCTGAGCACACTGATGTTCTTCACCCTGTGTGTTTCACAGCAATGTATTCCTTCTCTATGAAGATGCTCAGACACCTCATCTGCCTTTGAAATCCCCTAAACTCCACTCAAGCTCGACCTTCTCCACTAAGCTGCTAATTATCCTCCCCCCACTCTAATCACCAGTAAACGAACCCTTTCCTCCTCCTCCAACCAACCTGTGTGCCAGCCCTGTGAAGCATTCTTGCTGTATATGTGTCAAGGCATACACTATTAATACTACATACGGAGAAGGCAGTGGCCCCCCACTCCAGCGCTCTCGCCTGGAGAATCCCATGGACGGAGGAGCCTGCAGGCTTCAGTCCCTGGGGTCGCTGAGTTGGACACGACTGAGCAACTTCCCTTTCACTTTTCATTTTCATTCATTGGAGAAGGAAATGGCAACCCACTCCAGTGTTCCTGCCTGGAGAATCCCAGGAACGGCGGAGCCTGGAGGGCTGCCGTCTATGGGGTCGCACAGAGCCGGACACGACTGAGCGACTTAGCAGCAGGAGCAGTACTATGTATAAAAGAGATAGTAGTGAGAACCTACCCAACAGCTCAGGAAAGGGTAGTCAGTGCTCCGCTGTCTTGAGCTAAATGGGAAGGAACTCCAAAAGGAGGGGTATATGTATCCAGATAGCCGATCTGCTTTGCTGGACAGTAGCGACTAATACAACATTCCTTCACAAAACACAGTCTCTGTCAGGCAGTAATTACTTGGCATGCCAGACTGCTGACATCCAATCAGAATGTTTTTGTAAGAGAAGTGTTGTTTGCCTCAGATGGTATTCCAGTTGGGAAATGGTTTGAAATTCTCGCAGTGTGACTACTTCCCATGTAAACATTCATAAATGTTTTACTGAACAGCTACTGTGGACTCTGGATGGCGGTGAGATAGTGTTCATAGAGATTGTAGTCCAAAAGGGGGAAAAGAAACATGCGCTCACCCTCAGGTTTATTTCTCTGGGTTCATTTCTCAAAGTAATTTTCTTTTCTTTCTTTGCTTTTCTTTCTCATTTAAAAAACAACTGCTCATTTTAATTGGCGGATAATTGCTTTACAGTACTGTAATAGCCTGTGCCATAGGTCGGCATGCGTTGGCCACAGGCATGCATGTAACCCCTCCCCCTGGGCACCCCGTCCAGCCTCCAGGTTGTCACAGAGCACAGGGGTTGTGTTCCCTGCGTCATACGTAAGACTCCCACTGGTGATCTAGCCTACATATGGTAAAGTACATGTTTCAATGCTATTCTCTCAAATCATCCCACCCTCTCCTTCTCCCACTGACTCCAGAAGTCTGTTCTTGTTGTCTGTGTCTCATTTGCTACCTTGCACATAGAATTGGGGGGACTGTCTTTCTAGACTCCATATATATGTGTTAATACATGATATTTGTCTTTCTCTTTCTGACTTACTTCACTCTGTATAACAATCCTTAGGTTCATGCACCTATTAGAACTGACTCAAATTGTGTTCCTTTTTATAGTTGAGTAATAGTCTATGGTGTATACATACCACAGTATTCTAATCAGAGGCCAATTATCAGTAGTGAGTTGTATGGTGATTTGTGGCACATAATGAACATCTGATCTTGTGTGTATATCTCAAATGTTGCCATTTTTATCAACTAAACACAAGATTATGCAGTTCTCTTCATTCTGATTCACATTTGAGTTTCTTTGGAGAATGGCACCAACAAAACTCCAAATTAAAAAAATAAAACAGGGCATTTAAACAGTTGATAAAGTAAAATATTCTTTTTTAATTTCTTTTCATTGATTTTTTTTATCTGTTTGTGCCATGGAATTTTTAGTCATATGGCATAAACTCTATATTTTAAAAATCTCTTAAATGGCTGTCTCACAGATTAGATATATACTAACATCTCTGGTAGCATTTTATATAGATATTTAATAAAAATGGCTGAGTCCCAAGGCTGATGACTTTCTCCTTTGCTTCTAATGAGCAAGATGTGCCTGACATGTCATTGCACTAAAACCCAGAGTTTTATAAAACCTGATCAAATGATTCAGCTACGGTGAAATAAAGGGTCAGACCAAAATCTTTAGAATCCACCTCCAGATATACAACAAGAGGCTTGGCAGCTCGTCTCGGTACACTACGAAGCCAGCCGGTTCTCAGCCCATGTGCTCGATCTGCATTTGACGCCATGGACCACATGTCCAATTATTAGCAGTGTGTTAAAATCCTAGGACTTCGTTTCACCGGTGAAAGTGGTGATTCTTCACCAACACCAACCTCAGTCTGTCTGAATGAAAGGATCTATCTATCGAGCATCTGGATAGTAGAGACAGACTCCTAGTGGAGGGAAGCAGAAATTCTGCATAAACCATAATTGAGTTGGATCTAGAGGCAAGCGTCCCATTTTCTCTCTTCATCCAACTGTCTACTGTTGCACATATTCTAATCAGTGCCTTATTGTGTCTTTAAAATTAGAAAAATGGGGAGCAAAAATAGTAGGTCATTTTTTGAAAAATATTGCCTATTTTTCAATAACCTTAAATAGTTATCTAATTGAGGAGGTTACTTCTAGGGCTGAAACGCAGGCTATTGATAAAGACAATGAAGGCTTTGTGGTAATTACAGGGGCCTGTGTTTGTACACATTTGTTTTCCTGCCCTTGAAATATATGGTGCAATTATTTACACATGAAGTGAAAGAAATGGTTATTAAACCTTTATTAAAGAGGCTGGAGAGGGGTTATTCTCCCACTACAATGGTGAATGCTTTTTAAACCAGACAACCTTTAAAGGACGGTGACAAATCGGTCAACTAATGACACTCAGTGAGATGACTTCTAAGCTGGTAACCAACAGTGTATCCCACCAGCCTCAGATGAATAACTCTTTAGATGCAAACACCTTTCATCCTGAAGAAATCATTTTTAAATGAGACTTTTATGCACACATGCTTTCATTGATTGAGTTCCTATTATACGCCCAGCATGATTGCCGAGGAGGGAAAGAATGAATTAGGTTCCTTGTCTCCGTGCTCTGTACCTCGTTCGGGAGACAACACATCACTTTTGGACTAAATGAGGGCAGCAAACAGTCTGCTAGAGCAAGGGCGGTCACCAGAGAAGAGGAACTGAAAGCGAAGGGGAGTGTCGGTGAGCGCCCTGTAAGAAAAGTGATTTTTAAAAAAGAAATATGAAATGAAAAGATGGACAAAATTTTGGAGAAAATTAAATAGATATTCCAAATGGGGGGGGGAATGAAAAATGCCTGTACTCTAAAGGAATTCATTGTGTTAGATGAAACCAAAAGGGAGAGGAGATAATTCACACGGGAGAGTAGAGGGCAGTAGAGGTGACCAGGTGTGGACATCAAATCACAGAGGACTCTTAATGACAGGCCAAATATTGATTGTTTTCTTTTTTTGCTTATTTCATACAGTTTTCCAGGAAAAAAAAAAAAAAGAGGACACCGATTCTACGATTAATTTGTATGACTGTGGATAACTACATCAATATGTTTGGGCCTCAACGTTTGTTACGTACTTACCGATCTACTAGCCGAAAGGTCCTTTATTTTTTTTTAAACATTTATATCGGGGTGTAGCTGATCAGCAAGGTTGTGATAGTTCCAGGTGCACAGAGAGGGGACTCAGGCACACTTACACATGGACCCAGTCTCTCCCAGACTGCCCTCCCATCCAGGCTGCCATAAACACTGAGCAGAGCTCCCTGTGTTATACAGTAGGAGCTGATTGGTTATCCATTTTAATTGTAGCAGTGTGTATATGCTGACCCCAGACTCCCTAACTTATCCCTTCCCCCATACTTCCCTTCAGGCAACCATCTGTTCTATTCTCTAAGACCTTGAGCCTTTTTCCATCTTGTAAATAAGTTCATTTGCATCATTTCTAGATTCTGCATATAAAGGATGTCACGTGCTATTTCTCCTTCTCTTTCTGCTTCATGCAGTATGACGATCTCTAGGTCCATGTAAAGCCCCTTTAATGTCTCTGTCATCTCAAGAGCCTATGAACCTAAAATTCAGAGTTTTACTGATAAAAGATGATGACAAAATGACATCAGAGCCAACACAATCCAGATATTCACCTATTGACTTGATCTGGATGAAATCGCTTAAATGTGTAAAAAGGGTGAACTATTCAGGAGTCATGAAGATTCGATTTCCATTCCAAGGCTCCATGGTGGTCTCTCTCACTGCCCACCAAACACCAACTACTCCTGCATGTCAAGGACCAGTCTAGTCATCTGATGTGAAGTCAGTGCTTTGTTCACTTTTTACCTAAGTAAACAAAGGCTCAGAGAGAACAGCACAAACGCTGTGCAAAGAGTGAGGAGCAAACATGCCATTCAAACCCAAACAAAAACCCATTTAAAAGCCCACAATAAGTAGGCATAGCCTTTAAAAGTTTCTTTAGTAAAGAAAATCCACAGAAGTAAATCTCCCAGGTTTACTTTTTTAAACCTAAAATTTCCTATATGGTGCCCATGTTGTTTGCAGATTTTCTGGGTCCACAATTCTAGGTCGAACAGCTGTTTTTTTCTTTAAACAAGTATGCATTCATATTCTTCTGATTTTCATGCTGCTGTTGAAGAGACTGTCATCAATGGGATTTTCTGTAGCTCCTCCTTTTTTTGTGATGGTCTTCGTTTTGAGTCTTCAGAAGTTTCACTATATTGTATAAGCATGAACTTCTATTCTTTTAGTCTGTGTGATTAACATCATACTTCTGAAACATCAATGCTTCAATTATCACATCATCCATGTTCCCAATTTTCCCGTTCTGAAAATCTGACTTTTAGTATTGTAAACTTTCTCAAGATACCCTTCATGACTCTTAAATTCTTTTTCTAAATTTTTCTACTCTCTAGACTTCCCTTCCAGCCCAGCGTTTCTCATGATGTACTCTGCATATAAGTTAAATAAGCAGGGTGACAATATACAGCCTTGACATACTCCTTTTCCTATTTGGAACCAGTCTGTTGTTCCATGTCCAGTCCTAACTGTTGCTTCCTGACCTGCATACAGGTTACTCAAGAGGGAGGTCAGATGGTCTGGTATTCCCATCTCTTTCAGAATTTTCCACAGTTTATTGTGATCCACACAGTCAAAAGCTTTGACATAGTCAATAAAGCAGTAGATGTTTTTCTGAAATTCTCTTGCTTTTTCAATGATCCAGCAGATGTTGGCAATCTGGTTCCTCTGTCTTTTCTAAAATCAGCTTGAACATCTGGAAGGTCACGGTTCACGTATTGCTGAAGCCAGCTTGGAGAATTTTGAGCATTACTTTACTAGCATGTGAGATGAGTGCAATTGTGCAGTAGTTTGAGCATTCCTTGGCATTTCCTTTCTTTGGGAGAGGAATGTAAACTGACCTTTTCCAGTCCTGTGGCCATTGCTGAGTTTTCCAAATTTGCTGGCATATTGAGTGCAGCACTTTCACAGCATCATCTTTTAGGATTTGAAATAGCTCAGCAGGAATTCCATCACCTCCACTAGCTTTGTTTGTAGTTATGCTTTCTAAGGTCCACTTGACTTCACCTTCCAGGATGTCTGGCTCTAGGTGAGTGATCATACCATCGTGATTATCTGGGTCATGAAGATCTTTTTTGTATAGTTCTACTGTGTATTCTTGCCACCACTTCTTAATATCTTCTGCTTCTTTTAGGTCCATACCATTTCTGTCCTTTATCGAGCCCATCTTGGCATGAAATGTTCTCTTGGTATCTCTAATTTTCTTGAAGAGATCTCTAGTCTTTCCCATTCTGTTGTTTTTCTCTATTCCTTTGCAATGATCGCTAAGGAAGTCTTTCTTATCTCTCCTTGCTATTCTTTGAAATTCTGCATTCAGATGAGAGTATCTTTCCTTTTCTATTTTGCTTTTCACTTCTCTTCTTTTCACAGCTATTTGTAAGGCCTCCTCAGACAGCCATTTTGCTTTTTTGCATTTCTTTTGTTGAGGGATGGTCTTAATCCCTGTCTCCTGTACAATGTCATGAACCTCTGTCCATAGTTCATCAGGCACTCTGTCTATCAGATCTAGTCCCTTAAATCTATTTCTCACTTTCACTGTATAGTCATAAGGGATTTGATTTAGGTCATACCTGAATGGTCTAGTGGTTTTCCCTATTTTCTTCAATTTAAGTCTGAATTTGGCAATAAGGAGTTCATGATCTGAGCCACAGTCAGCCCCTGGTCTTGTTTTTGCTGACTGTACAGAGCTTCTCCATCTTTGGCTGCAAAGAATATAATCAATCTGATTTCGGTGTTGACTATCTGGTGATGTCCATGTGTAGAGTTTTCTCTTGTGTTGTTGGAAGAGGGTGTTTGCTATGACCAGTGCATTCTCTTGGCAAAACTCTATTAGTGTTTGCCCTGCTTCATTCTATACTCCATAGCCAAATTTACCTGTTATTCAAGGTGTTTCCTTACTTTCTACTTTTGCATTCAAGTCCCCTATAATGAAAAGGACATCTTTTGGGTGGGTGGGGGCGGGGGTTAGTTCTAAAAGATCTTGTAGGTCTTCATAGAACCATTCAACTTCAGCTTCTTCAGCATTACTGGTTGGGGCAAAGGCTTGGATTGCCATGATATTGAATGGTTTGCCTTGGAAATGAACAGAGTTCATTCTGTCATTTTTGAGATTGCATCCAAGTACTGCATTTTGGACTCTTTTGTTGACCATGATTGCTATTCCATTTCTTCTAAGGGATTCCTGCCCACAGTGGTAGATATAATGGTCATCTGAGTTAAATTCACCCATTCCAGTTCTAGGTTGGTCATAGCTTTTCTTCCAAGAAGCAAGAATGTTTTAATTTCATGACTGCAGTCAACATCTGCAATGATTTTGGAGCCCCAAAAAAGTAAAGTCTGCCCCTGTTTCCCCATCTATTTGCCATGAATAGATGAGACCAGATGCCATGATCTCAGTTTTCTGAATGTTGAGCTCTAAGCCAACTTTTTCACTCTCCTCTTTAACTCTCATCAAGAGACTCTTTAGCTCTTCTTCACTTTCTGCCATAATATTAACTCATAGAAGACCTTAATTTAATTTGAATATATCAGTTTTTTCAGCTGTTCTCAGATCCACAACAGCCATTTGATCTTGATCACCAAGGTGATATCTCTCTGCCCCACAGCCCAGTGGTGTTTATTTATGGTCTTCTCCTCTTGGAAATGCTTTTCACCATTTTTTGTTCTTAGACTCACCTTCTTGGAGACATTGTTGACTCTCTCACCCCCCGTGTTTGGTCAACTGCCAAATTTTATCAGTATTTCCTTCTCAGTAAGTTTTTTTGTCTTTTCCTCCATAGAACCCATGTTCTTCTTGTTACCCATATTGTCTTTCATAATACTCTGAATTTTCTCAATGGATAAATCTTCTTCTTAATTTTCTTAGTGCTACTCATCCCACTCTTTATCATCATTGATACAACACTACCAAATCATATGCCCCAAGGGCATGTTGGTGAATTTATTGCTTAAAAACTTTTACTTTATCACAATTAACTATTGCTAGCTTCAGCCGAGTCTTCTTGGAGTATAGCCTCACTTTTTTATTTACAAATTTTCTATGATTGCGTTTATTCTACAACAATAGAGCTGAGTGGTTGCAATAGACATTGCATGGTCCTCAAACCTTAAAATATGTGTTATATGTTAGGAAAAGATTTTCTGGTTACTGAACTACAGAATGAAGCCCAAATACTTATCATAAGATAAATATTATTCACCAAGGATCCCAAGTACCTTTTCATTTTTCTCTCTCAGCACAAAAGAACCAACAGCTGAGTAAAAAGTTTTGATTTATCTAAGCACATTCAATTCTAGGCTTTCTAGGTAGAATGTGCTTTCTCACCCATATTCTATCCTATCCATTTATCTAGCATTTATATGTCCTCCAGGGCCCCATTTACCCATATTCCCTCCCACAGTGGTTTCTCCCAAACATCTAAGCCCATCCCTTTATTATTTGAAGCTCACAAATTTTTGTCTCAGAGTATTCATCTATACCAATACTTTCCTTCTGATGCACGTGCCCCATTTCTCCCACTAGATGGTAAGTTATAACCTCATGCCCTTCGAATGTTCAGCACCGAGGACAGTGCCTCAAACTTGGCAACGTGGAAATGCAGGGGACAGGGGGCTAGAAGAGGCAGAATTGGATTCAAAGTTATCTCTATCACATACTGGTTTGAACAAGATTCTTAGTCTCACAGTCTCAGCTTCTTACTCTGTAAAATACGTATTACAAAAAAATCATCTTGCTTTGCTTCTTCCCTTCCCGCCACACTGGCTTTACTCATTCAGTGCCCGTCATCCCAGATAGTAAGCTCAGTGAAGGAGGATCCATGATGGACTTATTCACTGAAGCATCCTCATCTCTCCACACAGGACCTGGAAACATCTGTTCAATAAATGGATAGACATGTCCACCTAAAGAGGTTTTCAACAAAGGTCTGCCCTCATCATTTTTTTCCCTTTCGCTTTCCTTATGTTATGTAATAGAAGAAACCCAGTAACCATGGTGACTTCACACTGATTTGGATGCACAGAAATGCTTGTATGCAATTGATTTGTTAAGAAACAAATTAATAAGAATATAAGGCAAAGAAAGTTGGATACACTACATTTGTAATGTACATACTTCAGAATCTACAGAAAAGAAAGAAATCTTGTTTATGAAGGAAATATTTTTAAAGTGCCCTAACTCTGGAAGTCAAGACTATGTATTTGACCTCAAAACTAACTAGATTTTCATAAATTCTTAAAATGTAAGGGGGAAAAAAGTGTTCATAAACCCAAAGTGATGACTAGGGCTTTCCAATCAAGTTTCCTTAGGCTATTTCCTGTAGTCATTTTTTTCTCATGCTGTATTCTTTATTTTCCCTTTGTGATGTATTCTTAAATAACAGAAAAACATGAGAAGTTATTCCACTTTTGCTTTATCTTTGTTCCTGTCAGACATCTGAGAACCAGATGCAAATTATAAAATTAAGTGTGAAGGCATTTATGCTCACCAATATACAACAAAAAAAACAAGCTATCCTAAAAGAGAAATTAGGAAAACAATCCTATTTACAATTACATCATAAAGAATAAAATACTTTGGAATAAATTTAACCAAGGAGTTGAAAAATCTATGTGAGAATGATGAAATAAGACACAAATAAGATAAAGCTACCTTATGCCTATGGATAAGAAGAATTAATGTTGTTAAAATGCCCATACTGTCCAAAGCAATCTATAGATTCAATTAAATTTCTATTAAAATTTCAATAGTATTTTTCACTGAAATAAAAAAAAATTCATATGAAACCACAAAAACCATGAAAAGCCAAAATAATATTGAGAAAGAAGATCAAGACTGAATGCATCACACTTTCTGGTTTCAAATTATGTTACAAATGTATAGTTTTAAAAACAGTGTGATACACATTAAAAAACAGACTCATGGATAAATGG
Source organism: Antilocapra americana (assembly GCA_007570785.1). Classification (NCBI taxonomy): domain Eukaryota; kingdom Metazoa; phylum Chordata; class Mammalia; order Artiodactyla; family Antilocapridae; genus Antilocapra; species Antilocapra americana. The sequence goes on along the minus strand of ML664173.1, from coordinate 3,578,693 downwards.
AACAAAATAGAAAGCCCAGTAATAAACCTATACATGTGGGTAACTAATATTTAACAAGGGTGCCAGAAGTACCCAACGGGCAAAAGATAGTCTCCTCAGTAAATGATGTTGAGAAAACTGGATATTCACATGTGAAATAATGAAATTGGATCTTTACCTTACACAATACACTAAAGTCAACTCAGAATGGATCACAGACCTAAACGTAAGACCTTAAATTGTTGCTGGCTAAAATCTTGGCTTTCTCGGCCCACCAAAGATGAATTTAAAAAAAAAAACGGAAAAAGAGTTTGGCAGAAATAGAAAGGTAATTTGAGACACAGTCAGTGGAGAGGGAAACACTACTGTGTTCATGCCTCAAGAACTGTACCCCCAATCATGAGGAGTATAGAGGCCTAGATAAGGTGAGGGCTCACAGTCGGGAGTCAGTGATGAGGAGCAAATGTGTTAGGGTCTTGATTCTTTCCTCTTGTTCTGTTTCAAAGACAGTCGTAGGCTGGCATCAGTAACCCAGTGACTGAGTCTGGCAGTTTGGTGGCAATGCAGCCTTCTGATATGTAGAAAAAAAAGACCTATAAAGGAAAGAGTATTGTAAGGGTAAACACCAGATACAGGATGTATTTAGAATAAACTCAAAGGAATATAGGAGCGAAGTATAGCTCCTGCAGAGCTAGGGGGCAGAAAAGTAAACTTAGTTACAGACATTCAGTGTTAGGAGGACTTGAAGTGCCAACAAAGGTCTGTCTAGTCAAGGCTCTGGTTTTCCAGTGGTCACATATGGGTGGGAGAGTTGGCCTATAAAGAAGGCTGAGCACTGAAGAATTGATACCTTTGAACTGTGGTGTTGGAGAAGACTCTTGAGAGTCCCTTGGACTGCAAGGAGATCCAAACAGTCCATCCTAAAGGAGATCAGTCCTGGGTGTTCATTGGAAGGACTGATGCTGAAGCTGAAACTCCAATACTTTGGCCACCTGATGTGAAGAGCTGATTCATTGAAAAAGACCCTGATGCTGGGAAGGATTGAGGGCAGGAGAAGAGATAACAGAGGTTGAGATGGTCAGATGGCATTACCAACTCGATGGACATGAGTTTGAGTAAACTCCGGGAGTTGGTGATGGACAGGGAAGCCTGGAGTGCTGCAGCTCATGGGGTCACAAGAGTCAGACATGACTGAGCGACTGAACTGAACTGAACTGAACTGAAAGTTAAAACTAGGAATGTTCAGGCCTGTTGTCTTTTCTTCTTTGTTCTTGAGAAAGAGAAAGAAAAAAAAATCCTGTTTTTTTTCCCCTTTTCATTGCAACAAAACCATAAAATCCCTAGAAGAGAACAGAGAAAAATAATCTTGACATTGGTTTTGTCAAAATTTTTTGAATATGACACCAAAAGCACAGGTAATAAAAACACAGTCAAGTGGGACTATATCAAACTAAAAAGTTTCTGCACAACAAAGGAAACAATCAACAAGATGAAAAAATTAGGTATGGAATGGTAGAAAATATTTGCAAGCCATATATCTGATAAGAGATTAATACATAAGGAACTAATACAACACAATAGCAAAAATAAGTAAATAAACAATAACCCAATTTTCAAATAGGAAAAGACCTGAATTAACATTTTTCCAAGGAATATATACAAATAGTCAACAAATATAAGAAAATGTGTTCAAGATCACTACGCATCAGAGAAAAGCAAATTAAACCCAGAGTGAGATATCACTTTACACCTGTCAGGATGGTTATTATTTAAAGTAAATAACAGAAATAAAAAAATAAATAAACAGTGATGTCAAGGATGTGGCGAAAAGAGAACACTGGTATGTTGGTGATGGAAATGTAAATTGGTACCTAAGGGAAAATCAGTAACCTCAGATATGCAGATGATACCACCCTTATGGCAGAAAATGAAGAGGAACTAAAAAGCTTCTTGAGGAAAGTAAAAAAGGCAAGTGAAAAAGCTGGCTTAAAACTCAACATTCAAAAAACTAAGGTCATGACATCTGGTCCCATCACTTCATGGCAAATAGACGGGGAAACAATGGAAACAGTGACAGATTTTATTTTCTTGAGCTCCAAAATCCCTGCAGATGGTGACTGAAGCCATGAAATCAAAAGACACTTGCTCCTTGGAAGAAAAGTTATGACCAACCTAGACAGCAAATGCTTCAGCATAAAAGGCAGCGGCATTTCTTAGACAACAAATGTTTGAATAGTCAAGGCTATGGTTTTTCCAGTAGTCATGTATGAATGTGAGAGTTGAACCATTCTTCTGCTGAGTTCCAAAGAACTGATGCTTTTGAACTGTGGTGTTGGAAAAGACTCTTGAGAGTCCCTTGGACTGCAAGGAGATCCAACCAGTCCACCCTAAAGGAGATCAGTCCTGGGTGTTCATTGGGAGGACTGATGCTGAAGCTGAAACTCCAATACTTTGGCCACCTGATGTGAAGAGCTGACTCATTGGAAAAGAACCTGATGCTGGGAAAGATTGGGGGAGGGAGGAGAAGGGGACGACAGAGGATAAGATGGCTGGATGGCATCACTGACTCGATGGACATGAGTTTGGGTGGACTCTGGGAGTTGGTGATGGACAGGGAGGCCTGGCGTGCCACGGTTGATGGGGTGGCAAAGAGTCGGACACGACTGAGTGACTGAACTGAACTGACAGCCACTATGGAAAACGAAGGTTCTTCAAAGATTTTTAAATAGATCTATTATGTGATCCAACAATTCCACTTCTGGATATTTTTCAAAGGAATTAAAGTCAAGATCTTGGAAAGATTCCTGTACTCCTACATCTGCTGAAGCAATTTTCACAGTAGCCAAGATAGGGAAACTCCCCAGTGTCCATCAGCAGATGAATTAATAAAGGAAAGGTGGTACACATGTACAATAGAATAGTATTCAAAATAGTATTCTTACAAAAGAAGGAAATCCCACCATTTGCAACATATGGATGAACCTGGAGCATGTTAAGTTACTTAATTAATGGGCAGTTACATAACAATGGGTCAAGTCATTTAATACCTGTGATTTCTTCATCTAAAAATGCCAAGTGGATTGTTTTGTATGATCTCTGAAGTTTCTTCTGAAAGTATTTTAGTGACTTAGTCCTGTCGGACTCTTTGCAACCCCATGGATTGTAGCCTGCCAGGCTCCCTTGTCCAAGGGATTCACCAGGCAAGAATAATGGAGTGGGTTGCCATTTCCTATTCTAGGGGATCAAACCACAGTCTCCTGTATTGCAGGCAGATCATTTACTGATATTTCTTCTAGCACCAGACAAATCCATGAGTCTTTACAAATGCCCTAGGCAATTTAGATTCAAGAGTCATGTTAGCCTTATTTTTCTTTCAAAACACTGTACCTCTTTTTTCCTTCACCAAGAAGTCAGGGAACATTTTTCAGTAGAGAAAATCCAAAAGCGCAATGGTTTGCTTCCAGACAGATTTATTGAAAATGGAGAAGCCAAAACACACAGTGGCATCAAGAAAATCAATGCAAGACAATTCTAAGGGTTTTAGGAAGCAATTTTTTCCTCCTGTATTTAGGTAGGAGGAATTTGTAAAAAAAAAAAAAAAAATCTGTACTAATAAAATTGAGCAATGAAGTAAATTCCCCTTCAGGTTATTTTTTCTCCTAACTTTCTATATGTTTTTACAGTCAACCAACCTCTTACAGGCATTTTATCCAATGATAAACTCTTCCCCTCTTTTGTCCTATTTCAAATTCCCAAAATTTCATTGCACTGTGGCCACAGCTGCCTTTTGTACCCCTTTTCCTGATTTGAAGCCTTGGTGGTAGTTCTCGTGTGCTAAAGCAAACCAAGGAGTATTATTCATAACTGCCTATAGCCTGCCTCCCTCCTCCCCTTCCTCCCTGCTTCTCATGATGATATTGGAGCTGGGATAGAGGAAGTCAGGTGAAGCAGGAAATCATTTATTATACTTTATAATTCCTCACAGAACGTTTTATCTCAGCTTTCCTCCCACACACATTGTATACACTCCACTGCCCTGTGGGTCACTTCAGACACCTGGAGCCACGTCAGACAAAACATATATTGCCCATAAATTATCTCCGCAAACCATGTGAATCAGATAGTACAAAGGCAAAGGGCACAGGCAATGAAAAGGCTCAGCCCTGTGATTAATGAATTGGAGAAACCGGAGGAAATCAAGTGGACAATATTAATGAACCTCTGACCCGCCTCCAAGACGTGTGAAGAAGGAGTGTGCAGGCTTTGAAAGAAAGCATGAAGAAAGATGTGTACAGGAAGAGAAGACATCTTAAGACTCCAAGACTCAGCAAGGTGCAGACGGTTAGAAGCAAAACTAGTTGTATCTTTGAAGCTATAAATTATAAAGGTTCTAACCCAAATATCCACCCATTATCAAGTACAGCTTGATAATGAAAACCAGAAAAACAACAATAATTCAAAACTCAATTGATTGCTGTCTCTATCAGCTGACACAGGAAGTCCGCTCTGTGCAAAGCTCCTTCTCTCCTGAAGTTGCGTATCCATCACTGATTCACTGGTTCATTCAACTAATGTTTGGACCTACTGTGTTCCAACTATACCGTATTCCAGGTACTTGGAATGCACTGGCAAATAAGTCAGATTAAAATTCAGGTAAGGTAAGCAAGCTTTAAAAGCAAACAAAAAATAAACAAGATAATTTCAACAGCTGTGAAGTATGACAAAATAAAATATGATAATGTGATGTCGTTACATAGCTGAGCAGCAACATAGAAAACACTTGGGTCCTGACACCAAGGAACACTGAACCAGCCCACCCTCTGTGACCTCCTTTCTTTGAGGTTCAACATGACTATTCCCACTTTAGTCCCTGCATCCCTTTCTCACCAACAGAAAATAGAACAGAGGAAGTTAAAGGACAGGGCCACTACCTTTAAACACACATCCTCAAAGTTGCATTTATCACTTCCTTATATTCTGCTGTACAAAATTGAACTGCTTGACTGCATATAACTCATTAGTTATATGAATGAAGTGAAATGTAGTCTGTATTCTAGTAGGTCACACGCCTAGCCATGAATTTGAAGTTCAAATACTCCAGAGGAAATGGGCTAATATATTGGAACAAGCAGCCCTGTGATACTCACACAGGCAAGATTCTTATTCGCTTTTGACAAATGAGGAAACTGTAAGAGGGAGAGGAATGACTTGCTAATACGTGGCAGAGCCAGGACTTGTGCCTGAGAAATCCAGGTCTTCCTGGTGTATTGAGATAAACACATTAAAATAAATGAAAAATGGGAAGGGAAGAGGCTGAGTGCATTCGTAAACAGGAGAGGGATACCAGTGATGAGCTCCTTGATTTGTGCAGCTTCAATTTAGAAGAAATATGTTAAGAAAGAAATCTAATTCCTGAGGATGGAAGGTCCTCACCTTTCCCCTTTGAAGACTCACCTGCCGCATGAGAAAGAGCAAAGATGCGGACAAGATTAATTCTGGCCTTAAAGACGGGATGCACTTCAAAGTCACTTGGGTACAGAAAGAGAGTGGTATGTGCAGAGTGGCAATTAAGCACCACTGATTATCCATTTCTTCTCAGCACTGAAAATAAGGGATCTCACCCACTTTCTTGATGTACTAAGCAGCAAACAGAAAAGCAAATGGAAATAAGAGGGCAGGAGTTTTCCTTCAAAAAAACTCACCCAGCAATAATTCTAAATGCTCACAACTGCTAATAATGTTTCCAAATTATGTTTATATTTTGTGGAAATAGAGGGCTCAGGATGCTACTGATTTGGGAGTGTTTATGCTTTTGTCCTTTGATCATTGCAAGGCTTGGCATTTTCAAGAACGCAAGCTCATCAAGATGCCAAATCAAGGATACTGGACTGTGTCTCCCAGAGGTCCAGGGTGAGGTCGGGGAGGCAAGTGCGGGGAACATAGGTTCGGTGAGGTGGTATGAGGGCAAAGGCTCTGGGGAAGAGGCACTCAAAAGGCAGTCACATCATAACCTCTGATTTCTCTAGTCACCGCGTGAGTCTCGCTTATAGCTACAAAATTAAGCAAGTGTTTTCAGTGATTTCTTCTGGAAGCCAGCAAGGGCCCGATGGCAGAGCTGATGGGCCCAAAATAATCCTCAAGAATACAAGGGAGCCCTGAATAAGTGAACTCAGGAATTCACCCAGATTCACAGGAACTCATGGTCTTCTAACTTTTGCATAATTTTCAACCAAGTGTTTCTAAACCTCTGAGGGATAGAAAATACCCAAGTGCCTTGTGGATCGCGTCAGAAAGCAAAACACAACATCTGTACTGATAAAGGACTCAGACACTTTGACATTTGGGCACGAGGTGAGTTAGCTCATTAAGCAAGTAACCACTGGACACTGCATTAAAAATGAAGAGAGGCTGCACAAAGAAGAAAGCAGATGCAGAAGGAAGGAAACGAATGCTGTCTGCCACCAATCCACCAAGCCGTGTGCATCTGATACTCTTTCTCATTTAATTCTTGCAACTGCTCTGAACTAGGCTGCATCCTAATGAAGAAGTGTTGAAACTGAAACTCAAAGAAGATAAGCTTTTTTCCAAGTGGCACCTTGTTTGGAATGGAGGCACTGCATGAAGAAGAGTATAGTTTGGTTTCTGAATCAAGGTTCCAACAGACCCTTGGAAACTCTCACCCCCCAAGGCCCATGGCCAACACCAGAGGTCAGACATTCGCTCCAGATGACCAAGTCTCCATAATGGTGCTGTAAATCAGAACAATAGGATCCAGCTTCCTCATAAAGTGTCCTGCTTCGAGCCAACTCAAGAAGATCCAATCTTCTGGCACTAAAAATGTGAAGAAGTGTTCAAACTCAATTAAGACTTACCAGATTGGCTTGCCCTGGTTCTTTTGAAAAGGAGTAAAATGTCGAGGCAAACTAAAGTGTTTAGAGCTGTGACAGTTGCTATGGCGTCAAACCGTCCATGGAGCTCTTTGAGAATGCACAAGCCCAGACCTTCCCTTTTAGAAATTCGGATTCGTTAGGCCTGAGGTCAGATCCAGATAATATGCCTTTATAAAAGCTTCTCAGGGGATGCTTCGTACATTTCATTGTGAGTCTGATGAACGCGACACAGTTGAGCCCTACTGCATCAATACAAACTAAGGGGCAGGGAAAGCATCCAAATTAATGAGAAATCTGTCTAAAATATCAGTAATAAAATTTGGCTATGTTACTATGGAGAGTGATCAAAATAGGGGTTAGAACATAAGATTTCCTCTCCGACTACCAATAGACTAAATGAATTTTTAAGAACAACCTCTCTGTATGTGTTAACTCCCAGATAAGTGTGTGCATGCTAAGCCACTTCAGTCATGTTCAACTTTGTGACCCTATGGACTGTAGCCCACCAGACTCCTCGGTCCATGTGATTCTCCAGGCAAGAATACTGGAGTGGGTCGCCATGCCCTCTTCTAGAGGATCTTCCCAACCAAGGGATCGAACTCGCGTCTCTTATGTCTCCTGCACTGGCAGGTGGATTCTTTACCACAAGGGCCACCTGGGAAGCAGAAAAGTAATGATGTTCCTTTTATGACCATCTCAGAAGAGACAATGTTGGCAAGTATAATTTCCTCCCTTGTTGACGGCTGCTGTGCCCATTGGTAGATCAGACCGTTACTCCTTCATTTATGGTTCTTCACTTGGAGCAGCTCCTGGGATTACGGCTGCACAAAGACACCCCCTCCCCAACATGTAAGCAACGATGCTTCATGGTCAACTGGCCGACTCTCCACTCGCATTGCCCAGCTCCGTTTATGCATCCTCTCAAACAGAAAAGCCACCAAATCATCACACACATCTTACATGGTGATTTGGTGCCAAACCTTCCACACGTATATTCCAAACCTCTATTAGAACATATAAGGGAAACATCAACAGAAAGAAAGTTATTATTATCGTGATCATTAAACTGATTGTTTACTGTGAGTGGGCAACTTAGGTGCTTTATGCCCATTACCTTATTGAATCATCACAACAGCCTATGAAGAAAGACGATACGCAGAAAGAAGCGGGTCCCAGGTGTGCTGGGGAGGTGGTATGTGTGTGTGTGTGTGTTAGTTACCCAGTCGTGTCTGACTCTTTGCCTCCCCATGGACTGTCAGCCGCCAGGTTCCTCTGTCCATGGGGGGTCTCCAGGCAAGATTACTGGAGTGGGTTGCCATTCCCTTCTCCAGGAGATCTTCCCAACCCAGGGGTCAAATCTCAGTCTCTTGCACTTCAGACAAAGTCTTTACCATCTGAGTCAATAAGGAGGTGGAGGGACCCTAATCTTATTCCAGGGGATGGAGGAAGCTGCGGCTTCCCTTTAAGATCCCAGCTGACTCGCCCTCATTCATTAGTGGCACCAACTTCAGGCCAAAGTGTCACTTTATGACTGGGGGATTGAGCCTCTCTCCATCTGTCATTTCATTTCGTCTCACATTTTGCATGAGATATTACTGTCTAACAATCCAACTACAGTGCCTTTAAAGAATCCTCAGGCGTCATTAGTGTGTAAGTGAAGGACTACCTTACGATGCTGCATCTTCGTTCAGTCAACAATTTCTGGTTAGAGAGTAAGGAGAAGCACCTTCTCAGAGCCTTCCCTTGATTACTGTAAATGTAAATTATTCATGATGGAGTAAATAATCTTAAACGCACTTCGCACAGCCATGGAAATGACGAATCTACCAGGTACACTCCTTAAGTTGATTTTTTTACAAACTACCAGTAAGCTCTGAGACTTTGCTACTTCAGAAGCTCTTTCCTTGCTCATAGAGGAGAAACTGCACGAGGTTACAGATCATAGCTGGTTCTCCTTTGAGGCAATGGATACATTTCAAGTATTTGCTCTATCAGTTGTGTCTATCAATGTATGACGTGGAGGAAAGCCCAGCTTGCCATATCGGAGGAGACACTGAGCCCCTGACAATTCACTTGCAGGATGCCTGCCTTCTAGGCAAACTAGATGCCCGCCCTCTATACACTCTGTCCTGTCCTTAGGAGAAGTTGCATCTTCAGGACAGACATCAAGAAGAAAGAAAGATGAAGCAGGGCAGGGTTGCTATTGTCAAGTTGTTCAGCCGTGGCTGACTCTTCACGACCTCATGGACCGCAGGCTTCCCGGTCCTTCACTGTCTCCTGCTGTTTGCTCAAATTCATGTCCCTTGAGTTGATGATGCCATCTAACCACCTCATCCTCTGTTGCCCCTTTCTCCTCCTGCCCTCAATCTTTCCCCGTGTCAGGGTCTTTTGCAAGAGAAGGGTGGATGGGGAAAAGAAAGAGATGGAAGGGAGTAAAAAGAGAAAGAGGAGGAGAAAGGGAGACAAACAGACTTTTACAAGTGCCCACCACTGAAACACGGACAGCCTCTCTTCAGTTTGGACCATTATCTGGGAATATACAATTACTTTAGTTATAAACTTTTGGGTAAACTATGGACGAAGCAAATAACTCTATACTCTTAGTGTTAAGAAAGACGACCAGTGTAGGGGAAGTTGACAGTATCAACAATTTAAAGTATTTTTCTGACAATACATTGAAGGGCCAATTACTCCCTGATATGACACTACTGATTTGAACTTGTCAGTTTGACTGCAAGCCATTTTTTTGCAGTTTGCATTTTTGCTTTCTTGACAGATGAAATCTGGTTCTGGAGTTTCTGTAAACAAGGGAATGCATGATCTGAGTGCCATCTCCCTCCCAGTAACACCACACTTGTTTGACAGGTTGTTTTTACTTCTTATTTTAAAGGATGAGCTTTCTGAGAGAACATCCTTCAAAACTGACTGACTGTATATACTGAAAACAGTTGTTAACAACTGGACATTTTTCTTCCAGGGGATGAAATAAAACATAAACATCACGTAACTAGACTTGCCATCTTTATTTTCTAACTACATCTTTTCAGCTTTTATATATGTGAAAGGAGAGTTAAAAGTTTGGAGAATATTGCATTTTAGTTATAGAAACATATCTATGGATATGTATATATGTTTCTATATAGACATATTTTATATAAATGCATAAATGTAGGCATGCATATATGTATGTACATACATATGTGTGTATATGTACATATATGCCTGAATATGTCTGTGTGTAACAATAAAGTAATAAATAAATACTAATAAAGTAATAAATAAGTATTTATTATTTAGAGTGTCTTTTAAAGTAGAAATATATCTATTTAGGGAATCAGATTTATGGTCCTGCCCATCTCTGTATGATTTTTAATCTCATATGTATTACAAATATTGTTGTTTAGTCGCTCAGTTGTGTACAAATCTTTGGAACCCCGTGGACTGTAACCCACCAGGCGCCTCTGTCCATGGGATTTCCCAGGAACCCAATGGAGTGGATTGCCATTTCCTTCTCCAGGGATCTTCCCAACCCAGGGATCGAGACTGCCTCTCCTGCATTGGCAGGTGGCAATTTCTGTGTAAAGAAAGAGACTGGTTATAAGGAATCAGTTCACGCAACTGTGGAGGCTGACAAGACCCAAGATCCACAGGTTGAGTCAGCAAGCTGTAGACTCAGGAGAACCGATGACGTGGTTCCAATCAGAGTCTGAAGGTCAAAGAGCCAGAGGACCCAGTAATATACATGTGCACCCACAGACTGGCAGCCTTCAAATTCATGAGGGTCCAGTTCAAGTCTAAAGGCAGGAAAAAGCTTATGTCCCAGGCCAAAGGCCATTAGCCAAGAGGAACTCTCCCCTCCTCTCAGTTCAGTTCAGTTCAGTCACTTAGCACGCCAGGCCTCCCTGTCCATCACCAACTCCCAGAGTTTACCCAAACTCATATCCATTGAGTCGGTGATGCCATCCAACCATCTCATCCTCTGTCATCCCCTTCTCCTCCTACCTTCAATCTTTCCCAGCATCAGGGTCTTTTCCAATGAGTCAACTCTTCATATCAGGTGGCCTAAGTATTGGAGTTTCAGCTTCAACATCAGTCCTTCTAAGGAACACCCAGGACTGATCTCTTTTAGGATGGACTGGTTGGGTCTCCTTGCAGTCCAAGGGACTCTCGAGTCTTCTCCAGCACCACAGTTCAAAAGCAGCAATTCGTAGGTGCTCAGCTTTCTTTATAGTCCAACTCTCACATCCATACATGACCATTGGAAAAAACATAGCCTTGACAAGACAGACCTTTATTGGCAAAGTAATGTCTCTGCTTTATAATATGCTGTCTAGGTTGTCATAACTTTCCTTCCAGGGAGTAAGCGTCTTTTAATTTCATGGCTGCAGTCACCATCTTAAGTGATTTTGGAGCCCCCCAAAATAAAGTCAGCCACTGTTTCCACTGTTTCCCCATCGATCTGCCATGAACTGATGGGACCAGATGTCATGGTCTTAGTTTTCTGAATGTTGAGCTTTAAGCCAACTTCTTCACTCTCTTCTTTCACTTTCATCTGGGTATCATCTATTTGCTTCATTCAGGCCTTCAGCTGATCAGATGTGTCCCACAGAGGAGAGCTATTTGCTTTACTCATCTATTCAAGTGTTAACCTCATGCAAAACACCCTTATAGAAACACCCAAAATCATGTTTGATGGAATATCTGGGCATCCAGTAGCTCAGTCAAGTTGACAGATAAAATTAACCATCAAATTCCTAAATCTCAGTTTTTAAATATGTAATAGAGAAATTAATAAACCTACCAACTTCATAAAATTGCTAAGTGGGATAAATTTTTAAAAATATGAAACAGTTAGCAAAATGCCCGAAATGTGGTGAGATCCCAGTGACTGCTGGCTGGAGTCATAGCCAAGAGTAAGATTCTCAAAGCGGGCCTGACATGGAGCCAGCCCCCTAGGGTAGAACCTTGATTCTATCCCTTGCCGGCTTTGCGATGCTGAGTAGCTAATTAATCTGTCTCAGTCTTGGTTTCCTCAACTGTAAAATGCAGTGATAACACCTTCCTTGTAGGCTGTGGTAAGGATTCCTTAAATCAGGGCTTCTCCACCAATCTAGCATGATGCTGGCACTTAGAGCAATCAGACACCGGGTAGTCTTGCTATCACAAATGCAAACATACTTCACTGCCATAAAGAGCTGTTAATATCCTCTCTACTTAATCTCAAAATAAAACCGTAGGGAAGCCACTTTTATTATGAAAATTTTATAAACTTTATAGAAGAGAAAGCTGAGAATATGCGTGACCAAGAGGCTTGCCAGGATCATTCAGGGATCTGGATTCCTCCTTCAGTGGTCATATCTCACTCGGCTGTACCTTTATTCTTCAGGCAGGTTGATTTCGTCTACTGATGATCAGAAATAGTCAAAACAGCCAAGTCCTAAACATATAATTTTTGAAAATCCATGTATTACTCAAGGGACTGGCTGAAAAATATGTGCTATACTTATTAACTTTAGGTTAGGAAAAATATGGCAAAGACGGTGTGGGTCATATAGTCTTTTTACCCTTTACCTTTCTCTCTTATACACAGACACACACACACCACCTGGCAAAGGCAGCTCTTTTTCCTTGCATGCTATTTAGCACCAACTACATTAGCTACTTTACTGAGCCCTCTGCATTCATTATCTTGTTTAGTCCTCATGGTAACTGTGATTTAGGAACTTATTATCCCCTCTTTGGGCTTCCTTGGGGACTAAAATGATAAAGAATTGCCTGCAATTTAGGAGAGCTGGTTTCAATCCCTATGTTGGGAAGACCCTGAAGAAGGGTATGGCTACCCACTCCCGTATTCTTGCCTGGAGAATCCCATATACAGAGGAGCCTGGCAGGCTACACAGTCCATGGGGCCACAAAGAGTCAGACGTGACTGAGCGACTAACACCATTCCCTCTAGAAATGAAGAAATGAGGTCTAGAGGGTTTGTCTGAGGTCACAAGTGGTAAATTCAGAAACAGCACCCAGTTGCATTTTCTGCAGAATGCTTTTCCCAGGCAGTCAATTCAATTACTAAATTCATTCCATGCAAGTTTATTGAATACTTACTCAGTTCAGTTGCTCTGTCATGTCCAACTCTTTGCGACCCCATGGACTGCAGCAGGCCAGGCTTCTCTGTCCATGACCAACTCCCAGAGCTTGTTCAAACTCATGTCCATCGAGTCCATGATGCCATCCATCCATCTCATCCTCTGCCATCCCCTTCTCCTCCTGCCTTCAATCTTTCCCAGCATTTGTGCTGGGAGAGAGCACTCACTATGTTGCCACATTAGGTGCAGTGCTGGGTGTGCAGAGGGAAACGGAAGGAGCGATGCCCTGGCTATTACAGAGGCTGCACTGCATTGTATGCGTTCTCACAGCAGCAGTCCCTGACTGGTTTAGCACCAGTTTCCTGGAACACGATTTTTCCACAGACAGGGGGAGGAGAGGATGGTTTGGGGAAGATTCAAGAGCATTACATTTAATGTACTTCTATGAGAATCCTGGTGGCTCAGATGGTAGAAAATCCGCCTGCAGTGCAGGAGACCCGGGGTCAATCCCTGGGTGGGGAAGATCCCTTGGAAAGGGGAATGGCAACTAAGGATCTGTGTGGCCCTCTACAGGTTAAAAACTATTCTTTGAGGCAAAAAAGAAAACTGTACTCTTTTTATGTATACAGCACAGATATACGCACAGCACATAAACAGATGGATAGCATATTTATGGCGGCAGGTGATTAGGAAAAAACGTTGACAAAGACTCCTTAGAGAGTGATAATAAAAAGCAGGTTGAGAAATGCTGCTCCAATGTGACATTCATCTATTAAACAAATAGTTACACAAATAAATATGATGACAAACTGTCACATATACTGTGAAGCAAAAGGAAAAGGCATTATAAAAGTGAATTGCTTAAAAAAGAGAGATCTCATAATCAGAAGGTCAGGGAAATAATTTCTGTGTAAATGACATTTAAGCTGAAAACTGAAGAGTTTCCCAGGGTAAGAGCAACACGTGGGAAGGCCTTGGGGGTGTGGATTAGTCAGAGTTCTCCAGAGAAACAAAACTAACAAGATTAACAGGATGTACGTGTGTGTGTGTGTGTGTGTGTGTGTGTGTGTGTGTGTGTGTGTGGACAGAGAGGGAGAGAAAGGAGACTAAGGAATTGGATCATTCAATTGTGAAGCCAGTATTTTGGGGGCATGCCAGCAGGCTACAGACCCAGGGAAGAGTAAGCGCTGTAGCTCAAACCTGGAGGCAGTGCTGGCAGAGCTCCTTCTTGCTCAGGGGAGGCCACACTTTGTTCTCTTTAAGGCCTTCGACTGGTTGAATGAGGCCCACCCACATGATGAAGAGTCATCGCTTTGACTCAGAGTCCACTGACTGAAATGTTAATCTCATCAAAATCTATCCAACGCAGAATAATACTTGACTTCATAGCTAAGCACCATAATCCAGCCAAGTGGGCACACAAAGTAATCATTATACTCTGTCTTGATATTTTGAAGGATGGAAAGAAAGCCCTCTGTTTGAAGGAGGAGCTAGGAGGGACGTGGTGCAGGATGAGGCTGCCAAGGCAGCTGAGGCAGCTGGAGAGGGCTTTGCAGTCATCACGAGGGTCGGGACCAGAGCCTACAAGTGATGGGAAACTGCTGGAGGCTTCCATGGAAGGGGGCGAGCTGATTTACTTTGTTATCACTGTAACTGTTATTAAGAACCACTGATGGGACTGATGAATGGAGAAAGAAGTTGTGGCACATATATATAATGGAGTATTACTCAGCCATAAAAAGTAATGAATTTGAATCTGTTGAAGTAAGGTAGATGGACCTAGAGCCTATTACCCAGAGTGAAAGAAGTCAGAAACCAAAAACCCAAATATCATGTATTAAAGTATCTATATGGAATCTAGAATACTGGTACAGCTGAGCCTATTTGCAGGGAAGGAATAAAGACACAGACGCAGAGAACCAACTTGTGGACACAGTCGGGGGGAGTGTGTGGGACAGAGTGCCACTGGCGTGTGCGCACTCCCGAGTGTGAAACAGACAGCAGTGGAGCTGCTGTGAGCACACGGGGCCCAGCCCGGCGCTCTGTGATGCCTGGGGTGAGGGGGTGGGCTCGGGGGAGGGAGGCTCCAGAGGAAGAGGACCACGTACGTTACAGGTGACTCACGCTGATGTGCGGGGACACCAGCACGAGAGTGCAAAGCAAGTATCCTCCAATTACAAATGAGGCTTAGAAAATACTAAATAGGAATACAATATGACGGTATCGCCCTAGGCTATTTCTAATTCACATCAAGAAGGTTTAAGTCAGATGATTTTTCAGTCCAACCAGGATATGTCGTTTTCTGACGATGACTTTGATTTAGTTAAGCCCTCCAAAATGCTTACTTTATTTTCCATACTAATATTTAACCCCTTAAATAACCCCATATGCCATGTTAATATTTACTTATATATCACATCTAATAATTGTTTGCTTCCTTAAAAGAAAACAAAGAAGCAGTTTAATTTTTTTTTTTTAAAAAAAGGCAGAACTGGGAGGTGAGTCATAGAGGATCCTGCTTTGGTTTATGTCGGAGAGTGTTTTGCCTATGTTATCCTCTAGGAGTTTTGTAGTTTCTGGTCTTATGATTAGATCTTTGATCCATTTTGAGTTTATAAAACTCCTAGAGGAAAACATAGCCAAAACACTCTCCAACATAAACCAAAGCGGGATCCTCTATGACCCACCTCCCAGAATATCTGAAATAAAAGCACGAATAAACAAATGGTACCTAATTAAAATTAAAAGCTTCTGCACAACAAAGGAATCTATAAGCAAGGTGAAAAGACAGCCTTCAGAATGGGAGAAAATAATAGCCAATGAAGCAACAGACAAACAATTAATCTCAAAAATATACAAGCAACTCCTGCAGCTCCATGCTAGAAAAATAAACAACCCAATCAAAAAGTGGGCCAAAGAACTTAACAGACGTTTCTCCAAAGAAGACATAAAAATGGCTAACAAACGCATGACAAGATGCTCAACATCACTCATTATTAGAGAAATGCAAATCAAAACTACAATGAGGTACCACCTGACACCAGTCAGAATGGCTGCCATCCAAAAGTCTACAAACAATAAATGCTGGAGAGGATGTGGAGAAAAGGGAACCCTCTTACACTGTTGGTGGGAATGCAAACTAGTACAGCCACTATGGAAAACAGTGTGGAGATTCCTTAAAAAACTGCAAATAGACCTGCCATATGACCCAGCAATCCCACTGCTGGGCATACACACCGAGGAAACCAGAATTGAAAGAGCCACGTGTACCCCAATGTTCATCGCCGCATTGTTTACAATAGCCAGGACGTGGAAGCAACCTAGATGCCCATCAACTGACGAATGGATAAGAAAGCTGTGGTACATATACACAATGGAATATTACTCAGCATTAAAAAAAATTCATTTGAATCAGTTCTACTCAGGTGGACGGAACTGGAGCCTATTATCCAGAGTGAAGTAAGCCAGAAGGAAAAACAACAATATAGTATACTAACACATATATATGGAATTTAGAAAGATGGTAACGAGAACCCTGCATGTGAGACAACAAAAGGAACGCAGATGTATAGAACAGTCTCGTGGACTCTGTGGAAGAGGGCAAGGGTGGGATGATATGGGAGAATGGCATTGAAACATGTTAATTATCATATGTGAAATCAATCACCAGCCCAGGGTTGATGCTCAGGGCTGGTGCACTGAGATGTCCCAGGGGGAGGGAATCGGGAAGGAGAAGGGAGGGGGGTTCTGGAGGGGGAGCATATGTAAACCCATGGTGGTTTCATGTCATTGTATGGCAAAACCAACACAATAAAAAAAAATAAAAATAAAAAACTTTATGTAGACACAGAAATGTGAATTTCCATATAATTTTCACATGTCTCAAAATATTATTTTTCTCAACCTCTTAAAAATATAAAACTACCTATATACTTAAAAAAAAAAAAAGCAGAACTGATGCTAAATTAACGATAGTAGATGTAAGAGAGCAAGCTGAGCCTCCAGGACAGTCTGTGATGATTTGGACTAGAATAATAGACTTGTGGGCAGAAATGTTTGGGTTCCATATATATTTAGGTAAAGATTCACTGGGATTTATTGATAGATTTGGTGTCTAAGTTTGAGAGGGAGAATCAAAAGTTTAGCCCCATATTCCTGGAGTTGCTCAAGATCTCCTGCACCACCCGTCTCAGTGAAGCTCTCCCTGACTCCACCGACGCCTAGTCATGCAGCTCTTGCAACGCTAGCTTGGATTCTTAAATGTCTTCCTCCTGTCTCTCTTCCCCGCTGGCTTACTATTGCCTCAATTTATTTACCTTTGTATAACTGATTAGCATGGACACAGACTCTCATTAACTGCCAAATGAATGTGTGGCCATGGCGAGCACACAGAATTAGGAGCCCTAATTCCATCTTTAACCTTTAGCAGCAGCCGAGCAATCATCTACTTGCAGCTTGCCATCACTGTGTTTCAGTTCCTCCTTTCACTGGAAAAGTTCACTCCTGTTCTGAGTAACTTTCTGTGGCCACTGAATCACATAAAATAATACATGTGAAATGTACAGAAAGAAGTACTGCTGTGTAGGAAAAAAATCAATATCTCATCATTTTAAAAATAAGCCAACAACTTTATGGATACATAACAATCTTTCATTTCCACTTATTCGGATAAGTCATTAATTTCATGCTTTACAAAGAGCATTCTCTACTGCATGTAAAAGCCATTGAGAAAAATAAGGATCAGAGTCACTGGGATGTTCAAAGAGATAAAATGCACATAAATATAAAAAGGGTGAAAGCCAGCAAATATGGTAAAATATTTCTGTTCCTTAGGAACAGAAATATATATGTCTCCTATATATATAGTGTTCAAGAGGTACTCTGTCTAGTTTGATTTAGGTTACATACCATGACATGGTCAAAAATAGATCTATTTCTGTTTTGAATTTTGAAAATTAGATCATATACTTTTCAGAAAGAAACAGGTCAATACCAGAGTTAGGACTCATAACTAACATTTCTAATTCTATGTATCAAAATCTGACCATGAACATTATTCATTACAGCATTTTAAAAACAAAGTTGCCTCTAGGTTGCCCTATTTGAAAGTTAGACCACACACACACACACACACACACACATACACACACACACACACACAAGAGACATAAAAATTGAGAATTGGGGATGAAATGTAAGAATATTTTATTTCTTTGCATCTCTGCTCTTATTAAGTAATAAGAATTATCTGAAGTGAATATTTCTACAAGTTTTCTTTCTGACCGAGGCATATATTCTGGGTAATGTCTCTCTATATATACTCACCATACGGGTGTGTAACCTACTTTTGATTTAGCATTTACTTAAATGTAAGTAATAAAGTACTCTATATTGTTATAGACAAAAGAAAACCCAAAAGTAATCATCAAAGAAGAATACCTGCTCAACTCCCTGGAAATAATATATTGTCTATTAAATGTATCTGTGTTAGAAATCTAACACTTGAGATGATTCTGTCTCTTCAAAACTTCCTGTAAACTAAACGCATTAAATTCTTACTGGTATTTTCCAACACTCACGCATGCACATACACAGATGCGCATACAAACATTCTACAAATAAAGGAAAGAAAAGTGAAAGTGAACATCGCTCAGTCACGCCCAACTCTTGGTGACCCCATGGACTATACAGCCCATGGAATTCTCTAGGCCAGAGTATTGGAATGGGTAGATTTTCCCTTCCCCAGCGGACCTTCCCAACCCAGGGATCGAACTGGGGTCCCCTGAATTGCAGGCAGATTCTTAACGAACTAAGCTATCAGAGAAGCCCCATAAAGGAAAGAATAGCCTAAATGATCACATAAGAAAGACGTTTTAAAGCCCTCAGAATGTGTACTATCACCTTACAAGATTGTGATTTTTTATGATAAATCTAAATTCACCAAATAAGCAAGGTGCCTTTACAACAAGTCCTAAAATCACTCTTATTCTATTTTCCTATTCCTGATGTTCCTCTAAGACATAGCCCATAATTTTCTTAGTATTGTTATTTTTATACATTTAACAAAGTAGGTTATGCAGAAAATAGCTGCCATTAATGGGAAGTCCAAATTATTTTTGGTCTCCTAAAATAAGACACTTGGTCTTATTTTGGTCTCTTAAAATAAGAACTATGGATGGAGGTTCATGACCTTGTGAGGAGGCAGGGTATCAGGACCATCCCCAAGAAAAGGAAATGCAAAAAGGCAAAAGGACTGTTTGAGGAGGCCTTAAAATAGCTGTGAAAAAAGAGAAGTGAAAGGCAAAGGAGAAAAATAAAGATATAGTCATCTGAATGCAGAGTTCCAAAGAATACCAAGGAGAGACAAGAAAGCCTTCCTCAGTGATCAATGCAAAGAAATAGAGGAAAACAACAGAATGGGAAAGACTATAGATCGCTTCAAGAAAATTAGAGATACCAAGGAAACATTTCATGCAAAGATACATAAATTAAGGACAGAAATGGTATGGGCATAACAGAAGCAGAAGATATTAAGAAAAGGTGACAAGAATACACAGCAAACTGTACCAAAAAAAAAAAGATCTTCATGATCCAGATAATCATGATTGTGCAATCACTCACCTAGAGCCAGACATACTGGAATGTGAAGTCAAGTGGGTCTTAGGAAGCATCACTATGAAAAAAAGTTAGTGGAGGTGATAGAATTCCAGCTGAGCTACTGCAAATTCTAAAAGATGATGCTGTGAAAGTGTGGCACTCAACATGTCAGCAAATTTGGAAAACTTGGCAGTGGCTGCAAGACTGGAAAAGGTCAGTTTTCATTCCAATCCCAAAGAAAGGCAATGCCAAAGAATGCTCAAATTACTGCACAACTACACTCATCTCACACACTAGTAAAGTAATGCTCAAAATTCTCCAAGCAAGGCTTCAACAGTATGGAAACAGGGAACTTCCAGATGTTCATGCTGGTTTTAGAAAAGGCAAAGGAACCAGAGATCAAACTGCCAACATGCACTGAATCATCGAAAAAGCAAGAGAGTTCCAGAAAAACATCTACTTCTGCTGTATTGTCTATGCCAAAGCCTTTGTGTGGATCACAACAAACTACAGAAAATTCATAAAGAGATGGGAATACCAGACCACCTGACCTGCCTCTTGAGAAATTTGTATGCATGTCAGGAAGCAACAGCTAGAACTGGACTTGGAACAACAGACTGGTTCCAAATAGAAAAAGGAGTACATCAAGGCTGTATATTGTCACCCTGCTTATTTAACTTATATGCAGAGTACATCATGAGAAATGCTGGGCTGGGTGAAGCACAAGCCAAGCTGGAATCAAGACTGCTGGGAGAAATATCAATAACCTCAGATATGCAGATGACACCACCCTTATGGCAGAAAGCAAAGAGGAACTAAAGAACCTCTTGATAAAAGTGAAAGAGGAGAGTGAAAAAGGTGGCTTAAAACTCAACCTTCAGAAAACTAAGATCATGGCATGTGGTCCCATCACTTCATGGGAAATAGATGGGGAAACAGTGGAAACAGAGGCAGACTATTTTGGGGGGCTCCAAAATTACTGCAGATGGTGACTGCAGCCATGAAACTGAAAGACACTTGCTCCTTGGAAGAAAAGTTATGACCAACCTTGACAGGATATTAAAAAACGGAGACATCACTTTGCTGACAAAGGTCCATCTAGTCAAGGCTATGGTTTTTCCAGTAGTCATGTATGGATGTGAGAGTTGGACTGTAAAGAAATCTCAGTGCAGAAGAATTGATGCTTTTGAACTGTGGGTGTTGGAGAAGACACTTGAGAGTCCCTCGGTCTGCAAGGAGATCCAAGCAGTTCATCCTAAAGGAAATTAGTCCTGAATATTCATTGGAAGGACTGATGCTGAAGCTAAAACTCCAAAACTTTGGCCACGAAGTACTGGAGTTTTGCTGAGATCTTTTGCGAAGAATGGACTCATTGAAAAAGATCCTGATGCTGGGAAAGATTGAAGGTAGGAGGAGAAGGGGACGACAGAGGATGAGGTGGTTGGATGGCATCACCAACTGAATGGACATGAGTTTGAGTAAACTCCAGGAGCTGGGGATGGACAGGGAGGCCTGGCGTGCTGCAGTCCATGGGGTCACAAAGAGTCGGACATGACTGAGAGCCTGAACTGAACCTAAAATAAGGCACTTAGAATCCTACAAGACCTGGGGGGAAAAGTTTCACATCTTACTAAATTGAACAATATCCACCTATCTTTCAAAACACTCAAAGTTATATATATAATTGTTTTTGTTGTTGTTCCTGTTGTTTAGTCACTAAATTGTGTCCAGATCTTTTGTGATCCCATGGACTATAGCCTGCCAGGCTCCTCTGTCCATGAGATTTTCCAGGTAAAAATACTTGAGTGGGTTGCCACTTTCTTCTTAAGGTATCTTGTCAGCCACAGATGTAACTTGCAGCTCCTGCATTGGCAGGTGGATTCTTTATCATGGAGCCACCGGGGAAGCCATTGGAATCTATACCTTATATCAAGTTAGAGCTATTTCTTATCTGATGATCAAAATATGGCACACAAAAATATGTATTACACATATGTGTGCATTTGTGCTATGTGGCTTCAGTCATGTCTGACTCTTTCCGACCCCATATACTGCAGCCCACCAGGCTCCTCTGTCCATGGGATTCTCCAGGCAGGATACTGGAATAGGTTGCCACACCCTCTTCTAGGGGATCTTCCTGACAGAGGGACCAAACCTCTGTCTCTTACATCTCCTGCATTGGCAGGTGGATTCTTTACCGCTAGTGCCATGTGGGAAGCCCACATCACACATATGTTGTTCAGTCACTCAGTCATGTCCAACTCACTGGGACCCCATGGACTGCAGCACGCCAGGCTTCTCTGTCCTTCCACATCTGCCGAGCTTGCACAATCTCATGTCCTTTGAGTCTGTGATGCCATCCAACCTTCTCATCCTCCCTTCTCCCCCGGCCTTCAATCTTTCCCAGCATCAGGGTCTTTTCCAATGAGTCAGCTCTTCGCATCAGGTGGCCAAAGTATTGGAGCTTCAGCTTCAGCATCAGTCCTTCCAATGAATATTCAGGACTGATCTCCTTTAGGATGGACTGGTTGGATCTCCTTGCAGTCCAAGGGACTCTCAAGAGTCTTCTCCAACACCACCGTTCAAAAGCATCAATTCTTTGGTATTCAGCTTTCTTTATAGTCCAACTCTCAGATCCATACATGACCACCTGAAAAACCGTAGTTTTGACTATACAGATGTTTGTTGGCAAAATATTGTCTCTGCTTTTTAATATGCTGTCTTGATTGCTCATAACTTTTCTTCCAAGGAGCAAGCATCTTTTAATATCATGGCTACAGTTACCATCTGTAGTGATTTTGAAGAAAATAAAGCCTCTCACTGTTTCCATTGTTTCCCCATCCATTTGCCATGAAGTGATAGGAGCAGATGTCATGATCTTCCTTCTTTGAATGTTGAATTTTAGGCCAGCTTTTTCACTCTCCTTTTTCACTTTCATCAAGAGGCTCTTTAGTTCCTCTTTGCTTTCTGCCATTAGGGTGGTGTCATCTGTGTATCTGAGGTTATTGATATCTCTCCTGGCAATCTTGATTCCAATTTGTGATTCAGCCAGCCCACAGTTAAATTTATTCATATAAGTTAAATAAGCAGGGTGACAATGTACTGTCTTGAGGTACTCCTTTCTCAGTGCTGAACAGGACATTGTTCCATGTCCAGTTTTAACTGTTGCTTCTTGACCTGCATACAGGCTTCATAGGAGGCAGGTCAGGTGGTCTGGTATTCCCATCACTTCAAGAATTTTTCACAGTTTGTGGTGATCTGCACAGTCAAAGGCTTTGGCATAGTCAGTAAAGCAGAAGTAGATGGTTTTCTGGAATTCTCTTCATTTTTCTATGATCCAATAGATTTTGGCAATTTGATCTCTGGTTCCTTTGCCTTTTCTAAATCCAGCTTGAACATCTGGAAGTTCTTAGTTCACATACTTGGAGAATTCTGGGCACTACTTTGCTAGCATGTGAGATGAATGCAATTGTGTGGTAGTTTGAACATTGTTTGGCATTGCCTTTCTTTGGGACTGGAATGAAAACTGACCTTTTCCAGTCCTGTTGCCACTGCTCAGTTTTCCAAATTTGCTGGCATATTGAGTGCAACACTTTAACAGCACCGTCTTTTAGGATTGGAAATAGCTCAACTGGAATTCCATCACCTCCACTAGCTTTGTTTGTAGTGATGCTCCCTAAGATCCACTTGACTTCACACTCCAGGATGTCTGGCTCTAGGTGAGTGGTCATACCATCATCATTATCTGGGTCATGAAGATCTTTTTTGTACAGTTCTTCTGTGTATTCTTGCCATCTTTTCTTAATATCGTCTGCTTCTGTTAGGTCTATACTGTTTCTGTCCTTTATTGTGCCCATCTATACATATATATTATATATTTTCATAATACTCTAAGAAATCTAAAAGTAATTTTTAAAAATTTTCAATGTTTTACAAATAGGATTCTTAAGCAGTTTCTTGTCAACTACCACTTCATTTCACATCTGGAAGATTTGTCTTCTGTTTTTCTTTTTTGGAATCACAATGTTGACTAAGTTTGGAGGTAGTAATTGATTAAAAAAAAACTAGAATGCCATTATCAACTCAAGTTTTTACTTCCAATTTTAGCTTATGAAGCCAGAATCAAACTTCTATTGAGCAATAAAATTAATTAATCCTTCTGTACTCTCCTCAAACACAATTATAACACTAACACAGAACAAAATTTTTCTGATTATTTCTTGCAGCACAGTTTCCAAATTGCCTATAATAGACATTATGTTCTTTTTAAATTCATAGGACTACCTAGCAAATTAAAAATCTTGTGCATTTCTTTTTTTGTCAGAAGAGTAGAGTCACTATCACTATTATTTAGTTTGCAAAAGTTAGCTTTTATTTTACTTAGCAATTTGGAAAGCCAGTCACCAAAAAAAAACAAAAAAACTAATTTCAAGCACATTTTATTTCCTTGTGCTTTGCAGATACTGTTCTTAACAAATTGAATGTTTGTGGCAACCTTGTGTGAGGCAAGTTTACTGGCACTGTTTTTCTAACAGTATTTGTTCACTTTGTGCTTCGGTGTCACATTTTGGTAATTCTTATAATAATTCAACCTTTTTCAATATTATTATATTTGTTATAATGACTTATGATCAGTAACCTGTGATGTTACTATTGCAAATGATTTAACTCACTGAAGGCTCAGATGATGGCTAGACATTTTCAACAATAAAAAAGTTTAAGGTATACCCACTGTTATTTTAGGTATCATGCTACTGTATACTTAGCAGACCATAATATACTCATAAGTTTGATACACACTGGGAAACAAAAAATATTGTGCAACTCACATTACCATAATATTTGCTTTATTGTGATGATCTGGAGCTGATGGACTTTTTCCTTGGGCTCCAAAATCACTGCAGATGATGACTGCAGCCATAAAATTAAAAGATGCTTACTCCTTAGAAGAAAAGTTATGACCAACCTATACAGCATATTAAAAAGCAGAGACATTACGTTGCCAACAAAGGTCTGTCTAGTCAAAGCTATGGTTTTTCCAGTAGTCATATATGGATGTGAGAGTTGGACTATAAAGAAAGTTGAGCACCAAAAAACTGATGTTTTTGAACTGTGGTGTTGGAGAAGACTTTGAGAGTCCCTTGGACTGCAAGGAGATCCAACCAGTCCATCCTAAAGGAGATCAGTCCTGAGCATTCATTGGAAGGACTGATGCTGAAGCTGAAACTCCAATACTTTGGCCACTTTATGCAAAGAACTGACTTACTGGAAAAGACTCTGATGCTGGGAAACTTTAAAGGCAGGAGGAGGAGGGAACGACAGAGGATAAGACAGTTGGATGCCATCACCGACTCAATGAACTTGAGTTTGAGCAAGCTATGGGAGTTGCTGATGGACAGAGAAGCCTAGCATGTTGCAGTCCATGTGGTTGCAAAAAGTTGGACATGACTGAGCAACTGAACTGGACTTAACTGGACCCGAACCTTCACATTGTCCTAGGTCTGAATGTACGTGGTTGTTGAAGTCATATTCTGTAAGATAAAAAAGCCATTGAGTCCTGTTGCAGCGTAGATTTGCCTCTCATTCTGTGTGAACTGTGCAACCAGCCAATTAATCCCAAATCACAATTCAAAAGTGAATTGTGAAAACTAAAATAGGGAGGTGTCTGAGTCTATAAACAGGTAAAAATATACATTGTGTATGTTTTAAATATGTTACATATGTATATATATTTGTGTTCATATACACACAGAGAAACACATTATGGGTATAGTTTTACTCATCCATTCATTTCGTAAATAGCTATGGAGTGTTTGTTAAATGTCAACACATATGTCAATGTTATTGCTGCAAAAGCGTAAAACACAAAAAGGTAATGATTAAAATTATAGTCGTTGACTATTACAGTGTGAGTGTCCATAGATCACTGGGAGGTCTACTGCCCTAGGTGGGGTCAGCCACCTTCCTCCTGGGCCTGTGGGCTGGTCGCCTCCTTTGTACACCTGTAGAGAAGCTGGCGGCTCAAGACACCAACAAAGGAGCAAGGAGGACAGAGCTACACCAGGATCCTGTGGGACTGATGCTCAGAATAGGCAGCCACCCCCTCTGCCTCACTCCAGTGGCTGAAGCAAATCAGGTGGTGTTGGGAAACAGGGTCTACCTCTTTAGTGAGAGGAACTACAAAAGCAGGAGACTCAGGGTATGGACGCAGAGACCCACCAAGAATTAAGATCATGGATGCCATCAACTACAACTGCTAGAGGCAGGAATTCTCTTAGTTGAAGTCTTCGGTAAGGGTTTAAAAAAGCATAATGATAACCTGGAGGGAACAATACTTTAAAATTCATACTTTAAAATTTTTCATTAAAGATCACAAGATTGGGACTTCCCTGGTAGTCAGGGGAAGGGACTGACTCCCCGCTCCCAGGGCAGGGGGCCCAGGTTCGATCCCCAGTCAGAGAACTAGATCCCACATGCCACCACTAAGCGTTCGCATGCTGCAGCGAAAATCAAAGATCTTGTGTGCCTCAACTAAGACTCAGTCACAAATACATAAATGAGAATAAATGTTAAAAAGAGCATTTATTTTTAAAAAAATAGTAGTATCAAAAGACATGGTTCCTGATAACACGGCTGACAAACCCTCCTGTGTTTATGGTAGGAAGAGACTCTCTTGGAGTATGACACTGGGAAAGAAAGGGAGGAATCCTTTGTTCCCCATTCATGCCCAACCCATGAGCTGCAGGACAGTACAGAAAAGCAGGGTGCTTAGAGACAGGCAAAGCTTGCATTCAGGGGCATCTCCCCCACCTCCTACTCATTGTTTACACCCATTTAGGAGGATAGAAGTACTTCCTGAACTTCTGTCATGATTTTTCTCTACATTTGGGGGGAAAAAAATCTGATCCCACGCAGAGAATTCTCATAGAGTGACTACAAAGATCTTTATCCATTTCAGGAACTTGACAGCTGATACAACAGAATGTAAATCCACATTCTTCTAGGATGAAACCCTTTTCTACTTTAGACCTCCTTCCTTGCCTTCTACTTAGGCTGAGCTCCTCTCAGGGAAGCCACTGGGAACCGCCGGCCCCCCCGCTTCTTCCCTTACATGCAAAAAATGCCCCCCAGGATACTGCATTCGGCCCCAGCCATAAAGCTTTGCTGTGTGCCACTCGCCCTCAAATGAGCCATGAACTACTATTACATCCTCAAGAAGCAGAAGGACTTTGGCTGTAGGTTGGCGCACCAGCTGAAGTCCTAGAAGAAACAGCAGAAGTGGTCCTAGGGGATTCAGGGCTGTGTTCGTAACTCGGAAGACAGCTGTCACTTTGTGTTCAGGGAATGATTCCAGAATATGAAGGCTGAATGTTAGGGTTTTGAAATTAGAGGTTGTCAAAAAAAACAAATGATAAGCAAGTTAGTTTCTGACCAGCATGAAAATAACTTGCAATAAATTGATACAACCCTTCTGGGTAGAAGTGTTTAATTGGTGATTCAACATTCAATTATGAGTCTGCCAAAAATGAGTTTTTTGTTTGGTATTTCTTTGCATTTTTCGAGCCTCGTGTGTTTGGTGTGTGCTTTAATATCTAAATTTAAAGATGCACGTGACATCCCCTTACAGTGGAAAAGGCTCACCAGCTGGCGCTGTTAGCTATCAAATGCAAATATTAAAATTCAGCACAGCACACTTCTGATAGTATAATTGGCGTGTGTGGAAAACGAATTCTGACTGAAGTTATCTGTAGCTCCAACAGAAGTTGATAAAGTATTTAAGAGACTTTTAATACAGTTTCTGAGACCCAAACCAAGAAAAAGCAGCTTGCCGTGCAAACCATTTCTTAACTCTCCATCAACAGCGCAAGGCTTCCAAGAAAAAGATTCACTGTGTTTTTTTCAGTGGAGTTGAGTTCATTTATAGTTCCAAGGAGAGGTTCTTGCAGCCAACAGCTTTTGCTAATAGTTCCTCAGTAGAGAGACAGGGCTCAATAGATAGAGCCAATAGGAATCTTGTAAAAGCAGGCAAGATGTTAAGAAGAGGTATAGGAAGCTCTGGAATGGCAGAAATCTGGATTAAGTAAATCCTCTGCATTCTGCTAGAGAAAAAGGAGCAAGGTAAATTTTAATTAAAACCTGGGCCCTAGGCTTCCCTGGAGGTCCAGTGGTGACGAGTCCGCCTTGCAATCCAAGGGACACGGGTTTGATCCCTGGTCCAGGAAGATCCCACATGCTAAGGAGCAGCTGAGCCCCTGTGCCACTCTTCTGAACCCATGCTCTCGAGTCCACATGCCTGGAACCCGTGCTCTGCAACGGAAGAGGCCACCACAGTGAGAAACCCAAGGACTGCGAGGAAGAGTGGAGAAAGCCCACATGCAGCAGCAAAGACCCACCACTGCCAAAACAGCAAACAAATCAACCTTAAAAAGAAAAAAAAAAGTGTGCCCTAGAATTAGGATATGAGAAAAGGTAAGGAAAACAGAAATTTTCTCTACTAAAGGGTTGTTCCCATTGCAGTTGGTTTGACTATAAATTCATATAATCTCAAGACTGTAATTTATGCTGCTGATTGATAGAATAATGTCCCTCTACTCCCAAAGGTGTTCATGTTCTAATCTCTGAACTTGTGAATTTGCTGCCTTAAATGGCAGAAGAACTTAGTCGATGAGATTAAGGTTAAGTATCTTGAAATGGGAAGATGATCCTGGGTTATCTGAGTGGGCCTAACCTAATTATGCTTGTATCAGAGGACTCACATTCAGAGCAGAAAATTGGCTGGCTGAAGATTTGTGATGAGGGGGAAATGGTCAGAGAGGCGCTATGGAGCAAGCCGTGAAGACTGTGTTGGCGTGCTAGGGTTGCCGTGACAAAGTACCCCAGAATGAGTGGTTGAAACAGCCAAATTTTCTTCTCAACTTCTGGAGGCTGGAAGTCCAAGATACAGGTGTCAGCCGATTTCCCATGAGGCCTCCCTTCACAGCTTGCTGGTAGCCCCCTCCTCCCTGCGGCCTCACCTGGCCTTTCTCTATGATAAGACATCACCCTGATATCTCTTATAAGGGCTTCAGATGGTAAACAATCTGCCTGTGATGCAAGATCCCCGAGTTCAATCGCTGGGTTGGCAAGATCCTCTGGAGAAGGGAATGGCAACCCACTCCAGGATTCTCACCCTGAGTATTCCACAAACAGAGGAGCCTGGTGGGCTACAGTCACAAAGACTAAGACGGGACGGAGAAAACCAATACTTCTGCTTACACTTTCTTTTAGAAGACCCCAGTCATGGACATTCTGAGATGTCTTGCAGGCATTCAGTGAAGATCCATTGTGCGCTGAATCTTCCCATTGGTTTTCACACCTGTATCAATTTTGGAAAATATTTTTTGACTCTTCTAGATGTCTGTAGCTAGACTGGCCTCTGATATGAGACATCAACAAAACCCTCGGTGCTCTGAAGAGTGCCGAAGTTAGACTGCCCTGTCCCCCCACACATGCGTTCACCTCCTGTTTCTATTTTCTGGCTGGATTTCATTTGTTAAACAACTCAAGACCTGTTTAATGTCTTTGCAGATATTCCCATCTGCAGCAATTCTAACTCCTGGTTCAATCTGTTACCTGAAGAGCCAGCAGAAAGATTGGGACAGGCCCAAACCAGATTAAATCATTTCTTTGGTTATTTTTGTTTCTAGTACATCACTAGCCATTCCATTTTAAAATATTAACCTCATATTAACATGTTTAATTACATCACTAGCTGTATTTTTAAAGCTAAAATTGTATTTTTACTATGCTACTGCTGGCCAATAATAGAAACTTTATAGGAAACAGGAACAAGTGAAGGCTTCTCAAGTGCAAATTCTTATCTGCATATATTGTCAGAATCCAGCTGATGAAATTTGTCCCCCTACTCCATACATTTTGAAAATAACTTTTTTTCCCCCCAAATGTGTACCCATGCACTCTCCTTCTTGATTTGTCAGTGTGATGGACTGCAGATTATAAAATTAATGGATGCCTCCCTTTTCCCATCCTCTCACCAGATGAACTGGGCAAACACGACAGTTTTGAGAAGAAGATCTATTTTATTGTTCAGATAAAAGGGGGATCTTCTTGTCAAAAAAAAAAAAATTTTGCAACAGGAATTCCTTCCAGGATGAGATCATCGTGTGTATTTATCCTAATCAGTCCTCTACCTTAGTAGGCAAATTTGAGAGAGATTAAACACAATGATGGGACTCCCTAGCTCATAACGTGTCCTTTAACTCCAAAGTGCGTGGGAAAATAAAGATCCAGAATATACGGTACCTCGGGGATCCTACAGATCAAGTGCTCCAGCAGACCCCAAGCGCATCACTCACTTCATTCAGAGCTCTCCTGGCACCCAACACACAGGGAAACCTATCCCTCTACTTAGAAACAGGCTTAAGGTTTCCCTTTAGCCCAAAGTTGATCTTCCTAACCTGCAAATGATTTCAAATGAGTCCATTCCTCTCCTTTTCTCTTCACAGTCTTTCAAGATAAAAAGAGAGAGAGAGAGAGAGGATGGAAGAAAAGAGAGGGCGGGGAGGGAAAAAAACACTCTATATTTTAGCTTCTACCCTAAACCTCTTGGCTTACGTCTGCATTATTTGGATAGAGTTTATCTTCAGCTGTTACCAATAGCAAATATTACAGCTTCTCTGGAGCAAAGCTTTTTCCTTTAATAGAGACAGCAGTCAAAGGCAACATGGTCCCCAGAGCACACCCGTGAGGGCGGCAGACCTTGGGGAAATGCCAGGTCCCCTCTGAGGTTCTTCCAACCCCAGTCTCTGTTGCTAGGTGAGCACTGGAAACAAGCACAGACAAATAAATACTGAATTTTATAGAGAAGACCCTATTTTTTATATCTGTTTTTAAATTTTCTGTATGCCAGGTGATAGCTAAGTTGGTAAAGAATCCGCCTGCAATGCAGGAGACCTCAATTTGATTCCTGAGTTAAGAAGATCCCCTGGAGAAGGGAAAGGTTACCCACTCCAGTATTCTGGCCTAGAGAATTTCATGGACTGCATAATCTATGGGGTCCAAAAAGTCATACACGACTAAGCAATTTTGTGAGTTGTATGTACATCGGTTCAGTTCAGTCACTTACTCATGTCCAACTCTTTGCAATCCCATGAATCCCAGCATGCCAGGCCTCCCTGTCTATCACCAACTCCCAGAGTCTACCCAAATCCATGTCCATCGAGTCGGTGATGCCATCCAGCCATCTCATCCTCTGTCATACCTTCTCCTCCTGCCCCCAATCCTTCCCAGCATCAGGGTCTTTTCCAATGAGTCAGATCTTCGCATCAGGTGGCCAAAGTATTGGAGTTTCAGCTTTAACATCAGTCCTTCCAATGAACATTCAGGATTGATCTCCTTTAGGGTGGACTGCAGTCCAAGGGACTCTCAAGAATCCTCTCCAACATTACAGTTCAAAAGCATCAATTCATCACTGCTCAGCTTTCTTCACCGTCTAACTCTCACATCCATACATGACCACTGGAAAAACCATAGACTTGAGTAGATGGACCTTTGTTGGCAAAGTAATGTCTCTGCTTTTTAATATGCTACCTAGACTGGTCACAACTTTCTTTCCAAGGAATAAGTGTTTTACTTTCATGGCTGCAATCACCATCTGCAGTGATTTTGGAGCCAAAAAATAAAGTCTGACACTTTTTCCACAGTTTCCCCATCTATTTCCCATGAAGTGATAGGACTGGATGCCATGATCTTAGTTTTCTGAATGTTGAGCTTTAAGCCAACTTTTTCACTCTCCTCTGTCACTTTCATCAAGAGGCTTTTTAGTTCCTCTTCACTTTCTGCCATAAGGGTGGTGTCATCTGCATATCTGAGGTTATTGATATTTCTCTCAGCAAACTTGATTCCAGCTTGTGCTTCTTCCAGCCCAGCGTTTTTCTTGATGTACTCTGCATAGAAGTTAAATAAGCAGAGTGACAATATAAAGCCTTGACGTGCTCCTTTTCCTATTTGGAACCAGTGTTTTGTTCCATGTCTATTTCTAACTGTTGCTTCTTGACCTGCTTACAGATTTCTCAAGAGGCAGGTCAGGTGGTCTGGTATTCCCATCTCTTGAAGAATTTTCCACAGTTTATTGTGACCCACACAATCAAAGGCTTTGGCATAGTCAATAAAGCAGAAATAGATGTTTTTCTGGAACTCTCTTGCTTTTTCGATGATCCAGCAGATGTTGGCAATTTGATCTCTGGTTCCTCTGCCTTTTCTAAATACAGCTTGAACATCTGGAAGTTCACGGTTCATGTATTGCTGAAGCCTGGCTTGGAGAATTTTGAGCATCACTTTACTAGCGTGTGAGATGAGTGCAACTGTTACACACTACAAAATGCCTCTGGTCTGAATGTGCTGCCCTTGTGTGTATCTGATTTTCTTGATATCTCTTCTCCCCAAATTCTCCTGAATTGTCATAGCACTTTTTGTCTCTTTTTGTACTTTTTGTATTTTGCATTATTTCAGTAAATTTATGCTTTATCACTTCACCCCGTACCAGAAAGGAAGCCTTCAGCCAGTAGCTGGTGTTAGCATCAAGGATATTTATTATGCATCAGAGCAGGTCACCTAGTATAGGACACCTCCAATTTGGGTTATGTAAACAACTGAAAGGGACACCAAGAACCCAGATTCTTCCCACCTTTTTTTATCCTGACAGATGTTCTGAGGGCGAGCTTTCCTCTGGGGAGCAAGTAAATATAGTGTTCCCAGGTATTACATCTAAAAATCAGAATATACTTCATTCTCTGGAACTTTCTGGGTGGTCCAGTGGTTAAAAATCTGCCTTCCAGTGTAGGGATGTGGGTTCAATCCCTGGTCTGGGAACTAAGATCTCATTTGCCACATCATAACAACTAAGACCCAGTGCAGCCAAATTAATAAATGTTTGTGTATGTTAAATCACTTTAGTCATGTCTGACTCTATGAGACCCCAAGGACTGTAGCCTGTCAGGCTCCTCTGTCCATGGGATTCTCCAGGCAAGAATCCTGGAGTGGGTTGCCATTTCCTTCATATATATATATATTTCTTTTTTATTTTTAAGTTAATTTATTTTTAATTGAAAGATAACTCTTTACAGAATTTTGTTGTTTTTATATATTTCCTTCGTATGTCTCTTTATATCAATGAAGCCATCTTTCTCAGAAGCCTCTGCTACCAACCTCTCTCTGTGTCTTCTTGGTCAGTATTGAATCACTTGACTCCCTGCAAACCCCTGGTTTGCCAGAGATGGGTTTAGACTGACTGGAATCTCACCTAAGTCAGTGTGCTGGAGGATGAGCCATCGGAATCAAAAATGAAGCCACTTCAGTAAAGAACAAGAACAATACTTTCTTGAGCTTTCACCCACAAGTACTGTGACAATCTCCTACCAGATTATAAATTTCTTGGGAATGCAGATTATATTCTTGAGTGAACAGGTCCAAGACAGAGCAGGGATGAAGACTCTGAATTAATGCACTGCTAATGCACTTTAGTACAGAACTTGACATCTAATAAGAACTTAATAAATATTTGATTAACTGAACAGATTTAAGAAATCCCTTAACAGAGGTATATCCAGGACACCACGAGAGAAGAAAAGAAAGGAAGAGTACCTCTGCACGGGAGGCTCAGAGAGGTCTTTAGCACAGAGATTATACATCGAGATCAACTATCGGGCTCTTCTTAAATGAAATCTATTTGTCTTCGTTAAGTGAATTTATTATTCTTTCACCAGCACTGCCAGGTGAAATGACTCAGCTACATGCCAAGCCTACTGCAGGTCACGGTCAGAATTTACTATTCGCTCCTTCACTAGGCTCACACACTTGAAACATACCTCTTTATCTAAAAATAACTCAATAGTGACAAACAAGACAACAAAGCCACAGAAGTCTGTGTTCCAAATACTAAGGTCTTGAGACTCTTACAGCGTTAAAAGCAGGTCAGCCAGTAAGTCTGTGATATTCTTTTTTTTTTCTAATTTTTATTTTTGTGTTCATCGTGGATTTTTCGTTTGCATCAGTTTTTATTTTTATGTATTTTTGGCCATGCCTCGCAGCATGTGGGATCCTAGTTCCTCAACCAGGGATCAAACCCAAGCCCCCTGCAGTGGAAGCAGGGAGTCCCAACCACTGGACCCTCAGGGAAGCTCCTGTGATACTCTTCGTATTTCCTAAATGCCCGGCGTACTACCTCTGAGTAGTAATATCTTTGATCTGAGGGCAGAGATTCTTCATTTCTTGCCTCCAGCTTCTCCATTTTCTCACAGATTGATATGAATAAAGAATGCCACTCCACCTCAACCTTGCATTTTCCTCCTGAATGATACCAGGATTGGGTAATCAAATCAATTTATGGTTAATCTGGGGGAATTTTCTTTCCAATGGCACTTGTCAGACACATTTATGTCCTTTGAAATCACTGTAATTGACCCAGTAGAGGTAAAATGTGGAGCAGCACCTGTCTGCTCAGGCAGTCAGTGACAGAACAGGAGATGCTGAAAGCAGAAATCCTGGCCCCTCATCCCTCCTGGAGCACTCAGGCCGTGATGGATAGGAGGAGAGTCCCAGGAGACTTCCCAGCTCCAGCATCAGCTAGTAAATGCATCCCCATGAAACAGCACATGGATAGCCATTCAGCATGAAAGACAGTAGCTCATAGCAAAGAAGCAAAGCCCCCATTTGTGCCAGCTGCGCACCTAGTTGGCAGCTAGCCCAAACTGCCATCCAAGGGAAGAAGGGCATTCTGGAGCTTCCAGCCATCCCAGGGCAGTAATTGATACCATTTGATGCAGACAAAGTGCTTGGTCAACCCACAGGATCATGAGATATAAGATCCTCTTGTTATTTGAAGCCCATATGTTTTGGGGTAGTTTGTTACACAGCAGTGGGTGTTTGAAACACTGAGATACTCTGAGAGAAATGGGAGAAGTACTGAGGACCATGAGGGACTGATACCAGGAGGGGAGCTGGTTCTGAGAGTCGCCTTGGTTTCCAAAGACCATCCTTTTCTACTTCTGAGGTTTGTTTAGCCTCCATGTAAATCCCTCTTTTTGCTAGATGGCTTCTCGTACGTGCAACAACTAATTCACCAAATCAGGGAGAAACAGGGCTCAAACCAAAAAGCTCAGCTCTGGGTACTGGTTATAAGCCCAGGACTTTGAGGGTGAATCAGGTTCTACTCCAAGAGGATCTTGGGTCCTGAGTAAGAGTCAAAAGAAGGGATAAGAAAGAAACGCACAGAGGCACCAGGAAAGGCCAGACAGACCACACCCAACCTAACAAGCAGGGGTGCTCAGATTTCCCCACCAAAGTGCTAAGGAGGCCCTGGAAGCAGGGTGGAAGCTGTATCTGGAGGTGCGGTGACCCTGCATCACTGAAGACAGCAGACAAGGATGGACACTGCCCCTGCCCACCAGGGGGAAGGCTGCTGAAGGGAAGACGAGAGGCCCAAGAACGGCAATGCAGCCTCTGTCCACCAGCACCAAGACCCACCCCCTGCCTCACCCTCAGCCTCGCCTCTCCGCAGGGCTTTCCACGTGCACAAGCTGCTGAACAGTGAGCACACAATGAGAGACAGGAACGAAGGGAAAGTGGAAGAACTGAAGCTTCCCAGAGTCACCTGGTGCGAAGGCCTCCTGATGCGAAGAACTTACTCTTTGGAAAAGACCTCGATGCTGGGAAAGATTGAAGGCAGGAGGGAAAGGGGACGACAGAGGATGAGATGGTTGGATAGCATCACCGACACGATGGACATGAGTCTGAGCAAGCTCTGGGAGTTGGTGATGGACAGGGAAGCCCGGCGTGCTGAACTGAACTGAGAGTCACCCTTCTCAGGCTCAGCTTTCTTTATCTCTGTGTATTAAAACTCAGTTCAAAAGGTGGGAGCAGCTTAGAGTTTAAGTATAGTAGGTGAGGGGGCTTCACAGGTAGCACATATGGTAAAGAATCTGCTTGCCAATGAAGGAGACTCAAGAGACCTGGGTTCAGTCCCTGTATTGGGAAGATCCCCTGGAGTAGCAAATTGCAAACTACTCCAGGATTCTTGCCTGGAAAATTCCACGGACAGAGGAGCCTGTAGGGCTACAGTCCATGGGGTCACAATGAATCAGACACCGCTGAGTCAAATGGAATATTACTCAGCATTAAAAAAAAATTCATTTGAAGCAATTCTACTCAGATGGACGAGGCTGGAGCCCATTATCCAGAGTGAAGTAAGCCAGAAGCAAAAACAACAATACAGTATATTAACGCATATATATGGAATTTAGAAAGACAGTAACGAGAACCCAACATGGGAGACAACAAAAGGAACGCAGATGTATAGAATAGACTGGTGGACTTTGTGGATGAGGGTAAGGGTGGGATGATATGGGAGAGGGGCATTGAAGCATGTTAATTGTCATGTGTCTGACCAATCGCCAGCCCAGGATTGATGCTCGGGACTGGTGCAGCGAGATTTCCCGGGGGGGGAGGGAGGAGGGAGGGGGGATCCGGAGGGGAAGCATATGTAGGCCCATGGTGATATCATGACAATGTATGGCAAAAACAATTAAAAAAAAATAAGGAAGAAAAAGAAAAACACACACACACACACACACACGTAGGAAGCAGAAGAGTGTCTGAGCAGGTATGGGTCTCACAGAAGCATCAGCTTGTCACCTTACCCCATCCACCTGTTATTAGATGGGCAGAGCAATTTGAGAGGAAGTCAAGATCTGTGTAAGTTGACAGGGCAGTTGACAGGTAAAGAGAACTCTAACTCAGAGCTAGAATTTAAGGATGAGGCTTATAGTAATAAGGATGGGTTGGGTTGTACCATGATAATAAATTTACAAAGCCCTTGACTTGGAGTGGGAAAGTTTATTCTTTCACTATCTCTATCACAGTCATCAGCAGACCTCAGCTCATCACAGTCATTCAAGGACTGAAGCCTTGTGTAGATGCGTCCTGTATTAGAATTGCTGCCTGGCCGCGACACACCGTGTTCACTTCCGTTGTTCTGGCCAAGGTCAACCACAGGGCCGTCCACGCATCAGGAAGGCGGGGCTCCGCGATCCTACTTCAATGCTGATGTAAAACAAAAGCCTGCCACGGGGCCCAGGCCATGAAAGGACCAAGGCAAGATTCCAGGCGTCTGCAGGCTCAGGTGCTCAGAACCTCAGCAAGGGAAGGATTTGAGCACAAAGAGAGGTCAGACATGCTTCTCTGAGACTGAGCAATAAGGGTCACAGAGGACAGGTGAAAGCAGGCTCGTGAAGCCAGTAATAAAAATAGATAGTAGCAATGACAGTAATAGCAATGGTCATCCACTGAGTGCCCCTTTGGGGGGCCAGAAACTTTATGTCTCTTAGATCTATCTTATTCCCCATCTTGCATCATACATACATCATTCTATCCTCATAAGAATTAAGGGGGTCTAGTGCTTCTGCTCTATCGCAGAGGAAGCCTAGGTTCAGAAAGATTCCATCACTTGACCACCGTCAAGTGCAGAAGCTGGCAGAGCCAGGATCTGAACGTGGCCCTGGCTGCCTTCAGAGCCCAGGATATCTCTTCTCTGCCCACAGTCCTTCCCTGCCTCTCTCGGGACAGTAGTATCAGCAATGAGAAACACATCATCTGAGCTGCCAAGTCAGGGGGCAAATCTGCAGAGATATTCAAACAAGTGGCTTCAGTGTATCGTGAGCTCACAGTCTTGTGGAGGATTGAAGGAGGAGGGCAGCGGGTACAGAGAAGCAAGTTTCTTCTTCCATATTAAACCCCACTGCCCGTTATCCACAGCTCCCCTGGTGGTTCCATGGTAAAGAATCCACCTACCAATGCAGGAGACGTGGGTTTGATCCCTGGGTTGAGAAGACCCAGATCCCCTGGAGGAGGAAATGGCAACCCACTCCAGGATTCTTGCCTGGAAAAATCCCATGGACAGAGGAGCCTGGGGGGCTACAGTCTACGGGGTCGCAAAGAGTCAGACACGACTTAGCAACAACAAACAATGCGTTCCTTCCACATCTATCAAGACCCTCTTGCAGCAGAAATCAGCAGCTCAAGGGTTATCTGTTGTAAGTCAGGGTCAAACTTTTCTCTTTCTTGCCTTACAGTGAGCCTCTTCACAAAAACAAATCCCCAGGTCAAAGCACACTGCTGAGGAGCAGCTGTGAGGGCTTCCATCACACACAGACTGCCGTCTCCACCGACTTCACAGGCGAGGGGCTCACTTCGCTTGACTGTTGAAGACTCCCTCTGAGCATCACTCCACTGAGCTGCACACCCATAGTGAAGGCAGTCGGCGGTCTCCAGCTCCCCTCCACGTCTGCATGTGCTTGTTCTCTGAATGTAAGCTTTGAACCTGCTAGAGCTCAGATTACGATGCTGCTTGTCACTGAGCATTAAAAATGCATCCGACTATGAGACACAGTAGTTACACTGGAATTTAATACCAGATGTTCCCCAGCTACAGAAATAAGGCATCTCGGGGCACACAGCCCACCTCGGTACGTGCCCCAGGCGGCCTCAGAGCACATCTGAGTGGCATGCTTTTTGCTGGATGATATAGGTCAAATCGGTGGAAGAAGACTTCGGTCATCTTTGGAGATGTCCCTCTCTGAGAAATCAAGAGACTCGGAAAGTGCACCATCTCACCGAATGATCCAAAGACCTTCAGCAACATTAAGCAAGCACTTATCAAGTCCCCACTGGGTACCAGGCAGTCTGCTCAGCAACAGGAGCTCAGTCTTTAGGTGGATGAGCCGTCATGCCTGCTCGCAGGACTATCTGGAGGGGGCTGCAGACACGCCAACACTGCGCCGCAGGAACGCTCCAAGGTGCCAGAAAAACACTGAGGAAACACCGAGGTGTGAGGGTTTACTTTTTCTTCCACAAAGTTCATAAGCCAAATCAACATGACTGCTTTCAAGTAAAACAGGGTGGGTTTTGATTATATATGATTCCAAATTCTTCAATGAATCAAGAATAACCTGATTGCTGTGCTGTATTGGATGTGCTTTCTATTTTATTTACTGGTGGATATTTATTTATTTGGCTCCACCAGGTCTTAGCTGCAGTACCTGGGATCAAACCCGGGAGTCCTGCATTGGGAGTGTGGAGTCTTAACCACTAGACCCCCAGGAAGTCCTGGGTGTGCTTTTTGTTGTTGTTCAGTTGCTAAGTCACATCTGACTCTTTGCGACCCCACTGGCTGCAGTGCACCAAGCTTCCCTGTCCTTCGCTACCTCCAGGAGTTTCATGGATGTGCTTTATGCTGCTGCTGCTGCTAAGTTGCATTAGCCATGTCCGACTCTGTGCAAACCCAGAGACGGCAGCCCACCGGGCTCCCTGGGATTCTCCAGGCAAGAACAGTGGAGTGAGTTGCCATTTCCTTCTCCAATGAAGGAAAGTGAAATTGAAGTCGCTCAGTCATGTCCAACTCTTCACAACCTCATGGACTGCAGCCCACCAAGCTCCTCCATCCATGGGATTCTCCAGGCAAGAGGACTGGAGTGGGGTGCCATTGCCTTCTCCATGTGCTTTGTAGATGCTGCTAAATATTTGTCTCAAAATTAGTCAACTAAAATATCAGTTTCAGCTCCGATACAGAGAGACGAAAAATAGCATCCAAACTTCTAACAAAAGATAAACTGCAAATTGCTAAATTTAGACTACAGAGAAAGACAATAGACCATGTGACAGCTGGAAAGACAGGGGTGCCCAGAGGGAGAAACAGGAACCAAGGGTTTCTTTCCTTGGGGCGGAGGCTGCCGGACATCATATAAGCCAGAACGAAGAAGTGGGCTTCCCAGGTGGCGCTAGCAGTAAAGAATTTACCTGCCTATGCAGTAAATGTGAGAGGTGCGGGTTCTATCCCTGGGTCAGGAAGATGCCCTGCAGGAGGAAATGACAGCCCACTCCAGTATTCTTGCCTGGAGAATCCCATGGACAGAGGGCCCAGAAGACCTACAGTCCATGGGGTTGCAAAGAGTCTGACACAACTGAAGCGACTGAGCACACAGATGAAGAAGCAGCAAAAATATTTTAATTAGTTGTTAAAATATAACAAATTGCAATTAATGAAGTGCACGCGTGTAAGAGTCTGACACCTCCAGGAGCCACAGATACGAGGTTTGCATCCTGGTGCACACTGTCTGCCCACCAGCCCCACAGATCTTCAGAGGGAGACTGGGAGACTCCCAAAAGTCTTCTCAGATACTAATGTTCTGGGAAGTGGAAGAGCAGCCACTACTGAAATTTTACCTGGACCCGTCTCTACTATCATCCCTAAATCACATGGGGAAGAGTAACTAACAAAGTCTGTTACCTTAGGAGGCCGGTAGAAGGAAGAAGCCCACACAGCCCAACCCTGGGGGGTGGGGCAGAATGCTTGCAGGCCACACACTACAGCTGGGGAACATGCAAGATCTTAGACCTGAGAGCCAGGAGTGAAGCGTCTGCTAAACACTGAGGCTTCCTGGGAGTCTCAGAGAATCCCTCTGCACCCCCAAATCTACCACCTCACTAGCGAGCTCAAGTGAAAGTTACAGGAGAGTAAATGAGAGGTACACTCTCTTCAGGGTAAAGCACAAAGGAAAACCCAAACCCAAGAGAAAGTGGACATTGAGAAAATGACCTCTGTTGAACCAACCTACGCCCCTAACACAAGATATTTAAAGGAATTTGATGCCTGCAGTACAGTCGAGGTAACTATGGCAACAACAAACCTCAAACACTTTAACTTAACTCCTAACTAGACTAATTCACCCCCACCTCAACTTTAAAAACCTAAACAGAGAAAAAGCATGTTTATTTCTAAACATAAAAATATATTTTTTACTAACTACCCTCCTAGATAAGATGTCTGGATTTTACCATATACTAAAAGGCAAGAGAAAAGACACTGAAAAGCAATAAAGCAATCATTGGAACCAGATTTGGGTATGAAAAACATACTGAAACTATTGAACAGGGCATTTAAATAACTTATTAAGGTATTAAAGATACTAATGTAAAAAAGTAGACAACATGTAAGCTCAGAGAGCTCACCTCGGCAGAGTTGGTACTTATAACAGAGAATCTAAGGTAAATGTTTTTGAAAAAAATTGTAAATGGAGAATGATTTCTATGGGTTTTGGTAGACTGAGCATGGCCAAGGTAAGAAGTGATAAACTTGGAGCTAGAAATTATCCAAGCTGAA
Source organism: Antilocapra americana (assembly GCA_007570785.1). Taxonomy (NCBI): domain Eukaryota; kingdom Metazoa; phylum Chordata; class Mammalia; order Artiodactyla; family Antilocapridae; genus Antilocapra; species Antilocapra americana. The sequence continues at coordinate 3,537,930 of ML664173.1, read as the reverse complement.
ATGCAAAGGGAAAAAGAGTGGAAATAAAAACAGTTCTTATGAACTGTAGGAAAATATCAAATGGTCCAAGATATATATGACTTTTAAATCACAGGAGAAGAAGACATTTTAATGAATATAAAATATTTTGCCAAGATTTTTCCAAAATTAACAACAGACATCAAACTCCAAATCCAAGAAGCTCAGAGAACACCAAGCAGAAAAAATAATTTTAACCAAGACATATCGTATTTGAATTGCTATAAACCAAAAATGTCAGGGCATCCAAAGAAAAGAGATATATTACAGATGGAAGTACAAAAGTTACAGGAACCTTCTCATCAGGAATCATAGGAACAGAAGGACAATGGGTGATATCTTTAAAGTTCCGAAAGATAAAGGTACTGTCAACATAAATTCTACACTCACTGAAAACACTTTTTTTAAAAAACACAAAGGGAAGACTCCCCTGGCAGTCCGGTGGTTGAGAGTCTGCCCGGTGGTGGCGGAGGACATAGATTTGGTCCCTGCCCAAGAGGACCGCATCTGCCTCAGGGCTTGAGACTATGTTCCAGAGCCTTCAAGTTGAGGCTACCAACTACCTCGCACCTAGAGCCTGTGCTCCACCACCTCAGGGAGAAGCTCAGCAAGCACAGCCAAGAGCAGCCCTGGCTCACCGCAGCCAGGCAAAGTCCACCAAGTCAGACCCAGCTCAGCTCATAAACCAAGTAATTAAACACACACACGCGCGCGCACACACACACACACACACAGAGGATTTTCTTAGGTAAACCAAAACTGAGGGAAGTGATTGCCAACAGACATTTTCTTTAAAAAAAAAAAAATAGTAAGGAAAGCTCTTCAGACAGAAGGAATATGTCAGTCAGAAACTTGAATCTACATAAAGGAATTAGTAATGTTGGAAATGGAAAAAAAAGATGAAGGCAACAATGAAAGAGTTTTTAATCCCTATTTGTAGTTGCTCTGAAGGATGACTCAGTGGGTTCCTGACTGTGCATGCCTCCTGGGGTCAGCCTATGCTGTTTCCCTGACGGTGCTGGTATGATCAGGTGAGCGTTAAACTCAGGCTGGAAGCGGAACTTGGAGACATTTGAAGCAGGACAACTCCACGCAGCATCGCTTCTTTGGAGACGGGCGGGACTTGTGGGGCGGAGAGCTGGTGGTCGTGAGGGGCCAAAGAGAGCCAGCAGTGGAGCAGGGCGGGCCTCAGAGCCACAGAACACTTCATGCTACCAGTTTCTGAAGGAACTTGGAATCAGGTTCTTCCTCAGAGCCTCCAGGTGGGAGCCCAACCCAGGCAGGACTTGGAGCGTGAAACCCAAAGAATAAAAACCCCAATCAAGCCCACCCAGATTTCTGACTACAGAACTGTGAGATAAAATATGGGTGCAGTTCCAAGTTACTCTGCTTGTGTTAATGTTTCACAGAGTGATAGAAAAATAACATTTGGCCAATAAGTGCAAGCAAAAGAGAAATACACTTAAAAAGTGAATGGAGAAACTTTCCAGAAAATTATCTGAGGTGGGAGGAAATCTGAGCCATAGGGAACACTGCTCCAGCAACCTAGAAATAACAAAAATTGTGGTCATCTTAGCTCTACAAAAAAATGGGAGGAAATCACCAGACGTGGTGGGAGAACACACACACACACATGACCATTTTAAGTATGCAGGGCAAATACTTTCATACAAAATTCCCTCCAAGAAGACAAGAAAAATTCTCAGATAGAATTTTGAGCATTACTTTTCTAGCATGTGAGATGAGTGCAACTGTGCAGTAGTTTGAGCATTCTTTGGCATTGCCTTTCTTTGGGATTAGAATGAAAACTGACCTTTTCTGGTCCTGTGGCCACTGCTGAGTTTTCCAAGTTTGCCAGCCTATTGCATGCAGCACTTTCACAGCATCATGTTGTAGGATTTGAAATAGCTCAGCTGGAATTCCATCACCTCCACTCGCTTTGTCTGCAGTGATGCTTCTTAAGGCCTACTTGATTTCACATTCCAGGATGTCTGGCTCTAGGTGAGTGATCACACCATCGTGGTTATCAGGGTCAAGAAGATCTTTTTTGTACACTTTGCTGTGTATTCTTGCCACCTCTTCTTAATATCTTCTGCTTCTTTTAGGTTTATACTGCTTCTGTCCTTTATTGTGCCCATCTTTGCATGAAAATTTCCCTTGCTATCTCTCATTTTCTTGACAAGGTTTCTGGTCTTGCCCATTCCATTGTTTTCCTCTATTTCTTTGCATTGATCACGGAGGACTCAGTTACTCTCTGACAGTCATCTTGAAGTCGGTCATCAGTGGCCTGACCAGTGTCATCTTGGTTGTTTTCGGTACAGTTCATCTTCGGTTCCACGGTCAGTTGTTCCCCTTTCTTTGAGGCCAGTTCTCCGAGTTGTGGCAGCCTATGTCATGACCACAGGATGGTCATCAAGTAGTCAGCGCCTCCCACTTGTGGAAATTTCAGGGTCTATAAGAAAGCTCACAAGATATGGCTCAGAATATTATCCATAGCCCATGCAAAGGAGCTGAAGTTCGCTGACTTTGCTTAATGACTGAACAACTATTACATGATCGCCTTTGACTGTTTTCCTCTCCTCTGCATTTTCCATGGACAAAAGGCAGGCTGAGGACATGGGGGGCAAAGGCCACAGCGCTCTGCTCTGTTTCATACCCACCAATTAAATGGACAAGGTCACCAGAAAGTCTCTTTTAAAAATATCAGACTCATGATCAGAAATAAGTGCCACTTTTCACTGTCTTTTAAACTAACAGAACATCGAAGGACCTTTATTTTACAGCATTCCAACCAAATAAGCATCTGAATTAAAGTACATAATGTAAACCAGCAAAACTTTCAAAATTAATTCATCTTTAATGGAGAGTTATGACCAACCTAAACAGCATATTAAAAAGCAGAGACATTCCTTTGCCCACAAAGGTCAGTCTAGTCAAGGCTATGGTTTTTCCAGTTGTCATGTATGGATGCAAGAATTGGACTATAAAGAAAGCTGAGCACTGATGATTTGATGCTTTAAACTATCGTGTTGGAAAAGACTCTTGAGAATCCCTTGGACTGCAAGGAGATCCAACCAGTCCGTCTTAAAGGAGATCAGTCCTGGGTGTTCATTGGAAGGACTGATGCTGAAGCTGAAACTCCAGTATTTTGGCCACCTGATGTGAAGAGCTGATTCATTTGAAAAGACCCTAATGTTGGGAAAGATTGAGGGCAGGAGGAGAAGGGGACGACAGAGGATGAGATGGTTGGATGGCATCACTAACTCAATGGATATGAGTTTGAGTAAACTCCGGGAGTTGTTGATGGATAAGGAGGCCTGACATGCTGCAGTCCTTGGGTTCACAGAGTTAGACACAGTTGAGCGACTGAACTGAACTGAATGGTGGATCAGCTGATAAAGAATCCACCTGCAATGCGGGAGACCTGGGTTAAATCCCTGGGTTTGGAAGATCCCCTGGAAAAGGGAACGGCTACCCACTCCAATATTCTGGCCTGGAGAATTCCACGGACTATATAGTCCATGGGAATCGCAGAGTTGGAGATGACTGAGCTACTTTAACTTTCACTTTTAATAAAAGAAAGAACATTCAGCAGTGCATTGGAATGTTTTCCATTATTTGGTTACTTTGATGAAGGACGGAGTGAGAACCCACACACCAGTGTAAATGTTCAAAGAAACAAGGAAATTGAGTTGCCTTTTACCATTAACTTCCTATTATGGCTTTTCTATTTCCACTTAATCACGACATCTCTTCTTAAATGAATAGGGAGGAAAGTAAAAATATAAAGAGAAAGAAAATCTCCACCTCCATCATTCCTCAGAAACAGGGTATAAGAGTTTTAAATTTGCATTGTAATTACTTATAAAAGGAAATTTAATTCATTTTCCTCTCATAACTCATCTTTCAGATATAATTAAAATGACCCAGGGAAGCAGGTTAAAAATAGCAGAGACGATTTGTACAGAGTATATTCTAGACTTTTCAATGTTCGGTTCTTTTGAATTCTGGTTTTTTGAGAAGCCAAAAGAATATCCTTATCACTCTCTTCTCAACAAGCACTGTTTTAGTTTGCTTCATTTTCCTAAAGTAGTCTGGTCAAAAAGCCTACCATACATGTGAATAAGGTTTTTGCCCCTCCAAGTAGGCGAAGCCTTATATTATCATTCCACAGGCAGAGGAAATGCTGAGACTCTAAACTCTCCCCACACAGTTGCCAGTTGCCCTTTGTATGCTTGAATTCTATAGACATGTATTTCCTGCTTCATAGAGAACTGCAAGTCCCCTTTGGAAATTTGACCTGATCAGTCATTTGTACCTTGTCAATGAGCTCAACAGATAATTTTTCAGAGCTGGTATTGGTCAAGTGAAAGTTGTGTAAACGCTGAAATCCTAGGACCTGGAGAGAAGGGACAAGACAGCAAAAAAGGAGGTCTGGGGGAAAATAACTGAAGTAATGAGTCCATATCCTGAGGGTGGGTGTGATCAAGGGGACGCTGACACATGGAGCAGACAGGCGGGTAAACCTATGCTTTGTCACAGGGTCACCATGAACAGAATCATCTCAAAACTGATGAAGCTTCAGGAATCTCTGAAAGTGCTGGCACCTTGTTTCTGAGGTAGCAGATACAGTGGAAGTTCACAGTTTTATATCCACATTGCTCAGATAAGTCCCCCAAGTCATTCTAGAGTTCTCCTGTGATTTCCCAGATGTTCCAGCAATTAACTGTGGCCCCCAGGAACACCTGGCATACCTCTCATCACAGTAGTCATTGAAAAGTAAACTCTCCAGAGGAAATGAAAAGCAGAAAACAAAGCATAAGTGATAATTCACTAAGTTCGGCCCAGGGCCCCAGAGGAAAAGGCCTGACATCCTCTGGCGTCCTAGTCCTCATTATACTGAAATATTTTGATTTTCATAAATTTTCCTGTGATTCTCCCATCTCCCCCTGTAACTCTTTTCTAAAATGTCGTTAACCCTTTTAGAAGAGGCTCATTTTCTCATTCATCAGCCAACAATATATGTTCATCAACCAACCAAATATACTCTACAACATATTGAGCATATTAATACCCAATAAATTAGTCACTACTGAATATTCAAAGCACAAGAATTCAAAGCTAAATAAGACCTTCTATTAGCAAATATTTATTGTAGGACTATGTGTCAGGCACAGTCTCTACCCCTGGACTTAGCTGTCAGTACCCTCCAACCAAAGACCACCAGGAACATACCTGTAAAGCCGGGTTCATCAACTTATTGCCACAGGGAGCCCACTCACATGGAGAGCCACAGAGTATCTGGTTAAAGGGCATTAGAAAGACCTCATCACTGGGCTTCGGCTTGTGCTAGGTTTAGGGGGGAGAGGAGGTCAAGAAATCAGGGCTTTTTTCTGCTTGGATGTTGTCAGAAAGTGGGGACAATTCTATTCTTCAGTATCTTAATAATTGTTTCTGGTAGGTTAATAATTCTTATCTAGAAGACAGGAGAAACAAAGCAGAGCTAAAGCTATCTTTGGCTTAAAAAAAAAGCAGGAGCCACTCATATTAGCCAAGCTTGGGGAATGTTTGGCCATTTTTGGACAAATTCTTATTTGAACAAATCCTTGTCTCGGTCTGACTGCAGACATGATTTCACAGTGGTTTGCTCCTGTCCCAATCTATCACAGCTGTAATGACCTTGTCTGATGTTGGTGTTTGGTGAGATTCTATTCAGTTGCAGAAAACCAAGACCAAACTGTGATGGACAGATCAGCTCATAACAAGACCAAGGTTCAGCGAAGAGTCAGGCCACTTCCACCCCATTTGGCTGTCAGACTAAAAAATGTGCCTTTGCTAGATGTTTCCATTGCCCCAGAGATGGATCTGTAACCCACACTCACATCTCCCTTCATAAGTGAAGACCCTAGCTGCTTGGGGCACTGCTAGAGAATAGCCTTCAGCTGTTGGCCACATTCAGGGATCCCCTCAGCCAAAGTGAGTGGCCTCATCCAAGGTCATGCCAGAGAGACCTTCACTAAATCACTGGTTACCGTAGGGGTACAAAAGCCCTGCACTCTTTCCCCAACTTGGAACAGTTCTGAAGGAGTATCCTGTCATCAGACCATGCCATCAGGTTACCTGAGGTTTCGAATGAAAGTCTCAGTTCAGTTCAGTCCATGGGGACTCTGTGACCCCATGGACTGCAGCATGCCCAGCTTCCCTGTCCATCACCAACTCCTGGAGTCTACTCAAATTCATGTCCATCGAATCAGTGATGGCATCCAAACATCTTATCCTCTGTCATCCCCTTCTCCTCCTGCCTTCAATCTTTCCCAGCATCAGGGTCTTTTCCAATGTGTCAATTCTTCGCATCAGGCGGCCAAAGTATTGGAGCTTCAGCTGAAAGCTCTATCACAAGCCAGATTCTCTCCCTGTTGGTTCCCACTTCCATCCCATCTCATCTCAGGTGCTAATCCCAAAAGTCCTCTCTGAGCCTCTTGCCAGCTGTCTCTGTCTCCAGTCAGCCTCCTGACAAACCTAGCCTGCAGTAGCATCTCGTACACATCTTTGTTACTGGCCATAATTTTAGACAGTAGTCATCTGTTACTAGGCGCAAAATCCTTAGCACCTAACAGATCATCTTATTCATGGCAGTCCCCAATATACTAGAAATAAACGAAAGCCCTGGGGAAGCAACCAGAAAGCTGTGCATTTAGCATCATGCCGTATGCAGAAGGATGATGGGGATGGGCAGGCAGGAGAAGGGAAGACTTCGGAAAGATCAGCACAGTGAGCAGAGTATGTGCTTAGTCGCTCAGTCCTGTCTGACTCTGTGATCCCGTGGACTGCAGCCCGCCAGGCTCCTCGGTCCAGGGGAATTCTCCAGGCAAGAATACTGGGCTGGGTCGCCATGCCCTATCTTCCCAGATCAAGGGTTGAACCCAGGTCTCCCGCATTGCAGGCAAATTCTTTACCGTCTGAGCTGCCAGGGAAGCCCAGTAAGCAGAATAATGACTCCTAAATATGTCCATGCCCCAATACTCAGAACCTGTGAATATGTTAGGTTACATGGCGAGGCAGAAATAAGGTTGCAGATAGAATAAATCTGCTAATCAAGAGAGTTTAAAGTACAGAGACTGTATTAGATTATTGGAGCTGATTCAGTGTAATCCGAAGGGTGTTTAAATTTGGAGGGCAGAACAGAGCAGTCCAGAGGAAGATGTGTGGTGATAGAAACAGAAGGAGACAGATGTCACATCTCCGGCTCTGAAGACAGAGAAACAGCACAGGGAACCTCAGGAACTTTAGGTCGCCTAAATTAGACAGCCTCCAGAAAATTTAAGAGGCAAGGACAGGGATTCCCTCAGAAAGGAATGAAGCATTCATAAGGGATTTTAGCTCAGTGAGACTTCTGGTGGACTTCCAAGCGCTAGCATCAGGAAAGAACAAATTTTTGTCGTTTTAAGCCACCAACTGTGTAGTAATTTGTTATAGCAGAAAGAGACAGCTGGAGGCTTCACAGTTCCTACAGACGTGGGCTTAAGGGGCTGTGGTCAGATGGCAGAGACTCTGCAGAAACAAGGTTTGCAAACTCATCGTTCTCACCAAGACCGTGTGTTCACTTGGGGCACTGTGGTAGTGCGCTTCTGCACAGCAAGCACACTTACGGTTAAGCCACGAATGCAGCTCATTTATAACATGGAAGGTTTTGCATGGTGATAAGCAGACGGCTACAGTCCTTCTTCAAGCCACACCTTAATGCCACCAAATTACTCCATTGCTGGCCAAAGCAGAAGGAGGGTTAGATGGATTTTGTCTTGTATGAGGACTTACACTGTGTATCTGCTCAGTCATGTCAGACTCTTTGAGACCCCATGGACTCTAGCCCACCCAGCTTCTCTGTCTATGGGATTTCCCAGGCAAAAATACTGGAGTAGGTTGCCATTTCCTCCTCCAGGGGACCTGCCCACCCAGGGATCAAGCGCCAGCATTTCAGGAAGAGTCTTTTTTTTCTTTTTTTTTAATCACTGAGTCATCAGAGAAGACCTAAGAGCTTACATAGGCACAGGGCTTTGTTGTTTTGTTACAAAACATCTTCCCACCTGTGTGTGTCTGAAAGACAAAACTGGGACAAGAAGATAAAAACTAAAATGCTGCAGATCACAAATCAGTGGAAAAAATAACAATTTACCGCTTCCCCAAATGAGAGTTCGGTTTTGCAGGACTATACTACATGGTCAAGGAGAGTTGATTTCTAGCTGAGAAAGGTGAAGGAGGGCATGAGAGAGAAAATGAAAAAAGCTGATCTTGAGAGTTCTTCCAATTTCAATCCTGTATAACTGAAATTGTTCTTAAACTAAGACAATCCTAACACGCTTTTCAGACCTCACCTGTAATATCCTATGAAAAAAGGAAACACCCATGCGTTCCTAGAAGGCAAAAGGAGCACTTTCATAGGATTCCAAGGATGGTGACAGTTAGTTAAATAAAGCAAAGCTCATTTGCAACATTTTAATGTCTCTCCAAAGTGGTGTTAATCTTTAACGTTCACATCTAATGTAAACACCAGAAGTCAAACAGTAGTAAAGATCTCTTTAACTGAAAATGTCAGCAAACACTCGCTTGCCATATAGTTTATTCACGGGCGCCTAGGTTTTCTCTCCTTTTAAACTAGGTGTCCTAGTTACCATTCAGTCTCACTGCAAATTATAAAATGTATAAAATGCAATTTATAGTGTCTGTAAATGTAAAAGACCATCTGGTCAACCCTGAAAGATTTGTGTGTGTGTGTGTGTGTGTGTGTGTGTGTGAAGCAACACAGTCTAGTGAAAATGTAAGAGCATTTGAATTTAGAAAACCTGGCTTTGAAACTCAGCTTCTTAGTAGTTGTGACCAAGGCAAGTCACATCTCCTTCCTCATCTCAGTTTTGTCATCTCAGTAATGGGTTCAAGCAAGTCACGCTCTTCTTCCTTCAGAGTCCAGCACCTCAAAGGACATCATGGGCATAAGAGTGCTTTAAACGGGAATGTGACTCCTGATAACGACCCATTGAGTTTCTGTACTGCTTGTGAAGTATTCCTGTGTCGTGCTCCTTAAGACTAATAAGGCGAGAGCTTCCATCCCACGCTAATCCCATTCTGAGCTCTGTGGATCACCAGTGCTGACAGATTGCAAAATGCGATGCTAATGCTTGCTTCAGCTCTGCGGAGGGAGGAGGGCTGTGTCCCTGTTTCATCAGCTGAAAGCTTGCGCATCAGATACTGAATATCATGAATAGAGATGTGTGCACGGGAATGTGAAGAAACATTTCCCTGTGAAATTGCTAATGAATTTAATCCTTTATGCTCTTTACTGCTTGCAAGACTTGCAGAGTGAATGAAGGGAAATAGGACTGTTCTGGAGACTCCAAAAGCAGAGGGAGGGCCAGAAAATGAGCTATCATTTGGTCATTCACGGATCATACGCTCCTGCACTCACAGTGAAGTGAAAAATAAGAACACCCTGTATTTTTTTTTAAGTCTTATTAAATTTGTTATAATATTTCTTCTTTTTGTTGTTGTTTTTGTTTTTGCTTTTGCTTTTTTGACCATGAGGCCTGTGGGATGTTAGTTCCCTGACCAGGGATAGAACCCACAATCCCTGCATTGGAAGGCAAAGTCAATGCGCTGGACTGCCAGGGAAGTCTCCACAGATAAGTCTAAAACTCTTTGAAGGTCATCTCAATCTTGACCTTCCTCTCCACTCTTTCTAGAGGCAATCACTATTCAACTTTATATACATTTAAGTCTAAGACATCTTCTCCTGTGTTTGCACACATACAGCACATGCAACTACTCACAGAAGTCATACGGTAGAGAGGCTTTCCTAAAACATAAATGATATCACACTGAACATATCACTCTGAAATATAAGAATGTAGACTTCAAGTTCAGACTGCCAGATTCAAATACCTCGACTTCATACATGAGTGACCTTGGGAAATCGTGCAGCTTGTATAACTCATGTCTTCATCTATAAAGTGGGGACAATAATGCAACTCACCTCAGGAGATTTTGATGAGGGCTAAGTAAGCTCACTCATGTGATGAAGACAGCTCAGTGTCTAGCAGATCACAAACACCCCATAAATGTTGGCAGCTAGTTTACCATTACTCTTGGGCATGTGAGCAGTTCATACATATTTCTTATCAGAGATTTGAAAAGTCTCTGCTACTAGGATCTGTAGTGAGCACAGCAGATGTGTTGCAAATATGGCTCAATCATATTAAATTGTTCAGATAAAAGGTTTCTTTTCACTAAAATAGGTGGTTGCAAAAAGAAGCCTGGTACCCATACATACTAACATTGAGTAAACATTAGCTTCAAAGATGCATTTCATAAGTGAAATCAATGAATGCAAATGGAAATGTCTTAGGTAAACTTGTGTGGAGAACCTATAATGACAAAATCCGAATACAATATCAGAAAAAAAAAAAAAAAACACCTGAATGGCAAGAGGTAGTCAGCACAAAGAGGTCTGAGCATCAAATAAAGGGGGTATCAAAACCTAGCAGGACCAGATGGGTCCAATAAAATTAAAAATATGAATGCACCCTAATGTTCTTAGCAGCATTGTTTACAGTTGTGAAGATACGGAAGCGATCAAAGTGCCATCAACAGACAAACGGATAAAGAAGGTGCAGTATATGTATGTAATGGAATATTACTCAACCTTAAAGGAGCAAAATTTTGCCATTTGCAACACAGATGTACTTGGAGGACATTATGCTAAGTGAAACAAGTCATACGGAGTAAGACAAATATGGTGTGACATCACTTCCATATGAAATCTAAAAAAATACAATGAACTATTGAATACAGCAAAAAGGAAGCCGACTCACAGATATAGGTAACAAATTAGTGGTTACCAGTGGGGAAAGGGAAGACGGGGGCAGAAGGAGATAGGAGTAGGGGATTAAGAGATATGAGCTATTATGTATAAAATAAGCTACAATGATACATTATAGAACACAGGGGACTGTAGCCAATATTATATAATAACTACAAATCGAGTCTAATCTCTATGAATTGTGAATCACTATACTGTACACCTGCAATTTATATAATATACATCAACTACACTTCAGTTTAGAAAAAAACACGGTTACATTAAGTCTATGTGATACTCACATTGACTACATCAAAAAAATTAAAAATAAAAAATAAGGGAAAAACATTTCCAACAGTTGTAGAGAAAAATGCTCCTTGAATGTTGAATATTTTGAGAAAGAAATGATACGCAGTCATATACACAGACATAAGATCTTAATTAGATTCCAATCTATGTGCTTGGGAAAATGAATTCAAGAAAGAACACAAAGTAAGACATTCAAAATGGTTAACTCTAGTGGGGAAGAGATGCTGATTGCATACAATTTCTCTTCTCTCCTTTAAGAGTCTTCCATGCTTTCCAAGTTTCCTTCAGCAAGCGGGTATCACTTCTATAAACAGAATATTAAGCAAATATATGTTGAAATGTGACGGTGTGAACCTGCTTGCCTCAAGTGCCTTCTCTGGGCCCATTTACTACCTCGCAGTTCCTCTGTGTTAACACCATGTTCATCTCACCCCGGGATTCCAGCCTGCAGCATTTTCAGGGCTTTATTCAGAGTCTGCTGAGTTTCACTGTCTCCACAGTCCCATCCACATACCTCCTGGCATCCCAGCTCCCAGACCCTGCCTTGCGGCAGACCCCCAGATGTGCGCCAAGCCCAGGAAGCCCTTTTCTCTTAGGCTTCTCCAGCCTGAATAGTCCAGAGGCTCCTTCCTGAGTCTAGCAAAGCAGGGCAGAATGCGTTTGTAGGTATGAAGGAGGCATCGTTCTTCCACACGTCTCCCCTAACGTTTCACCTGAAGTAGAACACCCAGGATTCTGTCTTACCGATCACGTTAAATTGCAAAATCCAGTCTCATAAACTATCTTAGGGAGCACATCCAGTATAGCCACCAAATGGAAGGTAGGTAACTGAACAACAAAATCGAACTCCAGGGAAAAAGATTTGAAATTTCATATACTATTTATCCTGGGAGACTTTCTCACATTGTAGAGTTATCTTGCAGTCAACACCAGAGTAGAAAGGATAAATTATTTTTTTAAAAGATTCATCAGTATCTTTTCAATGTCTTAGATTGAGTTAGAAACGCTATTTCAAGCCCTCTAAAATTTATTTTAATGGAGCATATAATTACTAATAGGCATTTTTATTTTATATTTTCACACATGTATAATGTCAACCAAGAAATTCTGAAGACTACAAAAAATAAAAGCATTTAGGACCTTGGAATTGCAATTTTGGAGACACATTTTCAGATAAAAGTGTTCTGGGGATGAGAAAAAGTCAGGAGCTTACAAAGGTAAAAGCTACAAGCTTGCTAAAGTTGTCTGGCAAGAATTATGACCCACCCTGATGCAGAAACGGACATTATTTGTCCTTAACAGGCAGGCTGCCATGAGCTATTTTAGAGTAAGGGATCTGATAAGTATTTTGAGCTTATGGAACACTGGGCAGATGGTCTAGATGGTCGAGGCTGCATTAAGACAATAAGCGGTCAAAGGTCATGAGAAATGGACTATTTCCCACTGTACCAGTAAACAAAGAATGCCCCAGTCTTCGTGACTGCAGCCCTCCAGTGAGAGCCCGTGAGCCTGGGGAGATTCAGGAAGGAGGACGCCTGCCATCCGGCCGCCTTCAGAGGCAGGGGCTCCCCCGGGAGAGCACTGAGGAACTCAGGGTGTGGAAACACAGGGCCCTCGCCTCGGACAAGCTGAGGTCTGTGTCAAGGGAACAAGTTCAGTGAGCCCAGACTCTTGCATCTTAACCATACACAGTAAAGTGCCAAATTCCTTAACCTGAAATCCTCTGGTCTCCTTTTATTTTTTTTAATTTATTTATTTTAATTGGAGGCTAATTACTTTATAATACTGTGGTGGTTTCTGCCATACACTGACATGAATCAGCCATGGGTGTACATGTGTTCCCCATCCTGAACCCCTCTTCCCCCTCCCTCCCCATCCCAGCCCTCAGGGTCATCCCAATGCACCAGCACTGAGAACCCTGTTTCATGCATTGAACCTGGACTGGTGATCTGTTTCACATATGATAATATACACGTTTCAATGCTATTCTCTCAGATCATCCCACCCTCACCTTCTCCCACAAAGTCCAAAAGTCTGTTCTTTACATCTGTGTCTCTTTTGCTGTCTCGTGGGTCACCGTTACCATCTTTATAAATTCCTTAATTAGCAATGATCCTTTGACATCCAGACTGCCTGCCCTTTCTTGCAAGGCTTCTGTATAACCTGGCTCCTCTGCTCACCAACTTGGAGTAGTTCTCCCGGGGTTACCTGAGATGCTGCTGCCCCCACCCCCAACCCCCACCCAGGGTAGAAATTCTGAAAGTCCAAGCCAAATAAAACAGAAGTCTCAACTCTCAAGTCATCAGTGTTTCATGGAATCCAGTCCCATCACTTCATGGCGGGAAAATAGTGGCAGACTTTATTTTTTAGGGCTCTAAAAACACTGCAGGTGTTGACTGCAGCCATGAAATTAAAAAACACCTACTCCTTGGTAGGAAAGTTATGACCCACCTACACAGCATATTAAAAAGCAGAGACATTACTTTGCCAACAAAGGTCCATCTAGTCAAAGCTATGGTTTTTCCAGTAGTCATGTATGGATGTGGGAGTTGGACTATAAAGAAAGTTGAGCACCAAAGAATTGATGCTTGTGAACTGTTGTATTGGAGAAGACTCTTGAGAGTCCCTTGGACTGCAAGGAGATCCAAGCAGTCCATCCTAAAAGAGATCAGTCCTGGGTGTTCATTGGAAGGTCTGATGCTAAAGCTGAAACTCCAATACTTTGGCCACCTGATGCAAAGAGCTGACTCATTGGAAAAGACCCTGATGCTGGGAAAGAGTGAAGGCGGGAGGAGAAGGGGACAACAGAGGATGAGATGGCTGGATGCCATCACCAACTCAATGGACATGAGTTTGAGTAAACTCCAGGAGTTGGTGATGGACAGGAAGGCCTGGTCTGCTGCTGTCCTTGGGGTGCAAAGAGTCAGACACGACTGAGCGACTGACCTGAGGTGAGTCAGAGTCCATCCAGGCCAAGAAGCACATGAGTCTCACGTTCCCGGGGGTGCCCGGCCCCACTTTAGAGAGGGGGGCAACACCTCTCTTAGCAACACCAGCTCCATTCTGATCACCCTTCCACAGTAGGGACAGCAGTTTTATGTTTTATTTCTGCCTTTAAAATATGGTCTTGCTTTTGGTATTTAAACTGCAAATCACAACCCAAAGACAAAACTGAAATATTTGGCAGCAATGAGAGAAGCACACCTTTTCACAAACACGCTCACAAAGCTGACCCCAGCGACAGGCATATTTTGACAAGTCTCTCATCCCTGGACGGCTATATTGCTGGTCATTCCTGATCTGAGAAACTATGCAAGAGAAATTTCTATTTTCTACATTAGAGGGCATAAAGTCTGTTAATCTCCCATCTCAAACAATCCTTCCAGAAGCAGATTATTTTTTTAAGTGAAATAAAAAGCTCACAGAAAATTCCAAAACAAAAATGCAATAGTGATGAGAACACTTGAGTACAGAGTAATAAACCTCTACACGCTGACAGCAAATCCAATGCCTTCAAAAGGGCCACCCACAGCTGGGACAGCCTTCTTTAGAATAATGTTCATAAATGATTTTATCCAGTTTTAACCGCCATGCATTCACAACAATCTGTCAGCTTTTAACCAGGTCAGACACACTCACAGCTGGAGAGGACCCTCAAATCACCAGAGAACTCAAAAAAGGAGCAAGCCAGAAAAATATCTTTCCCCCTGTTGGTCCCCGACATACTGTGGGGAGGAGCATCCACGTGCACGAGTTCTTGGCCTCCCACTAGCACCAAGCAGCAGGCAACCCCAGGAGTTCCACCATGCAGCTCTCAGGGAGTTGTTGGTGAGGAAAAATGCTCCTCCTACCATTCTAGGTCCTTCTATATGTTGAAGAGCTAAACTGACATGAAATAGATTAATAGGAGCAAATCAGACAAAAGTTTAATAACAGGTACACACGTGTCTAATGAAACAGGCATCCTCAACCTAAAAATCAAGAGTTCTGTTTTATTCTGTGGACAAGCTGAGGACCTCATGCCCTGGAGGCAGCATCTCAAACAACCCTGAGAAAACTGCTTGAGGAGGTGAGGTGGGGGTGGTGAGGATATATAGGGGTTTAGTAAATAAGGGCAAGTAGAAGGAACAAAAAGTATCTGTTAATAAAAGAAAGCTAGATATCTCAAGCTAGGCAACTTAATGCTTTTCTAGGCGTGCGATGGTGAAAGCGTCTAGGTGCATGAAATCATTCCTTTTGAAAGAGAGCAGGACCCTATGGTCCTCCCAAGTCCTCAGCCTGTGGAAAAACTTTTGCCAAAGAACACTTTTAATAAGCAAAGTGAGAAAATGTGGAAACAAAGGAAAACAGTCCACAAGACTAACTAGTATCAGTTTAGTCAGTAAGCTTCCTTCTCGAGAGCTGCAGATGACATTCTGGGCCATCTCCTGTGGTCTGTCTTGCAGATGCTGAAACCTCCTCCAAGAGGAAGAGAGAAGTTACCTAGGTGACAGCCAGTCTGTAGCCATGACATACGCTCTGCAGTCCCAGGAATTGGCCCCTGATGGCTGCTGGATGGCAGACATTCTTTATTTCCTTCCTGAGTTGCCTGCAGTCTCACCGGTTCACCTTAGATGCTGGCTGCAGTGGCTGACGACTGTTCGGTTGTTTAGTCACTGAGTCACATCCGGCTCATTTGTGACCCCATGGATGGTCCATGGGTGTTCCCAGACAAACATATTGGAGTGGGTTGCCATTTCCTTCTCTGGAGCATCTTCCCAATTCCCAGACCCAACACACTTTTGTTTTCCTTTACTGCAGACCCATCTGTGGAGTTCAGCCCACTGACTTGATCTTCATGGATAAACCATCAGAAAATGGTGCAACAAACCAGGATGAGATCAGCATGGACTGCATCCGCATGCAGGCCTCGGACCTGAGTGGCCCTCAGGAGTGGGTGGCTTGGGCTTCCCCTCTAAATCTGTGGCCATGCTATCCACATCTCTGTCATACCTCTTCCATGGCACATGAAAAGCAGATGACTCTGAATGGCCAACGCCACTAGAAAGAGAGTCACTGTGGTCAGCAGAGAAAGAATTAAGAGCTGTGGACTCTGAGTCTGCCTCAGCTCTGCATGATGTGTATGTTCCCATTGGTGAGGGGAAGAGAGTTGGAAGTAATTCCTTGCATTCTCTATCTGAGATGCTCCTCCCAGTGTTTCACAGCTGGTGGAGACAGAACCACAGTCAACACCTTCAAGACCTTGAACCCTTGCAGGTTTTAACCTGCATCTCCTGCATTCCAGGCAGAATTTTTACTGCTGAGCCACTCAGGAAGTCACCCTTTGTTTATTGATATGTCAAGAAATATTCCGTTTCTCACAAGGGAAAGACCCAGGGAAACAAATTTCTAAAATGGATGAAGCCACTGCCTTAAATACCACCTTCAGTTAAAGGCAAAAGAAGCCATGGAGGGGGGAGGCCAGCTCTAGGAGGAGACCGGGAGAAGACAGTCAACAATGGCGAGACTGTGGAGGAATCTGCCTTGTCAGTAGACAAGGGATGTTGAAGCCATCAGCCACTGTGACCATGTCCAGCTGTGCACCCCAAAGGGATTCAGGGTGAAGGAAAGCAGAATACTAGGCATGTATGGAGGTGGACTATAAATAAACCTGAATGTCAAAGAACTGATGCTTTCAAACTGTGGGACTGGGGAAGATTCTTGAAAGTCCCTTGGACTGCAAGATCAAACAAGTCAAGCCTAAAAGAAATCAACACTGAATATTCATTGGAAGGACTGATGCTGAAGATGAAGCTCCAATACTTAGGGTCACCTGATACGAAGGGCCCACTTTCTGGGAAAGACCCTGATGCTGGGAAAGATTGAGGGCAGGAGGAGAAGGGGGCAACAGAGGACAGAGATGATTGGATGGCATCATTGAATCAATGGACATGAGTTTGAGCAAACTCCAAGAGACAGGGAAGGACAGGGAAGCCTGGCATGCTGTCATCCATAGGGTCACAAAGAGTTGGACACAATTTAGTGACTAAACAAGTCAGCTAAGATGCATAAAAAAGGACTGATTTTAATGGGTCCAGATGCTTGCATCTTCCTATACCTAGAAAAGCACTAAATTCATTGACATGAGATGTCTGGTTTTCTTTAACTTACAGTAATCTGCTGATACTTGACTATTCCTATATATTTTGGCTACTCCCCTACCTCTTGGGAGCAGTTCTTCAGAGCAATCTGAGAAGCTGTCTTCTGGACTTGAAAGTCCTCAGAAATCTACCAAATAAAGCATAATTCTCAACTTTTAGGTTGCTCTCCCCCCCCGCCCCCCCCCCGGAAACATTTGTTTTTCACATTTAAGTCCTTGTCTTCTCCACGGATGAGAATTTCTAGGGATAAAACCAACTAAGGTCCGCCTTCCTCTGCTTATCATTTGCAAAATTTTATCCTGCCTTTGTAATCCTACATTTCCCCTGGCTCCATTTTCCTGGAAGTCTACTCCTAAAATTGCACAACCTGAACACTGTCTGGACGCTCCAGGAGAGTTTGAGTGTGCCTACTTTCTCTCATTCTCATCCATCAAAACCCCTTACACACAGATAAAATGGAGCTGGCCTTGGCATGGTGTGATACACATGGAAGACACAGTTGAACATAAAAACAGCATTAATAAGCAACTTAAAAGTATTAATTATTGTTCTTATTATTAATAAGCAACTTACTGAAGTCATGAAGAATGAAAAGCATGCCTTATGCTTTTGTGATCTGAGTGTCTGTAGCCCACCAGGCTCCTCTGTCCATGGATTCTCCAGACAAGAATACAAGAGCGGGTTGCCATTCCCTTCTCCAGGGGATCTTGGACTGTATGGACTGTAGCCCGCCATGCTCCTCTGTCCATGGGATTTTCCAGACAAGAATACTGGAGTGGGTTGCCATGCCCTCCTCCAGGGGGATCTTCCTGACCCAGGGATGGAACCTGGGTCTCCCACGTTGCAGGCAGATTCTCTACGTCTCAGCCACCAGGGAAGCCCTGGCTGCTGGATAAGTTTGTTGGCTAGAAAAATGTACACTCACCTATCTCTTCTCCAGGGTTTTTTTCTGACTCATAAATCAAACCAGGGTCTCCTGCATTGCAAGCAGATTCTTTACTAGCTGAGCTACCAGGGAAGCCCCCAAAAAGCAACTAATGCCTCTGGAGGTGCCACTGGAAGGCCTATGACCTAAGTCAAGTCCCTTAGGATTATGACCGGCCTCAGGTACTACAAATTCTCAAGGACAAAACCAAGACCCATTTATGGTTCCTATAATGCCCTTGGTTTTTCAAAGGGTCTATAGTTTCCTGCTAAATTTCTGCAAACTAGAAAAGTCAACTAAGCAATTTATCCTTTCCATAAGCATCCTGGTTTGTTGAGGGTTCTTAAAGTAGTGATGTTGCCATCACTCCATGAAAACAGGTGTCCCTGCACAGTCATCGTCCACTTTTACAGAGAAACCCACTTGCCTGGCCAGAATCGCCCCATCTTCTGAGCCACGTCATTTGCATTAGTTGCCAAGTGTCCAACGGCTTGCAGTATTAGGACGCCAAATAGAAAGAGACCAGACCTACCCCAGCCCAGTTCCCTCCACCACTCCAGACACTCAGAAAAGTCTCCACAAGCACTACCTCCAAGGTCAGAAACAACACATCCTCATCAAAGCAACCGTAATTCCCTGAAGCCTCCAGGGCCCCAGTCCATCCACTTCAGAATCTATCTTGTACTAGAACAAGTGGCCATTTTGAAATCAAAGCATGAACTTCAGGCCTTGGCTTCTTTAGAAAGCATCAGGAGAATAAATGTTGGAAGAAGAGAGGAAAGAAAGTGTCTGAAAGGGATGAGAAGTGTATGTGAGTTACTAAAAATTGACCCTTGAACGATTCTCCGTTGTTACCTCAAGACAGTGTTCAGGATTCCCTAGTGTGATGGACATTTTGGCCCATTTCTGAGCGACACAGTGCTGTCATGCCCACAGCAGGCTGGAGAATGTTGTCCTGCAAACAAAACAGCTCCAGGCCTGGGGGCTATTGCATTAGTTCCACTAAGTGGAGGTAAAAGTTGCTCAGTTGTGTCCGACACTTTGTGACTCCATGGACTACACAGTCCATGGAGTTCTCCAGGACAGAACACTGGTGTGGGTAGCCTTTCCCTTCTCCAAGGGATCTTCCCAACCCAGGGATCAAACCCAGGTCTCCCACATGGCAGGCAGATTCTTGACCAGCTGAGCCATGGGGTCACCCACTAAAGCACATCCCTTTGTCTTGGTCTGAAGGGAGGGCTGGGTGCCACTCTCCCACTTGGAGTACTAAGGGGCACTTGTCTCCATTTCTGTGCTTCCATTTCCTCACTGTACTATAAGGGCAGAAAAACTATCAGAAAGTGCTACTAAGGGGACTCACGGTGGCCCTTAAAGTGCTATAAAACAGGGCATGGTTATTTCTACGAGGTTTGGCCTCATTTACTAACATCACCGCCATGTGCTTCCCTGAACAGAGCTTCTATTCCCAAGCTTGTGAGGAGTTTAAAGAAAGTCCCAGCTTTGTTTCTCTCTTTTGTGGGATTTTTGAAATTTTTAACTTAAAAAATAATTTAATTTTTAATACATTTAAAAAAAATAATACAATTTTAAAGATTACTCTCCATTTACAGTTGGGGCTTCCCTGATGGCTCAAATGGTAAAGAGTCTGCCTGCAATGTGGGAGACATGGGTTTGATCCCTGGGTTGGGAAGATCTCCTGGAGAAGGACATGGCAACCCACTTCAGTATTCTGGCCTGGAGAATCCCACAGATGGAGGAGCCTGGCGGACTATAGTCCATGGGGTCACAAAGAGTTGGACACCACTGAGTGACTCACTTACTTCCATTTACAGTTACTACAAAATATGGGTTATATTCTGCATGTCCAATCCATCGCTGTGTCTATCTTAGACCCAGTAGCTTGTGCCCGCCACTCTTCCCCAACGTCGCCCTTCCCCCAGTCCCCATCAGGAACAACTGATTTGTTCTCTATAACTGAGTCTGCTTCGTCCAGACAAGTGAAGCCTCCATCTCTCCTCTCTCTCTCTCTCCCTCTCCTTCCCCCTCTTTCTCTCCTGCTTTTCTTTCTTTTTAATGGACATAGCTGAAACTCTTTCCCATTTCTTCAATGCTTTGATTCCCTAAAGACTTTTGTCTTTACCCGTGACTTGCCCTGTCTACCCTCTCAATATCAACACCCTGGGCAGATCCCTTGAAGGTGCCAGGGGAAGAGGCCCTTTGGGGTCACATAAAGTCCATCGCAACATGATGGTCCAAGGAAGACAGCCAAGGTCTGAGAAACTCCAGTCACTGAGGGTCTTGGCTCAAATCCTCTCTCACTGCGAATGACTGAAACAGACACCAAGAAAGGGTCCCTAGCAGGTAAAGGAAATATTAACGTACCCATTCAGTAGACTACCAGAGAGCCATTAACAACACACTGTAAAATAAAATGAGCCGTTTCATTGTTGAAACACGTGTGTTTGAAAACTGGGTTGCTTCATATTACTAAAGACTCTGTTCATATTAGGTAAATATGATATACACAAATATGTAAATCTTAATAGAAAAACACTGGATTCATCAAAATAGGAACATAGATAACTCTGGAAAATGGAATTTTGGAATGACTACATTTATGCACTTCCAACATTTTTGATATTGGGAATTCTGAAAATGTGTATTTTTAAACTTACCACAACACAGCAACTCCTTGCACCCTACTGAAGAGCTCACACATGCGTGCAGATGGCCAGAGAGGTCCACCACAGCGAGCCTAGAGGCTCTGTCTGTGTTCACTAGTCTCTGCCCCGTGAGGATGGGCTCAGTCTTCCCGGCCTCCCTGAGATCAACAAGCAGGGAAGACAGCATAATACGACCGGGTGAGATGAAGGTTGACTTGCCGAACTGCAGCACGGCCCAAAAGCTCACCTCCGTGCCTCCCTGGGCAGATCGACAAGCTGCTGCTCGTCAGAGTCGAGCCGTCTACAGAAAGCATCGGATTCTCTTGTGGCAGCTTCCACAGCTTGCTCCAGGCCCCCGAAGTCTGAATTTGCAGGGCTGTTTTAAATTCTAAGAAGTAAGGGGCTGGTCTTCGACTTTCTCATCAAAGGAACTCGCCGTCTCCTTCCCTGCAAACCTGAGATCAGAAGCCCTGTTTGGACCAGGCTTCTTGAGAAGGGAGACAGTCAGCCACATGCTAAAGGAGAATGCTGGGAAGTAGGTTCATACAGCTATTTGGTCTTTGTTTGGTTTTCTTTTTAATTTCGGCCCTGCTGAGTCTTCACTGCAGTGCACTGGTTTCTCTGGGCCGAGACGTGTGGGATCTTAGCTCCCCGACCAGGGACCGAACCTGCATCTCCTGCATTGGAAGGTGAATTCTTAACCCCTGGGCCACGAAGGAGGCCCCTCAGGTAGATACTCAAATCAAATGAAAAGGCAGGGCCTTGCAGCATCAGTCGCCCTACTCGAAGACGCTTGCTTTAAAGGGAGCTGTACTGGGTGGGAGCCTCAGCCTCAGGGTCAGGCAGCCCACGGAGTGATTCCCGGGGGTCTCTATTGGTCAGCCACGTGGTTTCTGGTAACTCTGTCTGTCACATAAAATGAAACAATAATGGGAACGATCCCATTAGGATTATTGAGACTGTAAAAGAAAACATAGTATTTCAAAACATGTTTACTACCATGACTGGTAGAGCCAATAGCCCATGTCAGATACTGTTACCCCCATTCTAAACTTGTGCACCCACAGCTTTAAGCAAGGCAATGAGCTGAGCATTGAATTAGGTGTGGTACTGAGCATATGAAATAAGATACGGTTTCAGCCTAAAGAATGTCATCATCCAGCTAGATATTCTCTCCTCTCTTATCCTCTTTTTCTCCGCTTTGCTGCCTCTCTTTCTATATAAATAACATTATGTGCACACTTGTATGTGTTGAAAACCAAAAGCTATGTAAAACTATAAAACAGTAGAGAAGCAGGCAGGAAAATTCAGGGGGAAGTAGTGGTAAAATTCTCCTCCAAAAGCTGAATAAAGTAAGACAAAAAACGAGGTAGCAAATTGGTGATCTTCCTCTGACCCTCCTTGACCATCCTCTCTTCCCAGCTTCTCAGCCACCAGCTTTGTTCAGCAAACATGGTTTCCCACCCTCCAAGCTTGTGCCCTAAGGAAATATTCACACGTTGTTAGGGTTAGGGTTAGGGTTAGGGATAGGGATAGGGTTAGAAAGCAAGGAAGCCAAGTGAGATACGTCAAAGCACCGCTTAGGGGGTCGAGAGGAAGTTCGGGACAGAACAGTGGGCACTCAGGAGATGAATAGACGTGTCTAAATGAAGGAGGAGTAGCATGCAAAGAACTGTCTGCAAGCACAACAACAGAAAAGGTGAAGAAGAGCAAATAGATGGCAGTAAAGTAAGCGATCTTGGGAAGACTTACCTCCAAGAATGAAAGAAATCTTTCAGCAACCGTGCTTTACGTCCTCAAAGAAATAAGGAACATATTCTCCATAAATTCAGATGAAAGAGGAAATAATAAGACAATTTTTAATGGAAAAAGGGATGGAATTAAAACAGAATAGTAGCATCAAAAGCTGAATTAACACTGCAGGAGAAAAGAAAATGGTATGGGCTTTATTTAAAAAATCACACACAATAGAAAGAAAATGAAAAAATTCAAAGTACTCAGAAGAAAATGGTCTACATGAGGAGCCCACTGTAGGGACCCAACATGTAACTATTTGATCTTGAAGAGAAAGAGAACAGTTGAGCCAGAGAACATAGAGTATTCAAAGGCATAACGAAAGAGAACGTTTCTGAACTGAAATAACATGTAATATAGGTTTAACAGGGTTAAATCTACCTAACATTTATAAACATAAAGAGTATGTCTTCATTCTTGAGTAAGTAGTGGAATTTCAAAAGTAGCTTGATTTAAAAAAAGAGAAAATGTAGATACTAGAAAACAGTGGAGCTAGTCTACCAAATTCTGAAAGAATAAAGGATGTATGATCCAAAAACTTTCCCCAGTTTAGGTTTTATTTCTTATGGCAGCGACAGAAAGAACTTCTCAATTATGCAGGGATTCTGGAAGCATAGTTAGTATATACCCTTCTTTACAATAGCATAATTACATAACCTTGCTAATCAAGATGAAAATCAAAATAAGTAATCATAGATGTACACATTTCTATATGAAAGGACTAGAAAGACCTTTGAACTATTTCAGTAGAAGATTTAGTCTAGAAAGTTATTTCTGACTATGATTAGAAGATTGAATACAAATATCTTAATTCTTATTAAAAAACATTTTATTCCAGTTTTATATTATAGTATTATGTTATACTTTATAATAGCATTTTAGTTTTATTAATGTATTTACTATACCATTATAGTTTATTAAGGTTCCATTACAGTTCATTATGAGTATTTATCATTTTAATTATAGTGATCTATAATAAAAACTCTTGGGTCTACTAATACAGAACAGAAGGTAGAAATGGATAGCGGGTATATTATGGGCCATTAAAAGTAAACTGATTTTTCACCTTTCAAGTGGGGAGTCAACAGTCACCAATAATTTCAGAGCTGAAGTTCAGTATAAGTATTTTAAATATTGAAATCAATAATATGAAGAACAATAAATTTGACTGTGTGTTCCAAATTACTGGAAGGAAAGTTATTGCTAAAAAAAAAATAATGTCCAGCGAAATGTAAAAGGAAAATAACTGTCCAAAAAAGCCTATCTGAATTATCTTGGTAAAACTTCTGTCTTACCATGCATATCCATGAACATTTTGATCTTTCAGTGATGTTTCTACCCCATGTTGCCCCTTAAGGAAATTGCAACAACAGATGTCCTGTACACATACCACACAGTATTAGTGTGGGAGGCACACCACCATATACCGTTGGTGAGCCTGAATGAGGAGAGACTGGAGTTCTGCAAAAACTTGATCCTCTAATAAATGATGGTCATACCAAAGTGAAGCAGGTCCCCAAAAGATCAATAACAAATACAATCTGCAGTGATTACTGTGACTTATCTTTCATTTCCTGGTAGTAACCAGAGTGATGGCATGTTTCCATTCAGTTAGTTATTACCATCAGGACTGACCTTGTTCAGTGAATTCCAATTTTTTTTTTCTTTTTGCAAAGTTTAATGTGAACATTTTCAAGCAGAAAGAGGAACTTCACTTAGATTTGACCAGTTTTTTATTTGCCTATTTGTTTACATCCATCCATCACTGTATCTTAGTTTTTGATGCATTTCAGAGTAATTAGCAGACATTCCTACATTTTCCCCTAAACATTTCAGCATGCATTTCACTAACCAGGAAGTTTCCAGGGAACCACTCTGCTCTCTGGGTCTTCTGGTTACTGAGTAGTTCTCAGTTCCTGGATTTTACCCTCACCTCTGTTTCTGACCTTGAGTGAAAAGGAAGACTGATCTACAAAGCTGACCGTATCAAGAGTCCCGAAACCTCAGCAGCTGACGCCACTTCCCGGGTGTGACCTCATCAGGGTCATGAGAGTCACTGTTCTGAATGAACCCACTCACCTGTCTTACTCCCAGGTGGGCTGAGAGAACAGGGACACGACTACTTTTTCATGAGCGTGGGCTGTTCTCAGCCCATAGGAAGTGCTGAAGGTGAAATTAAATATTGACAGCATATGGTGGTTAGGGAAGAGTATTTACCGCATAGTAGTCAACTCAACGTTTTATATTTGCATGACTTCTTCTGAGAGAGTTTCATAGCTCACATGTTTTCAAAGAAATCAGTGACTCATGATGCTGAGGGCCCCTGGGCTATCGCTTCCCTTCTTCCAGACGCGGCGCATGAGTAATCTCAGGGTGCATTCTCTCTTGTCTGCCACATCCCACCCTTGACTTACATTTAGCTTAATTCAACCGAAACCCCACTTTATTTTCCCCACAGTGCGCTTTTAGTGTAGATCATTTTTCTTTATTTGTCTGTCCTGGTGATTAGTGAGTAACTTTGCCCATTAAGCCAAGTTGGATGCATCATCAACCAGAGAAGAAAAACAGGTAGTGAAAAGTCAATAGTTGGCAATATTTATGACATTCCTCAGAGGGTGAACAGAAGAAAGATGGCTCTGCCATCGTGACCCTAAACGCTCTATGACTCGTTATTTGGATGTTGGAAAATGACATCTTCCAGCAGCTTTCTGTGCAGAAATGTCCAGCAGGAAGTAATAGGTACAGAAACCCATCTTGGATTCGTCCCATAGCTACAGGCCCTATGAGGATGGATGCTAGACCACCTCCCCCGCAGTATCTAGTCTCCCATAGAATCTGGTTTTATATTGTGCCCAGAGCATGGCTTCCATAAGCCTGTTTTTACTGAAACATTCAAAGCAAGAGCCAGCTTGGAATTCAGCTTTCTGCAATGATAATAACTTCCTTGAGAACCAACATTTTGGGAAATACACAGTCTTAAAACTCTAAATCACATATGCTTACCCAGTTAAAGTGAGCATTAGATTTAAAGGTAATGAAACATATTTTTAACTATGCTATTTCAAACTAGCTTCCCGACGTCCAAGGGGAAATAGCATATTTAGGAATCTGGTTCTTTAAGACTTTAATTCCTTCTCTTCTTGGTCTGTGTGTGTTAGTCCCTCGGTCATGTTCCACTCTTTGCAACCCCATGGACTGTAGTCTGCCAGGCTCCTCTGTCCATGGGATTCTCCAGGCAAGAGTACTGGAGTGGGTTGCCATGCCCTCCTCTGGGGGATCTCCCTGACCCAGGGATGGAACCCGGGTCTCCTTCATGGCAGGCGCAAGCTTTACCACCTGAGCTACTAGGGAAGCCATCTCTCGTCAGGTCTGCCATCAATTGACGATTTCATCTTGTCAGCCAGGTCTCCTTATCTCTCCACTGCTGTCTGGGAGTGACTGTCTGCAGCTTGTGTATTGTAGGGAGGCCGTGATGGACCTGCTTCTGAGCTCAGAGAGAAACAGTGTTATGAGTGATTAAAAAATGGACCTTGGACCACTTATCAAAAACAAAAACAAAAAAAAACTAATTGCGAATTCTCTGGAATAGCTCAGTCACAGAATCATTAGTTTTGTAATGGCCATTTTTTACTGAGGGTTTCCCAGGTGGCTCAGTGGTAAAGAATCCACCTGACAACGCAGGAGAAGAAAGAGGCCTGAGTTCAATTCCAGGGTCAGGAACACACCCAGGAGGAGGGCACAGCAACCCACTCTGGTAATCTTGCTTGGAAATTCTCATGGACAGAGAGGAGTCTGGCAAGCTACAGTGCATGGGGCTGCAAAGAGTCGGACGCAGTGAGCATGCACGTGTGTTTACTGGGTGACCATTGAATGGCAGTGGCTTCCCTGATAGCTCAGTTGGTAAAGGATCCACCTGCAATGCAGGAGACCCCGGTTCAATTCCTGGGTCAGGAAGATCCACTGGAGAAGGAATAGGCTACCCACTCCAGTATTCTTGGGCTTCCCTAGTGGCTCAGACAGTAAAGAACCCACCTGGAATGCAGGAGACCTGTTTGATCCCTGGGTTGTGAAGATCCCCTGGAGAAGGGAAAGGCTACCCACTCCAGTATTCTGACCTGGAGAAGTCCATGGGCTGTACAGTCCCTGGGGTTGCAAAGAGTCTGACACAACTGAGTGACTTTCACTTCACTTCATATTGAATGACAGTCCATCTTTAATCCAATTTTCTCTTGATGGGCAGGGCTGTTCTTTGGCTGAGTCAGACTGCCCACTCATGCCTCTACCGGAGACACGTGGACGCTCCTAGGCAAGTCTGACTCAGTTTCCTGTGAGGACACTGCCCCTTTCTCCCAGCTCCTGGTTCACACAGGGTCTTGTCTGTGTGCTCCAAGAGTCTGTTTCCCCAGCCCTGTGGGAGTTCTGTAATCAAGCCCCATTGGCCTCCGAAGTCAAACGCCCTGGGGTTCTCTTCTGCCTTGTGACTCTGCGGTGGGGCTAACAGCGGCCTCCTCCGAGAGGACTTATGTCTCCTCTGTGAGACCCAGGTCTGCGGCAGCCAGAGCCCCTCTCCAAGGGAGGCTTCAGCAGTACCCGAACCGTGAACTTCCAGATGTCCAAGCTGGATTCAGAAAAGGCAGAGGAACCAGGGATCGAAGTGCCAACATCCGCTGGATCATCAAAAAAGCAATACAAGAAAAACATCTACTTCTGCTTTATTGACTATACCAAAGCCTTTGACTGTATGTATCACAACACACTGTGGGAAATTCTTCAAGAAATGGAATAGCAGATAACGTGATCTGCCTCCTGAGAAATCTGTATGCAGGTCAAGAAGCAACAGTTAAAACGGAACATGGAACAATGGACTAGTTCCAGATTGGGAAAGGAGTACGTCAAGGCTGTATATTGTCACCATACTTATTTAACTTATATGCAGAGTACATCATTTGAAATTCTGGGCTGGATGAAACACAAGCTGGAATCAAGATTGCTGGGAGAAATATCAATAACTCCGGATATGCAGATAACACCACCCTTATGGCAGAAAGTGAAGAAGAACTAAAGACCCTGTTGATGAAAGTGAAAGAGGAGAGTGAAAAAGTTGGCTTAAAACTTTTTTTAAGTTCAACATTCAGAAAACTAAGATCATGGCATCCAGTCCCATCACTTTATGGCAAATAGATGGGGAAACAATGGGAACAGTAACAGATTTTATTTTATTGGGCTCCAAAATCACTGCAAATGGTGACTGCAGTCATAAAATTAAAATATGCTTGCTTCTTGGAAGAAAAGCTGTGTCCAATCTAAATAGTATTTTAAAAAGCAGAGACATTACTTTGCCAACAAAGATCTGTCTAGTCAAAGCTATGGTTTTCCAGTAGTCAAGTATGTGAGAGTTGGACCATATAGAAAGCTGAGCACTAAAGAATTGATGCTTTTGAACTGTGGTGTAGGAGAAGACTCTTGAGAGTCCCTTGGACTGCAAGGAGATCCAACCAGTCAGTCCTTCCTAAAGGAGATCAGGCCTGGGTGTTCATTGGAAGGACTGATGATGAAGCTGAAGCTCCAGTACTTCGGCCACCTGATGTGAAGAACTGACTCAATGGAAAATACCCTGATGCTGGAAAAGATTGAGGGCAGGAGAAGGGGACGACAGAGGGTGAGATGGTTAGATGGCATCACCAACTCAATGGACGTGAGTTTGAGTAAATTCCAGGAGTTGGTGATGGACAGGGAGGCCTGACGTGCTGCAGTCCAAGGAGTCACAAAGAGTCGGACACGGCTGAGTGACTGAGCTGACCGATTGATTGAATGGCAGCCTTTTTGTGCTTATAGCTCACAACTCTATGAGTTTCGCACTATTACTATCCCCGTTTTACGGATGAGAACACGCAGACTCAGGTTTCAAGCTCACACTCCCTGACTGGAGACCCCGCAGAGTGCAGCCTGGGAGCAGCAGTCCTGACTGGCATATCTTTCCGAGATAAAGTGAGGGCCCCTCTCTGTCCCCTGGTGGAGAGGACCAAGGAGGTCCCCTTGGTGACCTGCCGTCCCTCCGGCAGGAGCAGCCTCTCCAAGAGCAGCTCTCTGCCGTCCTCCAGTGGACACTGGCCACGCTGCTGTTCCTGGAACGTGGACGCCTCTCACTGCATAGACCTGGGTAGGGAGCTGGATGCACAGTCGCTATTCCTTAAGTACACGGATTCCAAAAAGAGTACAGAAATCATTTCTTCTGTTTTACTTATCCCTACTAAGTAATTCAATACGAGGTGAAGGGGGTCATTTTGTTGCTATTTTCAGGAAAATCAGGTATCTGAGAAGCTGAGACATTTGCCTGGTCCTCATCCTTTTGACTTGATATGACACATTCAGATGACAAGAAAATCTTGCTCTTCTTCATCCTCCATTTCCCATCAGTCTAGACTTAAAATTTCACCTTGCTCTGTCACTTCCTTCCATCCCTTTCTTGGCCCACTCACGTACCGGTTTGCATAAAAGCAGTCTTTCAAAATGCTTTCAATAGTGGCATTAGGCCATATCCGACAATACCACATACTCCCCCTGTTCTGATTTAAATACAAAGGAACACAGAAGTATTTGATAATAATGGCTAGCTTTGATCTCCTCCAAAAAAATCCAAACATTCTGCAGCATTAAAGGAAATAAAAGAAACCAGAGAGAATAGCATAGTGACCTATAGTAAACGACAAGAGGTATTAAACTGATGGATGGGCACTGGGAAAGATGGGTCACTTTCAACTCTATTCAAAGATAGAAGGTAAGAAAATGTATCATCCATAATTTACTTCTTGCACCTAGATAGGTAGGTAGTGATTTTTTTTTCCCAATTCGTGAGTAATAACAGGCTCCTTGGGTAAATATTAACCCATTGTTATAATCATTTAATAAATATATATCAGCTTTTATGAAGACCTCCGAGTCTTCAGTATAACCTTGTTAAAAAGTCCTCTGTTTATCCCCAAAATACCTAGGAGGGGTTTCTGCCTTCCTCTAACCCAGAGGCATCTCCTGTAATTTATCAACCCCTCTCCTAGAGTCCTTTGAGTTAACTTTCGCTTTTCACTGTCTCCCTGGAAACAATGCTGTCTGGGTATAGAACTATTTCAGTAAGAGAGGAAACAAAGGAAATAAGATGCCTCAACTTTTCTGAGGAGGGAGAGGATAAGGCAGCACACAGAGGGGGCGTGATGAGATCCTCACGGCTGCTCTGTAGCAGTCAGAGCAATTAAAGAGAAAGCAGCTTTGTCACGATGGCATAAGTCAGTAAACAAGCAGTTATACTCAACCTGGAAATCCGACACACAGTTGACAGGTATGATTTTTCAAGTTCCAGAAAGTTTTGCAGCCCAAAAAAAGAATCTATCTTCTTGCTCCATGCTGGTTCTTGAAATTATATCAGACTGTGGCTAAACCTTTTCCAACCAAAGATCCCTTAGGGAAAAAAAAAAAAAAAAAACATATCTCAAGATCTCCTGTAATACTATTTAAAAGTTCAGGTTAAATAACTTACCTGAAAACAATGGCTCAGTTCTCAACATATAAGCCAGAATCAGTAACCTAGCCTCTCCCTCTCTGAAGTTGGTCCTCCCAGAAACAGACTTGGAAGCAGAGATCTGTATATGCAAGAAGTTTGTTGGAGGGTGTTTCAGGACCACCCCCTGGGTGTTGGGAGAGGGGCAGCAAAGAAAACCGGGTGGCTAGAGACTGTCATACTGCGCGAAGAGCGCGACAGACAGGGAGAGACTGAGCAGCCACGCAGACGCCATGAGGGCCTCCAACCTCCTCCAAGACAGTCATGAACTGAGACAAGCGGCCTGGGCCTGTGTATTCTGGCATCAGAAACCGTTTGTATATGCAGGGCAGCAGCATAGCGAACATAGTGAAGGCTGACGTAGTGAACAGACTTGGGGATACAGTTGGGGAAAGAGAAGATGGGCCAGCTGAGAGAGGAGCCTGGAAACGCACACAGTAGGGTATGGGAACAGACAGCCCGTGGGAATCTGCCGCGTCACTCAGGGACCTCGAACCCGGGGCTCCGTGGCAACCTACAGGGGCGGGGTGGGGTGGGACGCGAGAGGGCGGGCCAAGGGGGGGGGGTACAGGCGGGTACCGCCCGCCGGTGGGTGTGATGCGTGGCAGAGACCGATGCAGGACTGAAGAACAGCTGTCCTCCAATGAAAATAAATAGACTTTAGGTTACTTGTTGCCATATGTTCCTTCTCTAAGACTGTGAGTCTGTTCTGTTTTGTGAGTGAGTTCATCTGCATCATCTCTTTCTTTATTCCACATGTAGGGGGTGTCACAGCCTATTTCTCCTTCTCTGTCTGACTTACTTCACTCAGTATGACAATCTCTAGGTCAAAGTCATTGAACAAAGGCTATGACCTTGAGCAAGGTAGCTCCCTGAAGCCAGGGACGATTCCTGGGAGGGCCCCCTCAGTGAGCTGGCAGTCATAAGCGCTCCCAGCAGTTGGGGTGACTAGTGTCCCCTTGTACAGGGAGGACCTGGGCTAGGTACCAGAGCATCTCCTAAGCTCACCAACCAGACTAGCAACCTCCCCTTTTTTGCAGGAAGCAAATGGGATCCAGATAAGCAGCCTTCTGAAAAAAGTCCCGAAAATATCATTATTGCATCCTCTGAAGTCTCAAAGCACAAAAGCTCCCTAACCAAGCTCACATGGGCCTCCACAGGAGGAGTTGGGGCTGAGACGGAGGACACCAAAGCCCCTCCCGGTTCTCTAAGCAGAAGACGAAAGCTCAGCTCTTCTTGGTCGATTGCCTTGGCCTGTTGATAAATCCCGATGAACCCCCATCGATCCTGCCCCTCAAGGCAGGATCGAGTTTGCAATTACAGGAAGCCCCTCCATCTTCTGTGAACACTCTCCCACCGTAATTCTCTGCGCTTCACACTCAGGAGCGAGAAGTAGATTTCAGTAGGAAAGCAGGTTCATTCATCGTGTGTGTTTAAGTCAGTCAAAGCTCTAGAGGAGTCATTTTAAAGAAGGCAACTCCAGAGATCAGGCTCCTCTCATAGGGAATGTGGGGCTTGCAGGTGGCTCAGTGGTAAGGAATCCACCTGCCAACGCAAGAGTCGCAGGTTCAATCCCTGGGCCAGGAAGATCCCCTGGAGAAGGAAATGGCAGCCCACTCCAGTATTCTGGCCTGGAAAATTCCATGGACAGAGGAGCCTGTTGGGCTAGAGTTTATAGGGCTGCAGAGTCAGACGTGAGTGAGTGGCTGAGCAGGCATGCACACACACACACACAGACACACGCACACACACAGGGTACGTGCAGTTCCTACAGATGCTGGAAAGTGGTTATGGCTCTCAAAGCTTCACCTCGATTCTGTGCCCCAAGGGCTTGTCATCAGCTCTAAAGCTGCCAGTTCTGAGCCCAGTTTCCCACCATGAGTGGGTTTGAGCAGATATTTTTATATCCTGTAACCACCTTATCTCTTAGGCTGTTTGGCACAAGGCAACTCACAGAAACATAACTCAGTTTTCATTTCCCACCTCCTCTCTGCCCTCTGAGTTCCCTGGTGCTTATCACTTCATTGGAAACCCTCCGTCTGATTGGCTGACAGAAATTGTGTTTACCATCTCCTCCAAGAAGCATTGCTCCACGTACAAATAAGAACCCAACAGGCAAACTCTGCAGGTTTTGTTTTTGTGTGTGTGAAAATGGGAAATTTGTGAGCCAGTTAATAGGATTTTAACAGACCAGGCCTTGCTTTGCATGTCATGTATTTGTTGGGAATTCTCCCCATCCTTTTGACCCTCGGCTAAAATTTTCTATTCAGAAAAAAATGCAGAAGCAGCTTTCGACAGCCGCCAGCAGGGAACAGAAAGTCTGGGGATCTGTTTGGACCTCTCCCCGAGCTGTGATGAATCCCTAATTCAACATTTAAAAATCAAATGTATTTAAAACTCATCAGCAGCAAGAGAAAAACAACAATGCTTTCTCCCTCGAACCATCCCCCGCTGTTTATTGACCCCCATCTAGTTTTGAGTCAGAGGACCGGTGGAGGGAGTCAGAACAATTTGCTTCTCGGTTCAAGTTCAGGCTTTGCCGAGAGAGACAGAAAATCATTACCAGCTGGAGAAAGCTCAGTTATTTATAGAAAATGATTGGACACCCTCTCCCGCAGCCCACGGTCAGCTGTCCGCAGTCCCCGCATCCTCCTCACGACTCGCACTTCGGTCGGCAGAGGACGGAACCAGCAGGGCAGGCCTTGCACGCTGCCGCCGGGCGTCCAGCGAGACTGGGGAGCGGCCCTGGGGACCGGGCGGGCATGCGGGGCTTGGCGGCGGGCCCTCTCCCCGGGGACCCGACCTTCTCCGGAGGGGAGCACAGAAGTGCAGGGACCCCCGAGGCCGCTTTGACGCTTTCCAGGAGGGCGATGCACTCGGAGACACGTCTCTCCCCGCCCTCGCTCGGGGGACCCGCATACGTCTCCTCGGCCCCAGACCGCTCTCGGCTGCGCGGGTCTCTGCATCCCCGCAGACAGCCCTTCCCGCGTCCCAGGGCCGGCGCCCCGGGCGGTTCAGGCGCTGTCTTCCCTCTCCCCGCACCTCCGAGGCCCCCGCCCCTCCTCGGACACCCCGTGAGAGGTGTGGGGTCTGGCGCAGACGCGGGCACGCAGCGGCAGCCCCACACCCGCCGCCCGGGCTCCCGTGGGTAGGCGTCCAGCGCTCGGGCACCGCGGCGTGGCCTAGGCCTGCCCCGGCCTCGGCGCCCCTGCCCGGCTCTGCCTCACCCTTCCCGGCAGGGGTCTGTGACCTCGCGGGACTGGCTCTCTGCCCCTTCTCTCCGTGTGCCTTGGTCCCTGCCGTATCTGACTGCCCCGTTTGCTTTGCATGCTTCATGGTCACCAGTGAATATGAAACATGTTGAGGGCAGCCAGCCACGTGCCCACGGAGAGCCCCTGGCGGCCCAGCCCTCACACCGACACTCACTCAGACCGCATCAGCCCCCCTTCGCATCTGTTTCCATTCCCTGAGCCATAGCCAGGATGCCAGGGCCAGGAGACACCGAGAATGGTGGCCTGAGCGTCAGGACCGTTCAGACTGGGCGAGGGTATGGGGAGCACCGGGCCCCTTTGGAAGACAAGGTCCCCAGTCTCCTTCCACAATCCCCACCCCTTCTATCACTGCAGCCCCTCAATATAGCCAACAAGGCGATAGAAATACACGTTTTCAAGTCTTTGTTTGTTTTACTTAACTGCAATTCACTTTGCAATAGACAGCCACACCCATCACTGGTAAAATTAAATGTCCATTTTTTCTTTCCTAAGAATGCTAAATCTCAACATTTCTCTATCCTACCATTTTCTTCACTCATTTCTGAAACTAGAGTCCACATCTCATTCAAAACTCAACCTCAATTTGAATGTATTTAGGATAATTTTCTTTGTGAAGTATTTTGGCCAGTCATGGGGACTGGATGTTCAATGAAGTCAAAAATTGTTGAGTGCTTCCCTAACTTCTAGAGAGCCTAGTGAAGTGGCTTCCACAGAGAAGGGGTCAAATTTGTTGCAGAATGAATTAAATTCCATAACCTTACGGAATCTTAGCATAAGAAAGAACCATAGAAGCTGTACTGTTCAGTCTTTAATTTAGCAGCACACCTGAAAAGTGATCATTCAGGCCCAAAAAGGATAATTCCAGGGATAAGAAGATCAACTCCCAGCAGAAAGTTTTTCTGTACCTTGAGCCAAAATCCATCCTCCTGTAAAGTCTACTCATTTGTCTTCATTTTAAACAAGGTTCAACACAGAGGATGCCTAATTTTATCTTCCACATAAATGTCTGTTAAATATTTAAAGAGAGCAACTGAGCATTTCCCAAGTGCTTTTTCCAGGCTAACTGTGCAAAATTAGCTGACTCAGAGAGGCTTTCTACTTTGGGTTGGTTTTAACATAAGAAGGTATCATCAATTCCAATAGCAGTGTCAATGGGAAACATTCAATCATTCACACATGCCATGACAGAGTTTTTAAAATGTTTATTATCCATAGTACCCTTTCCTGGATGTACTTTGCAATATTCTTTCCAATAGTTAAACATAAATCCTCATATTCAATAGGGCTATAGAGTAAATATGTGACCTTGTGATTCAAACAAAAAAATGAATGAAATTTGTGGTCAGTTGGTGTCAGCATTACTTGGCTTCCTTCACCAAGGCCCCTGGTGGGTAGTGTTGCATCTACCAAGTTCACCACTGAATTCTCTGAGCTGCCAGCTTCATCTTCCTCGTAGCAACCAGTATGACAACTGGTACTAAACAGATGATAAGCAAAAGTCCATGCTTAACGAATGACTCATAACCTTAGCGTTTTGTCGTGGGATAGTCTTGGAAGCCTAGGATACTCTGTCTGGGATTTGACTTCTAACTGACCTTATCCATATTCAATTTCATCCCATTAGAATGGGCTCTGATGGCAGTCTATCAAAATACTTTTGAATCATCCATCAGTCACCCAAAGTTTTAGTTCTTCCATCTAACAGCACATCAGTCACATATTTGATGATCAGGTCTGATGTGTCTTCCATGAAGGCACCAAATTAAATAGGAAACAGGACAGAGTCAATAGCAAAATTCTCTGACCTGTCATTGGAATCCACTCTCTCACCTTCCCTAATCCATTAATCTAAATCTCTGAGGAGTTACTGAACTGACACAAGTCTATCAGATTTAGCATCTAGCCTGTATTTCTCCTTTTTCACAAAAACATAAAGTTATAATCCATCAAATGATTCTCTGAAGTACTATGGGATATATTCGCTGTAGGTTCCTTCTTCAGATCCTTTAAAGCAAGAATTTCCCCATGGAAATAATAAAGACTGTTTCTTCTAGGAGGTCTTTCCCACCTTATGACCCTGGGATCAATCATATCCATACAGAACTTGTAACTCACAGGGTACATTTATAAGTGCCACATTACTACTTGTTGAATGCATGCCTGTTGAATAAGAAGGGCTCTGCCCAGTGAGGCATGCCCACTTTCTTGTGAAATGATCTTTATTACAAACCCATCCATAGGATATTATCATCTGCATTTTAGAGCTCAGAAAAATCGAGGCTCAGAATTGCTAAGTAACATCCTTACGTTCTTATATGTAACAATATCTGTTCTCATGTGACATATCACTATATATAATTTGTGGAGTTCAGGGAAAATTTTTAATGCAAGTTCCCTTGTTATGGACTAAACATTGGTGCCCTGCCCCCAAATGCATGCAGTGAGATCTTTACCTGCAAGGTGATTGTGTTAGGACGCAGGGCCTTTGGGAGGTGGTTAGGTGCTTCCTTCATGAATGGGATTAACACCCTTATGACAGAGACCTCAGAGAGCTGCCTGGTCTCCTCCATCATGTGAGGACATGAACCAGGAAGAAGGTCATCGCCAGACACCAAGTCTGCCAGCACTTTAATCTCGAACTTCTCAGCCCCTGAATCTGGGAAATAAATTTCTATTATAGCAGCCAAAATGGACCAGTGGACCCCTGTTCAAAAAAAGCAGAAAAGAAGGAAAAAAAGAGTATACTTAAACGTTGAATGTGCTCCAACATCTTTCTCCTTTCTTCCACAGTCTCTCTCAGCCTATAAGGTTGTTTATTATTCACTATTTAGTGTCATTCTCAGTCAAGAAAAATGAAAGTTTTGAATTATTAGCTTGGATTTTATTAGCTTGGAATTATTAGCTTGGACAATGAACTTGCCCTTTCCTTGAGTCTGGCTGACCACCTACCCTGGATCTACTGGAATCCTGCTTTCACAGGCCACTGGGATGCTATATGCAGGTGATCCGTAGGGAACAGCAGACAAATGTACTGTGCACACAACCTCTGCTCACCCACAAGCTCTGTTGCCTCACTAGACTTCCCCAACAAGACACGAGTCAGGAGGGAAAATCGTGAAGAATTTCAAGAGAGCAGCAGCAGAGGCTTAAAGCACGTGGAGCCGGCCCTGGCTGTCACCACCCACCCCAGCCCCCTGCCACCTCTGAGACCTCCTCACCTCCACTTCAGTCCCTTACTCCCTACCTTGCAGGCTCTTGAATCATTTCTCTTCATTAAAAAATGTCAGGTAACCATCTGCCTCCGTTTCCTCTCACTTGCTGTTCCCTCTGTCTGGAAGCCTTTCCCCGTGACGTTCACATGCTCCTCCTCAGCGGTAAAGCATCAACGCCAATGTCAGCTCTCCAGGCTCTCTCTGGTGCCCTGTCCAGGGCTACTGGATCACCCCTTCTGAGTGCACTCCTTAGAACAGCACAGGAAACAGTCATCAGCTTCAACTGGCTCTGCTTCATGAAAATAGGCTGTTGATGAAGCAGACCTGGAGTTATGTTACAGGGGTGGCTCTGGGCACGTCAGAAGAGAACTCCTACCTACGGGATGAGCCCCAAACCAAGAGTCTTCCATATATAGAACTCAGTGTACAGAATAATGTTGCCCTGAGGGAAACAAAATTCTCTTCAATAAGGAACACCCAGGTCCCAGCAGTACAAGTAGCTTGATGAACTCATTCATGGCTAGCCAAGCAGTTTCCAAGCTTGAAGTTCCCCTAAGCTCTGAAATATCCCCTCAAATCCTGGATGGAGAGGCAGATCTGAGCCCTGTCTCCTGTCTCCTGTGTCCCGTCTCCTGTCTCCCATCTCCCATCTCCTGTCTCCTGTCTCCTTGCCTGTAGACCTCCCAAGGGAGTTCTTTCTTTTCTTAAAAGCTGATGCCATAGTATTGGCTTCTATGCCAGCCCTTTGCTCAGTCATGTGTTTTATCTTTTTTGTGACCGGTATAATCACCCAAATGCATCTCATGTATGAATTTACTTGTTCACTGCCTCCCTCTCCACTAGACAGCGAGTTCCAGGAGAGCACACCATTGTCTGATACATTCACTGCTGTGTCCAGCTCCTGAAATCTTCTTGAGCACAATGCAGTCAATGCATATTTATGGGGCCACCCCCACTGGTGATCTGCGGCGCCTGTGCTAGACCACGCCTCGTGGTTTCTTCTCAATAAATATGAACTAAGTGATGAATGTGCAGAAGATGACACATTTAGTAGAGCTCAGGTCCTTGAAAGGAGAGAATTATGCAAAATATTAACCACAGCAGAGGTGACAAGATAAATTGCTTTAAAATAGATATGTAGAAATGGCCACATGTTCTCCAACATCCTTCACTCCCAGTCCACTCCTCTTCTTCTTTCCTTGCAATAAAATCATAATACCAAGCTGGTAACAGCCCAGCTGTTGCCAAGACAACAGACTTTATGGACACAAACTTTAAGCCGAGATGAAACCACACAAGGGAGAAAGAATTGTTTGACCAAGGCCTATCGGAAATAACTACAAAGATGACAGAGGAAGGAATTCGCCAAGTAAATTGAACAACTGCTTCCTGTTAGGCAGATAAGAAAATAGATGATAAAGCTGAATCACACCTAAAATAGATATCCATAGCAGAAAGTCAAACAAAGTCAAAAAAAAAAAAAATGTTTGCGGTTTCTGTTTTGTGAGGAAAGTTAAGAATAAGCTAATCTGGAGGAAAGAGCACTCTTTAGACACTTTGGTCACTTCTAATTCAAGTTGAAACTGAACTGGCCTGGCTTTGCCTGCGTTTCAACATGCTTTTATGCAATTGAAGGGTTCTTGAAAAATTGTGGGTACACCAAATATCTAAAAATCAAATCGAAATTCAAGTGCACTGCCTGGCTTGGTGTCTAAAGAACTTTGGAAAAATCCTTCTGCAAACCAAGCCCTTCCTTTGTTACAGGACTAGAAATTCCTTTACGTATAGATCTCACAAGTTTTTATGTAAGTGTTCTTAAAAATAAATTCTCCAGTGATGATACCAGCATTATTTACGTGATTATTTTTGTGCGGCATCACTTTTCTGGGTCTCGGTTTGTCCCCTTAAAAAATGGGGAAAAGAGTGTTTGCCAGTCACCAACTTCACCGTTGGAAACGTTTTGTTTTTCAATGTTCCCAGAATTTATTTCTCAAAGAACACACCCAGCAATTACCTGCTGGTGGCCAAGTCAGCTATTTGTTTTCTCTTACATTCCTCCTCCCTCTTCTTTCTGCTTTATCATTGTCAAACAGATCTCACTTTTGTGACTCTTGGAATATGCAGGGGTTTTGATTTCTGCCATTGAGGGGTTCTGCTTCCTTGCTTCATCCAGGAAAATTAAACCACACAGAAACTTCATTTAAATTGAAATGAAGTTTTCTGTAGGCAGTGTTTCAGAATTTTTTTTGAGAAATGAGATGATAGAAACCCAATAAATACATAACCACCTACAGAATCTGTATTAAATTAAAATCTCTTTGGACAAGACTTTAAGTACAGAAGGAGCAACTCACACCTGAGTGTGTCCAGATGAGGGCTTGTCTACTCCTTTACCTGCTCCCAGGAAGGGTCTTTCCTCAGCTTAGCAATGAAAGCATTACAAATTCCTGTATATATTTGTAGTATATTAAGTCAATTTTTGCCAGATTCTTCAAAGGTGCTGTAGGATGATCCCCATTTTCCTGGAAAAGTCAAGGTTTACCTGTGTACATCTCCCATTTCTTAACACTTCTTACCTACCCTAATAGTTTATGCCAGTCATCCTGCAAGGTATACCTGGAAACCCAACTTGGTTCTGATTCTGTTACAGCAGGCAGGTTGGAGCAGAGAAATGGGGCACAAGCCAGGTGGCCGAATATCACACATCTTGCAAACAGTGGGGGTCCACAGCTAACAAAGGAAAGTAGGAACCTTCAGAACCTCCGCATCACCTGTTCTGTTGATAGGTGTCCTGGGAGCAAAGAATGGTGGGAATCTCTTGTGCCCGAATGTAATCTGTTATTCATGATGCTCTCATTATAATAAAATCAGCCTTGTGGATAAGAAGTGCCCATCATGCCACGACACTTCTGATCCAAACTAAAGACCAAAATCACTCCTCCCCTTGGGAAAGCGCAGCTGAGATGAAAATCAAGAAACACAACCACCAAACTCCTCTTCCCCCATGAACATCCCATCCTTTCATTTATACGACCCTCACACTGGGCTCCCCTGGTGGCTCAGACGGTAAAGCGTCTGCCAGCCATGTGGGAGACCTGGGTTCCATCCCTGGGTCGGGAAGATCCCCTGGAGAAGGAAATGGCAACCCACTCCAGTATTCTGGCCTGGGAAATCCCATGGACAGAGGAGCCTGGTGGGCTACAGCCCATGGGATCACAAAGAGTCAGACACAACTGAGCGACTTCACTTTCTTTTTTCTTTCATAACGGGCTTGCCAAAGAAACCCAGGGCAGAAGCCCCTCATCAGTCTGCCCCTCTCCCTCTGAGAGCACATATAAATGCTTAGTCACTGCAGTCATGTCAGACTCTTTGCGACCCCGTGGACTATAGCCCATCAGGCTCCTCCATCCATGGAATTCTCCAGGAAAGACTACTGGAGTGGGTTCCCATTGCCTCTCTAGGGGATCTTCCAGACCCAGAGATCGAACCTGCATCTCTTACATCTCCTGCATTAACAGGCAGGTTCTTTACCACTGGCACCACCTGGGAAGCCCTGTAAGAGCATACTTTTGCTTCAATAAACTCTCAGTTTACTTTCTTAATCTCCCTGCTTCACCTCCGAATTCTTTGGCAACAAAGAAAGAATCTTAAATTCACCAGGAACAATCCAATAGTTATTTATTTGTTTTCAGAGTATGCTTAGCCCTGAGGATAAAAGAGAAGGAGTTACAAAGTAACTGCCTTCGAGGAGTTTATAATCCAATTGGAAAAAATGAGTCAGACTGATACACTCACTAATGTTCTAGTCCAAGACGGCTAGGAATGAAGATGGCAGAACAGGCTGTGCTCAGAAAGCTGAACTTCAGAAAAGTTGGAATTGACCCTGGAGACGCTGAGGTGATGGAAGACCTGGGTTGGATCTTGAAGAAAGAGAAGGACGTGGCCCGTCAGGGAGGAATGAAAAGTGTCTTCTGGATTGGGAGACTCATAAGAGGCAAGATCCAATTCTGTTCACCACCCACCTGTTCCCAAGTCCAAGCGTGGTCTACTCACTGCGTGACAGGTTGATAAATCAGGAGAGGCAGTGCTAAGGCAGGGAACAGGGTCTTTGCTCGGAAAGCTGAGTGTCCCAAAAGATGACGGACTAAAGTCCTAGAGGACCATCTTATCAGGATCTGGACTCTAGTTTCTTTTACAGAACAGAGATGGGGAGGAGGTGAGGAAATAAACTAAAAAGGACATGAGTCTTGCAAAACATCTAGTTTGGCCAGCCTTGGGGAGATCAGTTCAGTCGCTCAGTCATGTCCACTCTTTTCGACCCCATGAACCGCAGCATGCCAGGCTTCCCTGTTCATCAATCACCAACTCCCAGAGTTTACTCAAACTCATGTCCATTGAGTCGATGACACCATCCAACCATCTCATCCTCCGTCGTCCCCTTCTCCTCCCGCCTTCAATCTTTCCCAGCATCAGGGTGTTTTCTAGTGAGTCAGTTCTTCGCATCAGGTGGCCAGAGGATTGGAGTTTCAGCTTCAGCATCAGTCCTTCCAATGAATATACAAGACTGATTTCCTTTAAGATGGACTGGTTGGATCTCCTTGCAGTCCAAGGGATTCTCAAGAGTCTTCTCCAACACTCTCTAACTTCTCCAACAGCCTTGGGGAGGAGATACATTAATTTACTTCTTTTTCTTCAGCCATTCACAGGTGCGCAGGGGCAGGGTGCTTCTCTGTGAACTGAACAAAGACACTTTTGTTTTACATTCAGGCCAAGGGGCAGGGTTTCCCAAAGGCAGGCTATTATGAAAGCTTATAGGTATAGACAGCATCCTTCTAGTCATTAGAGGTTCAAAAGCTAAAGCAACAGAAAGCAAAGGTCAAGGTAAAAGAAACAGACCCAGCATGGAGTCAGATTATGTTTTTCTGTGTTACACACCCTTTCAGGGAATTGTTGAATATGCTTCAGAAGTTCAGGGCCTAATTAGTGAGCACACCTCCCTGGTTCAGCCTAGTCTGGTCTGGTCTGGGCTTCTGATATCCCACCTCCTCCAGGCCCCTTTCCCCAGGGCATCCTCCTCCCTGCCTCCTACGGTGACAAAACAAAGCCACGCTCCTGTCATTTCCAAGCCCTGAACTCGTCAGTGGCTCCAGAATCTGAAATTGCACAACTCTAGGACTGGGAAGCCTGGCATGCTGAGTCCATGTGGACGCAAAGAGTCAGACACAACTGCGCTACTGAACAACAAAAGTTGTTGCTGTTTTGTGTTTTCTTTTTCTCCTTCTTATTGCTCTACTTTGCATCTCTCATGGCAGAGGAAAGGAGATATGTCCACCACTTCCCTTCTCTTCCAAGATTCCC
This sequence comes from Antilocapra americana, assembly GCA_007570785.1. Classification (NCBI taxonomy): domain Eukaryota; kingdom Metazoa; phylum Chordata; class Mammalia; order Artiodactyla; family Antilocapridae; genus Antilocapra; species Antilocapra americana. The sequence continues at coordinate 3,495,838 of ML664173.1, read as the reverse complement.
AAATGCTTTCTTAAACATGCAATCCCTTCTGGCCTCCTGCCTCTTCCTCTCATCTCCTGCAGCTACAGTTTCCCTTTCAGGAATAGATTTCTGCCCTTCCTGATTCCAGACGGTCTTCCAGTCCAGTTCAGTGCAGTTGCTCAATTGTGTCCAACTCTTTGCAGCACGCCAGGCCTCCCTGTCCATCACCAACTCCCGGAGTTTACTCAAACTCATAGCCTTCGAGTCGGTGATGCCATTCAACCATCTCATCCTCTGTCCTCCCCTTCTCCTCCTGCCCTCAATCTTTCCCAGTCTTTTCAAATGAGTCAGTTCTTCACATCAGGTGGCCAAAGGATTGGAGTTTCAGCTTCAGCATCAGTCCTTCCAATGAATATTCAGGACTGATTTCCTTTAGGATGGACTGGTTGGATCTTTTTGCAGTCGAAGGGATTCTAAAGAGTCTTTTGCAATACCACAGTTCAAAGCATCAATTCTTCGGTGCTCAGCTTTCTTTATAGTCCAACTCTCATGTCCATACATGACTACTGGAAAAATCAAAGCTTTGACTAGACAGACCTTTGTCGGGAAAGTAATGTCTCTTCTTTTTAAAATGCTCTCTAGATTGGTCATAGCTTTTCTTCCAAGGACCAAGGAAGCAAGCATCTTTTAATTTCATGACTGCAGTCACCATCTGCAGGGATTTTGGAGCCCCCGAAAATAGCCTCTAACTGTTTTAGAAAGTGGTCTTCCAGACCTTTCAAAACTTCCCTCCCACCGATTATCCCCATCTTCACAACCAGAGCAGAGAAGAGAACTAAAAATTCCCCTTAGGCAATCAGTAAATGGAAAGGCTGAAATAAAGACTTTAAAATTTTCCTGTTGTTGATATTATTCAGTTAAATGTTTCCAGGAGCCTTGTGAATTAGATTTATTTATTAAAGATAAGGATGTGGCCTAAGGCCCAAGTTAAGAAGGGACATAGGGTTTATCATCCAATTCTGTTTGACCTTAAAGCTCAGAGTGCCATCCACGCAAGTGCATGGTCTACTTCTGTGCCTTGCATAAAATGGGTGGCCAAAGAAACTTTCAGAGAAATGCTGCAGAGGCAGTTCTGAGACTGTGGAGCACCGCATGCACTCAAGAGTTAAGTGGATTTTTCTGCATGACTGTGAGGCTGTCAGATGAGCCAGAAGGAAGCCCAGGAGTCCTGCTTTTGCAGCTTCCTCTGACAGTTTGAACAGCTTTAGAAATGTTTCGCTTAAGGAAATTAGAGGCTTAATACCAGCAACACTGAATGTTTCTCGGGAGCTTGTCTCCCTAGAATCTGAAGCAGCTGTGTGCAAATTAATCAGTGATTTGCAGGCTACACAGAGCTGAGATTGGGGAAACAGCTGGGCATATTTATGAACGTTTGTCAGGGATGTACCAGCATGTGTGGAGGTACCTTTCTCGTGATGTGTCATTTTGCTGGCAAAGGAAAGGAGAAAGCGCCACAGAGCCCGCCTATGTCTAGAGGATTAATGAAAGCCTGGCAGAATTCTGCAGCCGAATGTCTCTGCTCTGTCTAATTTAGGCGGAGGACTACGTGAGCTGGCCTGGGGAGCCAAAATGCATCAGGCCCAGCGTTGATGGGGGACTCGTCTGATCACCACAGTGGCATTCAATTCCCAACAAGGACAGCCAGCTGCCCTGCAGAAGCACTGTGACATCTGGCCAGCAGTCTGGGGTGGAGGACCCAGACCAGGCCAGCCGCATCTCTACCTTCCCTTCCCTCTGCTCCCAGCCCCAGCCCACATTTAGAGAAAAATAAAAGAAACTTGCCAGAGACTTGACAGGGGGTCTAAGTGAGCTTTAACACCTCTTGACTTGCTTTTTTTTTTTTTTTTTAATCTTTAAATACACATGGAGATGGCACACAGAATAGAAATGAATCAACATGCAGAGAAAGGAACAACCCTTCTGGATAACTACTTTTGGAGACTAATAGCCCTGTTTTACACTTGTTTGTTTGCTCACTTGGTTTGATATCTGTGTGTCTTGGTCATGACAATACCGTGGGTGTTTCCAGAGCCCTTCCCATGACCTAACCAGACTGCTTATGAAACTTGACTCAGCTCACGTGTATTTAACCGTTTGTTGGTTTGTTCTACTTGCTAGGTTGTGTCTGACTGTTTGAGACCCCATGGACTGTAGCCCGCCAGGCTCCTCTGTTCATGGGATTCTCCAGGCAAGAGTACTGGAGTAGGTTCCCATTGCCTCTCTAGGGGATCTTCTGGACCCAGGGCTCGATCGAATCTGCGTCTCCTGCACTGCAGGCAGACTCTATTGCTGAGCCACCAGGAACGCCTCACACGTATTTCCCCTCTCCTATCATTTTCTTAGAGCCCATCTGTAGGGCCCTGTAAATCGTTTTGTATTTTGTTCTGCTGTTGAACTCAACATTTTGCATGTATCAATTTTTAAACCATCTCATTTAGCATCTGGGGGGCCGTTGCAAAGCAACTAGCCTACTCCCAGGTGAAGAGACCAAAAACATGAAAGACGGAGTAGCTTCCGAGGCCTCACCACTGGATGAAGAAAAGTTGCCCATAGGGTTTGAGCTCCCCCATCCAGTCCAGGGCACAAGGTGGAGGAGAATTTTTTGTAAGACAAGAACCTGAACAAGAAAGTAATTAGTTAACCGTCTGAACTAGAGGGAGATCGAGGCATATACATAATGATGTTATATTAACAGGATGCTCAGCTACATGTGAATGCCAGATAAATGATGAATAAATTTTGCCAGGAGTATATCCTATGCAATTTTCGGGACATAACTTGTACTCAAAAATCAGTCATTGTACACCTGACATTTAAATGTAAGTGACCATCATATATTTTTGCTTTAATTCTGGCAACCCCACCTGTAAGAAGGAAAATGGAAACTATTTGGCGAGCATGCCAAGCCCATCCATAGTGGATAGACCCTCAGCGTCCCTGCCCACAGCTTGGTGCCACCACAGGGTTCTGTGCATGGAACCAGCATTTTTCCCTAGCACCAAATCTAGGTCTCTAGACAGTGCCTTTCTGTTTCCCAGAATCCTATCAGAGACATTCTCCAAACTTAGGTTTTACATGATTATTCTACAAAAGTTTGCCAGAGTTCGTTGGGGGATTGCTTAAGTAAAGTAGAGTTTAAATGTGTGGTGCAGCTGTTATTTTTAAATCATACCCAAGTGTGTATACAGACATTTGTAATGCATTTCCATATTAGTTAGGAATCCATTCAGCATCAACTGATAGACAATTCGTTTTAAATAAAGAGCAGTTTGCTTTCCCACATAAGAACTTTGGAGCATTGATGGCACTGGTTCAACACCATGGAGGCCAACACTTCTGCTGTTCTCGGGACTTACTTTTGTGATAGCAAGATGGCTGCCGTAGCTCCAGCTCTCACACTTACAGTCTGGCAGGGATAAGGGGAAGAAGAGGTGCCAGCTCTATTTGTCCTCTGGTTCAGGAAAGCAGAAACTTCTCTGGGAACCGTCTGGCCAGTCTAGGATGCATGGATACTCCTGACTACCAGAGGGACAAAAAAGGAAGCCACAGGGTTTCATAAAAGGTCAACCATGCTCCACCACCTGAGTCTGGGCACATTACTGTCTGAATCAAATCGCGATCTTTAACAGGAAAGGAAGTGAAATAGAAAACTGAGTAGATCACCAAGAGAGTCTGCCTAATTCCTTATAATCTTTAGATATAATTCATCTTCATCCTACTGGAGATCCTCACTCTCCTTACAACCCAAGACTTCACCAGAAATTGCATGCATGTAAATGATGTCAACTACAGAGAGTACGTTTGATTATATTTTGGGGAATTCCCAGTGCCTAGCACAGTGTATAGCCTCCAAGCACTGAAGACTGAGATGAACAAAAAAATGTGACCCATAATTCCAAAGCAGAGTTTGGTGTCATTCCGGCGATGTGTGGGTGCCCACAAGTTCACCATTAGAACATTATTGCTTGGATAAAGCTCTGCCATTTTAATACCCATGACTCCCAAGATGTAAAACAATCTGAAAAGTGAAAATGTTACTTGCTCAGTCATGTCCGACTCTTTGCAACCCCATGGACTACAGCCTGTCAGGCTTCTCTGACCACGGCATTCTCCAGGCAAGAATACTGGAGTGGGTCGCCATTCTCTTCTCCAGGGGGTCTTCCTGACCCAGGGATCGAACTTGGTTCTCCTGCACTGCAGGAAGATTCTTTACTATCTGAGCCACCAGGGAAGCCCCCTAATCTCAGTTCATTGGAAGGGAGGAGAAGAAAAGAGAAAAGGAAAAGGAAAGAAGAGGAAAGGCTGTTTCTGGTGAATTTTTCATGTGCAAAACTGTGAATTGCTTATGTGCATAGGTTTTCACAGAGCTTGGATGCAGTCCTTTAGTCAGCATGGAAAACTCGGTGCTTGAATCTGACTTGTGGTCGGATTCACACACTTCCCAGAAGGGAAAGGCTGTCCCGCCTCCTTCTGCCTCCAGATCCTAACCCACAGCTTGACATGAACATAGAGCCAGGCCTCAGGCAAGCTGGCTAAATGCTCACCCAGCAGATTTACATTCGCTCAAACACTTTGAAAGGCACCATCATGTGCTTCAAAACATCATAAAAACAACGTGGAATGCCTCTTCCAAGGGACATGGTGGGAAATCAATACATTCTGATTTTCTCCTCCGTTAAGCTCTCAATGGCTGAAACAGTAGTGTAGCAGGGGAGAGTTTAGTAGCTCAACAATCACATACTAAATTCTTCTTATTCAAGATGATAGAGTTTTATTTAGGTGCCTACTGGTAGAACTTTAGGGCTTTAATAGATTCCAAAAAAAATGCAGCAGTAATCGGCAAAAATAAATAGAGCACGCACGTAAGTATGAAGGTAATTATTTGTGGAACCATCTGCCATAATAGCTTCCCTCATAGCGTGGCAACTAAATGCTACAATGCTATTACGGTGAATAAACAAGAGATTGTTAAGGGAAATGGTGCCGTGAAACTGGCGAGCAAGGATTCAGAGGCACTGTATTTCTCAGCTCGGAGACAGACGACATCATAGGTAAAAGGGAAAGAATCCCTCCAGAGCTGTCACCCTCAAACCTGCTCTTCCCCTACCCTGCCCATCCACTCCACCAGCAAATCCCAGTGGATCAGCTGCCAAGACTTTTGCAGAATCTGTCTGTCCTGCTCATCCCCCCAGCCAAAACCATAGTCCTTGCCAACATCACAGAAGAGCCAGATCCCTCCTAGTCTTGATTTTCTAGTCTCCCCTTTCAATGTACTCTTTACAAAGCGTAAAGTGAAAGCATTAGTCACTCAGTCATATCCGACTCTGTGAGTCCACGGACTATCACCTGGCAAGCTCCTCTATGAAATTCTCTAGGCGAGAAGACTGGAGTAGGTTGCCATTCCCTTCCTCAGGAGATCTTCCTGACCCAGGGACTGAACCCAGGTCTCCTGCATTGCAGGCAGATTCTTAACCGTCTGAGCCACCAGGGAAGCCCTTACAAAGCAAAAGTCAACTTGTAAAAATGTCAATCTTATCAATGGCAAAAAACCCTCCACTGGCTTCCTACCTACTAGCTTTGTTTTTAGTTATATATGGATGTGAGAGCTGGACTACTGACGCTTTTGAACTGTGTGGTGTTGGAGAAGACTCTTGAGAGTTCCTTGCTTGAGAAACAGCAAGGAGATCCAACCAGTCCATCCTAAAGGAGATCAATCCTGAGTGTTCATTGGAAGGACTGATGCTGAAACTGCAACTCCAATATTTTGGCCACCTGATGGGAAGAACTGACTCATTTGAAAAGACCCTGATGCTAGGAAAGATTGAGGGCAGGAGGAGAAGGGGACGACAGAGGATGAGATGGATGGATGGCATCACCAACTCGATGGATATGCTGCTGCTGCTAAGTTGCTTCAGTCATGTCTGACCCTGTGCGACCCCATAGATGGCAGCCCACCAGTCTCTTCCGTCCCTGGGATTCTCCAGGCAAGAATACTGGAGTGGGTTGCCATTTCCTTCTCCACGACGGACGTGAGTTTGAGTAAACTCCAGATGTTGGTGACAGCCAGGGAGGCCTGGTGTGCTGCAGTCCATGGGGTGGCAAAGAGTTGGACATGACTGAGCGACTGAACTAAAATGAAACATCACAAATGGGTGGCATACGATGACAGAAATGTATTGTCTCACAGTTCTGGAGGCTGGAAGTCTGAAATCAAGGTGTCAGTAGGGCCATGCATATTCCCCTAAGACCTGTAACGAATTCCTTCCTGGCCTCTCCTAGCTTCTTGGGTTTGCCAGCAGCTTTTGCTGGTCTGCAGTTTACAGGTGCACCGTTCTGGTCCCCAGCTCCGCACGGTGCTCCGCTGTGTCTTCACTCATCTCGCATCTTTGCATTCTTGTCCCTCCGTCCCGTTTCCCCTTTCATAAGGACACACGTCATTTTGGTTTCCAGTCTACCCGATATTCTCATTTAACTCAATCATCTCTGAAAAGACTCCATGTTCTAATGAGGGCACATTCTTAGGTACCAGCGATGAGGATTTCAACATTTCTTTGGGGCACTGAGGTGGCACAATCCAACCCGTAATCCCCACCTAGACTGAACCCAAGGGCCTTATGTAAATGACGAGTCCCTACAGGACCTGACCACTGTCCTCGCTGGGTCCCGGCCCCACAGACCTCTTTTACACCCTTAACTCTGTGGACCTCTTCACTGCCTTTTTTACACGTGGCCCGCTCTGCTTGGATGACACTTCCCCTGAGTCTGTACATGGCTGACCCTGTCCTACTGTAATAAAGTGGTTCCTCATTTGTCTCCTGTCCAGAGTCTGTAAAGCAAGCACAGCTTCCTGGAGCCCCCTCACAAAGAAGAGCAGACAGCTTCACCTTGCAGCAAGTCTGAGGCCTTGGGAGGGACCCACGGACTGCCTTGATCCAAAGAAACCCTCACTGCTTACTTGCTATAATTACCGTTTCACCTGCTTCTCATCATATCTATAACATCCCTGGCACTTGTAATGATCTGAAATTGTCTTTAAAACATTTACATTTTTTACATTGTCTCCTCACACCAAAGTAAAGTCCCTGTAGAACCTAGGTCCTACCACAGGACCTTGAACATCACTGGTGCTCTGCCTGTTTGTTGATTTTAGAAATGGATGAATAGATGCATAATAGTAAAATCACTGACCATCAGCCGTGAAGTGTCTGCTCTCCAGACACACCGATTATCGCTCTTATCGTCCAGGCGCTCCTGGCTGGCTTCCAAGGAGTGGCAAAGCCAGGGAACGGGAGCCAGCCCTCCGGGTGTAGATTTCATGCTCTTAACCCCGACACTGTACTTGGGGTGAAGGAAGCTTCTTTCCCCCAACTCAGTGTGCACCACTGTGCTCTAGAGACAGCAAGTAGGAGACTCCCATCTCACAGGGATGAGGCTTTGGCAGAGGAGAGTGAAGTAGCTCGCCTTCCACACCATGCTCTCGGAAAAGAAACATGCAAAATCTTCTGTCCAGGGATTTTCCTAGAAGAATAAAGGCCTTCTATGGAAACCAGCTGCCCGGAATCATTCCCACCTCTGCCAGAATTTCTTCTTGCGTAAGATGTATATATATGGTGAATTATGAAAAATAAGGATGGTCAACTTTAAGTCAAATATGCGACCAAAGGAGCTTCCTGTGAATTAACCAAGGCTTCAGCGTTGGTACGGAAGTGCTTGCCGTCATGACTTACGTGCATCACGACTTATGTGCATCACTTTCTGGGTGTGCAAGGGTGCACATGTATAAAAGTGACAATGGCTGGTACGATGTCTTCCTCAGCTGTGCTCAGTTCTACTAACCTACTGAATCCCATTCACATCACTTCTTACCCACTGAGTTTTAAAATAAGAACATACTTGGTTCTTAAATTTTATAAAAGGCTTTTGCATTCTTTCTGGCTTAAAATAAACTCTTCTTGACTTCTCCCTGATAAATCTGACAGCCTCTTTCTGTCTAGGCTCCTGCGATCATAAATAAGGCAAAAGGAGAAGTCTGCAGAGGTCTCCAGCTTTTCCTGGGGCATAGCAGCAGCAGGCAATCAACTGTATTGGGAATGAGTGGATGAGATGACAGGGCAAAGTCAATGGGAGGGAAAAGGAAAGTATATATTTTTAAGCACAATTCTCCTGTATAAAGAAAGGCCCCCACGGCGCCCTTCGCTGAAATAAACCAGCAGGAAACCATCCTGTCTGGTACCACCTTCCCTGCTTGTTTAGTTCTGCTCTGTTTTGCAATATTTTTTTAATCCATAATAGCAACCTAGGATCTCAAATAATTGAGTGAAGCACTCTCTCCCACCACCATCTGGGCCAAAAGATGAATTTTATTCTCAAAATAAACACACTCCCAGAAGTGATATCAGAAAGACAAAGTAAAAAGCGTGGGACCCTGAGACCCAGTCCACCTCTGTTTTACTTTTCCTGATGCTGATGAAGAGAAGAAAATACCATTGGCCAATAAAACAAATCTGGTTTTTATTTAACTACAAGAGGCAGAGGAAGCGAGAAAGGTAACATGTATATTTCTCTTTGCTTCAGTGTGTGTGTGTGCATGCACTCAGTCATGTCCGACTTTTTGCAAACCCATGGACTGTAGCCCACACAGGCTCCCTCTGTCCATGGGATTTTCCAGGCAAGAATATTGACGTGGGTAGCCATTGCCTCAGGTAGAATTTCCTTTATTCAGTGAGATTTTTGGCTATCAATTGCCTTGTAGAATTATTTACTGCCGCTGCTGCTGCTGCTAAGTCACTTTAGTCGTGGCCAACTCTGTGCGACCCCATAGACGGTAGCTCATCAGGCTCCCCCGTCCCTCGGATTCTCCAGACAAGAACCCTGGAGTGGGTTGCCATTTCCTTCTCCAATGCAGGAAAGTGAAAAGTGAAAGTGAAGTCGCTCGGTCGTGTCTGACTCCTAGCGACCCCACGGACTGTAGCCCACCAGGCTCCTCTGTCCATGGGGTTTTCCAGGCAAGAGTCCTGGAGTGGGGTGCCATCGCCTTCTCCGCAAATTTACTGGCTACCCACATGTACACTCTCTCTGAACTTAGAATATGTCATCAAAGAAGGTACAGAGAGAGAATTCTTTTTTCTTTTCAAATTGTTATAATATAAGTTCCTGGTGATAGAAGTTTTGCTTCCTGTGGGCATGCACTTCTCGTTGTTGGAGCAGAAGGGTGCTTGAGGACGTGGCATTTTCTCATTCATTTTAAGATGGAGCTCTTGTTAGCTTGCTGGAGTCGCAGCTGAGATATGCGGACAGCCCACACTCAACAACTGCTCCGCGCCTGGCCCAAACCCACACAGATCATCACCAAGGCCCTGGTCTGGGCTGGAATACAGCCGATCCACGGTGTTCAGTACCTTGAACAGCACTGGTTTGAACTGCGAGTGTCCACTTACACACGGATTTTGGTTTAAATAGTAAATACCACAATACTATACAATCTGCAGTTGGTTGAATCTGTGAATGTGGAGCCACGAATACGGAAGAGTCAGGTAGCAAGAAGGCCAACTGAGAAATGGTATGTGGATTTTCCACTGTGCAGAGATTTGGCACTCCTAACTCCTGTGATGTTCAAGGGTCAGCTGTATGTTAACTAGATGGACACACACCAGGGACCTTAGTTACCAGTTTTGCAATGAATCTGATAGAAATCTTTCAATTCTGAGACCAGGGCTCAGGCACTATACAGAGATTCCCAAGCCGGGTCATCCGTACATCCCTCATGCCACTTGCTAAGCTTTGATGGAAATGGCTAACGCATCTGTCTGTCTGTCTTGAGATGGAGGCAGCTAATTCTATCCACTATCCACAGAACTTTACAGTGTAGTGGCTCCCCATACATTCGGGATGATAGAGTCATTCTGCCTGATGTGTTTGAATCAGACCCTAAGACTGTGCAGCAGCCAGGGCAAGCTAGTCAAGAGTGCGGTCCCAGACCATCAGGTAGGCCTTCAGCCGAGTCACCTCACTGCCTGGCAAGCAGCAGAACAGAAAACAGTGACTGGATCAGCAGCCTTTTCCTTTCAAGGTTTACAAGTTGATGGAAGCCACCCTGTCTTCTAAAGAGAGTCTGCGTTTTAGTCTCTCAGTCGTGTCCGACTCTGAGACCCCATGGACTGCAGCCCGCCAGGCTCCTCTGTCCAAGGAATTCACGGGCAGCAATAGTGGACGGGGTTGCCATGCCCTCCTCCAGGGGATCTTCCAAACCCCGGGACCGAACCCAGGTCTCCCACATCGCAGGTGGACTCCCTATTGTCCGAGCCGCCAGGAGAGCCCTTCTAAAGAGTAGGTTCCTTGAAAGCAGGTGCTCTTGGCTTGTGCTTGTAGTTCCAAACTCAGATAAGCAAGATGCAATAAATGCTTGCTCCTTCCTTCCTTCAAACAACCCCCTTTAAACTCCTGTTATTTCCTAGGATACAATGGTAATCAATATAGGTAAAAAAAATTGTCCTCTGCTAGAATTTGGGAGCCAAACTCAGTATCCATTTAAACAATATATAAACCAGCCATTGCAGTCTGTCACAGGAATTTCAAAATAAGATGCACAGGGTGGGAAGTGAAGGACCGACCGAAGATACAGGCTTGCTTCCAGGAGCAGACCAGCCAGTTCAGGGCATGAGATGAGATCTCCCACAGCAGAGTTCACATGTTCACAAGTCCAGGGCTTCATTTCCCAGGCACCAGAACACAGGTGAAGAATCCTTTTACTAAATTAAACACACATGCACTCCTCTTACTACAAAACTCTCCCCAAAATAAATAACGCTCTGAGACCTCATGGAGGTGAGTCCTTGCACTTATGAAGGGAGAACAAGTATTAAATTTCCTATCAAACTATTTTCTTTCTATTCAATCTATATCTCAAAAGAGCTCCAGCCAATATAACCTTTAAACAAATGGCCAAAAATGAAATATATATGGGGGGTATTTGATATGAAATGAACAGTTTCAAATAGCTTTACACATGTTGAAAGTTTAAAAAGTTGTTTATTAACTACTTTAGTTATAATTCATTTAAAAATCCCATTATGTTTGGTTACACAAGAGTGACTTTAATACACTTAAAGATGCAGTACTCCTTAGCTGTGACATATTTATAGTTTGAGCATTAAAAAGTTTATAAAATCAGGCTATATTTTCTCAGTGTCAAACATCCCTCAATGAAGACAATTATTCAGCCTGCCTATTTGTAATTAGGTGTGAAATAATTTATGATTATGAAGATAAGTGAGCAAAAATTTTAGAAGGACTGCATATTGTATTTTATTATTAAAAGATTTCCATAATCTTTCCAGGGTTTGAGGAGTCATAAATTGCCTGGATCTGATTTCCACTGGATTTTGCCTGGAATTAATAAATATATGGATCTCATCTAAGATCATGTGTCAAAAATAATGAAGGGAATGGCTTCACACAAAGCTGAAAATGAATCCGGATTGACATGAGCTGACTTTGGTTTGGACAACTACCATGAGCTGCCTAGAGTCAACCCACAGAGTCTGGCAGTGCTGAGGGAGAAAGAACACCCCACGGGGCAGAAAGGCAGCCAAGGCTCGGATAACCCAGGAATGCAGAGCTCCTCCTTTGCCACGCTTCCTTCTTCTCGAAAGGCACCAAGGACACTTCCAACGTGCTCTTATAGCACCTGGTATCTGTGGCTTCCTGGGGGACGCAGGCAGCTAAAAGCATGAATATTTATTGGAAGGACTGTTGCTGAAGCCGAAGCTCTGACACTCTGATGTGAAGAGCCAACTCACTGGAAAGAAACCTTGATGTGGGGAAAGTTTGAGGGCAAGAGGAGAAGGGGGTGGCAGAGGATGTGACGGGTGGATGGCGTCAGTGACTCAGTGGACAAGAATCTGAGCAAGCCCTGGGAGATAGTGGAGGACAGAAGAGCCCGGTGTGCTGCCGTCCATGGGGTTGCAAACGGTGGCACACGACTTAGCAACTGAACAACAGAAATGTGGGGAGGGCAAAGTCAGCCTTTCCCTCTCTCCCTCTCCCAAGAGAATGAGCAGACACAAAAACATTGCCCAGCTTCTCTAGTTTCTCTTCTCTTCCATTCAAAAGAAGTCACAGGAATAGGGGGCTGCTACGGAGAAGGCAATGACACCCCACTCCACTTGCCTGGAGAATCCCATGGACGGAGGAGCCTGGTGGGCTGCAGTCCTTGGGGTTGCTGAGAGTCGGACATGACTGAGCAACTTCCCTTTCACTTTCCTGCATTGGAGAAGGGAATGGCAACCCACTCCGGTGTTCTTACCTGGAGAATCCCAGGGACTGGGGAGCCTGGTGGGCTGCCATCTATGGGGTCGCAGAGTTGGACACGACTGAAGCGACTTAGCAGTATTGTTTGTTTCATGCTTTCCTTCTGTCCAATACAATTTTCCTAATAACCCCTCAATTAATATCCATTTTTTCTTATAAAACCCAAGTAGGGATTGTCTAAATTATACTGATATTTTACAGTTCCTCAAGCTCCCAAAATAGTCTGTGTCAAATGCATTGTTTTTTTTTTCAAAGTTAAAGTGAATGATGTAAGAAAATGCTTTAGAATAATTTTTGTGATGACCCTAGAAATTCTTGCAATTTCCAGAAGTTATCCAGACAAATGGGGACCAGAACACAGAGTCAGACACGGTGCAGTAGTCCCATTTTCTAATTGCCACATCACGCCAGACAGAGTGCTTCCTTGAGGCCAAAACAGAAAGATTGCTAAACTAGTTATGTATCAATGAATCTGAAATTGTGACACAGAAGTAGCCTCTGAACACATCCTTTCTGCCAACTCATATTCAGTGAGTCTAGTGAGTGTTCACAGAGCACTTGGCCTGAGGCCACAGAGGGAGATATCACTACATGTGAAGTCAAACTTACTAAGCAACATACCTCTTGGTTGGCAGAACAGAACTGCTGTTTTTAACCACCTTGCACAAGTGAACCCCGACCCTTTCAGTTACACCAGCTCAGCAGGAAAGGCACACAGGAATCAGCTTGCTGATTAAAACAAATCTGCCCGAAGATGCCCCAAAAGTTTGAAGTTAGAATGAACTGAAAGGATGCATTCTAAAATGCTTTACAACCACAGTTTTCTAAAAGATGGTGTGTATCATGCTATCAACCAGGTGCACCAGACTAAACCCAAGTCCAGTTCAGTTCAGTTCAGTCGCTCAGTCGTGTCCGACTCTTTGCGACCCCATGGACTGCAACACGCCAGGCCTCCCTGTCCATCACCAACTCCCAGAGTTTACTCAGACTCATGTCCTTCGAGTTGGTGATGGCATCCAACCACCTCATCCTCTGTTGTCCCCTTCTCCTCCTGCCCTCAATCTTTCCCAGCATCAGGGTCTTCTCCAATGTGTCAGCTCTTTGCATCAGGTGGCTGAAGTATTGGAGTTTCAGCCTCAACATCAGTCCTTCCAAAGAATACTCAGGATTGATATCCTTTAGGATGGACTGGTTGGATCTCCTTGCAGTCCAAGGGACTCCCAAGAGCCTTCTCCAACACCACATTTCAAAAGCAGGATTTCTTCGGCACTCAGCTTTCTTCAATGTCGAACTCCCACATCCATACATGACTACTGGAAAAATCATAGCCTTGACTAGACGGACCTTTGTTGATAAAGGTCTCTGCTTTCTAATATGCTGTCTAGGTTGGTCATAACTTTCCTTCCAAGAAGTAAGTGTCTTTTAATATCATTGCTGCAATCATCATCTGGAGTGATTTTTGGAGCCCGGAAATAAAAGTCAGCCACTGTTTCCACTGTTTCCCCATCTATTTGCCATGAAGTGATGGGACCAGATGCCATGATCTTAGTCTTCTGAATGTTGAGCTTTAAGCCAACTTTTCACTCTCCTCTTTCATTTTCATCAAGAAGCATTTTAGTTCCTCTTCACTTTCTGCCATAAGGGTGGTGTCATCTGCATATCTGAGGTTATTGATATTTCTCTGGACAGGCTTGATTCCAGCTTGTGCTTCTTCCAGCCCAGCGTTTCTCATGACATACTCTGCATAGAAGTTAAATAAGCAGGGTGACAATATACAGTCTTAATGTATTCCTTTCTCAAATTGGAACCAGTCTATTGTTCCATGTCCAGTTCTAACTGTTGCTTCCTGACCTGCATACAGGTTTCTCAAGAGGCAGGTCAGGTGGTCTGATATTCCCATCTCTTGAAGAATTTTCCACAGTTTGTTGTGATCCACACAGTCAAAGGCTTTGGCGTAGTGAATAAAGCAGAAGTAGATGTTTTTCTGGAACTCTCTTGCTTTTGTGATATTCCAGCGGGTGTTGGCAATTTGATCTCTGGTTCCTCTGACTTTCTAAATCCAGCTTGAATATTTGGAGGTTCACAGTTCATATACTGTTGAAGCCCAGCTTGGAGAATTTTGAGCATTACTTTCCTAGCACGTGAGATTAGTGCAATTGTGCAGTAGTTTGAGCATTCTTTGACATTACCTTTCTTTGGGAGTGGAATGAAAACTGAGCTTTTCCAGTTCTGTGGCCATTGCTGAGTTTTCCAAATTTGCTGTCATATTGAGTGCAGCACTTTCACAGCATCATGTTATAGGATTTGAAATAGCTCAACTGCAATTCCATCACCTCCACTAGCTTTGTTCGTAGTGATGCTTCCTAACACTCATTTGACTTCACACTCCAGGATGTCTGGCTCTAGGTGAGTGATCACACCATAATGGTTATCTGGGTCTTGAGATGTTTTTTATATAGTTCTTCTGTGTATTCTTGCCACCTTTTCTTAATTTCTTCTGCTTCTGTTTGTGATCCAAGTAGGGGGTCATAAAATAGAGCCAGTGACTCCCTGCTGCAATGAGCAGTCCATTGTACTATGTGCTGAACGTGCTTCGCAGTTGCGTCCTGTCTGACTCTTTGTGACCCTATGAACTGTAGCCCGCCAGGTTCCTCTGTCCTTGGGGATTATTCAGGCAAGAATACTGCAATGGATTGCCATGACCTCCTCTAGGGGACCTTCCCAACCCAGGGATCGAACGCAGGTCTCCCACTTTGCAGGCAGATTCTTTAGCGCCTGAGCCACCAGAGAAGCCCAATCATACTGTATAGCAGGAAGCAAAAGCTCTCCTGGTCTGAACCCTCTGGGACCATTTGCTATCATCCCACTTTATTCTGCTTTTTTCTTTTTTCAAATGGATCATTTTTTTTTTAACTCTCTGTTGAGTTTGATGCAACCCCGCTTCTGTTTTCTGGTTTGGTTTTTTGACCACGAGGCCTGTGGGGTCTTAGTTCCCCGACCAGATTCCAAACCCACACGCCCTGCCTCGGAAGGCGAAGTCTTAACCACTGGACCACCAGGGAAGTCTCCCAGTTTATTCTTTTGTTGAGCTCTCTCTCACCAGGCAAGACACAAAACGCAACCTCCAGTATCACGATGGAGAACCAAGCGGGAGTCTTCCTGCCCTTCTCCCTCTAGAAGGTGGCTTGCGCGTGTCGGATGTACAGTCATGATTTCAGTGAAGCGACACTGTCACCCCCTCTCTGTTTCTTTGCTCCAGTTTCCTTCCATGAAAGAATATGAAGCAAAAGTAAAACAACAGGGACATGGAGGAAATCAAGCGAATCCTGAGATGGAAGAAACTTAAGGTATCTTCTCACCTACGTCACCCTGCTACACAATAGACCTCTTTACAACCACACCCACCAGGGTCTGTTTGAACATTTATAGAGGAAAGCACATGTATTTTGAAGAGGAGATGATTTCCTTGTCAGCCAGCTCTAATTATTTCAAAGCTCCCTCTTGTATGGAGTCTGAACATCGGTCATCTTTAACCATGTCTCTCATTCACTCTCTCTGCTCAGTCACCCAGTCATGTCCAACTCTTTGTGACACTTGGGAAGCCCAGAAGACTCCTCTGTCCATGAGACTTTTCAGGCAAGAGCCCTGGGGTGGGTTTCAGTTTGCTTCTCCATGTCTCTCATTAGGACCCCTTAAAGCAAAATATGTCACCTCTCCACAAGCTTTAGATATTCAAAGACAGCTATTTTCTTCCCCAAATGGTCCTTTCTCCAAGCAAAATCATCCCATTCCCTTCAATCACTCATTCAATTATTAAATATGGTTTCCACACAACGTCCTGTATCCTGGTCACCATCCAGATAGTCAATGACTGTCTAAGGCAGGACCCAAACCTGAAATCCGGACTCTACGCGTATTCCTATGCTACCAAGGCAAATGTCAGGAGTCTCTGCACACAGGGCTAATGTTATGAAACACCTTTTAAATTAGCCAAAGCAGGGGTCCACATTTTCTGCTTGTTCTACTTTTTGTACTTAATTTACAGTGTGGGCCACCAGCCATTAGGAGGTGTGGGAAATGTGATTGTTGCCAATAACTGACCATTCCCTGGTTCAGGAGATGCATAAAACTCTAATGGAACCATTATTCTTAAACCCACAGGATATATAACAAGAACAATAAAGTAATGCATTGGCAATATCAGCTTTCTTTTCCTTTGAGAAAAATACACACAAAGAAAATATCTATGTTTATTTTATCTGAAACGGTGATGTACAAAAGTAGCTACCTTAAAATGAGACTCTTGTGCTACATGTTAAGAGAACACACAGAGCCTTGCATTCACACGCGTTCCCAGAGCATGCTAACTGCCAAAACATTTCATTAGTGCATCAGTGGCTTCGAGCCTGATCACTCTGGCCATTGTAATATCAGCTTCCATGGCAACCTATTGTCCTTGCACACTTATTTGTTGAATTTTATGCCTGCCCATGGAGCTGTGCCTTCCCTAGAAAAATAAGAGTTCAATCACCAAGTAGCCTTAGTCATGAGATCACACAAGGCCCTTCAACTGAAGTAGTTTGGCCCCACATCCAGAATATTCCACCTGCAAGTCTTTTCTCAATGAAATAGGAGAATGAGAACCTTGCTGAGGCAGTATGGACCAAACCTGCTGTAAAGCTCCTGGGTCAGTTGTGACTTAGAAATGAAATGTGAATACACTAGTACCAAATGGAAGAGGTTAGATCTGAGGCTTAGGCTGAAGCAAGCCAAGAGAGAGTATCAGCAGCCATGACAACAGTGACAGCTATAAATAATAAGCACTCGCCACAGACGGTAACTGGCATCACTGAGGATCCATCGTGTTTCTCCTCTGTCGTGCAATCTGTTGCCATCACTTCATTATAATCTCGTAGAAAAGATGTGAGGAGAAATGGCTCATCTTTGGAAACTTTTAAAGAAGATGTTAAGTGCTTTCGATACCCAAGGTTATCACTATGATGCAGATCCTTGTGGTAACACATGCTACCACACGTCCCTGGAGAAAGGGCCTCGCAATTCTATGCTTTTTAAACTTCTGGTTTTCTTTTTGTATTTGTTCTGTCTTCCCCAGAGAGGTCATCTCTTGGCACTCTTGGGGTTCCCCCTCTGGCGATCTATTTCTTTCCATTATTTCTTTCTTAAGTTCTGAAAAAAAAAAAAAAACCAGATAACCAGAACTAATAGACTAATAAAGCAAAGGGAAAGCCTCTTAGAAAGCGTCTCTATTGATAAAGTACATGATCATTAATACCCAAACTTTTAAATATCTATGGTCTCAGCTCAGGTGAATTTTCTTTCTCTTTTTTTACAGTATCTATTAAAACATTTTACTAATTTTTATTGGAGTAGGCTTTACGAAGGCTTTATGGCTTCACAACGTTCTGTTAGTTTCTAGCGTACAGCGAGGCGAACCAACTATGCATCATGCTTAGTCGCTCAGTTTTGTCCGACTCTTTGTGACCCCATGGTCTATAGCCCACCAGGCTCTTCCGCCCATGGGAATTCTCCAGGCAAGAATACTGGAGTGGGTTGCCATGCTCTCCTCCAGGGGGTCTTCCCATCCAGGGACTGACCTGGGTCTCCCACACTGCAGGCTATTCTTTACAATCTGAGCCACCAGAGAAGCCCAAGAATACTGGAGTGAGTAGCCTATCCCTTCTCCAGGGAATCTTCATGGCCCAGGAATCAAACCAGGGTCTCCTGCATTGGAGGCAGATTCTTTACCAGCTGAGCTACCAGGGAAGCTCCAAACCAGCTATACATAAATATATATCCCCTCTTTTTTGGATTTCCTTCCCAATTAAATCACCACAAGGCACTGAGTAGAGTCCCCTGTGCTATATATTATGTTCCCAGTTGGTTATCTATTTTATGGTGTATATATGTCAATCCAAATCCCCTCTTTATTACATGTTTTTATTGAGTTGAGACATGAATCAGGAGATCTGTGGATGTGTTAAGGTTATTTTATTTTATACTACATATCACTATATTTATTCTAATGCTTGCCTTGTTATTTCAGGTATAGCACTCACATTAAATAACCATCTTTAAATGAAAGAGTTATTAAAAGACTTCCTTTGATGAAAAGTGTTGGACTCCAACTCACCCCCACTTTTACTGAAGAATCCATTTGTATTGTCAAGGCTAGTGTTCCTCAAATTCTTCTGGCATTGAGATTCTTATTTTTCAATTATAATTTTTTGATGGAATGATGAATTGTCACTTTTACAATATGCTACTTTGTTTAAGCAAATGGTCTTTAAATTCATTATGAAATAACAAACTATAAAAAGTAAATCATTTTATACAATACTAGGAACATGGGTTGATAATAAGATAAATTCTTTGAATAGATAGCATGCATTAGTTTAACTGGCATTTGCTAAATTTTGCTCAGACAGCGATGAGTTGCTGAAACATCTTGCATAAATCCATCAGGTAATATCTCTGGCAATTCTTTTTTGGGTCTGACATGCCATTATTTCACAGAAGATTGTAGCAGAAAACAAGCATTCCTATACAAGTGATCAACAAAAGTTGCTTGTTTCTTATCCATGGTGGATACACCCTAGGATGACCCCACTTTGTGTATAACCCTCCCCCTCAAGTGCAGGCAACATCTGTGACCTTCTTCTAATCAACAGAATATGGCAGAGAGAGGAATTTTTCAGATCATTAAGTCCATAATCAGTGATTTTGAGTTAGCCAAAGGGGAGATTATCCTGGGTGGGCCTGAACTAATCCGATGAGCCCTTGAAAGAGGATTAACTTTCCCTGAGGTTAGAAACTCAGTAGAGACTACTTCTGTGTTGTCAGCTTGAAGAAGCAAATAGCCATGAACCTGTAGAGTAACGAAAGAAGTCTGCCAACAATCTGAGAGAGATTTGAAACAGATCCTTCCCTAGTCGAGACTCCAAAGAAGAGTGAAGCCCAGCTGACACCTTGACTTCAGGCCTGTGAGACCCCAGGCAGAGAACTCAGTTAAACCATGCCTGGACTTCTGACCCACGGAGCCTCTGCAATAACAGATAGGTATTTGTTCAGGCCACTCACCTGTGCTCATCTGTTACACAGCAATAGAAAATGAATGCTTTTCATCATGTTTTTCTTTTGTGTGCCATCTGCATTTCTAGCTGAGAACATTGCTGCACAGCTGAAAAATGCATTTCCCAGACCTATCTGAAACACAGTGAAGTGAAAGTCACTCAGTCGTGCCAATTCTTTGTGAACCCATGGACTATACAGTCCATGGAATTCTCTAGGCCAAAATACTAGAGTGGGTAGCCTTTCCCTTCTCTACGGGATCTTCCCGACCCAGGGAATGAACCCTTGGTCTCCCACATTGCAGGTAGATTCTTCACCAGCTGAGCCACAAGGAAAGCCCATCTTAAACATAGTGTGGACATCAATTAATTTGGTGTGTGACAGAGCTCTGCTTGGTGAGACCTAATTGGAAATCATGTTGGGACACTCCAAAAATATTTTTAAGTGATGACTTGTACCCTTCTTCCACCCTTCCTCTGCTTCATGGAATGAGTTTGTGATGACTGAATCTAGAGCAGTCATCTGAAATCATGAGTACGGGAGCTTCATGTCAGGTAGAATGGTGAGCTGATAGAAGTCTGGATCACAGATGATTTCATGGAGATATCAAACTAGCTCTGCAATACTATCTCTAGCTTAAGTAGAAACAAACTTCTACTTAAGTCACTGTTTTAAGAATCTGTATTACTCATGGCAGAATCTAATTCTAGGATTATTTATTTAAAAACACATAGTACACATATTTGAAATAAATTGCTACAAATATGGAAAACGTAGCATAGCTTATTTTGGTCAACCATTAACAGCATCTAGGCAGCGCTGTGCTTAGTCGCTTGGTTGTGTCTGACTCTTTGCGGCCCCGTGGACTGCGGTCAGCCAGGCTCCTCTGTCCATGGGGAATCTCCAGGCAAGAACACTTGAGTGGGTTGCCATGCCCTCCTCCGGGGATCTTCCCAACCCAGGGATCGAACCCATGACCCCTGCACTGCAGGCAGGTTCTTTACCATCTGAGCCACCAGGGAAGCCCAAGAATTCTGAATTGGGTGGCCTGTCCCTTCTCCAGGGCATTTTCCCAACCTATGCATTGAACTGGGGTCTCCTGCATTGCAGGCAGATTCTTTACCAGCTTAGCTACCAGAGAAGCCCTTAATAGCCCTTAAAGAGAAGTAAGAAATGTTTCATGCTGGCCAAAATACTCAGACTAACATTGCTAACAGAAATGAGACTCTTCATTAAAATGCAACGTAGAATCAGATATGTTAAGAAGGCTGTTCATAAAAATATGCAGGACATCCCATGCCTCCATAATTTGAAAGTGTCACTTTGCCCATAATTGAAAATAGTTATTTGAAAACGGTAGTGCATTTGATGGCACAGTGGTAAAGAATCCACCTGCCAATGCAAGAGGCACCAGAGACTCCGATTCAGTCCCTGGGTCGGGAAGATGCCCTGAAGGAGGAAATGTTAACCCACTCCAGTATTATTAACTGGAGAATTCTATGGACAGAAGAACCTGGGGGGCTACAGTCCATGGACTTGCATGAATCAGACACAACTGAGCAGGCTTGTGCGCACACATTGCATTGGGGCCATTTAATCCAGCTGTTCTGTGACTGTGACAAGTTAATTTTTGTCATACAGTGACTGGGTGATCACATCTGTGTGTGATTGTAGGGCTCAAGGAAGACACCAATGTCCAAAACCATTCATCGGTACCTACATATCAGGCTGGCTGATGCTTGAAATACTACCCATCAGACTTTCATCCTTTCATCTTGAGGTCTCTGCTCCTTGTTAACTGCAAACCCCCATGGTCCAGGCACCTTGGTGAGTGTGACGCTGTAAATAGATGGGCTACCGCTGCTCCTGAGTCGCTTCAGGCGTGTCCGACTCTGCGACCCCACAGACGGCAGCCCACCAGGCTCCCTGGGAGTCTCCAGGCAAGAACACTGGAGTGGGCTGCCAGCTCCTTCTCCAATTCATGAACGTGAAAAGTGAAAGGGAAGTCACTCGGTCGTGTCCGACTCTTCGCGACCCCCATGGACTGCAGCCCACCAGGCTCCTCCCTCCATGGGATCTTCCAGGCATGAGTACTGGAAATAGATGGGCAGAGCTGAGTAAAAGTGAAGGGATGGCACAGCGCTACTTTTCAAAGAATCTCAAGCTCATGGTTCATGGTGGTGAGCACAGAGGAAAAGAAAGGTCATCAGAGATAATAAGCATCACTTCTCAATGTTCACTGCGCCATGAATCCCGTCAATGAGAGGTGAATTTAAAAGTCCCCAGCACTGAGAGGCGGGTGGGAAAAAGGCAGAACCCACCTTCAGGACCATCTGGGCTGCATGCGAGGTGAGGCATCACCCATGACTTCTAGGCTAATGACGCATAACACGATTGACTTTGAAAGCCAGATCCAAGTGAGTGCCTTTTTTACATGTCAAAAATACAGATTTCAAAAGGAAGTGCTTGAATTGTTGGTCAGTTGATCAGTTAATCCAGTCAAAAATATCCAAACCCTTTTCTGTCCAACAGGTACAATTTTTAGAGCATAATTGCTGAAAATACGTGAATGTGCTCAGTCTCGTCCATCTCTGTGACCCACGAACTGTAGCCCGCCAGGCTCCTCTGTCC
Source organism: Antilocapra americana (assembly GCA_007570785.1). NCBI lineage: Eukaryota > Metazoa > Chordata > Mammalia > Artiodactyla > Antilocapridae > Antilocapra > Antilocapra americana. The sequence goes on along the minus strand of ML664173.1, from coordinate 3,473,788 downwards.
GTGGAATTTTCCAGGCAAAAATACTGGAGTGGGTTGCCACTTCCTACTCCAAAAAGTATAAGAAAACTGGTAGGGAAAATTGCATAGAAGGCCCACATATGCCAGCAAAAGCATCTCTTTCTGGCTGTTGATCAAGTTGAAGAAAGTTTATCCCGACAGTATTCGGGGGAAATTATTATAGCTGCTTCTATCAGAAAAGATCATTCAACCGTAAATGTTACATTACTATAAGATGCTATACCATTCTGCATCCAAGTCTACCGCATGGTTCTGTTTGGAAGGTAGCATATTTCACAATTATACACACTCACGACAGACATGAGCGCTTACATGCTAGTCACTGTGTTGTGGGAAGCTGCAGGCTTCCAGTAAGAGCCCCGAACCTTTTAATCAGGAAAAGCCACTGGGGCACAATATATCGCCAGCAAATGTGTTTGGCTGGCTGAGATATTAGGGAAATATTCTTTTCTTGCCCATGTTTTAAGTAGTAGCAGGAATGCTCATTATGCTTTTACATCAGAAAAACAAACGGGTGTTCGGGTGGTAAGGAAATGGAAATACAAACAAAGGGGGATTCTCAGGCTGCCTCCCCTGTGCCCATCACCCTCACCGGGAGACTCGGAGCCCCGTGTGAAGTGGGACAAATGTCACCATGAACAGTGATGACAGAAAAAGGCTGGGGTGTTCATGAGGAAAATTACTGTTATGAGATTGTTTATAATAACTCTGGGGACACCAATAGCTGTGGACAATATTTTTTTTTCTCAGCTAATATTTACTGAATGCTTATCCCATGGGACCATCATCATGCTAAGTGCTTCATATATGTCTCTCAGGTAATTCCCATACATACAGACCTCTTCAGGGCCACTACTCACCCATTTATACAGATAGGTAAACTGAGGTTTAAAGAGATACAGTAATTTGCCCCAAATCACAAAGTGGCAAACTTGAGTTTCGGACCCATTTTGGTCTGATTCTCACATGGACTTGTCTCACTGAGGTGGAGAGAAGACCTTTCCTCCCCAAGGGCAGAGGAGCCACCCGGTGGGCCCAGGCTGGTCACTAGGGAATAGTGCAGCATCTGCTAGAATGGTGAGGGATGCTGGGATCCCAGGGAGTGGGAGTTTTGAAAGACACGACTTCCTCCAATGGGAATAAGCGAACACATACTGAGAAGCTCCTGGGAAACACTGTGACTGGCAGGTGGTGGGTGAGAGTCTAGGGAGAGGGTCGCCGAGCTTCTGCAGCTGGGCTGGGGGGAGAGCATACAACCTCAGATCTCCCAATGTCAGAACCTTGGCTTTGTATCTATGAGATGATGCAATAAGACTATACGGATCTTTGACTGTATGCTCTTCACGCTGAAGAAATTACTAAAACACTATTTTATTCTTGCAATTTTAAAGATTAACTTACTTGGTTTGGTGGTTTAGTCACTAAATCATGTCTGACTCTTGTGACCCTGTGGACTGTAGGCTGCCAGGCTCCTCTGTCCAAGGGATTTTCTAGGCAAGAATACTGGAGTGGGTTGCCATTTCCTTCTCCAGGGGATCTTCCGGACACAGGGATTGAACCCAGGTCTCCTGCATTGCAGGTGGAGTCTTTACTGACTGAGCTATGAGGAAAGCCCCAAGTGAAAGTGAAAGTCGTTCTGTTGTGTCCCGCTCTTTGTGACCCCATGGACTGAAGTTCATGGACTTCTCCAGGCCAGAATACTGGAGTGGGTAGCCTTTCCCTTCTCCAGGGGATCTTCCCAATCCAGGGATCGAACCCAGGTCTCCTGCATTGCAGGTGGATTCTTCACCAGCTGAGCCACCAAGGAAGCCCTTGACTTACTTATATATTTATTTATTTTTGATGTGCTGGGTCTTCACTGCTGCAGGCCTTTCTAGCTGCGGCAAGCAGGGGCCTATTCTTTGTTGCACTGTGAGGCCATCTCTTTGCAGGGGCCTCTCTTGCTGCAGAGCACAGCCTCTAGGGCACACGGGCTTTAGTAACTGCAGCTTGCAGACTCTGGAGTGCAGACTCAGTAGTTGTGGCATCTGGGCTTATTTGCTCCCAGGCAGGTGGGATCTTCCCCGACCAGGGATCGAACCCATATCCCCTGCATTGCAAGGCAATGGACCACCAGGAAGCCCACTCTTTTTTATTCTTACCTTCCATTAGGTTCCAGTCTATAGAGGTATATAATATCTCATGATGCAAGATGATATATGCCTTGATGTAAGATTGACGATAGAACCTGACCACGGAGACAGAGCCATCATAAAATTCCCTCTGAGTCTTTAGAAATCCATTCTAGAGACACCAGGAGTGTCACCAAAGCTGAGGGTAACTCTGTGCATTATTTTGGTATTTAGGAGGCAAGGGTTCAATGCAAACAAGCGATCTCATTTTTACTTCTATTTTAAAGCTCTTAGACGTGGGGTTTTCCTTTCATTTTCAACTGGTTGTATGTTCTGCTTCCTGATCTTTAATGCTAGGCAGGCAGAGAGACTGGTTTCTGGCAGAAATGGCATAAGCACTGTGGACCTATTTGCACGTTTGCATGCTAAGTCACTTGTGTCGTGTCCGACTCTCCAACCCCACGGACTGCACTCCGCCAGGCTCCTCTGTCCACAGGATTCTCCAGGCAAGAACACTGGAGCGGGTTGCCATTTCCTTCTGCAGGAGATCTTCTCGACCCAGGGATGGAATCCCCATCTCTGGTGCCTCGGGCTTGGCTGGCAGATTCTTCACCACTGAGCCACTTGGGAATTTATCTCCCTAAACAAACTAATTGCATTGATTGCCTAAAAAGATGTCAGTTGTTTTTGACATGCAAAACAGGGGAGAATGTCTAAAAGGCAAATCATTTCATTCAAACTAAAATTTTTGCATAATTTATGCTAGTGACACATTTCTCCAGGACAGCTCCAGGGCTCATAATTATTCTTTAAAGATAAGCTGAGTTTTGTGGAACTGTCAAAAATATTCGGGAGACATCGGCTTCGCCGACTCATGGCCAGTAAAGGGGCGGATATGTCCCAGGCCCTCTGGTGATAACCCCGCTTTCTGTGCACCCAGGGCCCTCTCTCTACATGCTGAGCTGGGTTCCAGGATCAGAAGAGTTCATTGTCTTTTTTTTATTTAATGCCTCAAGTCAGAAATACATAATATTTTAGTGTAAAGTCTTCCAAAATGGTGACATAAACCTAAAATATCATGGGGCAGCTGCAAAGGAAGAAGAGACTTTGCAGGAGGAAGAGACCCAGCCACACCTGTCAAGCACTACAGCAAGCCCCAAGGTAAGTGAGGTTTGCTCTTGATCCACCCTCAGCTTGTCACCCGAAGCCCTCACTCTGGGCAGAAGGCAGTCTAGGTTGGTGGGTTGTTAATCTTTTTGAAACACTCCTCAGACCTCTCTGATCATGTCGCTGTTTTCAGACAATTCTCTGAACGTTCCATGAGTGGTTTGCGTCTCCTGCTTCCCAAGCTAGTACTGAATTCACTGCTCAAATCCTTGGTTCTATGGGCAGAGACCCTAGGACGACCACCAAGTATGGACTCTCGGCTTGACGTGGGAAAGAATTCAAGAGCAAACCAGAAGAAAGTGAAAGAAGCTTTATTGAGGGAGATACACTCTCCATAGACAGAACGTGGGCCATCTCCAAAGGCAAAAGGGGCACCAGAGTATAGGGCTGTTAGGCTTTATCAGGCTGTGTAACATCCCCTGGCATGCTGCAGTTCAAGGGGTCGCAAGGAATTGGGCATGACTGGGTGGCTGAACGACAACAATAACAACTTCATAGGTTAATAGTGGGAGGAGCATTTTGGGGAAAGGGCAGTGATTTCCAGGAACTGGGCCACAGCCTACTTTCATGGCCCTTGTGGGTGTGTGATTTAGCTTGTTGACATATAATGAGCATATACTGAGGCTCAATGTCTAGCGGAGGATGACCCATCAGTTGCTTCTAATTAGTTTATGTCATGTCCTCGGGCTATGTCATTTTTTTTAAAGGTTGTGCCCTGCCCTCTTCCTGTCTCAACCTGACCGATCTTCATATCTGAGCAGAGAGCCTTTGCAAGGACTGTGTTCATACTGTTATCTCCCAGTTATACATCCCGAGTCCTTTCCTAGTGGTTTCAATATAAGAGGCTTTTCATAATGCAGGAGACCCTGGTGTGATTTCTGGGTGGGGAAGATCCCCTGGAGAAGGGAAAGGCTACCCACTGCGGTATTCTGGCCTGGATAGTCCATGGGGCCGCAAAGGGTTGGACACGACTGAGTGACTTTCACTCACTCTTCCATTTGGGCTACTACTCTTTGCAACCCCACATGCTGAGCATCAGAGGTTGCAAACTGGACGCCAGGAGGTAAGATTTCCAGGATGCATTTAGTCTGGTTTGCATGATGTCCCCTTAAAAACATCACTTGGAGGCCAAAGTTATTGAGTTGGGAATCTGCATAAATAACTGATGTGGGAAATCCCTGGTACACGGGTGACACTGGGCTTGAATTCTCCTTGTCTCATTGATCTTGGAGCAGCCAGAATCTAAGAGAACTTGCTCTCTTCCATGAGTCAAGCACATTTCAGTTTACCAGAACGCACTTTCTGGGACTTCTCTGATAGTCCAGAGGTTAAAATCCCCTTTTCAGTGTAGGTGATATGGGTTCAGTCTCTGATCGGGGAACTAAGATCTCATGAGCTGCGGGGCAACGAAGCCCAAACCCCACAATCAGAGAGACGCTGTGTGCTGACCAAAGGTCCCACATGACACAACCAAGACCCATCACAGCCAAATAAATAAATAGTGGGGGTGGGGGGGAGCTACTTTCTCCTGACCCGGGAGACGCGGTCAGTTATGTCGGGCCCTGCTGGGCCCTGCTGACATTTGAGTTTGCAGACCCCAGTGATGGCACAGACAGAAAGATGTCCTCCAAATGTACATAACAGAGACTGGCATGACTCAGGATATCCACCCAGAGTCTGGGCATCAGTTATGTGTATCAGTGAGAGTTAAAGCCTGGATAAGAGTCCAAGAAGGCAGGTATTGGGTGAGAACCACTGTAACGACAGAGAAGGAGGCAAGAAAGGGCAAGCCTGGCTTAGTTCCACAAGGAAGCTGTCCTCTTGCCCAGGCAGCCTTTTGTGTGATTCCCATGATACTGTGAATAACTTCCCAGTATTACTTAGCTGTGCCAATCACCTGCTAATTAATATCATGGTCTTGTATTTTCCGCTTCCTTATAGATAGATCTTCTTATCCCAGTGAGTTTATAAGCAGTGTTGTATGTGTGTGTGTGTGTGTGTATGAGAAAGAGAGAGAGATAATATGTCGAAAGATAACATGTACTATTAAGAACGTTTTCCTCCAAAAAAATTAGGCAAGGTTAATAAAAAGTCAAGAGGCCAATTTCCAGACCCATGTAGTGATAAGATCGTAATCATCTCCGACACACACACACACACACACACACACACACACACACACACACACTCCTCTTCCCCAGGATCATCTCACCTTTAGGAATTCTGAAAACAAATCTGACTCTGCACTATAATACACTGATTTCTTAGTGAGTAGAGAAAAAAGTGGTTTTCAACCGTGACAGGAAAAGCCCAGGTCACCACACACACCCTGGGACCTTGCCGACTGCTCTGTGTTGGCCTGAGTCAGTTTCCCGGCGTTTCTCCTGCGGGGCTTGGTGGAGCAGGAAGGCCTCAGACCGGGAAAACGCATAAGGCAAGGGGAGAGTTCCATGAGGCCTGAGGTCGCTTCCCTCCTGATAAAGTCCCGCGTCACAGACAGAGACGCGTGGATTTGTTCTACCAACTAGGAAAACGGCCAGGGAAACAACGCGGCAACCTCCCCTCCGGCCCTCCTTCAGGGGCAGGCTCCAAGCCATTCGCGGTCCCTGGGGCCGCAGGCGGACCGCCGCCCGGCCAAGCCACGCTCCGGGGCAGCGGCTCCGGGGGCCGCGTCTCCTCCGCTGCGCCCACCGCGTCCCAGCCCACGCGCTCCAGGCAGGACGGGCACCCGGAGTGGGCATCGGGGAACTGTGTCCCGGCCCAGCTGTCGCATCAGACCCAGAAAGCCGGCCGTAGGCACTTGGCAGAGAGAGTAACGTTCATGCTTAGGACTCCGCGCACATTAACTAATGATGTCTTACGATGCCCGGGAGGCGAGCAAAGCGGCTGCAGCCTCCCCTGGAGTGCCCATCCCCTCCTCCCAGGGATACTGACTACGCACTTCTGCGTCGCTGGGGCTGCAGGGGCGGGGGACACGGAGACCGGCGCGGCCTGGCTTAGCTTGGAGGGCTTTCCGTCCAGCGTCCAGCGGGGCGGGCGGGGGAGGCCCATCGGAAACGCTGGTCCCGAGGGGCGCAGGCGCTCAGCCTCGTGCGCGCGACCCGTCCCTCCTCCAACCCACACACATTCACGCGGGTCCTGAGCGCCGCTGCGAACCTGACCACACGGCAAGTGGGGAAGGACGGGGAACCGAGGGCACGCTTCCTTATGCAGGGATAGGGGCTGTGCGCGTGGGTGTGAACGGCGCTCAGCTGTGACCCCACGGACTACAGTCCATGGGATTCTCCAGGCCAGAACACTGGAGAGGGTGCCTTTCCCTTCTCTGGGGGATCTTCCCAGCCCAGGGATCGGACCCAGGTCTCCTGCATTGCAGGCGGATTCTTCACCAGCCGAGCCACCAGGGAAGCCCTATATCCAGCTCTGTGCCCTGCTCTACAGTCGTTCTGCATGGACCATTCTCTCCTGCCCCTCCATCACTGCCCATCTGCCCCCTTGTCCCGTGGACTAATATTGCACCTCTGAACTCTGATCAGGCGGAGGGAGGACCCTCCTGTGTGCTTCCCCTGCACTGCTACACATTTCTCTTTACTGCTGATCGTGCCAGACTGCATCCCAGTGATGTGCCCACATCACTCTGCCGTTAGACTCCTTGAAGTCTGCATCTCACTCACAGCATAGCACTTGGCCCCTGGGAAACAGGCAGGCAAGCCGGCTGAGTGAACGAGCTCACACTGTCCCACACTCACAGTGTCACACACTCACACTGTCTCACACTGGACTTGAATGACTGGCAGGACTCCGGAGGAAGAGGTGAAGCAGGTCCGCAGGACTCAAGGTCAGCCCTGGAAATGGAACCTGGGAAAGACGCCAGGGCTGCGGGGATGGCTGCATCCTTGGGAGACGGTGACGTTAAGAAAGGAGACAGAGAGGATCTGTGAGAGGAGACCCATCATGGAGTTGACTAACTAGTGTGGGGAGAGCTAAGAGCTTGCAAGCGTTTGGGGAAAACCAAAAGGAAAAGGCTCCAAAATGGAATGTGTGACCCAGCCCGGTGACATTCGGCACAAAGATTGGATAAATTCAAACTTTCTTGCATAAACTAGGTTGTAGCAAACTAGGGAACACAGTAAAGAAAGGGTGGTTATGAATTCTCTTCCCAAGGAATGTGGTGAAGTCAGAGACTGACATCCGATGAAACACAGAAAAAGCAGGAGTACTTTTGGAGGAGACACTCTTTGGATGAGCACTTTTGTAAGCTGGAGAGGATGAGATAAAGGTGATAGGGAAATCAACAACAAGAACAGAAAATGATGTCAAGGGCCCTGGAGGAGGTGCAAAGAGATGAAATCCAGGGCTGAGGGTTAATGCTGAAGGGAGTTGGGGTATCTCTTACTCCAGGGCAGAGGCTACAGACACTTTTTGAGGCAGTGGAAGTAACTCAGCTTGACAGAGAGGCATTATCTTAGGCCGTTAAAATGCAGACTCTTGGCTTCAAATCACAACTCTATCAACGACCAGTTGTGAGGTCCCAACTATGTGTCTTTGTGTATAACTTTCATCACATGTAAAATGAGAGCCTACTTCACTGGGCTGCCGTGACAACTGATACGACAACTCCTCTTTCCTCTGCTGAGATAAACTAGTCAAAGGAGAAAACAAGCAGGAGGGGAGTTGGATGCTGCAGAGAGAGAAGAGTCTGATGGACCAGCATTCCCGAACAAGAGTAGGGAGTGAGACACGCAAGTGCCTTCTGAATGGAACCACTGGCCCTGCACAAGAGGGGTGCTAGGTGGAATAAGGCCCCTTCCCCCAAAACCGCTGCATTGTAATCCCTAGAACCTATGGTTCCTTCATGACAAAAGGGACTTTGGAGTTGTGATAAATAAAAATCCTTAGATGAGGAAATCATCCAGAATTATCCGGTAGGGCCTGAGAAAATTGTTGGGGTCTTTGTAAAAAGAAAACAGGAAGTTAAGAGTGAGAAAAGGATGTGTGATGAAGGAAGCAGAGGCTGGAGTGATGCTCTTTTAAAAAGAAATTACTTCTTTTTAACTGACTGATAATTGGTTTACAATCTTGGGTTGGCTTCTCTTATGCACGTGAATTAACATAGGTGCACATACGTCCCTTCCCTCATGCTCTTTGAGGATGGAGAAAGGAACCATGAGTCAAGGAATGCAGGCATTTCTAGAAGCTGAAAAATACCAGGGAAGTAGATTCTTCCCTGAAGCTTCCAAAAGGAGTGGAGCCTCGCTGGCACCTTAATTTTAGCCTCATAAGACTCACGTTGGATTTCTAACACCCAAATATGTCAAATAACACATCCGTGTTGTGTGAAACCACGAAGTCTATAGTAATTCACTACGGCACCCACAGGAAGCTCCTCCATCTATGGAACCCAAGGGGCTGACGCTGCTGAAGCGCCAGAGGTGCCGAGTTAAGCCAAGGGGGCGTTTGGTCCAGACACCAACCTTGGTGAACATGGAGACCTGTATGTCTGTACCACTCTTGTTTTTCATGCAGTACAAACCCCAGTGGTGAGATTGAAGCTAAATGGGACAATTCATAAGGAAATAAACTGAAATCCAAGGCAAAACAGTCACAGACATTTTTCCACTCAGTTTACTTGGGCAGCACCCAGCAACTTATCAGTCAAGCAGGATATTGTAATTAAACGCTAAATTAAATGGTGGCATTGCTTTATTCCTGAAACCTTGATAAAGCCACACTTATCTCATTGCTAAATATACCAGGGAGCTACGGAGGATAAAAATTTGGCCCATCTCCTAACCAGAACAGAGGCAGTGCAAGCAGATGCTGCAATGTGGATTTCATAGAGCTTATACATAAATATGAGCAGGTTCAGAGTCTGCAATGTCAAAAGCTCTGGAAAATCTGCCAAGGAGCCTCATGTTTTCAGAAATAAAAGACCTCTTGCCTGCAGGCTGGCCTAGCAGCGGAGCAGGACGTGAAGCCCACAGGCCATCCGCGGGCAGTTTAACAGAGCAGGGCAGTGTGGCGACAGCTCCCCTGCTTATGGCTTCCAAGGCCGTGCATTTCGATTCTGGAACTCGGAGCTCATGTGAGGTGGGACAGATGCTCAGAACTGGAGCCCTAAGGCCTGGAGCCTCAGGGAGATTGCCAGGTAGGAACCCATTAGGTAGATGAGGAAACTGAGGCTTCCAAGGCAGAGCAATGAACCCAAGACCACAAGGCTGATAAGAGTAGACTTTGGGCTTTTCTGGTGGCCCTGCAGCCATCCCTTGAGGTTCCCTGGTCCATGAGGAGCCCTGTGAAAGTCTGAGGACTGACTTGCTCAAGCACAGTTCCTCAGAGGATTCTACTGGCAGCCCCAGGTCCTGCCTGTGTGGGGCTTTGGGAGCCCCAGGGGACTCTGCGAGTTCTTCCTCAGCCTTCGAATTACAAGTGTGGCCAGGTTAGGAAGAACCGATGACCATCCATAGAAAAATCGGCCAGAAGGACTCTAGAGTCCTCTCTGCCCTGTGGCAGGGCAGGGAAGTGTTGTGACAGCTCCCGGGCTTATGGCTTCCAAGGCCGTGCTTTTCGATTCTGGGACTTGGGGCTCAGTGGGGGTGAGACAGACGCGGTTCAAGACGGGAGCCCTAGAGACTTCCCTGGAAGTTGAGGGGTTAAGCCTTCGCCTCCCGGTGTAAGGGGTCTAGGTTCCTTCCCTGGGCGGGGAGCTGAGATCCCACAGGTCTCATGCTGCAAAACCAAAACATAAAGCAGAAGCAATATTGTAGCCAACTCGATAAAGTCTTTTTAAAAAAAGGTCCATTAAAAAAAAAAAAAAAAAGACTGGTGCCCTTTGCTGTTCCCCATAAAGGTGATAGCAGGGAAGTGTTGAGTAAGAAGGTGTTTTTGAAAATAGCAAGAGACACAAACACAGTTAATTGGCCTGCCCATCTGCTATCATTCCATCAACGCACGGCTCTGTGGTCTAACTGGATTCACCCACAGCATGCTATTGACGAAGAGCACAAGCTTTGGAGCCAATTATATTTGGGATTAAGTCCTGACCCCGTCACTCAGCAGCGTGGTGACCATGGACAAATCACTTTGTCCGTCTGTGTCTTCATTTCCTATTCTGCAAAATGGGGAGAAGAACGCTCATTTATCAGAGTTGTTGTCAGCATTTGAAACAATGAATCTAAAGTACTTATCCACGCTGGGTACTAAATAGGTGTTGGATGTATTACTCTTATTGTGGTTATTATTACTTTCATGTTTCAAGAGAAATTTTTACATATAAACACTTCCATATATTTGGGGCTCGTTAATCTCTGTGATATGCAAGTATGTGTTTAACAAAGATAAAACACTGTTAAAGAAATATGTACAAGCTTGAGACAAAGGAAATCATATAATTTCTCCAGAGGGAAGGAGCCACACAGTATTCCTCCTTGGGTAATGTATTATTAATGCTGATTTCCTTGAGATACATTAAGAGTGGATTCAGAGAGAGAGAATATGAGAATTTACCCAGTGCCTGCACTCCAATTAATCAACTTCTGTTTCTGTAAATAGCCCTAAGTGAAAGAATCAAACTATTATGTTTTGTAGATGAATGATCAGCAAATGCTCAGAAACTCATCTGTCATGGTCTAGTTTTGCCGCCTGACAAGAATAATGAAGCCAGCATATTCTGAATTCATAAAAATTCTGGGTTGCAGTTTACATAAAGTCCACATTTAATTAGGGTGGAACCAGGAGAAATATTGAATGCTTCCCTGGCTTGACAGTGGGTGGAAGGTTTTATCAACCATCCTCCGGTACTAGAGGTGCAAACTGCACACAGAGGTTCCCAGGGGGAGCCTGATGTGCAATCCTGCTTGGAATGGAAACATTTTTCCACCAGTAGACCACGTTCCAGAGGAGTCTGTTCTTGTTATTCAGGATGCCCCTGATACTTTAAAAAACAGGGGGTTGGGGTTATTGGGGTTTCTATTGTAGTAGCAAATAAACAGAAAATCTAATTCTTAAATATTGTATATACTGACATTGTATAAAACACAGGTTTATAAGGTCTAGTCCAGGTCTATAAGGAGATTTTGAAGGGAACAAACTAGAAGCCCTGTGCCTTTTTTTATAGTTGAGTTGGACGTGATGCCATTGTGGCTTTCTATGGGCCAAAAGAGCTTTGTTTATTTAAATGTGAAATGTCATGTACTACAGGCAAAAAGGATTTCTAATCTACCTTAAAATAAAATGTATAAACTCACATAGTGCATTAGTCGCTCAGTTGTGTCCGACTCTTTGCAACCCCATGGACTATAGCCGGCCAGGCTCCTCTGTCCATGGGATTTACCAAGAATACTAGAGTGGATTGCCACTTCCTTCTATAAAGTCACATAGATAAAAGGAAATGGACTGGTATTTGTCAACACTGATATGAAGCAGGTCACAAAAACGATGCATGTATTGTTTGAGTAAAGGATCCCCCAGACTGTATCATGTTTCTGTAAACATTAATGTCAGCCCTGTATTCCACTGAGAAACACAGGTTAGACTGGTGTAAAGTGGTACCACACTGTGGTTTTGATTTGCATTTCTCTGATAATGAGTGATGTTGAGCATCTTTTCATGTGTTTGTTAGCCATTTTATGTCTTCTTTGGAGAAATGTCTGTTAAGTTCTTTGGCCCACTTTTTGATTGGGTCGTTTATTTTTCTGGAATGGAGCTGCAGGAATTGCTTGTATATTTTTGAGATTGTTTGTCCATTGCTTCGTTGGCTATTATTTTCTCCCATTCTGAAGGTTGCCTTTTCACCTTGCTTATAGTTTCCTTTGTTATGCAGAAGCTTTTAATTTTAATTAGGTCCCATTTCTTTATTTGTGCTTTTATTTCCGATATTCTGGGAGGTGGGTCATAGAGTATTCTGCTTTGGTTTATGTCGGAGAGTGTTTTGCCTATGTTTTCCTCTAGGAGTTTTATAGTTTCTGGTCTTATGATTAGATCTTTGATCCATTTTGAGTTTATTTTTGTGTATGGTGTTAGAAAGTGTTCCAGTATCATTCTTTAACAAGTGGCTGTCCAGTTTTCCCAGCACGACTTGTTAAAGAGATTGTCTTTTCTCCATTGTATATTCTTGCCTCCTTTGTCAAGGATGCAGAGAAAAGGGAACCCTCTTACACTGCTGGAGGGAAGGCAAACTAGTACAGCCACTATGGAGAACAGTGTGGAGATTCCTTAAAAAACTGAAAATAGAACTGCCATATGACCCAGCAATCCCACTGCTGGGCATACACACCGAGGAAACCAGAATTGAAAGAGACACGTGTACCCCAATGTTCATCGCTGCATTGTGTACAATAGCCAGGACATGGAAGCAACCTAGATGCCCAAGTGACGAATGGATAAGAAAGCTGTGGTACATATACACAATGGAATATTACTCAGCATTAAAAAAAAAAATTCATTTGAATCATTGTGTTGGTTTTGCCATACAATGACATGAAACCGCCATGGGTTTACATATGCTCCCCCTCCAGAACCCTCCTCCCTCCTCCCTCCCGATTCCCTCTCCCTGGGTCATCCCGGTGCACCAGCCCCGAGCATCAATCCTGGGCTGGCGATTGATTTCACATATGATAATCAACATGTTTCAATGCCATTCTCCCATATCATCCCACCCCTGCCCTCATCCACAGAGTCCACGAGTCTGTTCTATACATCTGCGTTCCTTTTGCTGTCTCGCATGCTGGGTTCTCATTACCGTCTTTCTAAATTCCATATATATGCGTTAGTATACTGCATTGTTGTTTTTCCTTCTGGCTTACTTCACTCTGGATAATAGGCTCCAGTTCTGTCCACCTGAGTAGAACTACTTCAAATGAATTTTTTTTAATGCTGAGTAATATTCCATTGTGTATATGAATGATGCTTTTAAAATGAGGTATAGTGAGCCTATATGAGGGAATAAGGGTTGACTTCCTATGCAGAGCCCAGGGCTGCATGATCCTCCCAAGAAAACTGGCCTGGAACCTGCACAGTGGACCCCAGCCCCAGATGTGTAAGGAAAGTCACTGCCAGGCCAGCCAGGGCCTTCGAGACTTGGAAACATCAAAGAGAGGAATCCATTCAAATTTATAGTAACTATAGATGAATCTGATGGAGGGTCTTGGTTTTCTAGCCCTTGGACAGAAGACTAAGTGATATGGGCCTTTAATAGTCCAACCTGAAATTCACTAGGGAGAATTCCAGTAGGAGTTAATTCTCAAGCATTAGTAAGTATTCAATACTATATAGCTCTGGATTTGCAAAGTAAACTGGAACAGACCTGTATGGCTAATTAACATGCTTGCTGTATCTTTGTAAATAACCAGGCCAAACATAAGAGATCAGCCTCTGTGTGATCAAGAGTACTCTTTGAAGATGAAAGAGAGATGCTCAGGAAAATAAATAAATAAATAACTTGGAAATAAGCAGAAGAGATTACTGGTCATTGTTTCTGTGCCGTTCTGAGCTTAACTTTCTATTGGCTGGATTACTTGATAGCTCCTTGGAGCCAAGGTTAGCCTGTAGATTTTTGCAAACAGATAAGCAAATAATTTTCGACCAGTAAAACAGAAAACCCCCAATGGTCTTCTCAATTGCTCTGAGAGATTTTGACTCTAACTTAGCAATATTATTCTTTTCAGTGTGCATATATTTACATATTAATATAATAAGATATGGGGCTTCCCAGGTAGCCCTAGTGGTAAAGAACCCGTATGCCAATGCAGGAGACATAAGAGACAAGGGTTCAGTCCCTGGCTTGGGAAGATCCCCTGGAGGAGGGCAAGGAAACCCACTCCAATGTTCTCACCTAGAAAATTCCATGAACAGAGGAGCCTAACGGGCTATAGTCCATAAAGTCACAAAGAGACATGACTGAAGTGACTTAGCAGCAGGAGCAGCATAATAAGATATATCATATTATATATATTACATGCATACATTATACATAACATGTATAAGAATATATATGGGAAAGACTAGAGATCTCTTCAAGAAAATTAGAGATACCAAGGGAACATTTCATGCAGAGATGGGCTCGATAAAGGACAGAAATGGTATGGACCTAACAGAAGCAGAAGACATTAAGAAGAGGTGGCAAGAATACACAGAACTGTACAAAAAAGATCTTCACAACTCAGATAGTCACGATGGTGTGATCACCCACACTCAGCTAGAGCCAGACATCCCAGAATGCGAAGTCAAGTGGGCCTTAGAAATCATCACTACAAACAAAGCTAGTGGAGGTGATGGAATTCCAGTTGAGCTATTTCAAATCCTACAAGATGATGCTCTGAAAGTGCTGTGCTCAATATGCCAGCAAATTTGAAAAACTCAGCAATGGCCACAGGACTAGAAAAGGTCAGTTTACATTCCAATCCCAAAGAAAGGCAATGCCAAAGAATGCTCAAACTACCACATAATTGCACTCATTTCTCATGCTAGTAAAGTAATGCTCAAAATTCTCCAAGCCAGGCTTCAGCAATACATGAATCGTGAACTTCCAGATGTTCAAGGTGGTTTTAGAACCAGAGGAACCAGAGATCAAATTGCCAACATCTGCTAGATTATCGAAAAAGCAAGAAAGTTCTAGAAAAACATCTACTTCTGCTTTATTGACTATGCCAAAGGCTTTGACTGTGTGGATCACAATAAACTGAAAAATTCTGAAAGAGATGGGAATACCAGACCATCTGAGCTGTCTCTTGAGAAACCTGTATGCAAGTCAGGAAGCAACAGTTAGAACTGGACATGGAACAACAGACTGGTTCCAAATAGGAAAAGGAGTATGTGAAGGCTGTATATTGTCACCCTGCTTATTTAACTTCTGTGCAGAGTACATCATAAGAAATGCTGGGCTGGAAGAAGCACAAGCTGGAATCAAGATTGCTGAGAGAAATATCAATAATCTCAGATATGCAGACAACACCATCCTTATGGCAGAAAGTGAAGAGGAACTAAAATGCCTCTTGATGAAAGTGAAAGAGGTGAGTTAAAAAGTTGGCTTAAAACTCAACATTAAGAAAACTAAGATGATGGCATCTCGTCCCTTCACTTCATGGCAAATAGATGGGGAAACAGTGGAAACAGTGGCTGACTTTATTTTGGGGGGCTCCAAAATCACTGCAGATGGTGATTGCAGCCATGAAATCAAAAGACACCTACTCCTTGGAAGAAAAGTTATGGCCAACATGGATAGCATATTGAAAAGCAGAGACATTACTTTGCCAACAAAGTTTCATCTAGTCAAGGCTATGGTTTTTTTCCAGTAGTCATGTGTGGATGTGAGAGTTGGACAGTGAAAAAGGCTGAGCACCAAAGAATTGATGCATTTGAACTGTGGTGTTGGAGAAGACTCTTGAGAGTTCCTTGGACTGCAAGGAGATCCAACAAGTCCATCCTAAAGGAGATCAGTCCTGGGTGTGCATCGGAAGGTCTGATGTTGAAACCAAAACTCCAATACTTTGGCCACCTCGTGCAAAGAGTTGACTCATTGGAAAAGACCCTGATGCTGGGAAGGATTGGGGACAGGAGGAGAAGCGGACGACAAAGGATGAGGTGGCTGGATGGCATCACCAAACCAATGGACATGGATTTGGGTGGACACCGGGAGTTGGTGATGGACAGGGAGGCCTGGCATGCTGTAGTTCATGGGGTCACAAAGAGTCTGTCACGACTGACTAACTGAACTGAACTGAACTGATACATATATATGACATATATATATATGTGTAGAACATATATATGACTTTTCAAGTGCCATTTGAATCACTTTATCTTACTAGTTCACTTATTCATGTAAATGAGTTAAACAAAATTTTGACACATGTTTATATTTTCACAAGAGTCATGCTTTTTTCCTTTGAAAATCATAATTTAATATCTGAATACATTTAAATTTAAATTTTAACAAATGGAATTCTGTAAACTGCAGAAGGAATCTGGGCTCTTGATATGAAGACTTAGATATGAATCCTGGCACCAGCAATAAGTCCTCTTTTTTAATGCCTTTTTATTTTAGATTTACAGGAAAGTTGCAAAGATCGTGCACAGGATTGCCACACACACCTCACACAACGTTCCCTCTAGGTAAACCATACGTCGTCACGGTACATTTGCTACAGCTAAGGAAGCAACATCGGTGCATCACCACTAATTAAATGTCCCACTATTCAAGTTTCACCGATTTTGTCCCAACATCCTTCTTCCTTTGCAAGATTCCACCCAAGACATCTCATTAGATCGAATCCTCAGTTCTCCTGAGCCACCACTGCTCTGTGACAGCTTCTTAGGCTTCCCTTGTTTTTGATGAGCTTGACAGCTTGGAGGATACTCATCAGGTGTTTTTCAGAATGCCTTTTAATCTCAGCATATTTGATGCTTTTCTCATGACTATACTAGAACGATGAATTTTGAGGCCAATTACCATGGAAGTGAAGCACGTTCTCATCACATCTCATTAAGGTCGCGTGCTTGCAACGTGACTTATCAGTGAGGATGTTTAAACTTCAATCTCCTGATTGAAACAGGGTTTGTCTGGTTTCTCCACTCTCCCATCACCACCCCCACGCTCCATACTCTGACTGTTTGGAAACCAGTCATCAGGAAAAGTCGACAGGTGGTGGGAAGATTTAGGTGCATCTCCTATATGGGGGAATAACCTGCATAAATTCTTTGGATTCTTCTGTAGAGATGTGTCTCTTCTCTCTCATTTATGAGCTCATTCCTTCATTTGTTTATGTCAGTATGCAATCATGGATATTTACTATGTACTTTGGGTTAAATCCAAAAATACATGATTTAATTCATCGCTCTTGTTCCACCATCGCCCCCTGGATTTCTTTGCAGTTGGTGCCTGGGTTCCTTTGACAGGGCCCCATTTTTGTTTTCTGAGTACAGCAAGATTTTAACCCCAAACTTCAGATTTCTCATAGTAAATATTCAAAGAATAGTAAAACTGCTCTTTTAATATCATATTAAGAAATGATAACAAGTGAGAAGTAGAAGAATAGCAACTCCACTCCCAGATGGCTTGTTATACATCAGGCCCTCTCCTAAGCACTTAGCAATATCAACTTATTTAAAAGAATTAGTGTCTATCAAGTGCCTATTAAGTGCCTATTTCACTGTTGGGCACTTAACATATGTTCAGAAACTGAGTTTTCTCATTGGGAGTGACCCAGATTCCAGCTAGGCCACTTTGGCTTCCCAGGTGGCTCAGTGTTACAGAATCCACCTGTCCATGCAGGCGACACGGGCTCGATCCTTGGGTCAGGAAGATCCCCTGGAGAGGGTGATGGCAACCCACTCCAGTAGTCTTCCCTGAGAAATTCCACAGACTGCAGAGCCTGGCGGGCTGCAGTCCATGGGGTCCCAAAGAGTCGGACACTGAGCGACTGAGCACACACACAGTGTCGCACACAGAGGTGTCCCCATTGTGGCTCATACCAGACAGCCAGCTGGAAATGACGGTGGAAACAGGGGCCCGGGTCCCACACTCCTTCTGATTAGTCAGCCTCCACTCAGAGGTCTGCCCGCTCATCGCAAGTTTCATTAGGCGAGATGTCATTACTGATGTAGTCAGCATCCTCTGAGCACCAAAGCAACTAGCCTCGGCCACCCTGAAGCTCTGCTCCTGATTAAGGATTTTATGTTTAATAGCAAGTTCAACCTGGCACCCGCCAACGTTTAAAACAGAACTAAATCTTTGAGAAGTCAGCGACACTGAATCAGGTGTCTTCTTCCTCCATTTTTTCAAGAGTTATATTTGTATAAGATGCTTTTCTTTGAGGCTTTTTCTAAGAGGCTTTTTTAATATTAGATGCTTAACAGTCAGAGATAGTATAAAAAAGCAACCTTCCTTTCAACATGAAAATATTAAATGGTGAAGCCATTTCTACCGATCTGGAGTAAACACTCCATCTATTAAAATTAGCAGACTTGGGCCTAATACTTGCAGCCATAGCCTCATTACTTGAGTACCAAACATTTACAAAGGTGTTTATTCCACCTAGTCTGGGGTGAAGAAAACGAAAAATGAACAGGCTTGCTAAGCCCTCCAAGAGTCACCTACAGCAACGTGTGCCTTCAGCAGAAAATTTAAAAGCAACACACAGAAAGAGATAAAACACAATTATTTGCTGTATTCCAGCACAGAAGGAATGGCAAGTAGGCTGCCGAATAAGAAATGCCAGAGGCTCCTTCTGCTTGGGTGATGTCTGCGAAATTACACAGAGGATTTCAAAAGAAGACTCAAAGGTAACATGCAGACCAAAAACGATTTATCCTTTTCAATAAGTCCTTTGGAGGTGAGGAAATAGGATTCAGGCCTGGTTTGGTACAGGCATCTAAGAAGACTCACACTTTCGGTCTGCAAAATGAGGAAGGTGATCGTGTGAGGATGGGAAACTGAGAAGGCATGGGAGACTTGGAGAGCCAGGGAGACGCAGAGGGAGCCCTTAGGATAGGCCTCCTTCTCCCCTCTCCATCCTCACCTCCGCTGCTCCCTGCCCTGCTCAGGGCAACAGGGGCACCTGTAGAGCAAAATACTCACTGGGGTTGAGTCTTTTCCTGCTGCCACATTCTCAAAAAAGAAAGCTCCCGTGAGGTTTCTGGTATCCATCAGAGGAGTGTGCTGAGTCATCCTAGCGCCGCTAAGAGAGGATGGAGAAAGGAAGCGCTTTCCTAGGAGAGCGGAGACTTCCGGCCCAGTGCGGGGGTTGGAGCATCAGAGAGCAGGGCCGCAGATGAGGGTTTCCGGTACAGCGGGAGCCGGGCTTCTGCCGCGTGGCTCTCCATTGCTCAGGGGGTGCTTGCAAGGGCTGGGATGGACGGATCAAAACAACTGCGCAAAGCCACAGAGCAAAGTGTCTGCCTGGGCCTCGCTCTCAGCACCAAGAACCAGAAGTACAAGGGGCAGTCGCAAAGCTGAAGCCGATCTAGACAAAGGGTCTGGCGGACGCGTTATAAATCCGGGATGGCTGTGGAGCCCACAGAGTTAGAATCCCTACAGTGACAGAGACTGAATTCCACTCCCAGCCAGGAGATCCGGACTCAAGAAAAGAATGAAACTGGTCTAGGGAAATGAAGAATGGGACATGTCTTGTATGCTAGAGTTATGAACAAAAAATCACGATTTGTAATACAATATACCATTTCTCATTAGAATTCTACAGTACACGGCTCTCGTTTTTTTGCAGCCAACACAACAGGGGGAGGAGTAAAAGGCTTACAGCTCACCCATGGCGCCACTCTTCTGCCTTGCCCTCTTGTGGTCCAGCTCTCACCTGGGATGTGCAGAGTCAAACTGAAGCAACCCAACTGTATCTCTGATGAAAATGTGCTTCCAGCAACAAGCTCTGACAGCCAATCCCAAAGCACAAACACACACTAACGATGCTCATTTAGACAATCGCTCATTTAGACAATCGCCAGTTGCACATCTCCTGGATGCTGGAGGCTACGCTAGACAGTGATGTAACAGAAACAAACACTCTCCCAAGTGTCTAGTCCAATACAGGAAGCAGAGACTCTAACAGCCTTGCTCCAACCCCAGTGTACTAACTGTACAAAATCACTTCTATATGCTGGTGGGAGCTCCGGTTTCCAGAGTTTGACATAAATGGCTTCAAAACTTGTTCCTATAAACACTAGTTTTGTACCATTGATCAAGACTTTTGACTTTCCTGGCCCTTAATTTCTCCACCTGTAAAATAATGAAAGCAGCGCTTCCCTTATAGTATTGCTGTACTGATTAAATAACACAAAATGATAGACAATATTTACTCAGTGATCACCAGACACTATTCTAAGAACATCATACATTTCTGAGATGCATGCAAGCTGCAAAATATCCTATGAGGTGCTCATTAATATTACACTCATTATACAGAGGAAGGAACCAGGGCACAGAGAGATTAAGTAATTTCTCCAAACAATTTGGTTAGAATAAAGCCATGAATATTAAAGACAATGTACTATGAAAAAATTTATTGAAATAAATAGGAAGTTTTTTCATAGACATTCAACAAAATTTTGTAGTAAACCAAATGAAAGGGTAACTAGTCTACTAGTTGATTAGGAAAAGGATAACATTTGAGCTGCATCTTGAAGGGTGAAGAGGAGTTTGCCAAATGAAGATAAAGAGGACAAGCATTTCAAATAGAGATAAGAGTATTTGCCAGTCAAGAGGTATGAAATAGGCTAAGATATTTATGGATGGGGGCAAGAAGCCCAATGGGGCTCTTGCAGAGGGTTTTGAGGATAATGAAACAGAACTGGAGATCTTGGATTTTTTAAAGCTTAAGTCAATCTTATCTTACATTCATAGCCCAGGCTCTGTACACACAGTTCAGTTCAGTTCAGTTCAGTTCAGTACTTCAGTCATGTCCAACTCTTTGCGACCCCATGAACCGCAGCATGCTAGGCCTCCCTGTCCATCAACAACTCGCAGAGTCCACCCAAACACATGTCCATTGAGTCAGTGATGCCATCCAGCCATCTCATCCTCATTGTCCTCTTCTCCTCCTGCCCTCAGCATCAGGGTCTGTGCCAGCATCAGGGTCATCTCAAATGAGTCAAATCTTCACATCAGGCAGCCAAAGTATTGGAGTTTCAGCTTCAGCATCAGTCTTTCCAATGAACACTCAGGACTGATCTCCTTAGAACGGACTGGTTAGCTCTCCTTGCTATCCAAGGGACTCTCAAGAGTCTTCTCCAACACCACAGTTCAAAAGCATCAATTCTTCAGTGCTCAGCTTTCTTTATAGTCCAAATTTCACATCTGTACATGACCACTCATAAAACCACAGCCTTGACTAGACAGACCTTTGTGGGCAATGTAATGGCTCATGCTTTTTAATATGTTGTCTAGGTTGGTCATAACTTTCCTTCCAAGGAGTAAGTGTCTTTCAGTTTCATGGCTGCAATCACCATCTGCAATGATTTTGGAACCCTGAAAAATAAAGTCAGCCACTGCTTCCACTGTTTCCCCATCTATTTGCCATGAAGTGATGGGACCAGATACCATGATCTTAGTTTTCTTAATGTTGAGCCTTAAGCCAACTTTTTAACTCACCTCTTTCAATTTCATCAAGAGGCTTTTTAGTTCCTCTTCACTTTCTGCCATAAAGGTGGTGTTGTCTACATCTCTGAGGTTATTGATATTTCTCCCAGCAATCTTGATTCCAGCTTGTGCTTCCTCCAGCCCAGCGTTTCTCATGATGTACTCTGCATAGAAGTTAAATAAGCAGGGTGACAATATACAGCCTTGACATGCTCCTTTTCCTGTTTGGAACCAGTCTGTTGTTCCATGTCCAGTTCTAACTGTTGCTTCCTGACCTGCATACAGGTTTCTCAAGAGGGAGGTCAGGTGGTCTGGTATTCCCATCTCTTGAAGAATTTCCCATAGCTTGTTGTGATCCACACAGTCAAAAGCTTTGGCATAGTCAATAAAGCAGAAATAGATTTTTTCTGGAACTCTCTTGCTTTTGTGATGATCCATCAGATGTTGGCAATTTGATCTCTGGTTCCTCTGCCTTTTCTTTTTTTTTTGATGTGAAAACATTTATTATTTTTTTTTATTGTGTTGGTTTTTCCATACAATGACATGAAACCGCCATGGGTTTACATATGCTCCCCCTCCAGAACCCCCTTCCCTCCCCTTTGCCTTTTCTAAAACCAGCTTGAACATCTGGAAGTTTACAGTTCACATATTGTTGAAGCCTGGCTTGGAGAATTTTAAGCACTAATTTACTAGCGTGTGAGATGAGTGCAATTGTGTGGTAGTTTGAACATTCTTTGGCATTGCCTTTCTTGGGGATTGGAATGAAAATTGACCTTTTCCAGTCTTGCGGCCACTGCTGAGTTTTCCAAATTTGCTGGCATATTGAGTACAGCACTTTCACAGCATCATCTTTCAGGATTTGAAATAGCTCAACTGGAATTCCATCACCTCCACTAGCTTTGTTCATAGTGATGCTTCCTAAGGCCCACTTGACTTCGCATTCCAGATATCTGGCTCTAGGTGAGTGATCACACCATCGTGGTTTTCCAGGGCATGAAGATCTTTTTTGTACAGTTCTTCTGTGTATTCTTGCCACCTCTTCTAAATATCTTCTGCTTCTGTTAGGTCCCTACCATTTCTGTCCTTTATTGAGCCCATCTTTGCATGAAATGTTCCCTTGGCATCTCTAATTTTCTTGAAGAGATCTCTAGTCTTTCCCATTCTATTGTTTTCCTCTATTTCTTTGCACTGGTCGCTGAGGAAGGCTTTCTTATCTGGCCTTGCTATTCTTTGGAACTCTGCATTCAGATGGGTGTATTGTTCATTTTCTCCTTCGCTTTTAGCTTCCGTTCTTTTCACAGCTAGCCTCCTCAGACAGCCATTTTGCTGTTTTTCATTTCTTTTTCTTGGGGATGGTCTTGTTCCCTGCCTCCGGGGCTAAAATCTCTAGGCCATGGATGTCCATTGGAATCTTTGAGCAAAGAAGGGACGTGAGTACATCATTTTGCAGGTGGATAAGAAGAAGCTGGCCAGGCAGGCAGAGGTAAGGAGACATAAGTCCCTTATCACTACAGGAAGACCAGTTGTGATCAAAGTGGGGTGTGATGATGTCAACCATGGATACAACAGTAGTGGGAATGCAAAGAAATGATGGAGGAAGAGATCTCACTGAGGTAGAATTGGGGGTAGTTGGGAACAAATTGGATGCATCTATTTATTTGCTCCATAAATTGTAGATGAGAGCCTGCTAAATGCCAGATGCTATGGATAGACCAAGGAACAATACAGGGAACCAGTCGTGGATGTGCTTGGTGATGGAGGAAAGAATATGCCTTCTCACAAGGGACAGTGTGCAAGAGTTTTTAACAGAGGATGTGAAAAATAAAAGGGAAGCAGAGCTGGGAATGAAACAGCTTGTTTGGGGATATATTTGACGTGTCAGATTGAGCCAAGCTTGGAAATATGAGGCTAAAACTGGGAAAATAACTCAAACTCAATAAAAAAAGTCATGCTATTTTATAAGTCTAGCATTTTCACCAAGAGTATATCATTGACTTGGACATCCATTCAGTAATTTGGATGAGGCCAAGATGTACTATCTCCGTCTCACAGGCTGTGTGGACTTTTCGTGGCAATATGTCAACTGGGCAATTGACATCCTTCTTACAAAGGCAGGACCCAGATACACTGCATCCAGAGAGTTCTGTCCAGGAGAGCTGGAGCCTCACACTTTGTCCCACTTCCAGCCTCAGGGTACATGACAAGCCCTGGAGGAAATGTCTCTCAAATGGATGCTCACATAAAACAATCTTTTTCTTCCAAATTTCACAACTGATTGTCTTCGCTATGGATTTTGACATTTCAGACTTGTGTACTGGGCTTCCTTGACCCTTCTCTATATGACATGAGCTCTGATTATTACCAGGGTGTTCTCTGATAAAATACACTGTAAATCTTGCTCCCAAGAATCCTGCAGTGGAATCCTAGCCCTAGTAGTCAACAGATCTCCCAGAAAATCAAATGTCATTTACACTGAGAGCTGGGAAATATGTTTGAATTTCACTCCTCCTCGCTGTGTTGACCCAGTGGCTCACTTTGCTTGTGAAAATGTATCTTCCTGTCAAATATTCCCTAAGCCAAGTCAGCTGGTCAATGATGCATCCGTAAAAATATGTGCTCACCCGAACTCTTTGCTGAGGGCTACAAATATACTTGTCTAAGTCTTGTCACACGTTTAGGGTCCTGGAGTAGATTCCTTCAATCACACACCAAAAATGTACAAAACACCACTTTCATAGCTCTCCTCCATGGGTTGGGAGAGATAGCAAAATAATCGCTAACATTTGCTGAGCACATATACCTGAGCACCAAACGCCATGTCACATGATTTGCCTGTCTCACTGCCATCAATCCCCACAATGTCTTTCAGTATCTTTTATTTTTCAGTGTTTAATACTTTCATTTCTTTATCCCCTTACACAATATCTGGTATACACTAAAATACTCAGTAAATGATTTTGGAATGCACACATAAGTAAAGGAGTAAAGTGGAGGATAAGCCTCCTTTGCAACAGAGCATTTGTTGGTCGATGGCATTTATTACTCCTCAGCTCAGGAAGAAGATTATGGTCAGGTTGTAAATATAAAATAAGCATGAATGAAGCTGCAAAAACTCTTGCAAAGCAATATAATACATAAATGAGCATTGATGGTAAAGGACAGACAAGTTAGCCAGGCACCCCGGGGTACCAGGCGGGAAGGAGAGCTGGGGGCCTGATAAAGACAGTCAGCAAAAGGCTCCTGGAGGGGAGACTCAAGAGCAGCCAGGTTTGTGCAAAGCCTCACGGAGTGGGAAAATGACCCATGGCCAGCTGTCTTGCTTCTTGGCTGAGGTTTACAGCCCAGGGCGTGCATGCCGGCGATCAATAACGCCGTAACTGTCATTCTCACATAATCGGGACGCTCTAGGGGAACTCTGGGCCCACCTTTAAGGATGAGTCACGACACAGCGGCTCTAGAGACAGAGGACGACTTGAATTTCCTCCAAAAAATGCTGGTGCTGACACTCTGCGGCCCAGAGTCAGCCTTTCAGTAAAAACTCCCGAACCTCTTGGGTATACCTCCTGAAAGAGCAGAGGTGAAGACTTTCTGACAGTTACTTAACCTGTTCAAGTCAGAGCCGCCTCATCAGTGAAACAGGAATGTCCTCGGCCTCTCAGAGGTGTGTGAGGAGAAACAAAAATTACCAAAGCTTTGTGGGTCCCTTGTGGGGAGTCTTTTTGAGGCTTTATTATCAGTTTCCAGAGAGATTTAAGAATCTTGATATTGAAGCATCTATCCATGTGTAATACTATGAGGTATAAGAATCCACATCCGGATTTC
This sequence comes from Antilocapra americana, assembly GCA_007570785.1. Taxonomy (NCBI): domain Eukaryota; kingdom Metazoa; phylum Chordata; class Mammalia; order Artiodactyla; family Antilocapridae; genus Antilocapra; species Antilocapra americana. Next base: position 3,448,588 of record ML664173.1, on the reverse strand, counting down.
GTGACCTCAGCACTATTGATATTTTGGGCTTGATCATTCTTTGCTGTGCAGGCTGTCTTGTTACCAGCGTTCCTGGCCTCCACCCACTAGGTGGAGAGATATAGTCAGCAGGGCCTCCTTAGTTATGACAATTGAATGTGTCCGGACATCTCCAGTTGTCTGTTCGGGGTGAAGCGGGTGGGGTAAAGCTGTCCCCAGTGGGGAACCATTGATCTATATTATTATAAGGTGAGAGATGTGTTACCCGGTCCTTCTCCTAGCTTTTCATCATCATTGGTAAGGTAGGGCATTGCTCAGGTCTCAATAAGCAGAAGCTAAATGTGCAAATTAATGAGGAGGTAGACAGATCGCTTAGGGAACTGAGAAACTTTCACAACTAAGACAACTGTAAATAAAGTTAGGATGTCCGTCCACACTCCATGCTCAGATGATAAGAAAAACACAAACTGTCACATTCCTCAAAGAAATAACTAAAATGCAATGAGAGCTAGAGATGCTGCCAGGAAAACCAAAGCCAAGTCTCACTGTGTCGATGATAATAGCTAGAAGAAATAGACTGCGTGTTCTCAAAGTAGACAATACATGGCATTCATCTTCTCCACCTACATAACAACTGGCACCTAATAAATGTCTTGTTTCTGATAAAGGAACAGCGAGGAAGTGGTCCAGAAAGTCCATTTAAAGAAGGTGAAACCTAAAGGAGTGTCTCAGGCAAAGATAAGAGCATTCCAGAAAGTGTGGAGGAGGGACGGTGCATGCTGCATCAGGCATCAGCCCACGCAGCGTGCAGCCCAGGCAGGTGGTAGACATGAAGGTGGTAGACACCGTCACGAACGGATCTGCTTTGTCTTCGCACTTCTGTAGCGCTCCTTAATATTTAATGCAGCATTTAAAGGTAATCAATACAGTTCTGCTGAACAGCAATGACAACAACAACAAAACAATGGCTGCACTGAAGCCACAGAGTTCTAGAATAAGGGTTTCTGCTCCGAATAAAGAAGAGGCACTTAGCTCAACAAGTAGTTGACTGGCTGTATTCCCTACCCCTAAGAGGCGAGAACGGCTAAAGCTGACAGTGATATGAAGTGGTTCAAGAATAGCACCGCCTTTGACAGTGTGGTTCGTAGATCACTCTGAGCAGGGTCTGAGCCTCACTCGGCTACTGCTTAGGACCACGAGCAGATCTTTCATCCCTCCAGATGCTTTCTCCCGGTCTGTCAGTTGATGGGAGTGATTATACCATCCTTAAAGATGTCTTTGAGAGCTCTGGTAGGCGTGTGTTATGTCATGCGCTCCGTTCCTTCTTTGGGACGTTCCTTCTTTCCACCTTGAATCAAAGCTCTCATTCCCCTGTCTCTCCATCAGCTTCCCGGGCCATCATCTTTAGTCTCAAGATTCAGACAGCACCCACATCAGGCCCTACGAGCTTCCAAACAAGAAGGGAGTGCACATTTTGTAACTGGAAACATGGGTCCCAGCACTGCTAACATGGGCTCTAAAAATGGACATTACTATGACTAATCCTAGAATATTGGACTATTAACATCTATACATGTGTGTACTGGATAAATATTTACTGAGCTCCAACTCAGTGTCTGGCACCATGTCATGTATTTTATATGCATTTTCATTAACTCCCCAGATAACCTTAAGAATAAGGAATCATTAATATCTCTATTATCCCAATGAAGAAATTGAGGACAGAGATTTTAATTAATTTTCCCAACTTCGTCCAACTGCTAAGTGATAGGGCTGAAAGTCAAATTCACATTTTTATGTGTACAGTTTTATTGTTGCTGAACCTTTCCAAATAAAGTGCATATATCATCCAATTTGGGGTTGTCCTGGTGCCTCAGCAGTAAAGAATCTGCCTGCAATGAAAGATACCCAGGTTTGATCCCTGGGTCAGGAAGATCCCCTGGAGGAGGGCATGCAACCCACCCTAGCATTCCTGCCTAGAGAATCCCGTGGACAGAGGGGTCTCAAGGGCCGCAGTCCGTGGGCTGCATAGAATCAGACGCAGCTGAGTGACCAAGCAGCAGCAGCAGCCCGTTGATCCCTAAAGACCTCAGTGTGAACTTCACGAAGCCAGTCCTCCTCTTGCGCACCCACAGCGTACGTCACAGTCTCTAACACTGATGCTATGCCATATAATGGCTCGTGTTCAAATTCCACCAGCTTCCCCAATAATAGCCTTTACAGAACTCCCTTGACCCCAAACCCAGAGCAACGTCACACATGACATGCAAGTGTTGTGTCCTTCTGGTCTCCTTCAGACAGAGTGTTTTTAAGTGGGTCCACGTTTAGGCCCAGGGCCAACTACATGGCGCTTCTAGTGTCTGGCTATGGCCATAGTTCCCATACTTACAAAATGGTCCTAGTGTCATTTTCATAGTCAGAGAAAGGAGTTACAAATAAGGAAAGGAAAAAACAAACAAACAAACAAATAACCAGCGTGGGTCCTTGGGGATCTTTGTGGTTAGATGCAAACTGAGGGCATCGGTGTGAACTATCAATGGTGAAAGATGGATAGACAGATGGATGGACAGACGGATAAAGTATGTAACCCACTGGGTCTGCTGCTAGAGTTTAGAAGCCATAGCATCCCAGTGGTAATAAACACACCCTATACCCTGCTCATGGTTTTTAAATATTGCTCTCCACTGAAAGAGAAGCAAAAGGCAAAAGAGAAAAGGAAAAATATACCCATCTGAATGCAGTGTTCCAAAGAGTAGCAAGGAGAGATAACAAAGCCTTCCTCAGCAACCAGTGCAAAGAAATGGAGGAAAGCAATAGAATGGAAAAGACCAGAGATTTCTTCAAGAAAATTAGAGATGCCATGGGAACATTTCATGCAAAGATGGGCTCAATAAAGGACAGAAATGGTAGGGACCTAACAGAAGCAGAAGATATTAAGAAGAGGTGGCAAGAATACACGGAAAAACTATACAAAAAAGATCTTCATGACCCAGATAACCACGATGGTGTGATCACTCACCTAGAACCAGACATCCTGGAATGTGAAGTCAAGTGGGCCTTAGGAAGCATCACTATGAACAAAGCTAGTGGAGGTGATGGAATTCCAGTTGAGCTATTTCAAATCTTAAAAGATAATACTGTGAAAGTGCTGTACTCAATATGCCAGAAAATTTGGAAAATAACCAAATTCTCAGCAATGACCATAGAACTAGAAAAGGTCAGTTTTCATTCCAATCCCAAAGAAAGATAATTGCAAAGAATGTTCAAATTACCACACAACTGCATTCATCTCACACAGTAGCAAAGTAATGCTCAAAATTCTCCAAGCCAGGCTTCAACAGCACATGAACCCTGAACTTCCAGATGTTCTAGCTGGATTTAGAAAAGTCAGAGGAACCAGAGATCAAATTGCCAACATCTGCTGGATCATCGAAAAAGCAAGAGAGTTCCAGGAAAACATCTATTTCTGCTTTATTGACTATGCCAAAGCCTTTGACTGTGTGGATCACAACAAACTGTGGAAAATTCTTCAAGAGATGGGAATACTAGACCACCTGACCTGCCTCTTGAGAAACCTGTATGCAGGTCAGGAAGCAACAGTTAGAACTGGACATGGAACAATGGACTGGTTCCAGATGGGGAAAGGAGCAAGTCAAGGCTGTATATTGTCACCCTGCTTATTTAACTTATATGCAGAGTACATCATGAGAAATGCTGGGCTGGAGGAAGCACAAGCTGGAATCAAGATTGCTGGGAGAAATATCAACAACCTCAGATATGCAGATGACACCATTCTTATGGCAGAAAGTGAAGAAGAACTAGAGAGCTTCTTGATGAAAGTGAAAGAGGAGAGTGGAAAAGTTAGCTTTAAGATCAACATTCAGAAAACTAAGATCATGGCATCTGGTCCAATAACTTAAGGGCAAATAGATGGGGAAATAATGGAAACAGCAGCAGACTTTATTTTTGGGGGCTCCAAAATCACTGCAGATGGTGATTGTAGCCATGAAATTAAAAGACACTCCTTGGAAGAAAAATTATGACCAACCTAAACAGCATACTAAAAAGCAGAGACATTACATTGCCCACAAAGTTCTGTCTAGTCAAGGCTATGGTTTTTCCAGTAGTCATGTATGGATGTGAGAGTTGGACCATAAAGAAAGCTGAGTGCCAAAGAATCGATGCTTTTGAACTGTGGTGTTGGAGAAGGCTCTTGAGAATCCCTTGGACTGCAAGGAGATCCAACCAGTCCATCCTAAAGGAGATCAGTCCTGAGTGTTCATTGGAAGGACTGATGCTAAAGCTGAAGCTCCAATACTTTGGCCATCTGATATGAAGAGCTGACTCATTAGAGAAGACCTTGATGCTGGGAAAGACTGAAGGCAGGAGGAGAAGGAGACGACAGAGGATGAGATGGCTGGATGGCATCACTGACTCAATGGACACGAATTTGAGCAAACTCTGGGAGTTGTTGAGGGACAGGGAAGCCTGATGTGCTGCAGTCCATGGGGTCACAAAGAGTCATACATGACTGAGCTACTGAACTGAACTGAACCAAACTCCACTGAAAGGAACCACGCCTCCTTAAAGAAACAGCTGATTCCAGGTAAAATACAAGATGAGCCTAAAAATACAAAATGGGCCTGAAACATCAAGTTGTCCAGAAAGTAAGGAAGTACTCAAAATATGGTGTCAAAAGAACAGGGAAATCAACTTGAAAAGGCTCCCGTAACTAATGAGACATTTTTAGATTAAAGGTAAAGTAACTATTGATATACATCATACATTAAGTACAAGAGGATTCTGAGTCTCTACTGATATAAATAAATGTGTAAATAATGCCAAAGTGAAATCTCTTCCTTACAGACAACTAATAACTATTATCAGGTTGGCCAAAGCAACTTTTGGCATCCATTGCAATAATAGTTGGTTCACTTAGAAATTATTCGATGGGTTTAAAATCAACAAATAAAAGTTTTATGCTGAAAAGAATATCTACAAAGTCTTAAAGTATATTCCCAAATACTTGAGTGAGTGAAGTTGCTCAGTCATGTCCAACTCTTTGTGATCCCATGGACTGTAGCCTACCATGCTCCTCCATCCATGGAATTTTCCAGGCAAAAATATTGGAGTGGGTAGCCATTCCCTTCTCCAGGGGATCTTCCAGACCCAAGGATTGAACCCAGTTCTCCTGCACTGCAAGCAGACACTTAATCTTCTGAGTCACGTAGGAAGCCTCATTAAACATAAAAGGAAAAATAGTAACTTACAACATAAAGAGACCTAAGTAGAGCCATCTTCACCAAGTGATGGAAGTTAACATCATCAGTGAAGAGACAAAAAGGAATGGTCTGTAGAAAAGAGGGTCAAAAGTATTAATATTAATTTTCAGAATTTGCTGTATGTACTTTGGTTATGAGGTGAAAATGTACACAGCGAATTCCCTGGTGGTCCAGTGGTTAAGACTCCATGCTTTCACTGCCAAAGGGCCCAAGTTGGATCACTGGCCAGTGAACTAAGATCCCACAAGTCATGCGGCGTGGCCAAAAAAAGAACAAGAAAATATATGCAAAAGTATCTAGGATTAATGAGGCACTGTGTCTGTAACTTACTCTCCAGTGATCCAGAAAAATAGTGTGTGTGTGTGTGTGTGTGTGTGTGTGTGTGTGTGTGTGTGTGCACGCGCGCAGACAGAATGAAAGAGAGAGAGACTGGCAAAGTAAGTGTCATAAAATGTTATCAATAGTTGGAAAATCTTAATATAGAATGTGTGAGTTCATCTTGCAAAAATTTTGTGAAGTTGCAATTATTTCAATTTTTTTAAAAATTAAAGTTACCGTTAAATCTTAACAGTGGCATATTTTTTGAAATAAGATTATTCGGTAAAGTGTTTCATGATTCTTACTATAGGCATCATGTTTCTATCTGAATTATATAAAAGGTTTAGAGTAGCTCAAGCAAATGCATGATCATAACAACAAAAAATAAAGAGAAAGATGAAGAGCGTATTTACTGTCAAGGCTTCCTATTTAAAGACAGGTGAGTTACAAAGAAAAATTTCTAAAGACACTGCAGAAAACATAGGGATAGGAAAATGGTCATTTCTTTATAACTAGCCATAACATTTTAAAGTATGAAAGCTGAGAGAAAAGTGCATGTAAATTCTATCATTTGATGAAAGATATTATTCAAAACACTAAGTCTTTTACAGCAGAGAGGATGGGAAAATGGAAGTTGCAGCAGAGACATGGTTCCCCTTTCCAGAAGCTTGCCAACTGAAAAAAACCCATCTGGGAACCCTAGGAAGGAAGATATCCTCCAAGCACAGCAGGGTTTCTCAGCCTTGGCACGATGGATATTTCGGAGCAGACAATTCTTTTTGAAGGGGCACTGTCCTCTGCATCCCCGGGCCCCTGGCTTCTCTTACCCACTAGGTACTGGTAGCACCGCTTAAACAGTAAGGATCAAAAATGTCTTCAGATAGTTCTAAAGGGTTCCTGGATGGTGGCGGAGGGGTGGGATCAAATTCATCCCTGGTTAAAAACCCACACGTGTTTGTCCAATGTATGGGAAGTAGCACTCTCCTCCCTTGGGAGGTAGTCCATTCTCACATCCTGGAATGCTCTCTCATGTGCTTCTACAACATTTCAGTTGTAATAGAGAAGGAAAGAAAAAAAAAGAGAGAGAGAGAGATTTAACCCAGAGAAAGAAAAGGAAAAGGTTTTGGCAAAGTTTCAGCTGAAGTTGCTGCTAATAGTATCTTTTTATCAGAGTTGGGACTGTGAGATAAGGAAAAGACTATAAATAATAATAATAATAACCATCTGCCTTTGTAAAGCATTAGACATCTTAAAAGTGGTTTCCTGTGCACTGCTGTCTCAGATTCTCTTGGTGATTTTATGAAAGAGGCTATTATTCCTCTATTTTACAAATGAGACACATAAGGCTTCCCAAATTTTGTTTTTGTTTTTGTTTTCATATGGCAAATAAGAAACAAAACCAGGACTTGGTCAAGATATTCTTTATATGTTTTGGGTTTTTTTTTTTTAATTTATTTTTTCTGGACTTGTGGAATCTTAGTTTCCTGGCCTGGGATCAGATCAAACCTGGGTCCTCAGCAGTGAGAACATGGAATCTTAACCACTGGAGCATGAGGGAGTTCCCTGGGTTGAGATGTTTGACTCTAGGCTCAGCACCCTTTCCACAAGGCTGAGCTGTCATGGGAGGCCAAAGTGAGTTCTCAAATTTTTTGCAGTTGACAAAGAAAATCCTAAACCAATCCTCTGACCAGGTCTTGACAGAGCGCCTGGAAGTTGCCATGCAGTCTGACCACGTACCTCCTCAGAAACCTCACTTCCACCGCGGGGCACACAGTTTCTGCCCCAGGTCCGGGAAGGAAGATCCCCCGAGGGGCTCGGCCAAGAAAGAGAAGCAGCGACCTCACAAAGATCAACATTGCCCAGTGCCACTTCACAGAGCTTCCCGAGGCTTCACTCCCACCCTCCCAACGCCCAACACACACACACACACACACACACACACACACACACACACACACACAGACACAGACTTGCACACAGCATCTCTTTCAGTCGTCATGTCCAATATCCAATGTGGTTTTCACATCTCAATTTATCAGCAAAGCTTGTAGCTGAAAATGGGAGGGTGAAGTGTGGAGGTGCTGGGATGAGGTCTGAAGGCTGGTGAGTGCCAACAGCAGGGATTAAATTACGTGCCCTCACCTCCTTTCTGATTTTTTTTCTTCCCCTCCTTTGGTCTACCTCTGTTGGGTTTCTCAAGGCTGCCCTGTGAAAAATAAGTTGTCAGCACTTGAGTCTGTGTGATGCTAAACCTATACCCTCAGCTCTCTGGTTACCGGTAATAACGGGAAAGGATATACGCAAACACATGTGTGTGTTGAGTTTGCACAAGTGTGACAGAGGTTCTGTAGTGCTTGGACAGGAGCCTTATTCCTGTCTGCGTGGTTTATTCCTGCTTCTCAGTGGTACTTAGAAGGTCTGTTTGGCTAAGGGCTTTATCCTCATGCAGCGGTATTAAAGTCTGACCGGCTGAACTGCCTGTCCAACCTTCCACCTCACTCCCTCCACCCTGAGATAAATCAAGTGAAGCCATAAGCAAAGGGAGTGCTAATGGAATCCCCACCCACAGAGGTCCTTGTGAAAAATGGCAGGCACTTTTCTCCGACTTCGACAATAGGGTGCCTGCCGTAAGGATGGACTTAGCGTGAACACAGAGAATGTGGGAATGTTTTATGACCAACTGGAGTGGATTCTTTTCGTTCTTTTCAGTTTTTTGGGAGAGTATTTGATGGCCTAAAAGAAACCCATTTAACAAAACAAAATGCAATTCAATAGTGATTAAAAGCAAACTGGGCCTATATAGCATATATGAAATGACTGGTTAAGCCAAATTATAAGTTTGAAAGGGATAATATTTATTGTGAAACATAGGTCACTAAGTTAGCAGTATAGCACCATGAAGAAAAACATTGATTATGATGTTGTTCTAAATAAGTAGGAGCATCACATCTACTATGTGTCAAATTATAATAACTGAATTCTCCTTATTACTCACATTATTCCTTTTCTCTGAAACCAAGCACTGTCCAGAGGAACACGTGATCTAATCCTGGCCAGTCTGTGTTTCATATATGTAGCTAGAATGATTGGTTCAAGAGTGAGCACATGGCTCAAGCTCAGCCAATCAGAGTTCCTCCTCCAGATTACTTGAATCAAGTCTAATGGGAAAGAGGCCTAAACTCTTGAGAGCTAGAAACAAGGAGATCAGGAACTACTAACAAAAATATTTTTCACGTGGAAATATATAATCAACATTTCTCCACAGCCTTCCTTTGAGTCTATGAGTTTCTGTAATATCCCTCTAGCAAATTACCTGTTTTACCTGAGCTAGTCTACAGTGGTTTCTATCACATACTTCCAACATGCGTGTCATTTTTTGACCCTTAAGATACTACTCTTGCTACATTCAACTATTTGTTGTTGTTATTTAGTCGCTAAATCAAGTCCGACTCTTTGTGACCCCATGGACTGTAGCCCACCAGGCTCCTCTGTCCATGGGATTTCCCAAGCAAGAGTACTGGAGTGGGTTGCCATTTCCTTCTCCAGGGGAAGAAGGTCTTCATGGCCCAGGGGTCGAACCTGCGACTCCTGCATTGGCAGGCGGATTCTTTACTACTGGGCCACCAGGGAAGGTCACATTCAACTGTAATCAGCCCCTTACTGAAGTCTCTCAATATCACTCTTTTAATTTATTATAATATAGGGGATGTTGAAGAGGCTCAGAAAAGGATGGTGAGGGGGATCAGCCCACTGGATCAGACTGTAAGGGAGCAACACGCACTAACCCCTACAGGAGAAAACAGAGAGACATGAGATTGTTCTTGGACAGCTTAGAAGACCGCTCTGACAGCCTCCTCCACTGTAAATGTCCATGCACCTGTGTTGACCGTTGGCCTCTCGGTTATTCGATTCATTTGCTGCATTTTCAGTTTCTATCCTGTCCATGGGCTTTGCCAGGCAAGAAAACTGGAGCGGGTTGACATTTGTTAGACAGACCCTCGTCTCCTACGTGGGAAAGTCTGAGAGAGGGAAACGCCGTGGATCAGTCCTAAATGGTCCATTCCCAGCAGGACCCAAGCAGAGAGGCAGAGAACCGCTGTGGAGAGCCAGCTGGTGAAGTGATCTCGCTCCAGTGCTCCAAAGCACTCCAGAGACAGGTCTGCCCCTCGGGAGACTCTGCCTGAAAACGCATTCCAGGATGTCTGACTTCCTGGCATCCCCCAGTAAGTGCAAGAGCACCTTCGCCAGCCCGCGCTGATGGCGGTCTGCTCCCCTGTTCAGCCTCCATGTGTGCAAACTACCGGGGACAACTGTTGTCTGAAAAAGACCTTCTCCAACTGCCCTGTCCAAGAATCAGATGCTTTAGGTTACATCCGAGTTAATGTAACACCAAAGCACTAACTTTACGCCAGAGTAACAAAAGGGTCCTGAAAATTGCACATGTTTTCCCAGAACTAATTCATCCCAGGTAAGCATGTCCACTCCAACCTATATATTAGACACACCAGACTTTAAATTTTTTAAAAAAGGCTTATGTCCAGGAAACTCATTACATACAAATTCCCTTTTCTCTGCCCATCCCTCCTTTCCCTGTCCACCATAACCTCTCTGCCACCTCTCCGTAACTCCCTCTGAAATCATTTCCATTAATATTAGCCTCTCCTAAGCCTTTTTTTTTTAAGAGCACATTAAACTTGAGGGGTTAACTAAATTAAATATGTCCCTTTAAATAAAGTCATCTCACCCTGTAAAAGTCAGCACAAAGTGACTCTCTTAAGTCTGGCTCTCACCCCCGGGGTTAAAGTGCCTGCTATTCAGAGGGGCTTCATGGGGGCTCCCCCGGAAGGCGAGCTCCGGAAGGTATTTTGGCATGCTACATGCAGACGCAGCAGCCCACGGATCTCATCATTTCTAAATGTCAGCCTTCCTATAATCCTTCTGACCCATTCCAAAGCTCATAGGTCATGGAACATTTTATCTGGCAGAGGTTTATATATATGTGTGTGTGTATATATATATATATATATATATTTTTTTTTTTCTTCCCAAGTTTAAAGAATTATCCATTTTCCCTTCCATTCCTCTCTGAAGGAGACCTGGCCCTTCTATACATATGGTGAGTAAGGCATCAAGGAATTCAAGCAAATGATAACAATATGTCTGCAGGGAAATAAATTTCTTTTTCTGAAATCAATCATGTGCTATTCACACAGGCAGAAGAAACAGCCTGAAATAACGCTTATCTCACCGCCTCCCTCCACTCCGGCATCCCTGCAAACACTTCAAGGCGAGAGGCTTTCTCTTCTGGTCTCCTTTGTCCCACAGTGGAAGGGACAGGAGGCTGAGATGTGTGATACGAACGAGGGCCGTGACCAGCTGAGATATGGGACCGCAGGTGGAGGCCGTGACCAGCCGAGATGTGGGGACTGCAGGCGGAGGCCGTGACCAGCCGAGATGTGGGGACCGCGGGTGGAGGCCGTGACCAGCCGAGATGTGGGGACTGCAGGCGGAGGCCGTGACTAGCCGAGATGTGGGGACCGCAGGCGGAGGCCGTGACCAGCCCGAGATGTGGGGACCGCAGGCGGAGGCCGTGACCAGCCGAGAGGTGGGGACCGCAGGCGGAGGCCGTGACCAGCCCGAAGGAACTGGCTGCTGTCACCGCGCAGATGGACGGCCCATCTCCTTGAGCAGATAGCGTGCTTAGCAGTCGGCCCCATCGGAAGAAGAGACATCCTCTTCCCCGCGGTTCGGAGCAGAAACAGGACCTTGCATCTCTCCCACCTCCCATACAGCCTCATTTTGCTCTGGGGGCCCACGGCTTCTTGCTCTGTGGGGGGCAGGGCTACTGCGGTAGGTGGCACCTTCAAAACCTCTTTTCCAGTGGAGAGCAGTGATTTGGCCGAGCCACAGGTCTTAACCACATCCCAGAAAGGGAAGGCTTGGCCCCAAATCCCCCAGTGCCCTGCTGAAGCGGGCTGTAGCCGGTCTGCCGGGGGTCAGTCCTGCTCTGCTGTTTGCCAGCTGAGTGGCCACGAGGATGCGTCCAAGCTTCTCCAGCCTCAGCTGTCAATCCAGGTTGTTCTTTGAATGACGCAGATGGTGTGTGCAAGCCCTTAAGCCAGCATGGAGCCCTGGTCCTAGGTGCTTTTGAAAACTTCTTCCACAGCGTCTTTGGGTGACAGTGGAAGGGACAAATGCAGAGACCGACAGAGAGGAGACTGTAGTGGACTTCTGCGGTCACACTCTGGGGGACCACAGTGACAGGCAGCTTGCATGTGAGATAGCTTTCTCCTTGAGCTTGCTTGGAAACATATTTTTGAGACTAATTCTACCTTTTGTTTTATACTTATGATTCCTACAGATTTCTAAGATGATAATTATTTACTTAAAATGAAAGTGTAGTAGGAATTCCCTGGCAGCCCAGTGGTTAGGACTTGGCTTTTTCACTGCTGGGGCCTGGATTCAATCCCTGGTTGGGGAAGCAAAATCCTGCAAGGTGCAAAGGGTGGCCCAAAAACCAAACACACAAAAAACAAACAATAGAAACACCGTAGAAAAACCAAGTGTGGTGGGGGAAACAGCAGCAACAAATTCTGCACTTAACTGGACTCACACAATGACTACTGATAGTCTCATGTTTTCTGTACTAAATGAGTGGTATTTAACATTAAGAAGAATAAAATAGATCCTAAAAAGAGTACCACTCATTTTGCCTTGTGTTATGTAATCATTTAAAATTAAGAATCTTTGCTGGATGGGGAATCTCTTGCCTAATATGAGTCTAGGACTATGCTAGGCTTGGATCTATTATCTGTCACCTGAAATCCTCATATAACCCCAGAAAGCAGGTATCAGGTGGCCCGTGTTTGAGACAGAGAACCTCAGAGAGGTTGCATGACTTGGCTGAAGTCACACAGTGGTCTGTGCCAAGATCAAGCCTTGAATCCAGATCCGTCAGACTCTGAGTTCATTATCTGTCTACATGTAGTCTATCTTTCCCTCCTCTAAGGATCAAACCTTTAAGACATCCTAGGTAACTGAGGAAGACTTTAAATAGACTGAAGGCTTGTGTATGCGCTGCATGCCTGCTAAGTCACTTCAGTGGTGTCCGACTCTGCGATCCTATGGACTGTAGCCAACCAGGCTCTTCCATCCATGGGATTCTCTAGGCAAGAATACTGGAGTGGGTTGCCATGCCCTTCTCCAGGGTTCAACTGCCCAATCCAGGGGTTGAAACCCCTGTCTCTTAGGTCTGCCTGCATTAGGCAGGCAGGTTCTTTATCACTAGTGCCTCCAGGGAAGCCCCCCTCCCCGACCCCGTGGGCCTTTAAAGAAGTCTAGTGAAGGTCGCTCAGTCATATCTGACTCTTTGCGAGCCCATGGACTGTACAGACCAGGGGATTCTCCAGGCCAGAATACTGGAGTGGGTTGCCATGCCCTTCTCCAGGGGATCTTCCCGACCCAGTTTCCAAACCCAGGTCTCCCGCATTGCAGGTGGATTCTTTACCACCTGAGCCACCAGGGAAGCCCACCGGCTTGTGCTAATGCAAAACAAAACACCACTGAGTCAGAGGAAGGGAGCCCCTCATTCCATCCCGCAGGTCGCCATGACCATGAACCCAGAATGAAGCTCTGGGCCGGGACTTCCCACTTGCCAATCTGGGGGAGGCCCTGCAGGCCTGACCTGAAGGCGCAGGTTGTCCTCATTGGTGTGTCGCCCAGCCCTGCTCCCTGGGCGGGGGACACAGCGCCAGGGGCAGCCCAGACTCTGCCCGCCTCTCCGAGGATGTGCTCTTCCCGAGCTCCGCCAGCTCTCACATCCACGTCCTATTCTAATTATCTCCTTCTCTGTCTGAATGATCTTCCATTTATTTCAAAAGAATATTTTTTTTTAACCCTCCATCCATGTAATAGCTTTTTAATCCCAGCACCTTTCAGAGTCTCTTTACTTCAATGCTCCCCTGCCGCCCTCTTCCTTCAGCTCCAACCAGCCTGGGAAACACTTGACCAATGGGACTTCACTGGCCAAGCACCTCTGTTTGGAAACACATCCACTCAGGCTGAGGTTGATGGGGCGGACTTAGGGAGCTGGCAGTACAACGACCTCAACACCATCCAAAGCTACCAGCGTCCACTGTGTACCAGTGAGAGACTTGACCCTTGAGAGGGTGCGCAGCTCATCCAAGGTTGCACAGCTCACAGAAGGCTGGGGACTCAACTGTCATCTAAAATCTTCAGTGTTCAGGCATCTGGAAGAAAAAAAATCTAGACTATCACTTGACTGGTGAGCTGGATGAGTTTGGGGAGGTTGGTCACCAAAAAGTCACTGTTCCCTCCTGCATTGACTGTCTCTGCCCACCAGAATAGAAACCCCATCAAAGAGACATACTGTCTGTTCTTTTCTTTCCAGCCAGAATGAAGCCCAGCTCAGACCTGGTATTTAATAAATATTCACTGCCTGAGTACAGACTTCTTTCCTGCCAATTTTCTCTCAAGGTGATTATGTCAGGTATGTTTGGTTTACTGTCCCTCTCCTGCATTGCACCCTGCTCCAGCCTCCATCCATCCATCTGTCAATCATCATCCCCACCAGAGTTTCTGGTCTCTCAGGATTTTAGTAACAGAAGGATTTTGGTGATGAGCTAAGCCATTTATCTGGAGAGGTGCACGGTTATAATAAAAATATCAATAATATCCAACACTTATAGGCACCGTGTAAGAGTTAAGCAGGCACCACAAAAACACCCATTTTAGAGGTGATACAGTTAAGGCTTAGAAAGCATTTAAGAACTAGCCTAGGGCTGCAAAGTGTAGGACCAGGATCTGTACCTGAAACTGATTAGTTCTGGAGCCCTGTCTCAACCATTAGACTAAGTGCTTGACAGACTTAGAGTGAAAATGTAAATCTTTTATATGAAATAGAATGCTCTTTCCATGGCTTTGCCTGAAAGTGCCTCTGAAGTCGCTGACCGCTTGTGTTCAAGCCGAGCTGGAAACCTGGGGATGGTTGACAGGCAGAGCACGTGAGCAGCGGGCAGTCCTCCGCGGCTGGCAGGTGCCCCGCAGCAGCTGCAGGGACTCCGCCTCCCGAGGAGGCCTGGGAGCTCACGGCCCTCTCTTCAGTTAGATCACCCCAGGCCTGGCGGCTCCTGGTGCCGCTGCAGTCCAGACAGATGGTGCCTGTCTGTGGGCAGGTTGCGACAGCATGTGAACCAGGCACCCCTATCAGCTGCTCCCTGCAAGGCCAGAGAATGACAATGCTCAGGCCTCCTGTAGCTTCAGCGGGGCCTCTGGATGGGCCTTTGGACCGCTGGCAGGGGCCTTGCTGTGTGGAATTCATGGGCAGGCAGGAGAACCTCTGAACTCACTGTCAATGTTCCCAACATTTCTTCTAAGTAATCTCCATTTCAGCTTCTCAGATCCCCATTTCAAAAGAAATAGTATTGTGATGTACTGCTTAGGATACCATTTCAGCTGCTGGAACAGAGGCCAAGGTAAGCGGGACTTTACCGGGGTAGCCTGTTACTCTCTCAAGAGTCCATGCAAAGCAGTCCAGGGCTGTGTAGGGCTCCATAGGATCAGAGAACAAGGTACCTTACAATCTGGTAACTTGGCATCTTCAACATGCAGATTCTTTTCACTCATGGTCCAATATGGCGGCTCCAGCTCCTTCCATAATGTTCACATTCCAGTCAACAGATCTAGAGAGGAGGGGAAACTGAAAGGGAGAACATGTTTGTTTCTTTTGAAGCCTCAGCAAAGAAGCAGCACCCAAACCTCCTGCTCCTGTGCTATCGGGCAGAACTTTGTTAAGCAGCCAAACTAGCCATGGGAGTCTAGAAAATGGAAACTTTGGACTAGGAATCCATGAAGTGGGGGTAAACCTAGGAATTCTATTATCAAAGAAGGAAGAAAATAGAAATTGGAGGAAACTAGCATTCTCTGATATGAACTTTTCTTTTTCCCAATCAAATATTTTTGCATACTTTTCTTCCCAGGCATGGAGCATCCTCCCATCATTCCCAAATCAGGCAAACTGAAGCTGTCCTCTGTCCCTGTGGACAGTTCAAATCTAGCAGCCCTGGGTTTTGTGCAGCTCTCTCCATTAGGTCTGTTATGGATACTCATCATGTGAACCATCGGAAAGTCATCGTTGCCATAGCAACATGGTTGAGTGGGATCCAGACCACAGCAATGAAGATTCCCATTTAGGAAAGAATGAATGAAACCATTGCAGCTCCCTGTCTATAGCAATTTTCATGTCCTGCTGGGCAGTGAAACCATTTCCTTAGACAGGCCATCTGGAAGCTCCTGGCTTTCTTGGAGTGGTGTCCTTGCCCGTCATCCTCCATGCTTCCTGTGAAATGGTTACTGCAGGGCGTGCCTGTCTTGAAAGTGAAAGAGAAAGTGACGTCATTCAGTCCCATCCGACTCTTTGCAACCCCATGGACTGTGGCCTACCAGGCTCCTCTGTCCATGGAATTTTCCAGGCAAAAGTACTGGAGTGGGTTGCCATTTCCTTCTCCAAGAGATCTTCCCAACCCAGGGATGGAACCCGGGTATCCTCATTGCAGGCAGACGTTTTACCATCTGAGCTGCCAGAGGCCTGCACAAATTTGCTAGCATTTCCTGGTAGCAGACATAAGAAATGGGGTTACTTTGAGGGCTAAATTAATCACAGACTTTTGCAAACCAGGCTTGCAATTTCTTTGGAAATACTATTTCCTCAAAAACTTGAAGATATATTTGCTTCTGGACACTCTGTAAGTGACTACGACCAGAAGTCTCATCTAGACCTACTTTCTGTGTATAAACTCTGCTGTTTATTGACCTCCATGCTCTGACCACTTCCCTCTTCCTTCCTCTTAATGGTAACTTCTTCAAGGACATGAGAAACAAAAGCCTCGGATGGGAAGACGGTGCCTACACTAGTTGCAGCAGGGACGTCTCCCACTGTCTGGCCAAGAGCACTTACAGGGACCCCTGAGGAAGGCCGGGGACCACTGTGTCATCTCCTGATTTTGCTATTAAGCAATAAAGATATCCATTTGAGTTCACCTTTTTGGTGGCCCTTCAAATAGTGGAGGAAGCATTCAACACAGACCAACATCCCGAGTTTTTCCGGCTGGTTCCACTGGAGCCATGAGCTCTTTTGGCATGAGGCCTGTCTCCCGAGATGCAGGAGGTTTTAACCAGCACTTTCCCAGGCCACCTGTGAACAGTATATATGACTCAGCCACCTCCGACTAACTGCAAAACAAACGCCTCATATCTTAGGTCCTACTACAGTAGCATCCCAATGTCTAGGCCTCAAACTCCAGATTAGTGAGGGTACCAGTTCAGCTGCTCAGGCAGGAGCTAAGATAAGAGAGATTAGAGCAAGTGGGCATCCCTAGTGGCTCAGAGGGTAAAGAATTCGCCTGCAATGAGGGAGACCTGGGTTTGATCTCTGTGTCGGGTAGATTCCCTGGAGAAGGGAAAGGCTACCCACTCCAGTATTCTTGCCTGGAGAGTTCCGTGGGCAGAGGAACTCTGGTGGGCTACAGTCCATGTGATCGCAGAGTCGGACACGACTGAGTGACTAACACTTCAGACTTCAGAGCAAGTAGCTAATGTCTCTTTCTGGGACAGTCTGAGCCCACCCAGCCAGCAGCTTCTGTAGCTGGTCTGTGCTGTCAGGAGCTCAGGCTCCATCTGTCCAGTTGCTTCTCATCCCCCATGGGTTGTTCCCACCTTGTGGTTTCCCTAACTGTTTCAGCTACTGCAGGATTCCAACCACCAGGAAGCATGAAGGCCACGAAGTAAACATGGTCTTTATTTGAGGACTTACGATGGAACTCACATGGCTCCCTTTGGCTGACACCCCAACAAGCCAGAAATCAGCTACGCATCCCTGCTAGCTTATGAGGCTAGAAATGAATCTTGAGATGGATAAGCAGGTTTCTGGGGGTCTGTAATTAGGGGAGTGGAAGAAAGTTGCCAGCAGCCTGGAAAGGCTCTATTCAGGACTGAAAAACTGGATCACGTTTAAGACAACTTTTGATTCAGCTATGCATCTGCTAGAAGCTGAGAAAGGGGGACAGGGCAGGAAAGAGCTGATGAAGTTGGTTTGCAATTCGCAGTCTTTTTCCCTCTATGAAAGTAGTTTGGAAAGGAGTCAAACACCACACAGAAATCTCAACATCCCCTGCCAAAGGAAGACAAAACTTCTGGGAAACACACTGATTCTCCAACTCTCACAAATCTGGAAGGTAGAGACGTCAATTTTGAAATGGTGACAGGCTGAAGGTAGACTCTGTGTGTTTAAAAAAATAATAATAGGGGACAGGGTAAATTCTGCTTCAATAAAAGCTAGCGTATCTTTATCAGAGTTGACAGAGATCATTAAAAAGTGAAAGCAGGAACCGATATATTGATGATGCCTCTAGAACTTGGCCTTACAACCACGGGCTGTATTCAGTGGAGGGTGTTTTTTTCCTGTCTCACACAGTGAAATCCAATTTCATATAGGTTTTTATTTGTTCAAAGTGATAGATAAGCCTCCTAAAGTATGGTTTAAATCAATATTCTATTCCCTAAGCTAACTGAAGCCATGGGTTCATTTAATGAATAGGTGTACATGCAACTTAATAAACACACAACTATAACAACAACAACAAAAAAAACATGGGAGGAAGGTACCCAGAACAAGACTTTATTTGACAGGAAGTACTTTATTGGTTTTCTAATACTGAGATAAATACTATATGAACACAGCCCACATTGTCGAATAAAATACCTTATACAGTCCTTTGGCAGGCTGGCTTTATCAGCTAGTACAGAAACAGGGACCTGAGATTAAAAAGAAAAAATGATTCAAACAATAAAAAATAATAGTTTATATACATATATATATATATACACATGCTTAGTAAACTCAGTTGATTCTTTTAATAATCCTAATGGGATGACCCAGAGGGTTGGAATCAGGAGGGAGGGGGGGGGGGGGGCGGTGGGAGGGGAACACATGTATACCCATGGCAGATTCATCTCAATGTATGGCAAAACCAACACGATAATGTAAAGGGAAAAATAAATAAATAAATCATAAAAAAATATATATGTTTTGAAGAAATAAATAAATAATCCTAACTGTACTACTATTTTTCCCATTTACAAATTTTTAAAAAGAAAAAGGCATAGATGCTAAGTCACTTGCCTGAGGTCACACAGCTGTTAAGTGGTGGAACTAGCCTTCAGATATGTTAATCAAGAGATCTGGAACACTCTTCTGTTAGGAGAATCTGGGCCCTTACAGAGTTTAGTACTTGAGTTATTTGGATAGGTGACAAATTAGAACAAATCAGGGTACTTCAGTATTTAGGGCTTCCGTGTGCTAGATACTGCAAAGAACATTTGACCCTTGGCGAGTACTCTGTGTCCATCTTCCCTCTCTTTTCCAAGTTCCTCTGTCCTAAAACTGCACCCTGGTAAAAACCAGAAACCTTCAAATAAACTGCCTCAAGGCAATGCCAAACCCTAACATGTTCAAATGACTCTTTTCTCAAAACCCCTCAGATACAGTTCTGAGCACTGTCAATTCTAGCTACAGTAATTCCCTAAGGTGCTGCTGACTGTAGCTGGATGACTTGGTGTTTGGATACACCCCTGGGGGTGGGGTGAGAGGAGAGCAGGTTCTAAATACTGTTGTTTCCAGTAATTTAAGCTATGGAGTCATGTTCAAACCTCAGGGTCCCAGACACAGAATGTGGTCGTAATAGACAAGATCAGGGGTCAGCCAGCTGTTTCAGAACAGGACCAGAGAGCAATTCTGCCATTCCAGCACAAAGGTTGCCATAGAGAAACATAAAATGATTGAGCATAACTGTGTTCTAATAAAACTTTATTTATATATAAAAAAAGCAGTCCTCAGGTGACATTTGCCCCACAGACGGAGCGTAATGGACACACCTTATCGCTGACTAGTGAGCTCATCCTCCCAAAGATGGAGGAGACTTGACCTGAAGATGGGAAAACCTGGAATTGCATTTGCTATAGTCAAAACGGGGAGCAATTGTGAGAGGGCAAATATTCCCCATCTGGGGAATATTCACAATGCAAAAGCGGTAAGGTAAATTATGGGGATAATTAGTAATTTCACTGGCTCCATCCTGCCGTCTCCAGCACTAACACTTGGCACACGTGAACTCAGGCCAAGTTCAAGGTCATCTCATCACTGAAGCTTTTGCTCACCACCCATTCCCACCTTTTCCGGGTGGCCTTTTCTATGGCACATAAGCACTTATGCATAAGAGACTCTAATTATCCATTGACACATTTAGCTCCTGCCTGGACTTGGTGATTCTGGGTGCTAGCAGCCCTGCCTGGTGCCCCTGTGTTCACTCATGTAATCCAGTCTGACACCTTCCTCCCTGAGATCATGCAGAAGCACCACATGTGAATCAGGAGAGCGGGCTCAAAGGAAACCAGCGCCAGGAGCCATTTCACCAAGTGTGCACTGGATGGAAAGCCCTGAGATTCTGGATCCAAGTCATGAGAGGGTGGTGGGTTAAGTGACAGATGGGGAACCTGGAAGGGACCGGGTCACAGGGGAGGGAATTTGGCTTGTTGACGGCATGCCTCATGGGAAAGTCAGGTGCAATTGTGCAGGAGGAGTGGACCCCAAAGACCAGCATTCAGAGGGTCGCAATTGGCAATGAGAGCTGAGGCGTCACCTACAGGGAGGCAGTTAGAGAAATCGTGAGCGAGGGACAAGTTTCCAAGGACAGGAATGAAGAGCATGCCTGGACTGCTCCATCTCCCGGCTTGTTCCCCAGGTCAGTGGTGCGCTATTGAACACTCAGGGTTAAATCTCTAGTCTTCATCAACATCGGGCTCCATTAGATCAAACACCGAGCTAATTTGCTAACACTATTAAATACATAAAGCCATCAGAAGCAATTTAATGCTTATCAGATATGCTTACTCCCTAATAAACCCTCACCTACCCCTTATTTCAGCCTAATGATCAAAATGGATTCAGAAAATGAATATGTAATGAAGATCCCTTCCATTTATTTCCATGAAAGAATTCGAAGAGGGTTTAGATGGAAAAGGGGATTGGCATTTAAGGGGGCATTTAGCTGCTTCATTGATTTCTATTTCATTTTGGAGTGTGTGATGCACGGCTGAGGTTTGTCAACCTTTCATTAGCCTAGGTAATTCATCATAGTTAAATATCAGATATTTAGGCTACAAATGCATTCTCACCATTTAGCATGCATGGAATATCCTTTAATTTACAAAGGGAATTGCAGCCAAATAAAGGAGCCAGTTTATTCATCAGAGGGAGCCCTGTAGAGGGAGAGATTAGCCATGGAGCTGAACATCTTCCCAAAGGGCCCTTGCTGACCTGTGAGCTGATCGACCAGTCATCACCCTCACCTTCTTTCTGCAAATCCATAGACGTCTGTCTCCCATCTATAATTACCTGTCTTCCCCCACTCTGTTGAGAATCCTGTAGCTGGAAAGGATGCTGGCAATCACCTTGATCAAGCCCCCAATCCCCCACACTTTTCAAATGCAAACTCTGTTCGGTTGCTAAGACTCTTTGCAGCCCCATGGACGGCAGCATTCCAGGCTTCCCTGTCCTTTGCCATCTCCCAGAGCTTCCTCAAGCTCATGTCCTTGAGGCAGTGATGCCATCCAACCATCTCATCCTCCATCATCCCTTTTCCTTGATGAAACCCCAGTGGCTGCAACTGAGACACGCCCAGTCTTTCCCAGAATGATGGTCATCCCAGGAACCAGCAGGCTGGTCATCCCATCATCCTGGGATGACCCTTTCACTGAGGTTTGGATAAAAATAATATGGTCCTGTGTCAGAGGACACTCTGCCCAGTGCCCTCCCATGGGGTCTGCTGGCCCTCTAGAAACGCTTGCTCTGAGTCTCTGCCCTCCAGAAACAGGTTTCATTTTGGCTTCTCCATCTACAGATGTCCTGTGTCTTCTCTACATCAGCCCACTAGGGACCAGGTCCTCTCTCCCAAGATCGCCATAAAGCTATTCATGTATTCCTTCACTCTCTGCAAGTCAGGTCACCTGCTGGGTGCCAGACACTGTGCTGAGCACCAGGTATGCAGAGGCGAGGGCCAGGGCCAGGGCATATTTTTGCAGAGGGCACAGCTGAATGGCAGAGACGGCCAAAAAACAAGGACACACAAACAGTGATCATGAATCACTAACAATGGTAAAAGCAAGAGAGGACGAAAGGGGAGCATCAGACCAGGAGCCTCTCTCAGGCTGGGGATCTGAATCCTCACAGAGGATCAGACATTTAGGCTGAGATCTGGACGCTAAGAAGGAACCCCCTACACCCACCTCCGACTCTGCCCAGGCTAAGTGTGTGTGAATGTGGAGTGAGAGGGGGTCTGGGGCTTGTGGGAAGCAGACTCTTGGAAGGAGAGAGTCTGAGAAGTGAAAAGGGACCCAAGAGGCGGGCACAGTGAGAAAGGAAGGCATGCCACAAGGTGTGGTCAGGAAGGACTGCGAGCGGGGCGGGGCCTGAGATCTGTTTTTTTTCAATTTCATTATTTAATTTTAGCAATTCTCATGGACAGGAAGTTGTTTTCCACTGCGGATCTTTTTCAAATTGAGGAAGGAAATGGCAGCCCACTCCAGTCATCTTGCCTAGAGAATCCTGTGGACAGAGGAGCCTGGTGGGCTGCTGTCCATAGGGTCACGCAGAGTCAGACATGACTGAAGTGACTTAGCATGCATGCATGCATTAGAGAAGGAGCTGGCAACCCACTCCAGTGTTCTTGCCTGGAGAATCCCAGGGACGGAGGAGCCGGGTGGGCTGCCGTCTACGGGGTCGCACAGAGTCGGACACGACTGAAGCGGCTTGGCGGTGGCGGGAGCAGCATGGTTGATTTACAATGTCGTGTTAGTTTCTGGTGTACAACAAAGTGATTCATACACTTATGAATCATATGTATATATATATATATGTACATTCCTTTTCAGGTTTCTTCCATTATAGGTTATTATAAGATATTGACTATAGCACCTGCTCCAAACAGTGGTCTGCCTGGTAGCCTAGAGTACCATGGATTGAGGTGGACTTGGCTGGTATGTCGCTGTCCTCTCCAGCTCAGCCTCCAGCTTGATTAACTTCTTTCTGTCTCCTCAAATCTCTCCTTTTCCCTCTTCTCTAGCCTTAGCCTTGTTTCTCTCAGGCTTCCTCAGAAACTCAACGTTCTTCTTTTTTTTTTTTTTTTTTTGGTAATGCAGAGATTCACCTCTCTTCCCTTCTCAGTCTGGACCCTCCCTGGGGGTGGGGTAGACTTAACTTAAAGATTCAAGGAAGCCCTTCCAAGTCTAATCTCATTTCTTCCGAGTTTATTTTCCCACATACTTTGTGTGTCTGGCATCGGTGTCATGGCGACGCTGCCTACCTAGGGTGCTGCTCAGCACAGGTGATGGAAGCAAATGCTAATTCGTAGCAAAATTGGGTAGTACTAGAAAAAGCCCAGTGACAGACACCAGTAAACATCTACTGTGCACACACCTGGGGTATTCAGCTCAGCATCTCTGCCGATCTTGGCTGAACCCACTCACACATCTGGGGATTCTAGGATGGCCTCCTCTAGAATGCTGAAGAAACTCGTCTCTCATCTCCCTCCTAGGATGAGCAGGGTGTACCTTTGTCAGAGTGATGGTAGAGGGCAGATGTAAGCAGAAGCATACGAGCACTTTCTCAGCCTCTGCTTGGTCAAGCCTGGTAATGTCCACTGGCCAAAGCACTCCACGTGGCTGAGCCCAGAATCAGAGATGAGGGGATTATATGATATGACAGAGAATCTAGACTGGGGGAAAGGGACTGGGGCCTCTAAAGCCAGCCATCTACTACACCTTAGTTTAGACAGAAGAGGGTATGGTCAGTTAGCTGTTTTCTTCTTTCATTCCTGCATAATTGAACTCAAGGAATTAAAGTGACTTGCAGAGGGGCACACACCTTGACTAGTCCAGCCGGAATCCAGATCTCCAGCCAATCCAGTGCTCTTCCCATCCCAGTATGCCAGTTCCCTAAAAGGCACCAGCCACATAGGCCCCCATTTCCCTGTGCCCACAGTAGGCCTGGTGTGAAATAACTCAGAATTCTTATAACTGAGCTTGGGGGTCACACAGTGTACTTATGAGTAGAGCGAAATGTACAGCTAAATTTAAGCCTGTGCCACTACCTCGTCAGAGTATTTTAAATAGCTCAATAATTATAAGCTGTTTGCCTAATTTTACTTTCCTAGGAGGTCGTAATGCAGGCTTGAAAAAGCTGAAGTTATTACACCCACCCAGAGTCCCCATAAGGATAGCACTTTCACATTTCTCTAAGTGCGCATACATCGTTCCTATTTATGCTCGAGTCAAAGTAAGCCTATTTTTTCCTGCATTTCATGCTAAACATCCTCCCCTATTCCCCAATCTGTTTAGCCATATGCATTGGATAACTAGGAACCTGATGGCAATTCTTTATAGATTTTATTTCCCTTTTATTTTGTCTCCTGACTTACCTCTACATTAAATCAGTGGCTGTCAAACAGGAGACATTTTTGATAGTCTCATCTTGGGGATTCTACTGGCATATAGTGAGTAGACGTTAAGGACGCTACCAAACATACTACAGTACAAAGGACAGTCTCCCACAAGAGATGATTCGGTCCAAAATGTCAGCAGTGCTGATTTGAGAAAACCTGCATTAGATATGTATCAGTGCGTGGATTGCTGATACCAACAAACTTATCACAGAACATCTTTTTTTTTTCTTTTACATTAAGACAATCTACTCTGAGAATAGTGCTTTACTTAAGCTATAGAAATAATAACAAACCATAAATCTGGGTCCCAAGTTTCATCAGCCCTGTGTCCAGTACTTCTCTGCCCTTTAAATCATACAGTAGTCCCAGGCAGGCAGAAGGATGCAGGGAGCATGGAGGAGACAGACCTGACTTTGGATCCCAGCTATGCCAATGAGTAGCTGGATGGTGTTGGTTAAGTTTACTTACACCCCCTCTGCTGCACTTTCCCTTTTTGGGAAAATGGGAATACAGCCAACTACCTTGCAGGGTTATGGGGGAGATTAATTTAGAAGATCCATATAAACTCTCCGGCCCAGAATAAGCACTCAGTAATTACCAATTCTCACTCATTCATATTAAAACTCCTCTTAATTTCAAATCTAGGTCTCATACCCTGGTTTTTTGGGACTAGCCAGACTCTAGAAAGAGCCAACAAGTACTTAATGAGAAAAAAATTTCTGCCAATGAGATCCCTGGCTTACGTTTTCCATTCCCAAAGGCTCAGGTTGGTTCATACGGGCCTTCCAGGAGCATCTGAACTGAGTTCTGCCCACTCGTTACTAATAAGTTTGGTGCTTATATGTCATATCACTTACATGTTGACCAGACGAGAAGGCCAACAGTCCTTTGAGGAACAGGGGTCTCAAGCATGGTTAAGCACAAGTCTGAAAACAGAAGACAACAGAAGAAGCTGGAAGCAAATCTATTCCAACACAGCCACAGTTTGTGATGCATTATGGAAAATGCCAGAGAATGTAGGCCTAGGCCAGAAGCCACTGAGCCGATGTTGACTTCAGCTTAGAACCAGACTCCTTTTTTCTTCCCGGGGCCTCTCCAGCCTTCAGTGGACATACAAGCGCCCTTTAAATGTAGCCCCTCCAAAGTCAGTCTTCTTCCAGATAGCCTCCAGTTGGAGGGGTGATGTGATACTGGTTAGCAGCATGTTAAGTATCAAATTCAAAAGCCTCGTCCTTGGTTTTAGTAGGAATGTGTACTGCTGGACGATTTCAGAGCTGTTCATAAGACTCCAAGCATTTTGGCAAGCCACATTGACATGAGCAGGCGCTTTGACCCAGCAAGTCTACTTCTAGATGTCTCTCTTGCTAAAATACACATCCAGATATGCAAGTATATACCCACAGAATATTCACTTGTAATGTTATTTGTGAAAAGAGAAACGTGGAAATAACTTGAATACCCATCAGTGGTAAATATGGCTAAGTAAATGACTGCCCATCTATTCAGTGGAATACTCAACTAAAAAAAAAAAAAACCCAATGAGGTAGCTCTATTTGTGTACATATACTCTAGAGAATGGTTATAAAATATTGCTACATTCAGAAAACAAACTTTAGAACAATATATACAGCATAATTGCATTTTTGTTCTTTAATAAGGTAGAGAAAATTGAATCTATAGAAAAATCCTGGGAGGCGCCAACCAACAGCTGTAAAATTTTTAGAGTAGCCAAAATTGATAAGTGATTTTGAGAAATAAGGAGCTTATAGTGAGAGGCTTTCTTTTCTAAACTTCTGTATTATTCATTTTCACAGTAATGATATATTATTGTATAATTGAAGATAATTCTTTTTTTCATTTTGCACACATGTATACACATACACTCACTAGATGTAGTAGTTCATAGCTATAATAGATATAATATAGTACATATATATATATAATATAGTTCATAGATATAATAGGTAGACCTTTAATGGATCTTTATATCAGCCAAAATCCATCAGAGTAACAGAAGCCATTTTAAGTATTCCAGAAAGTTATGCTTCTAGTACAGGAAATGTGGCGCTTACCTAGCAGACGGAAGCCCCTAGGGAGTGAAGGTCATGGAAACCACACAGATGACCTAAGGGCTCACTGAGAAGCCCCTAGAATTTGTAACACTTTCTGGAAATCTCCCACCAAGCTTTTCAGTCCACATCAGCAGAGAGCTGCCCTCAAGAGCTTGCTGCAAAGTCTCCATATAGCCGACATGTCTGGACTGCAACCGCCACAGAATCATAATAGCCTATCGTTATTTTCATCTTACATATCCTGTCTGAGTCCTCTCATCGGCAAACTCAATCCCAGAACCACACGATGAGGGGAAATGCAGCTCTCAGCTTCTCTTCTCTGGTTCAGAAGAGAACTTAGAAGGAGATTATGGTGACGCTGAGTTGACAACAGGTAATCTAATGGCATTTTTCAAATATTAAAAAACAATCCTAAAATTTGTATGGAACCACAAAAACACCCAAACAGCCAAAGCAATGTTGAGCAAGAACAAAGCCTGAAGCATCACATGTCTTATTTTCAAATCATATTACAAAGCTACAGTTATCAAAACAGTATGGTACTGACATAAAAATAGACACACAGACCAATGGAACAGAAACAAATGTCCAGAAATAAACCCACACATATGCAATTAACTAATATTGACAAGGAAGCCAAGATCCCTCAATGGGAAAAGGAGAGTCTCTTCAATAAATGGTGCTTCAAAAACTAATCATACGTAAAGAGATAAATTTGGAGCAATCTTTCACTACAAGAAAAAATTAACTCAAAATGGCCTAAAGACTCAAATCTTAAGCTTGAAGCTACAAAACTTCTAGAAGGAAACCTAGGGAAAATCTCCTGCTCATTGGTCTTGGCAATGATTTTTTTGGGATATAACACCAAAAGAACAAACAACAAACAAACAAACAAGTGTTATTACATCAAACTAAAAAGCTTCTGCACAGCAGGAAAAATGATCAACAAAAGGAAAAGTCAACACACAATATAGGAAAAATATATGTCTACTAGGGAGCTATCAATAATATCCAAAATATAAAAGTCAATAATCAATAGCAAAACAAATAATCCAGTTAAAAACAGATGAAGAACAGGTTATGTATACAACATTATGAATCTTCAGGGAAATGCAAATCAAAATCACGATGAGGCCGTAATTAAAATGATAGCAAATAGCATGTTGGTGAGGGTGCGGAGAAAAGGGAACGCTTACACGCTGTTGGCAGAAGCGAGCTGCTGCAGCTACTCCTGGTGTAGCCACCAACCAGCATGGAGGTCACTTTGAAACCTAAAGCAGAACTGCCCTGTGATCCAGCAATTCTATTTCTGGATATGTTTCTGAAAGAACTGCAACCCCAGACGACCAGGCACAGCCCACTCCTCTGTTCTCTCAGCAGTCCATACCAGCACTTTGACCCGTATTTAGCTCTTGAATAAAGGCGATAACAATGGCATGCCTCTGCCTTGTACCTATTCCTTGTAAACCAACGATGTGCTCACTTCTCCACCTGAAAGGAAGGCACACATCCTGTATGTTAATTTATCCTTATCTAAGCATGATTTGTTTCTTTTCTAGTTCAGTCATAATCCCTTGTTGATGGCTTATGACTAACAAAATATGCTGCTGCTGCTGCTATGTCGCTTCCATCGTGTCCGACTCTGTGCAACCCCGTAGACGGCAGCCCACTAGGCTCCACTGTCTCTGGGAGTCTCCAGGCAAGAACACAGGAGTGGGGTGCCATTATGAGTTAATTGTGATTGAGTCACTTTATAAGTTAGGTCAGTGAGAAAATGGTAAAATAAATAATTGCAGCAAATATAATAATATATATATTATATATCATATAATAATATAACATAAGCTGTTATCACTTAGTTCTTTCACTGCCTACTCTATATTACCTTTACCCTCACTCAATACCTCAGCTGGTCATGGTGCTTTACCTGTCAGGGTGGTTCAAAACTCTGTTAATGAAGGATCTGTGCCTGTATTAGGCCACTATAGTTTTCCACTAATTTAACAAAACCAAAATTTAAAGTAGTTTTAGGTTCATGACAAAACTGAGAAGAGGGTGCAAAGAATTCCCATTTATCCCACCCCCGACACTTACAGAGCTCCCCCGCTAATCAACACTCCTGACCAGAAACGTACAGTTTTTACAGTGATGAACCTACACTGACGCACTATAATCATCCAAAATCCACAGGCTACATTCCAGCTCACTCTGGGTGTTCCGTCACGTACTGGCAGCCCTAGTTTTAACCTGGTAGTCAGAATCACCATCTCGGCAAGTTCAGAGTAGTAATCCCTTCTCAGCTTGTTGGTTCAGCAGTGTAAGTGGCCCGAAGGGCCAGGTGGCATCCGTTTCCAGTTCAGCGGCATTTTTGTCACATATCTGGAAAAAGAGGTCCAATTTTGGGAACCAAGACTGTCAAACCAGCGGGGCCCAAGTTGTAAGACTGGAAGCAAAGTGTTGCTCTTGGATCATTAGGGAGAACGGTGATAAAGGCCACTACGAGCTCGTCCCGTTTGCTCCCAGAACTATGCATTCTACCCACGGGAGAAAAGGCCGCATATATTATATGCAGTGTGATAACTGAGTGTTCCACTGGCCCTCCTGCTGCGCTATTAGGCCAGCTTCTATGGGATGTGAAACGCGAATCCGTTCCGTTCAGTCCAGTGGCTCAGTCGTGTCCGACCCTTTGCGACCCCATGGACCGCCAGGCCTCCCTGTCCATCACCAACTCCCAGAGCTTGCTCAAACTCATGTCCCTTGAGTCCAATGAAATTCATAGGTATGGACTACTGCCATGAGTCTTTCATTCTAAACTGAGTTCCCGGTCAGAAGAGACGCTACACGGACGCTCATCATGACAAATGTGGCGTTTCAGAAGCTCACACGTGGGAGTGCCGGCAGCAGCGCTGTAGGAAGGACAGACTGCTGCTCTCTCCAAGAAACGGAGCCTAACAGGAGCTCAGGGTTAGTTTCTGATGTTGGCAGACTGGGTACCCGTGTTGCCATCTGATTGTTGAAAGCCTCTTCCTCCACAATTGCTCTTTGGTTGGCATTACGTGGGCACAAATATATTCACACTCTGTGCCCATCCTGAGAGGCACATCCTCATATCTCATTCCCCAGACCTCCTGTCTCCTGTGTTCCAACCTTTTTTGTTCCAAGTCCTTGACCACCGGCCAAACCACTACCCACTGCCCAGCTCTCTCCTTCCGGGCAAAGTGAACAGCCAGGTACATGGCTCAAAGTCCTGCCCACCAGAAGAGTTTCCTTTCGTAATGTTCTTTAGGGATACTCTCTAGAATAAGACTCTAAAGCGCTCTTGGATGATGCTACCATACCATACTGCTTGCCTATCCAACAGTCACTCCACACATTTTTTTTGCGAAAATAAACCCAATATTGTTTAAATACTAGAGTGTTCAGGAAAGTAGACTTAATCCCAGTGTGAAAATCATAATTGGTGTAAACACACCCAAGTAAACCCATTTTACAGGCTGGTGACTGATTTAGGGGTGGTCACATGACCTAGTTCCCAGCAGTGGGACCTGGAAGGAATTCTAGAACTTTTAGAAGTGATTTTTTCCTCCTGATAAGCAGAAAGACATGGGAGAAAGTGTCTCTTTTATGTGTCTCTTTGGATATCACAGGGTCAGTTCAGTTCAGTCACTCAGTCGTGTCCAACTCTTTGCGACCCCATGAACCACAGCACGCCAGGCCTCCCTGTCCATCACCAACTCCCGGAGTCCACCCAAACCCATGTCCATTGAGTCAGTGATGCCATCCAGCCATCTCATCCTGTCATCTCCCTCTCCTCCTGCCCTCAATCTTTCCCAGCATCAGGGTCTTTTCTAATGAGTCAATTCTTCGCATCAGGTGGCCAAAGTATTGGAATTTCAGCTTCAGCATCAGTCCTTCCAATGAACACCCAGGACTGATCTCCTTTAGGATGGACTGGGTGGATCTCCTTGCAGTCCAAGGGACCCTCAAGAGTTTTCTCCAACACCACAGTTCAAAAGCATCAATTCTCCGGCACTCAGCTTTCTTTATAGTCCAACTCTCACATCCATACATGACCACTGGGAAAACAATAGCCTTGACTAGATGGACTTTTATCACAGGGTAAAGCAGTAATTTTGGAACTATAGCTTATAGCCACGAGAAGAAAGGCAGGAGGGTAGGAAAAAGCTGGCCAGCGCCCAGCTGTCACCCAGCTACTGAAGCAACCATGCCTGCAACTGCCTCCCTGTTAAGTAAGTGGTATTTTTAAGTCCATTTAGCCAGGCATTCTGCTGCAATTGAACTGATCTCTGTTTAAAAATAACATTTTACAGGTTCTATTTACAAGTCCTATTACTTTGTCATAAGAGCTTTATATAAATGTACAGTTAGCAGCTATGTATGATTTAAACACCTTTTCGGACGATAGCCATGAGAATGAAAATGTAGAATAGAAAAGAAACAAAAAAAAAAAATTTAGGGTGAACTTTTCCCCTAGGGATTAGAAAGAATAGAAAGTCACCCAGCCCATATCCCCAAATACACACACGCACACACACACACTCACATGCACCCACACTCACAGCTTTGCACCTCATCTCCAGGTAGAACCTGGCCAGAATGGGTTTCAGTGGCTTCAGGACCAGGTCTGAGGCAAGACTGAGGGCCAGGATGAAAATGAAAAAATAAATAAATAAAAATGAATTTAGCAGTCTGGGCAGAACCCACGCAGGCAGGCATTCAGGCCAGTCAGAGGTTTGAATTACGTGATTTACATGAAAAAACAAAGCCTCGGTCAGCACCCTGGACCGGCTCCACACAGTGGTTATGGGTTAAACAAGGATACTGGGGAAGGCAGCTGTCAGATTCAGAAGCAGCTCACCCTCTCAGGAGCTTTAGGGACTGCGCATATGGAGAGACAGCAGATGATGCCTGCTGCCGGGCATTTTATTTTTGCACCACTCCTATATCACGTTCCCCCGAAATGAGCTGATGAATACAGCTGTATAGTTCATGAATTTATCTTCCGCGGATGAAATCAATATGTTTTTTAGCAGAGGACGCGGCCCCGCGTCCGCCGGTGGACTGCTGGGCGCCGGGGACCGGGGAGCCGCAGGCAGGAGCGATCTCTGCTGCCCTCTGGTGATGCTGCGGGCGCGGACGCAGAAGCAGAGGCGGCACACGCCCCTCTGCTCCGGGGGGTTAAGATGCTCGGGGTCGCGGGGACTGGAGGCAGGTCCGTGTTTCTCACTGCCCCATCCCATTCCAACCTGTCTGATTGGCCCGGGTCGAATTATCCTAGGTTCTGCTGTCATTAGAACCCAGTGTGAGACTCTACCTCTATGGAGAGTAGAGATCTTTCTAAGGGGGTTATAACTCAACAGGAATGGAAGCTTCACCATTCTATTGTTTGTAGGGGGGAAGGAAAGAAGCAGTTTTGGCTCAGTGCCCCCAAACGGTGAGAGGGATGAGAGTCATTACCACAGGGACCCCGTTATTCAGGAGATCCCCAGTGCCCCTCCAGGCTGTGAAATCCGGGGATGCAGCTCCTAGATCGCAATAAGCATCTTTCTTAAATCTTTTGTGCCACTGACCTTCCTTCCCTCCAAAAGGAAATCATTCCAAAGGCTAAACGTTTTCACTGGTGAGAACGGTTCCCTGCTATGTTCCCATATAAAGTTTCCCTTGGCTTGTTTCATTTCACTCCCCCCGCCCGCCACCCTGCGCTTGGAATTGCTGGCACTTCTCAGCTTTCCCAGTTAACAGTTGTTTGGATAAACTAGGCATATTTTATTATTTCAGTTTCAAACTGTAAGGCAGGGCTTCCATCCCATTCATCACTTTGAATTCTTCCTCTAATGCTAACATTTTTCTAGTCGTCTCTTATCTAACAGAGCTGAGCTTGGAGCTTTGGGGGCTTTCTTATCAGCACTCCACGGAGAAATCCAGTGGCTTTGCAGGGCAGGTTTTCAGCTTTCTCTGCAGCTGTAGTCCTAAGCATCGGCAGAGGCTAATCTCATGCTGGTCAGTTACCACAGGCCTGCTCTTTCGGTTATGTTGGCGTTAGACAGCTTCAATATCAAGCCTCTGACTACTGCTTCCTTCTTCCATCTCTCTCTGTTCCTCCCATTTGGAGAGGTGTTCGGCCCTGTGTTCTTGGCCTCAGCCAAAGAATGAAGAAGGCATCCCATGGGCCTCCTGGCTTCGGTGTCCAACTCCCCAAGCTTAAGAGAAGGGCGTAAGTGGAGGCATAGCAGACATGTTGAAAGATACGAAGGGATAAGGCTTTGCCTGAGAACAGGACCTTGAGGGGAGCAAAGGGGAAGAACCAGGTGAAAGATGGAAGGATTCACACACTGTTGGCAACAAAGAAGAAGGTGGTAGGTTTCAGAACAACCCTGCCTTCCTGAGGTCACTAAGCAAAGAGCTCTGCTGGCGTCTCCCCATGTAAACCTCTACAGAAAGATGACAACTGAACAAAGTTCCCTCCCCAGGGGATGGAACTACCTAAGCCCCTAGGATTTTCATATAAACCAGGGGTAAGTGGGTCTCCTCTTAAGTGTCATGAGCCCAGTGAGATAGGAACTGGGTATCAAAGGTGAATGGTAGAAAGTAAAGACCATAGAGAGATTTCTGTGGCTGATGGCTGATGACCCCCCAAAATGTTTGTTATATGCATCTTCCAGAATGAATGCATGCAGGCCTGCCCTGGTCAATTTTATTTTGCTGTGAAAATTCAGTGAAATAACATGTCTAATGTCATTTTGCACACTCAGAAGCCCTTCACAAATGTGAGAGAGGAGCATTTTCATTCCCTCCTTGATTTTTACCCTCCACTGTTAGCAACAAAAATTGATTATCTATTAAGTGCTAAGTGAGAAGGTTAGCCTTAATAATTCCACTTGGCTTGCATACAGAAAGCTCTATTCCTGTCCTAGCTTAAATGATCAGAGGCAGGTATTTCTGCTGCTGGCTCACTTCTTCTGTCCATTCTAGCCCAAGTTGCCAAATCCTTCCTTCAATATATTGGATGTGAGATCCTTCAGTGACAGGTCTGATCAGGAAAATGTCAAATTGAAGGAAAGGAAAGTGGCTGTGTCTTTCTCCAGAGCTCCTGGTGACTATGCTGGCCTGTATTAACAAATAATCCTTGCATGCAATTTGAATTCTATCTTTACATGCCATTTTTATTTGGGCTCATGGAAATCTACTCCTGAGAGCTGAGGTCATGTAAAACCTCAGCGTGCTCAACCCTGTAAGGCTTAGCCCAATCTGCACTAATTCAGCAAACTATTAATAAGTCTTAATTGCTCTGTTAGCAACCTCTTCTTGTAAAAAGGCTCATCTGAGGGCCCAAGGGAACCCCCGAGTGGGATGACACAGGAAAGGCACAGACAGGACAAGAAGAGCCAGGCTCCGAGCTCGGGAAGACACCCCACACTTGGGTCCACACGGGAGGAGCAGCGCCACGAGATGTCAGGACCCTGACCTTTGTGTGTGACCCCAAGACAGGAGGTCCAAGCTGGAGAATGGCCTACAACTTGGAACTTGAAGTCACCAAAGTTGAGGGTATGTAAGGGGACACATAAGGAAACATGGATAACATCACTTTGGAAGGTAACTTCCAACCCAGAAAGCTATGTTAATCACTTTCCCAAAAGTTGGCTCATTCATTATGCAATCAAATAAACATGTATTGAGCATCTATTTTGTGCCAGAAACTATATTGGAATTTGAGACAAAAATAAATAAAAGAAAGTCTGTGTCCTTATAAAGAGCTTAAAATGTTGAGATGGAGACAGACAGTCGTGTCAAGGATGAAGTGTTCAAGATGGGAAGCAGAGAACTGATGAAGAGATAATGACAGACTACCCTAGAAGGGCACAGACAGATAAAGAAAAGGGACACTTATTCTGTTTTTTTTTTATTATTTAAGAAGAAGAATCACCAGTACTTGATAATTTATTATATATGTTAGTCACTCAGTCATGTCCAACTCTTTGCGACCCCATGGACTGAAACCCACCAGGCTCCTCTGTTCCCTGGAATTCACCAGGCAAGAATACTCAAGTGGGCTGCCTTTCCCTTCTCCAAAGCATCTTCCCGACCCAGGATTGAACCCAGGTCTCCTGCACTGGAAGCAGATTCTTTACTCTCTGAGCCACTAGGGAAGCCCCCTGGTTATTACATATGGAGGATGATTTATTTCAAAAAAGCAGTGAAACTTGTCTCTCAGATTTCTAGCTTGGAGAAAACCAAGAGATAATATAAATTTCAGGTATCTATTCATCCATTTAAACATTTATTAAATACTTCTTAGATGCTCTTAAATACTTTATCATCTTTTATTTAATTGAATCTATGTAATAGAAGAGAGTTTTTTCTGAGATTTAGGTATTAAAAAGGAACTTAAGATACAATGTAGCCCAACTATTTCAAAGAGCAGACAGACAGGTTCACATAACAAAAATGACCACCTACCATTTGCCGAGGAGTGTGTTAGAGACTACTGCTTTGTAGCTAACACTTAGGATAACCCTCCAGGCTGACTTGTAGAATCCCTTTACCAACGATGAAACCGAGGCTGAGAGGGATTAAGAGTTTTATTCACAGACTCACAGTTATGAAGTGGCAAAGACCACAGCCAAACCCAGGCCGGACGCCAGATCCCAAGTTGCCCCCACCAAGCCCTGATCCCCTCCGAAGGTTCCAGTAGCAGCGTTGAGCCAGCAGTCCTTTACAGCTCCCCGGTTTAGCCCCTTGGTCCTCCAGACAGCATCACAGCAACCCGTTGTCACATTTCATTTCTGACACGTTAATGTCGAAGACAGGGGACCCACTGAGAACACATCTCTCCACAAGTTTGGATTGTCATCAGGCATCATGTTCTGGCTCACGAGGACCAACCCTGTGAGCTCTGCATGCTCATGTTGTTACTGTTAAGTCGGTAAGTTGAGTCCAACTCTGCAACCTTTTGGACTGCATCACTCCAGGCTCCCCTGTCCTGTACTATCTCCCAGAATTTGTTCAAATGCATGTCCATGGAGATGGTGATGCTATCTAACCATCTCATCTTCTGCTGCCCCATTCTCCTTTTGCCTTCAATCTTTCCCAGCATCAGGGTCTTTCCCAATGAGCTGATTCTTCACATCAGGTGGCCGAAGTATTGAAGCTTCAGCTTCAGCATCAGTCCTTCCAATGAATATTCAGGACTGGCTGAATCTCCTTACAGTCGCAAGGGACTCTCAAGAGTCTTTTCCAACACCACAGTTCTAAAGCATCAGTTCTTCAGCACTCAGCCTTAATGGTCCAACTCTCAAATCTATACATGACTACTGGAAAAGCCATAGCTTTGACTATATGGATCTTTGTTGGCAAAGTGATGTCTCTGCTTTTTAATATTCTGTCTGGGTTTGTCATAGATTTTATTCCATGGAGCAAGTGTCCTTCAATTTCATGGACTCAGTCACCATTCACAGTGATTTTGGAGCCCAAGAAAATAAAATCTGCTGCTTCCACATTTTCTCTATTTGCCATGAAGTGATGGGACTGGATGCCATGATCTTAGTTTTTTGAATGTTGAGTTTTAAGCCAGTTTTTTCACTCTCCTCTTTCACCCTCATCAAGAGGCTCTTTAATTCCTCTTCACTTTCTACCAGTAGATTGTTATCATCTGCCTGTCTGAGGTTGTTGATACTTCTCACAGCAATCTTGTATCCAGCTTGACATTTTACACGATGTATCCTTCATGTAAGTTAAATAAACAGATGACAATATACAACCTTGTTTTACTCCTTTCCCAATTTTGAGGAACCAAGGATGTCACACTGGTAGGTTGAAATTGGCCATGGTGAATATTTATGACACAAAAGTTGAGATAAGTGATAAATCAGACCTTCTCCCACTTTGTTTTGGGAAAGCCAGTTGTGAAACATTTATAAGCAGACCTCTGTGCATAAACATTTACAGATATCCATTTGGTCCACAAGTCTATCTGAGACTTTAGAATCACTTCCTTCTACTGAATGAACTCACATTCGGCCAGTGTAAGATACTTTCATCATCTTTGATGCAGCCTGTTGAATTAGCAAAAAGCAGTATTATCATTTGATGCTTTGTACAGAGTGAAATTAAGTTCACTGAAATTCAGTATAAAAGTATATTAACTTGTTCTGGGGTTATTTTTTTGGTCCTGATTTCTTTTTATAATCACCTTGGCAAATTTTATGGTTCTAAATCACAGCATGTTTGGGAGCTTCTTTCTTTAGGTGAATTTATGAGGTTTAGGGAGAAGAATCTTCAGTGATTTATTGGCAGTGAGATTCTAGGATCTCCCCCTTAACAGTGACTAAATTATCAGCATTTAGAATTACACACACTATGATCATGACATATGACAATTATATATGATCATGTAGTTGGAGTGATTTCTCCACAGCCAGGACTGAATGACCAGAAGCATTTTTGAACAACATAACTCTAACGCAGTGCAAATGTTTTACCTGAAAGCACATAGCTCATTGCTGGTGGCTGCATCAGTAACAGGGAAATTGTGTTTCAAAGCAAATAATGCTCCTGTCAAAAGAATCTTCCCATGCCTCAAGATGAAGAACCGAACTATAATTTTCCCTTTCACTGGGAAAAAAAAATGTACATTTTGATGAACTATGCAGACACACATTAGCTCAGAATGGCGAACTCGAGGAAAGCATGAATATTAATTTGCAATATTTCGAGAGGGACATGTTTATGGCAATTGGATGATTACTTACTGGTAATTGTGTCATAATAATGTTAGTAGTTTATATACAATCTCAAAAACAAATAACCTAGGGAGCTAAGCTCTGTAATATCATCAGCAGCCCTTCAAAAGGAAATCTTTCTTTGAAGACAAATACTTCAAAGGAAACAAAGTGGGAACTTCCAAAGAGTTCTGCATCTCGCAGGCTCTGACTCTCCTTGAACCAGCAAGCAAGCAGAGAAGGCTGATGCTCACTGAGCACTGCCAGAGACACACGCGGTTTTGACCGAAACCTCAAGCTCTCGTGCCAAAAAGTGCTGTTTGTTTCTCTAACCATTCTGGGGACAAGAAGGAAGTCAGAAATGGAAAAATGCTGTGGTTTGGGGGCTGTTTTATAAAAGCTGTAGGATATTTTAAATGGGGAATTTCAAAGCTGTACTTTCCAACCTCTGTAAGTCATTCGTGGGTACAAGTAATTTTTTTTTCAAATCCAAGAAAGCAGAAGTACAGCTGTTAAAACAATAAATATTCGTTTCCAGAAAATAGCATATTGACTGTGTTACAGTTCCCTGGAAAGGAGCCCACAGCCTGCCACCTTGCATTTGAAAGGACGGGCGGCGTGAGTCTGGGCTCAGGACACGTGAACACGTGGGGAGGCTGGGCTCTCATCACGTGCTGCCGATTTCCCTGACCGCGCTTTAAAGGAGCCATTTGTGACACCTTGTGAGTAAGCACTCACGGGCCGCCTTCCGACCCTTTCCATTCCCTGTGTACGGGAGTGCTGCAAAGAAGCATATGCTATGCATTAGCACACGTGATGCTTAGGGCTCAAACTGCCAGCGTTTGGTCCTCTTTGATCTTGGAATCCCAATCTGTTGCTTTTTTTTTTTTTTTCCTATTTTCTGCTCTGTTTTCTCCTTTGCTTTTAAGCACATAGTAGGCACCCAGATTTACTACTGATGCCGAAAATTTCTGCGTACAGATGCCTGATTGAATCTCAAAGATGGAGTTTGGGATGAAATAGAAAAGAAAAACTTTATTGCTTTGCCAGGCAAAGGGGGACACAATGGGTTCATGTCCCTCAAAACTATGTGTCCCAACCCAGGGGGACTTGGAGAGGAATTTTATAGCAGCAGTTCAGGGAGGGGCTGCTGACTGGGGTGTGTGCAGAGCCTGCATGCCTTCAACCTGGCCTCAGGGGGTCTCCTGATGGGCTTCTGTGGGCCTCAAGGTTACCTTCTCTCTGGGATGGGGAATGCTTCATCAAGTAGTTAATATCTTCTATTCATGGGGGTTTATTTCTGCAGAAGAGCCCAAAGATGTTATTATGTATATCTCTGGAAGGACGGATGCTGAACCTGAAGCTCCAATACTTTGGTCACCTGAGGCGAAGAACTGACTCATTTGAAAGACTCTGATGCTGGGAAAGATTGAAGACGGGAGGAGAAGAGGATAAGAAGGTTGGATGGCATCACCAAGATGGTCATGAGTTTGAGCAAGCTCCAGGAGTTGCTGATGGACAGGGAGGTCTGGCGTGCTGCGGTCCATGGGGTCGCAGAGAGTCGGACAGGACTGAGCAACTGAGCTAAACTGACCGAGGGCCCAGGACCTGCCCCAAGGCTGCCCTGCCGTTTCTTGGCTGCTCCTCCTTTGTCTCTGCAGCCCCTCCTGTTCCCGATTAGCAAGTGCTAGAATTTGCCCTTGGGAACTCAGGGAAGGTCATGGAAGCTGCCATGTGTTCCCTACAACCCTGAAAATATGGACATGAAAATGTTTTCCAAGCCCAGGATGCCCACAGTGTCTTGCTTGGTTTCAAGAGGGTGCTGAGGCGGTGACATGTTTGAGAAGAGGCTAGAAGGTCGGTGTGATCGCTGGAGACGAGTGAGCTAGTGCCAGTGAGATGGCGAAGCGGTAAGTTATGTGGGCGCTTTGTGGGGAGGTGGTTCGGAGGGGAGAGCGGGCTAGACTGGTCTGTCCGTGGCAAGGATGATAGGTTTTTTCTGGGATGGGATGGCATGAGAGGATACAAATCCAGTCTGCTTCATTAAGAACGGACTTGAGGGAAAGACAACAAGGCAGAAAATGGAGAACAGTCAAGAAGTCATTCTGCAGCCCTGGACCTGGGGACCGGCGGGGAGGTGATGAGAGGTGGCTGGACTCGGGATGTGGTCTGTAAGAAAAGCCACTGGGGCTGGGTGTAGGGGCATGAGAGGCAGAGGAGAAGACAGGACGCAAGAAAAACAGACAGAGCAAACCAAGAAAAACTGAAACCATTTTCTGAGGTGAGGAATCACAGAGGGAGGATCTGGGGTTACATTTCAGACAGCTCAGGTTTGAGATGCCCATTAAACATGTGGGTAGAAAAATGGAGAAAATGCATCCACGGAGCTGCTCTGAGCCTTAACTAAAGACAGCAGGTAACAGATAGAAATCAGAAGGAAGACTAATAGCAGCTAACACTGAATGCGGCCCTTTGCGTCAAGAACTGTTCACTTGTTGTCTCGTTTAATCCTCCCAACAATCCAACCAGGGTTATTATTGATTTTATTGATAAGGAAATTGAGGTTAATACCCAAAGCTGGGAGGGTCCA
Source organism: Antilocapra americana (assembly GCA_007570785.1). Classification (NCBI taxonomy): domain Eukaryota; kingdom Metazoa; phylum Chordata; class Mammalia; order Artiodactyla; family Antilocapridae; genus Antilocapra; species Antilocapra americana. Next base: position 3,409,036 of record ML664173.1, on the reverse strand, counting down.
CGCCCTTGACCTTAGACTCTCCTGCACCATCAGCCTCCCTTAAGGAATCGCTTAAGGGGAGCAATCCAGTAAGAGGTCAAAACAGCAAACCCATGTTCTCTACTGACTGATTCTCCACAGACGGCCTTTAGACTTGGATTTATTTTGCCCCTTGGAGGCATCCATGTTGTCAAGGACCAGGAAGTCCAGGGCGGTTTCTACCCATCTGCAGTTACTAAGCTGGAGCTCACCCATTTCCCTCTAGTTTGTTGTTGCTGCAAAACTGGCATATTAAAGAAGTAGAAGAGGAAGGAATCAGCACTACAGAGGGCAAAAGAACATAAGAGTACGACCACGCAGGCCAGGGTGAAGGCTCAAAGCTGCAAGTCCTTGAGAGTCGGGCAGGGGTCCCCCATGGGAGCATGTTTTTAAGCTGTTGCTTGTGCTCAGTCGCTAAGTCATGTCCGACTCTTTGCAACCCCATGGACTATAGCCTACCAGGCTCCTCTGCCCATGGGATTTTTCAGGCAAGAACACCGGAGTGGATTGTCATTTCCTCCTCCAGGGGATCTTCCCACCCCAGAGATGGAACCTGTGTCTCCTGAGTCTTCTGCATTGGCAGGCAGATTCTTTAGTACTGAGCCAGCTGGTTCCACCTGGATTCAAATTAACAGATAAGCCAGGACTCCACGTCGAGGGCTGCTCCCCAGCCCCACCCCCAACCTGCCTGTCAACAAGAGGAGAGGGCCCAGGAGGGGCAGGTTGTCCTTTTCAGGGCAGAGCTCCTGCCCGTCCTTCACTGTTCTACGCGCAGCGCATTCATCCTCACACACATCACACACACGCAGGCATCAGGGTAGAAGGAGGGGTGAGGTGTCCAGGGCCGAGATGCCCCGTTGGCAAACCATTGCTGATTCTAAGAGGCCGCCACGTAACACCCTCAACAGCCCCACTCCCTGAGGCAGCGCCCTGTTCAAGGGCGTGTGTCCCTTGCAATGCAGCAGAACCTCCTGGGCCTGTTCGTTTTCAGACAGAAGGGTCCTTACTGCAAAGACTACAAAACCTGAAGACAGAGATGTATCCTGGTCTGTGCGTCGGTTGGAAAAGAATTTCCAGACATGAGGCAGAAACGAGAGGAGAATGACGTTTATTCGAGTGGGAGACACTTTTAGACTAAGGAGAGCAGAACCCTCTCACAGGCTAGTGGCCAGATTTTACAGCCTCAAGACAGAGAAAGCACCTACTGGAATGGTGGTACTAGGTGATCAGTTAGATGCTATAGAGTGGGTAACAGGGTGGCTGTTTTACCTAATATGGGGTCAGGGACCTGGTCAGTTTAGATCCAGAGGCTCATGGCAACCGTTGCTAGGGAGCTTGATCAGTTCCAGAGATTTATGTCCCATGACCTTGGTACAGAGCTCCCCGAGACAGAGAGGAGAGAGTGGCCTCTTCCCCACAAGGTCAGCAAGCTTCTGAGCCACACTAGTCAGTTTCCCTCAGGATCTTGTCTAAAAAGCCACCCTGGCCCCAGGTATTCCATGTTCCCAACTTTTCCATCCAAGAGTCTCCACTGGGTGAAGCTCTCTAGAGAAATGTGTCTCTGCTCACCTGACAAGGAGCTCAGCAGACAGAACTGTGGCCATTCTTGGAAGCGGCGTGACGAGAGGTTTGAACACCATGCAGGGGTCCTTAGCTGCTTCCTCGGGGCCTCCCTGGGGGCTCAGATGGTAAAGAATCTGCCTGCAGAGCAGGAGACCTGGGTTCAACCCCTGGGTCAGGAATATCCCCCAGAGGAGGAAATGGCACCCCACTCCGGTACTCTTGCCTGGAGAACCCCATGGACAGAGGGCCTGGCGGGCTGCTGTCCATGCGTCGCAAAGAGTCGGATACGACCGAGCGACTCGCACTTTCACGTTCAGAGCTAGTACTCAGGTAGCTGAGGGTTCCCAGGCTCACCTGGGCAGCATCCTGTGAGACCCCAGGTACCGTGTCCTGCACCCCTAGGAATGTGCTTTGTAAGCTTGCCCCCAGATTCCATGGCTTACTCTCTGCAGCAAACCCAGTCTCTAACCTTCACAGCATGTGAACATGGCTGAACATGGAGTCAGACTCAGCCCCACGGGGTAACCCTGGGCCCGAGTTCTTGGCCCTCCGTCCTTCAGCTCAAAGAGAGACCACAATGAGAGCCAGAAATGACATTTGAGCTTAATTTATTTCCCAGGGAAATAAATCATGGTGGAAAGATTTACTTGGAAAACCGATTTGGCCTTTTCCTTATTTTCAGCTGAATATCCCTTCAGAGGAAGAGAAGTTCACCCCACAAAAGCTTGCGTTTAGAGAGCTTTACGTTGGAGGCCAGCTTGAAAGAGCAGAACTTTACAGCTAAGGATTAAGCCAGCAGGAGCTGAAATAAGAACCCAGCTCTGGGGAGGATCTTCCCTGTGAAGGTCCTGAACAGAACAGGCTCTGACACCGCTCAAGCTGGGACTTCTAGGAGGTGGCTCTGCATCTGGGGTGGGGGTGGGGGGCGGGGGGTGTGAACCTCTAAGAGTATTAACATTTTTTGACTTGAGAAACGCTTCTGCTGTGCTTTTGAGCACGAAATGCTTGAGGACACTTCCTTAAGGGTACTTCTTCCTGGAGATGACACTTTTTTCTAGTTTATTTGGAAGGTGATTCCAGGAAACAAATTAGGGAGAGAGTGAGGAGGTGAGCTGGAGGGAAGAAGGAAGGAAGGAAGAGGGAAGAAAGGAAGGGAGGGAGGTGATAAAAGGGCGTCATCAAGCTGGGCCACCACCGGAAGCAGCGGGAGCTCTGGGGCTGGCATGGAGCCTGTGACCCAGAGTCGCCCCAGTTGAAGAGCTACAAGTGGAGCATGAAGACCCTCTGCCCATCATCGGTCCAGAGCTGCTACTGAGGCAGCGAAGCACCACCCTTGCAGCTTGCCCTGCCCCCTGGCTCAGCAACACCGGGGGTCAGACGACAGCCCTCAGCCACAGGGTGGAGCCACGTGCCTCCAACAGCCTCAGCCCAAGGCAGGGAGCGGCAAAGGAATCAGAGGGGCCCCAGGAGTGGTGAACAAACAGAGACATGCATGTTTGTTTGTTTCCCTCCTTCTTTCACAAAACCAATCAGTGATACACATCATTCTGCAATTTGGAAATGGTCTCAGATTCGGCATATACAGACTTTCTTTCTTTTCAACTGCTATATAGTAGTCCACTGTATGAGTAAACCATAATTTCCCTAGCAGTTATGTATAATTAGCCATTCCATTTCTTTTTAGTCCTTATGACAAACAGCATTACATACCTCATCCTTTGCCCACGTGTGTGCATGTGTGCGTGCTAAGTCGCTCAGTCGAGTCTGATTCATTGTAACCCCATGGGCTGTAGCCCTCCAGGCTCCTCTGTCCATGGAATTCTCCAGGCAAGAATACTGGAGAGGGTTGCCATGCCCTCCTCCAGGGGATCTTCCTGACCCAGGGATCGAACCCAAGTTTCCTGAGGCTCCTGTAGAGTAAACCTGGAGACAAACTGCTAGGTACACAGCTACTTCTGTGGATATAGAGAGATCAGAGGTCCCACCAAGATTGCAAGGGCATGCTTCTCTGTCACCCCTGTGCACTATAAACTTGAGGTTCCTGCCTTCTGTCCCTCTGACATCCTATGAGCCCCCAGAATGGTGTACATTAGCCCACCAGGCAGGTGTGATTCTGAGCTAGCTGCCAAAAGCCAGGTTAAAGAAGAAACCGCACACAGGAGTCTGTGAAGAGTGGTCAAGATAAAGGAAGGAGACACACACACATGTCTACACACATACACTTACACACACAAACACACACCCAGACAGCGCAACGTTTCCTGGACATTAGTTGGCTACCTGGGCAAAAGCCTCCTTTCAGACATTTTAAAAAGCGTGATTTGCTTGGCCCTGCATTGACAGCTGCGGATGGAATGATCCTTCTTCCCTCCTTGCAGACTAGCTCCCAGCAGCCTATGAAAGGCCCCCTAGCCGCAGTCTCCTTTCCAATCGTGTTGATCCCCCAAGGCAAGCTATGCCTCAGGCTCTTTTATAGAACGTCTCTTTTCCTGAGTGGCTTATCTATTATAAGCCCACAAAAAAGGACATGCTTTTTGAAAAAAAAAAAAGAAGGATATTTTTTTTCTGTCTTCTGGCACAGGTAGACTATCTCATCTATTTCCCCCTGACTTATTAGAAATAAATGTCGGCTGTGATCTTGGAAGTCCTAAGAACAGGTGTGAGAATGTGCCCGCTGGTGATCCGTCCCGCTCAACCCTGGCTGACAAGGATGAATCTTCTGTTCTTATGAATCACCCTAATGAACTCATCGAGGAGATTTGCAGCAGCGCTGGTACATTTGTAAGGCTGCAGTGCTGTAAAAGTTGCATTCCGACTTTGAAGTATTTATCATCTCTCTTCTTGTTTGTCGTGAAAATGTTCGATGCAGACTTAGATGTGAAATGGGTGCCCTCTCTCCTCCACGGCAGAAAACTCTGTCCAAACACTGCTGATAACACAACGGATGTGTATCCACACGAAGACACATGCTTCCTCTCTGAAGCTGCTACAGAATTCCCCCGAAGACGGAGAAATACACTGCGTGTACCTTCTGTGTGTGAAAGCACACTGCGCTTGTTCAGGCTGCCAAGTCTGGGGTCTGGATTACGTGAAGATGTGGCCAGGGACCTGGGGAAGAGGCCAGGAACCACCTGCCCTGCCCACTCCCTCAAAACCTTCAGGAGAAGTCTAAAATCACAGGGGGTCTTGTTTCATGCATTCATGAGTCTCTCTTTTGAGTGCCTGCTATGTGTATTGGGCATGGACATGATGGTGGGAGATGGGGTCCCACTCGAGTTTGAGACCCTCATTGAGGACCGGGCCGACAGAGATGCTCAGATCTTGGAAACAACGGTTGCTGGCTTCTTGCCTGGGGCAGTCAACACCATACCTTTAGACTTCCATTTCTTGACTGCTATGATGATATTAATAAAATCTCCCTTCCCTGGGCTGCTAAGAAGTTAGTTGTGGTGATGTAGGCCATACATCTGACAGCCAATAAGCCAATCCCTCTCCAGGCCCCATCGCATGAGCTGAGAGGAGCTGTTCGAGGGGTCTGATCGGGGCGGCACTCCTGCTAGCCAGATAACCAGGCAGCGCTGTCAAGAAGGGGTCAGCCCCCAGAAGCTATCCATGTGTACCACAGGAGAATCTCTTCTCAGCCTGAAAACACCTTGTATATTGATAAATAAAACTTAGAAGCAGGCAGTGATGCTGCTGCTCACTCAGTCCTGTCTAACTCTTCACAACTCATGGGCTGTAGCCCACCAGGCTCCTCTGTCCATCCAGTTCTTCCTGCAGGAATACTGGAGGAGGTGCCATTTCCTTCTCCGGGAGACCTTCCCAACCCAGGGATCAAATCCCAGTCTCCTGCATCTCCTGCGTCTTTACCACTGGTGCCACTTGGGAAGCCCCAAAGCAGGCAAACCTGCAGTCAAATATTATCTTTATGCTGTGTGTCCTTGGGCAGTTACTTAACCTCTCTGAGCCCCAGTGCCTTCAGATTCTCACTGTAAATGGGTATAGTTACAGTATACAAATGCCGGGCTGGATGAAGCACAAGCTGGAATTGATTGCCAGGAGAAATATCAACAACCTCAAATATGCAGATGATGCCACTCTAAAGGCAGTAGGTGAGGAGGGGCTAAAGAACCTCTGGATGAGATTGAAAGAGAAGAGTAAAAAAACTATATTAAAGCTCAACATTCAAAAAACGAACATCACGGCTTTCAGTCCCACCACTCCATGGCAAATAGATGGGGGAAAAGTAGAAAGAGTGGAAGATTTCATTTTCTTGGCCTCCAAAATCACTGCAGATGGTGACTGCAACCATGAAATTAAAAGACACTTGCTACTTGAAAGAACAGCTATGACAAGTCTAGACAGCATATTAAAAAGCAGAGGCATCACTTTGTCAACAAAGGTCCGTACAATCAAAGCTGTTTTTTCCAGTGGTCATATATGGATGTGAGAGTTGGACCATAAAGAGGGCTGAGCATTGAAGAATCGATGCTTTCAAGTTGTGGTGTTGGAGAAGACTCTTGAGAGTCCCTTGGACAGCAAGGAGACCAAAGCAGTCCATCCCAAAAGAAATCAACCCTAAATATTCATTGGAGGGACTGATGCTGAAGCTGAAGCTCCAATACTTTGGCCACCTGATGCGAAGGACGGGCAAGTCTGGCGCGCTGCAATTCACGGGGTCGCAAAGAGTCAAACACAACTTAGAGACTAAACAGCAACAGAACAAATTCCAAGGTTTGTAGCAGCAATGAAATTAAATGGGGAATTACAGACACACACACAGCAACGCTTGCCGTACCCCAAGAACTCAACTAGCCATCACTGTGGCTGCGCCCGACAGAAAGTCCCCTTTCCAGGCACACATGAGACTCTAAGACACGCAGCTGACACACACGGAAGTACAGACACATCTGCCTCCTTGATGGGAGCTGAGGAGGGAGCAACTTGGGGCTTAGTCAGAACCAGTGAGTTGAAGTCCTGACGCGGTTGCCACCTAGCTCTGTCACCTTAGACATCAACGTTCTCCTCTCCTGAGTCAGCTCCCTTGCTGACCACCAGTCTTGGGGTTCTGCAAGATGAAGACGCTCGTAAGGGACACAGTGCAGCTGGGGCATAACACGGTATGACTGACTACACCAGGCAGACCGTGGACTTGAAGTCAGACAGACTCAAGTTAGCTTTCCTGCTTTGCTCCTCAGTGGCTGTGTGACTTTGGACTGGTCACAGAACCTCTCTGGTGAACTTTGGTTTCCCTCCATATCTAGAAAATGCACATAATCATAGTGACCCTGCTGACCTCCAGGGGCTGCTAAGTCTCAAACCTGAAAAATGACTAGCAAAGAGCTTTGTCATGTAAAAGCCCACCTGGCTGTAATTTGAGATGATGATTCAACACAATGAAGACTTTTCTTTGGGTGCCTGCTCAGCCCAACAAAGTAAACAGAAAGCAGCACCAGAGGAAGCAGGGGAAATATCAGGAGAACAGAAGTGGTTTTTCACCCTGAGGTCTGAGCAGAACGCAGGACCTATAGATCTAGGGCAAGAGGAGTGAGCAGGGGGCTTCCCTGTCTGTGGAAGAAAAAGACTCCAGGTTGCCACTGCATCTGGGATCCTGGGGGGCACCCAAGGAAGGACCCGAGGTGCTGTGCCCTCGTGGCCTCCTCCAAAGACTCAGATGTTAGCATCCCAAACCGCTTAGCATAGAGGGGAGTCCAGCTCTGCAACCAGAAGGCTGTTAAAGCATGAAGACCTCTTGTTCAGTAGCTCAGTCATGTCCAACTCTTTGCAACCCCATGGACTGCAGCACACCAGGCCTCCCTATCCACGGGCTTTCCCAGGCAAAAATACTGGAGAGGTTTGCCATTTCCTTCTCCAGGGAAATAAATGCTTAATTCATGTTAATTGTCGTGCTTTCTTTATCTCCTGATGTCATCTGGTATCAACTTGACCCCACTGGGAGAAAAGTCTGTGCAAAATAAAAGAATGCCAGAAAGCAAAGCTATTCACTCTTCAAATGCTTTTAGCCCTTTCTCTCTCCTGTAATGCTTACAAAACAAAGAAGGTGGTGGTCAGGCTAAAGGTCCATCCCATCGGGCTGGCTGCTCTGCTATTTGTAGCTGCAGGATGCTCTGAACCATGCAAGAAGCCCCACTTTCGGGGCTATTTTCAGTGCCAACGAGAAAGCAAAGGGCCTGAAGGCCAAATCTTGCTATAAAAATGATGGTTATTATTTGCCTCTGTTTGCTCTAGCCATTATTTTTTTAATCCCAGAAAAATGCCTGCTATGGGATGTGTGATGTCTTCCCACTGTGGTCCTCCTCCCGATGTCCATTCTCCCTTCCTGCTCTGGGAGGGGCACCTGCCCCTTCACCAATGGCATGAATCAATCAGCTGTGAGAAGAGGAGACAAAACGCTACCTGGCCTACAGCCTCCAATTCTGGGACGAGGGAGGGCCACCTCCTCCCCAGCAAAGGTGGCTGAGCGCAGCAGAGACCCCAGCTCCTGGACTGTGCTGCCCGCCTGGGTCCCAGGTCCGCTCCAACTCCCCGTCTCCTGCCTCGCTGTTCCACAGCATCGTTTGGGGAGCAGAGAAAACCCTTCATCAAAATAAACCTGGTCCCACAGACTGTCCTGACTCAGAATGCATACTGCAGTTTTCCAGGAAAAGGATTTTAGATCTAGGATCTGGAGCGCTCTTGTTAGATTAGTAAATACCTTCACAACTCAACATTCAGAAAACTAAGATCATGGCATCCGGTCCCATCACTTCATGGCAAATAGGTGAAGAAACAATGGAAACAGTGGCACACTTTATTTTTCTGGGCTCCAAAAGCACTGCAGATGGTGACTGCAGTCATGAGGTTAAAAGGCACTTACTCCTTGGAAGAAAAGCTAAGACCAACCTAGACAGCATATTAAAAAGCAGAGACATTACTTTGCCAACAAAGGTCCGTCTAGTCAAGGCTATAGTTTTTCCAGTGGTCATGTACGGATGTGAGAGTTAGACTATAAAGAAAGCTGAACACAAAGAATTGATGCTTTTGAACTGTGGTGTTGGAGAAGACTATGAGAGTCCCTTGGACTGCAAGGAGATCAAACCAGTCTATCCTAAAGGAGATCAGTCCTGGGTGTTCACTGGAAGGACTGATGTTGAAGCTGAAACTCCAATACTTTGGTCACCTGATCTGAAGAACTGACTCATTGGAAAAGACCCTGATGCTGGGAAAGATTGAAGGCAGAAGGAGAAGGGGATGACAAAGGATGAGATGGCTGGATGGCATCACCGACTCAAGGGACATGAGTTTGGGTAAACTCCGGGAGTTGGTGACGGACAGGGAGGTCCGGTGTGCTGCAGTCCATGGGGTCGAAAAGAGTTGGACATGGTTGAGGGACGGAACTGAACTGAACTGACACTCATTTCTGAACAGGATCAGCACCCAGGAGACTGAATGGCTGCCTCCCCCGCTTCCCACGAATCCCTTGATGATGCGTCAGAGATGCATTTCCTACTCCCAAACCTGATGGCTCAGAAGCAAAGGTTGGACTTCTCTGTGGTCCAGTGGTTAAGAATCCCCTGCCAAGGCAAGGCACCCAGGTTCGATCCCTGGTCCAGGAAGATCTCACACGCCCCGAGACCCCTAAGCCCAGGTGCCACAACTCTTGAGCCTGTGCTCCGCAACAAGAAAAGCCACTGTCATGAGAAGTCCGAGCACCCCCGCTAGAGAGAAGCCAGGACTCACTGCAATTAGAGAAAGCCCATGCGGAGCAACGAAGACCTAGTGCAGTCAAAAACAAATTTATAAATAAATTTAAAAATACATACAAGATATATATATATATATATTTATATATATCAAATAAAATAAATACTTAATATTTATTTAATAAATAAAATAATAAATAATATAAAAAATAAACCAATCCTTCGTGCCAGGATGGGCCATGACAGGAACACGAGCCTCCTTCAGGTCTGTTTTCCCCTACGCCTGGAAGCTGAGAAAAGGTGAATTAACTCAGCGCTTCTCCTTGGAGTCCATGATCACGAGTACCTAGAAATCCTTAAATAAGAGGAAAGACATTTCCGGCCACCCCAACGCGAGATCAGGCAGGGAGCCCCTTAAAACACCTGTGCTGATTGCAGGAGCCCCACAACAGCACTTCCCAACTGGCAGTCCTTCCGAGGACACCAGAAACACGCTCGTCCTGTAAGTGCCTGAGCATTTAAACACAAACTCAGTCTTAATTAAGTTGTACTTCTTTGAAACATTGTCTTGAGTGTATTTTCTAATCATAAAAATTATACACGCTCGTGAAAAGCAATTTAAACAGTGAAGCAATAAAGTAGAAAGAGAGCTTTCTCCAAAATTCTTCACCTCCAAAGACAACCGGAGTAAGATTTTGGTGTATAGCCTTCTAGAATTTCCTCTAGGTATCTACATTGTTTTTAGATAAAGAGACAAGAATGCCTACTGTCAACTAAAATTATAGTCACAACCTTAAAGGAGAGAGTTATTTTATTTGGTGGGAATGTTTAGGGCTCGGAACTGGGGTCCGATACGGACAGCATCTCAGTGGCTCTGAGAAAACCGCTCCAAGGAGGCAGGAAGGGAAGTCAGGCTACACACAAGTCTGCAGCAGAGGGAGCAGGCGGTCTGAAGATCAAAGATCCGGTATCGAGGAATTTAGCATTCTGCCTGGGAAGGAATTTAGCATTGCCTGGGAAGATGCAAGCCTCTGGGCTCACTGGATTCCTTCCTTTCATATGCACCTCGGCTGTCTGGGGCCAGGCCTGCTTCCTAGTTCACCTTGCTTCTTGCATTAGCCCAGCTCCTCAGCAATCACCCCGGGAGTGGCAGCATCTACTAGGTTGCAGTTTGAGGCGCCCTCATTCACGTTGGAGGCTAGAAATCACTGATGGCTGGGACATTTCTTGTTTATTGACATGGCACCTGATATTTTCATTTCACACTATCCACGCCTTTTTTTTTAATTCAGTGACAGCTCTGAAACAACAAGCAAGTCCATCAGTAAGACAACAGTAAATTAAATTATAGAGCATCTCTCAATGGAATCCCTTGCAGCTACTAAGAGAAGGAGGTGTGCTACCTCCACTGACAAGGATGGCCAGAGAGTGTTGCTAAATTAGTAAAGCAAGGTGGAGAGCAATAAATGCTGCTTGGTTTAAAACTTATTTAAGCCTTCGCCTGCCTGTGCCCTTAGTTCACTGCACATTCTTCACACTGCCACTGAGCACTTTACCTCGGTTCTCACTATTTACGTGTGGGTGCAAGTGGCCCAGCTGCCATAGGTCAATCTATAGGAGACCCTGAGGTGCTCCTGTTACCAAGTCCAAGGCTGACAGCCAATAAATCAAGAGATTAATTGTTGGGGCCAGGAATAGTGGCTTTATTCTGAAAGTCAGCAGACCAAGAAGGTGGTGAACTAGTGTCCCAAAGAACCACCCTCCCCCAGTTGGAACCCAGGCTTCTTCAATACTAACAGGGGAGGGGGTAAAGTCCTGGTTCCAGGTGGAGTCCAGATCGGTTGGGTCCGTCTCCTCTTTCTTGCAGCCTTTCACGGATGGACCTGGTCAAGAGGTCTCCTGGAAGCTAAGCAAGGCTTAGTGGTAAAATATTCAGCCTCTCACATGAAGGAAAGTAAGAAAAGCAGAAATTAGGAGAAAAAGAAAGAAAATATAAAGGGCTAGAATCCTGATCAGACTCTTCCTCAAAAGCCTAAAAAAATGCTGTGAATAAAAGAATTATCAGATAAATAATATGTACATCATAATGGAAATAGTATGGAGCAGTTATCTCAAATGAGTTAGGAAGTCATGTAATAACATTGTATTTCCTCTCATGGAAAGATGTTCAAGACATAATAACTAGAAAAAGCAGTATAAACAGTGTGACTCTACTGCATATATTAAAAAGAATTTTATGTATATATACATATACAAAATTTTATTATATTTACATATATCTTTTTATATTAAATATATGCACATTTTATTTATACATACATATCTTTAAAAAGATATGTATAAATAGATGGGTTATAGACATAGAACGAACTGATGCTTATGGCAATCTCTGGAGGAGAAAGTGGGATCCAGCGGGTTCATGAAAGGAAGCTTTCACTTTGTTTACAGACTTGGTAATTATTTGACTGCTTGCACTATTCTATTTTATATCACGTACATATAGCAATAACTTTAAAATCACAGTAATGCAAAGATTAAAGACAGTTCCGAGAAAGCTAAGTCTCCTTCCCTTGGCCTCTGACCCTCCTCGGCACCCCTTGGAGCTAGCCCTGGGCGTGCTCAGGGCCGCCTCGGTGAGCAAAGGAGCGGTCCGCCTGCCCGGACGAGAAGGATGGGAAGAGCAGACACGGGCGCGGGCGCCCTCCCCGGAAGGGAGCGCGGGCTTGCTCGGCTCTCTGGCAGCAGGAAACCCAGGGAGCAGAGGCTGCTGCGAGGCTCCATCCCCGGCCGGGAACGCGGACCGAGCGGGCGCCCTGCGCTGTCCCCACGTCCTGCCCTGTTCGCAGGGACGCCTCCTCCCGTCCTCTCCTGCCGCTGTCCGCTGAGCTTTAGCGAGCAGCCAGCACAGAGCACCGGGCAGCGCTGGAAATCGGCGGACAGTTGCCGCCAGCAGCCCGCTCCCCTCTTATCGTGCTGACAGTGAAGAGCCTCCCTGTGGTGCCGGGAGACAGCGCAGCTGGCAAAAGCCGGCAGACCCTCACGCTGAATAAACAGGACAAGCAGAGACGGAAACAGCTCGGACACAACCCTTGGCACGGATGCAAATTGGTGAAACGGCCATAAAAATCCCTTTGTGTTTGCTCTGTTAACTGAGCGCTCCCCCGAAGGTCCAGGATGAAAATGACGTCTGAAGGGGGCCCAGGCTAGCCTATCCCTCTGCACAAAGGAGGGTGGAGCCCAGGGAATTTGTGACCCACCTCAGGGCTCACAGCACTGCTGACTTCACGGGACCCTCCCCGAACCCACAACCAGGGGTCTGATCTGGCAGGTACATTTATCCAGCTCCAGGGATGTGGTAGGCGTCAATCAAATCATCCGTCTCAGGCCTCACCCTGGTGATGGCGGCCCAAGACCCCCTCTCAAGTCTGCAGACACAGTAATAGGTGAGCGAGCTATCACGGGGCCACTGAAGGATAAAAGATCTGTCTGTTGATTTTTAAAATATACAATGGAAAAATCAATTCAGCTATTCTTTAAAATGAATTTGCACCTTATTATCAAAACAGTGCATACATGGGTGAAGTCTCTTCAGTCGTGTCCGACTCTTGGCCACCCCATGGACCACAGCCGCCAAGCTCCTCTGTTCATGGGATTTCCCAGGCAGGAGTGCTGGAGGGGGTTGCCGTTTCTTACTCCAATAATCAAAACAGTATTTACATAATATTTGTATACCTATTTTTGACACTCTGTTATGGACTGAATGTTTTTGTTTCATGCCAAACTTTTAATATGTTGAGACCCCCAACACACAATATGTGGGTATTCAGAGCTAGTCGAGAGGTAACCAAGTCATGAGGATAGAGCCCCCATGAACAGGACTAATGCTGTTTTAAAAGAGACTCCATCAAGCTCCCAAGCCCTTCAGACATCTGCAGCCTGGGAGAAGGTCCTTCTTAGAACCCAGTCATGCCAGCTCTCTTACCTTGGACTTCGAGCCCTTTGAATGGCTTCTGTTCTTTATAAGCCACCCAGTCTAAGGCACTTTGGCACAGCAGCCTTTGCAGACTAGGACGCATTACTCATCCAGTCTGCAGACTACAGAAGCAAGCATCTCCAAGGATGCTCCAAGGAGTCCTCCATCCATAACTTAGGAATTGCTAAAAGTGCAGGGTGTGCAAAAGAGAGAGTGATCTGGTTTTAGCCCTTGAAGGTCCTAACGTTTAAAAATGACTAGACTCAAGAGCGACAAGTGAAGCCAGTGGGGGACAGAAGGAGAGAGCCCCTGGGGGCCTAGAGGAGACAATGACAGCGGGGCTGGGGAGGAAGCAGAGATGACGGGTGAGGAGAGAAGGGGCCAGACTTGCAGGAGGGGACGGCCCCCTGAAGGCAGAGAGGGGGTGGATGGTGGGGGGCCTCAAGCAGATGTCCCATGCAGGGCTGAGCCCTGGCCCCTCCACCTGCCCCAAGCCTGGGTCTGGGGCGCTTGACCAGGTCCAGAGTTCCTGCGCAGTTCTGGGCTTTCCCGAGCAACCCCTCTTCACTTGAGGGATGCTATCCTGAGTGCCTTCGTGCCACAAAAGAGGTCCCATTTCACTATTATCCAGAAATGAGTCTGTTTCAACTCCCATCGATTTACACCCAGGGAATCACAGCAGATCCCAGAATCCTGGAAGGAAACATCTCCACGAGAAGCCTCCCCTTGAGGATGAGTCCAGTGTCTGCATTCAGTCCAGGTGCTGACCCCCTCCTCTGATCTCTGGCAAGGTCACTGTACAAGAAGAAGAATAAAGTTGTCTTCCCTAAGCACCTTGCTTTATCGTTTGCTGCATTACTTGGAAGCTGCAGAAAAGAGAATAACAGGGATAATTATATCCACCTCAGGTTGCAAATTCCAATGAATGTAACAGAAATACATAACGACGCTTCTATTTGTTGGTATAACAGCAGGTGTGGGGTTCTGACCAACTACAAGGCAGTGGGCTACACAAGTCATGTTCATTCAGCTCCTCCTTGGAGAAGTCTTCTGGGCCACCCAGTGCAAAGTAATCCCTCTCCTCCTCATTACACCCATGAATTTTATTGTCTTCATAGTGTTTCCTATTCTATAATTATCTTATTTCCTATTTGCTTTACGTATCATATGCATTCACCTGCTAGTCCATCACGTCCATAATAACCGGCAGAACTTACCACCTCTATTCCCAAGGCCTAGAAAAGTGTCTGACTTCAAACAGCCACCTTCTTTTTTTTTTCATTTAATTCATAAATGATTCCATTTCAACCTAGTCACTATTTATGGGGTAAGAGGTCACCCTGCTTCTTTAACTTATATGCAGAGTACATCACGATAAACACTGGGCTGGAAGAAGCACAAGCTGGAACCCAGATTGCCAGGAGAAATATCAGTAACCTCAGATATATAGATGACACCACCCTTATGGCATTAAGTGAAGAAGAACTAAAGAGCCTCTTGATAAAAGTGAAAGAGGAGCATGAAAATGTTGGCTTAAAGCTCAACATTCTGAAAACTAAGATCATGGCATCCAGTCCCATCACTTCATGGCAGATAGATGGGGAAACAGTGGCTGACTTTATTTTGGGGGGCTCCAAAATCACAGCAGATGGTAATTGCAGCCATGAAATTGAAAGACACCTACTTCTTGGAAGGAAAATTATGAACAAACTAGACAGCATATTAAAAAGCAGAGACATTACTTTGCCAACAAAGGTCTGTCTAGTCAAGGCTATGGTTTTTCCAATAGTCATGTATGAATGTGAGAGTTGGACCATAAAGAAAGCTGAGCGCAAAGAATTGATGCTTTTGAACTGTGGTGTTGGAGAAGACTCTTGAGAGTCCCTTGGACTGCAGGAAGATCCAGCCAGTCCATTCTAAAGGAGATCAGTCCTAGGTGTTCATTGGAAGGACTGATGCTGAGCTGAAACTCCAATACTTTGGCCACCTGTTGGGAAGGGCTGACTCATTGGAAAAGACATTGATGCTGGGAAAGATTGAGGGCAGGAGGGGAAGGGGACAACAGAGGACGAGATGGTTGGATGGCATCACCGACTCAATGGATATAAGTTTGGGTAAACTCTGGGAGTCAGTGATGGACAGGGAGGCCTGGCGTGCTGCGGTCCATGGGTTCACAAAGAGTCAAACATGACTGAGCAACTGAAATGAAATGAGGGCAGCAGAGAATGAGATGGTTGGATGGCATCACTGATTCAATAGACATGAACTTGGGCAAACTCTAGCAGATGGTGAGGCACAGGGAGGCCTGGAGTGCTTCAGTCCTTGGGGTCACAGAGTCGGGTACGACTTAGCAACTGAACAACAACGCTGGTAGTAACTTGACTTTTCCAAACAGGGACCAAGTCGTTGCTCTACGAAAGGCAGTGTATCCAAGGCAGGCCCCACAGAGCTGTCCCCGAGAGTCACATAGGAAGGGCTTCGGAACAGGGACAAAGGCTCACGCTACACGTCTCTCTGCCCAAGTCAAACATCGGCGTCCCAGTGGACTTGGCTAGGATTTGCAAACCCAGATGTCCAAAAAGGCATCTGGAAGGACTTGTGTGAAGAACGTGAGAGCTTTCTTGGGAAGACAGGAAAGGAAGGAGGTTTATTGGTTACTCTTGATCCTTAGGACTCCCACTGGCTGACTATTCGATTCTCCACCCCCCAACCTCACAAGGCTGATGGGTGGAGGAAGTCAGCCAACAAACGAAAGCCACTGTGAGCCTGGTACACAGTCAGAATGCCCTAAACGACAGCTGTCATTGTTTTTACAGCTCTCATGGGGACAGGGTCTTCTGTCTGATGGGCTGCAGACCCTGGGCCTGCCAGGGTCTTCTGTTTCTCTGATGGGTCTCAGAGAAACCCAGCTGACTCAGGATACTTGTCTCACTTGGTTTCTGCACACATAAAAAACACAAATACTCTTCATCTCAGCCAAAAACCATCAGTGGGTTAAGGCTCATTTCCTCTGACAGTGAAGGTGCTGGTGAGGGGAGAGAGAGAAACCAGAAAATACATACATTATAGATTTATTTGTATATGTTACTGTGTATGCGTGTTCATATGCTCACTCGATAATGGTTTAAAGTGAAGCTGATACAGATACACAAGCTGAGCCTGGGAAATAAATTGCATCTGAATTGCTCACTGCCAACTACTTCATGTTGCTTTGAGAGTGCTACCTTAGGCACAGGATGAGCGCATGAAATAAGGTTTCTGTTCTTAAAAGGAAAAAAAAAGCAGTCACTCTTTAATGGCCATGAATGGGATAACTCTTAAATGGGACATTCCCTATATGCTATCTGTTTGGCAAGAGTGAAATAGTATCTTAACCAGGCTTTTTTCTTTCTCCCTCACTCATCTCATCCCCAACCAAAGAAAATACCTTTCCAATCAGATCTGCCACCAGATGGCTCAATTTTGAAAGAAAGGGGAAGTGTTATTTGCTCAGTCTTGTCCAACTCTTTGGGACTGCAAGTACTGTGGCCCGCCAGGCTCCTCTGTCCATGGGATTCTCTAGGCAAGAGTACTGGAATGGGTTGCCTTGCCCTCCTCCAGGGGATCTTCCTGACCCAGGGATTGAACCCAGGTCTCCTGCATTTCAGACAGACTCTTTACCCTCTGAGCCACCAGGGTGACACCGGAACTACTGGTGTACAACTTCCTCCTTCCTGCAAAAGGAGCTCCGATCAGACAATCCCAGCTTCTAGTTTATGAGCCAATGTTATTACAAATGCATATTCCTAAGCAGCCTTGAAGGGAGGCGTGGGGGGTGGGATATGTTTACAGCCTCTAAATGTTCTAGCATAGCGCTAAACCGATGATGACTGCTTCCCTGTCTTCCATAGTCTGCAAACCACAAAATTTAACACCCCTTAATAAAAAGATTGAAGGAAGGAAGAAAGAAGGGCGGGAGAGAAGGAGAGAGGAAGAAAGAGTGAATCCAACCAACTAATAACGGAGTCAGGAGTTTGTTTTTAATTAGGTGTTGGAGAAGGCGATGGCACCCCACTCCAGTGCTCTTGCCTGGAGAATCCCAGGGACGGAGGAGCCTGGTGGGCTGCCGTCTCTGGGGCTGCACAGAGTCGGACACGACTGAGCGACTGAACTGAACTGAACTGAATTAAGTGTTAGCTGCTCAGTCTTGTATGACACTTTGCAACCCTGTGGACTGTGGCCCGCCAGGCTCCTCTGTCCATGAGATTTTCCAGACAAGAAACTGGAGTGGGTTGCCATGCCCTCCTCCAGGGAATCTTCCCAACCCAGGAATCGAACCCAGGTCTCCTGCACTGCAAGTGGGTTCTTTACTGTCTGAGCCACCAGGGAAGCTCCAATCTGCAAGCAAATGCACAGAAAAGGGGAAGAGGCAGCAGAAGAGAAAGAGGAGAATGACAAAACCCAAACGAAAGGCAGTCTGTAAGTGATGATGGTAGCTTTGGGCTGGGAGACGGATTATCCAGGGGAATGTGAGTAAATTCAGCTGGACAATTTCCTATTACTCTGCCAAAGTCTGATGTTTATCAATGGAATGTAGTCACAACTGGAATCTCAGAATGAATCAACAGGTTTGCAGTGAAGGGTAATGGATCACCCTGTAGATATGATAGTCTTCACTTCTGATATTATGACAGATGTGTGGCTGGCCCAGAGGTGCTCAATGGCCCCCTCCCCCTGCCACTAGTGAGACGTTCCTGCTCTCGCCGACACTGCAGGGCTGTTCTGCAGCTTCGCTTTACACCCCAGGCAGGTAGGACCTGGTCCATCATAGGACAGAAAGCTGTTG
This sequence comes from Antilocapra americana, assembly GCA_007570785.1. NCBI lineage: Eukaryota > Metazoa > Chordata > Mammalia > Artiodactyla > Antilocapridae > Antilocapra > Antilocapra americana. The sequence continues at coordinate 3,390,954 of ML664173.1, read as the reverse complement.
GTAGGTGATCAAAATCAATTGACTAATAAACCTCAGGTACTGAAACTTTATGGATGCCTGCGTGTTCAGTTGCTTCATGTCTGACTCTTTGCGACTCCATGGACTGTAGCCTGCCAGGCTCCTCTGTCCATGGGATTCTCCAGGCAAGAATACTGGAGTGGGTTGCCATGCCCTCCTCCAGGGGATCCTCCCAACCCAGGGATCAAACTCAGGTCTCCTGCATTGCAAGCAGGTTCTTTACCACTGAGTCAAGGGGGAAGCCCTTTGAGATTTACGACCCAAATTAAAAGGTGCTCCAGCCCAAGGAAACTAGCGATACAGGCATCATGATCTGCAGCTCTGCAGACAACCCCTTATGTTGCTCAGGGGTCACTGGGGTCATGATGGACAGAAGATTATAAAAGTTTCACAAAGGCTGAAGTTGAGTGTGTGATCTGTGAGGGAGGTGCTGGCCACTGCAAAGCTAAGTCTGGAAACATCAAGTGTTTATGAAAATCAGGAAACAAACCGGGGGCCTGTCATCAGAGAACTCGAGCGGCAAGCAGGCAGCCCTCACCTTAAATGGGAAGGCAGTTTCATTTTCCCAAGTTAAACTGGACTTGAAATTGGGAAGGCATGTTCCTTTCCAAGGGCTGCCTTGCCCTGCAAAGCACCAAGTATTGTTAGGAAGGAGAGAAAAATGCTCTGGGAAGCCACAGTCCTCTATGACCTGGAGTCCAGTGGGTCATTCCAGCCTTCCAGAGCTGGTAGGGGGACCCTCATGGCAAGAGGGTAGGTGAGGAGAACATGGGCTTTTTAGTCTAGGTCAAGAAAATGCCTGTTTAGTGGAATGTGAAATTCATGAGGATACTTATCCGCTGTATTCACAAGAATGGCTAAAAAGCTGTTAAGTCTGCAGCTGTATTTAACTATGATGCCTTACAAAGGGGAAGCATTTTAATGCCTTTGTGGATATTTTCAGGTATGGGGTTTCAGAATATCAAAGTTTTGTGTTTGTCACCTGACACATCAGTTTAAAAATAGATACGCAAGAATACATCCCGAATCCTAAAGTCTGTCTTATTTACATACTACTGTAGCAGCTTAAACTAACAATAAACAGTATCTCACACGGTTTCTAAGGGTCGAGGGTTCAGGAGCAACTTGGCTGGCTTGGAGTCTCTTATGAGGTCATAGCAAGCTGCCAGCCAGGGCTTCCCTCCCCCAGCTGACAAGTCAATGCTGGCCATTGGCAGGACATCACTGTGCCTTACTGTGTGGGCCTCCTCGTAGGATACGTCAATGTCTTCACATTATGGAGGTGGCTTCCCCAGGTGGGCATAATAGCACGTGGCCATACTTGCTTAAATAAAGTAGAAGTGTTCTCTCCCTTACAAAGCGTCCTAAGCTAGGTGGGGCTTGATTTGGCATAGTGCTCCACTAAATTATCAGGCCTCCAGAATTCTTCTTTCATTCTTCCTACTACCCTTATTACAAGAACTGAAGGTACCTCCTGTTCCAACATGGCTGCTAGAGATCCAGCCATCTGTCCAAATTCCAACAGAGAGCAGAAGTTAGGGAAAGGAAAAAAATGGACCTATACCAATTTCCTGTCTCAGAGTTGTAGTTTTCAGAGGATCTACCCAATAATTTTTGTTTCCATGTCATTATCCAGAATGGCCACATACATTTATAATGGAGGCTGGAAAATTCATATCTCAGGCTAGCATATTGCCATTCCAAATGAAATCAGTTTTAATAACTGAATAAAAAATGCAAGAAGACAAGCAACATTGGATCAGCAACCAATGGTTTCTGTCATATCCCTTTCGTAGAGATCCTCAGAAAGTTGTGTAATGCTAGAATTCCCACATGATATTTTCAGAGACAGGCATATATTTCTTAAAACTGATGATAAGAGGTCAGAGAAGAGAGGAATGGAGAAAATGGGAGGGTGGGGAGTAGCCAGAGTAAAAGAGATGTCTCGTCTTTGACAAAAAGCATAAATTATCCTGAAAATTATCTCACTGTAAGGGTAAGAATGTTGACACACTCCCTAAAGAGTTCTAATGGTTCCAAGAAAAGAAACAGACCGGACATGTGCTTTTAGCTCTGGCCACCTTAACTGGATTATCTCTTTCTAAGTTGACCGGGGACCCTTTAGAACATTAGGCTGAAATCCAAAGCTGTTTTCCCCTTCTCTCTGCTAGACATTCACAGCAACAGGCTGAGCTCTCTGCCTAGCAAACTGTGAGACATTATCCACCGTAGGTGTTGGAAAACAGCGCAGAAGCAAACAGAGCATTATTTATGCCAGTGGAAACCATAAATCACCCTTCCTTTGCATCCGAATGACACAACTCAAAAGTTCTCATGTCTCAGAAGGAAAATAATCCATGAGTTTCTCAGAGGACAAAATTACCTACCTGCCTATACAGTGCAATAAATGTCCCTTTTAAAGTGAAATAACTTCTTAGCTCCTCAGCACAAAGCTTATGGTATAAAAGACAGTGCCAATATTAAAATTTAATCTACCCGATATTGTCATGTGCCAGTAAATCAACCAGTAAAAAGAAGCAAGTATTTTTTTCTTCTACTTCTAAAAAGAGTTACAGTGCTTTAATTTGAATGGATGCTGGGTTACGATTATGGGTTATGATGGCGAAAAGTATGAATTTGTGTCTCTATAGCAGTCTGATGGGTTTGCACAGAGCAGTTTCTATAATATGCGGTGTACTTCTCTGGCAGTGCCAAGGAGTATTCACTTCTCTTACTAATTCAATAGAATGTAAAGATGACGTGTAGAAGCTGAAATAATGATCAAGCAGATGCCTTGAATAGTTCAGTCTCTTTGGCTTCATGGTGCCTTGCAAAGGTTGTCTAGTTTTACTCTTAAGGGGGTGTGTGTGTGTATAGATAGATTTGCCTTTGTGTTAGTCATAGAAGAAAACTATAAGGCTCAGAGGAAAAACCTTTCTGTCTGGCAGCTTTTTCATCCCTCAGTCTGCATACAAGACTGACCTTTTCAGACCATTTCTATCCATAATGAGAGCCTGCAGTCAGACAAACTTGATTTAAATCCTGGGTTTGCCCCTTTGGTAACTGTGTGTAATCTTGGATGGGCTACTAAATCTTCTCGGATCTCAGTTTTCACCTGTAAAAATGTAGGTAAGAGGTGACCTGACTTGCAAGGTTGGTGAAAGGACTATCTTGCAGGATAGGGCTGAATTAATTTACATATTGGACAATGCTACCCCACCCCATCCCAGGTGGCTCTAGGGGGAAAGAAGCCACCTGCCATGCAGGAGATGTAAGAAACATGAGTTTGATCCCTGGGTCAGGAAGATCCCCTGGAGGAGGGCATGACAGCCCCACTCCAGTCTTCTTGTCTGGAGAATCTTATGGACAGAGGAGCTTGACGTGCTTCAGTCCACAGGGAGGCAGAGTCGGAAGCGACTGAGTGACTGAGCACATACACAGTACACCTTGGGAATCTCACAGTCACAATCCTGTCTGTAGAGTTGCATGCATTCCCACCAGATAGGTCTTTGACCTGCTTCCTTAGTTCATTATTCCTGGAAGAATAAGTCCATCCAGATGCAAAGTGATTAACAGGGCGGAGCACCTGGGAAGGTTTTGTAAATGTTCGTGCTCCTCACCAATGTCACTAGAAGGAGAGGTTGCTGGGGTCTGTCCATGGTGCTGCTGGAGGTCGTCCAAGTAACCCCAGCTCTGCAGACCTCTCATTATGGCGTGAATGGGGCAAGGAGGGAGGGGAAACCTAACAGAGTGTGACTATTTTAACTGCTACCATCATTCAAAGACCCTTTTTCAACCCTTCTGTGATTATAATTGGTCACAAAAAGGCCAGACTGAGACTCCAGGAAGCCCTGCTTTCCCGACCCCTGAGCTGTGCTGGGTTCTGATCTATGAGAGTTCCAGGAAGCAGCCAGAAAGGCACAAATCCATTCTGGCCCCAATCCCAGGGCAGAGGCGGTGCCCAGGGTCTTTTCAATGGAGCCCAGCTTTGTGCAAAGAGGACCCTCCCAAAGCCTTCCAGGGGACGTCTCCCTGCAGTGATTTGCAAAGCGGCCAGGCACTCCTTCCAACAGATGAACAGAACAGCGGCTGCACTGCCAGCTGAGCTGATTTGCTAGCGGAAGATCAATCATCCGGCAGACAGAAATGCAGTGGAGATTATCACACACGTGTAAATGTGAGCGCCTTCCCAGCAAGGGAGGGGTTGGAGAGACACGTGATGGATAGGGCTAAACAGATGAACTTTCTTTAGTGGTGATGTTACATCACCCTTAGATAGAAAATGGGATTAATTTTCCCCACGGCTCAGGGCAAGCAAGGCAATGCTTCAGGGACCACTTTGCTGCTAAGACTGCATTCAGTGAAATGTTTTTTCAAGCCCTTGGGAAGTGAAAAGAAAAGCAGCCCATGATGATCAGAAGAGCTCCTTTTCATTGAGCACCAAGCAGGGAACTTGGATGCACGCGTTCCCTCAGCTCCTAAGAAAGGGCTGAGTATAATATTCTGATCATATACATGAGGATGCATTGAAAGCCAGCAAGTTGGAAAGCTCATGGTTCTTTATATATTTTTTCCTTCACCGCACGGCATGTGGGATCTTTTCTCCCCAACCAAGGATCGAACCTGCGACCCCTGCATCATAAGCACGGAGTCTTAACCACTGGGCCACCAGGGAGGTCCCCAAGGATGTCTTTTGCGAGTTCATTATGGATCAGGCACTGACATTCTCTGCGCTAAGGAAACAGTGGTGAATATGAAGACTTAGTCCCTCCCTGCAAAGAACTAAAATCATAGTAGGAAAACATACATATAAACGAATAAACAGGCTATTTCAAAAACAGATAACCACAGTGAAGGGAACGGAGTAGTTTGGTTTGATACAGAGTTAGGAGAGGGGCCGCCGCTTCAGCTCGAGGCTCTGGGGAAGAGGCTCTGACTGCAGTCCTGACAGTTCAGCCACGAGGAAGAGGTGGAGAGGGCATCAAGCAGGATGAAGAGGAAGTGCAAAGGCCCAGATGTGGAAGCGAGAAGATGCTGCAGAAATAAAGCGAGCAAGGCCAGGGGCCGTGGTCACTGGGAGGGGACGGCTGAGGCTACCTGACGGACCCAAGGTCAAGCTGTCAGGGAGGGTCACCCACAGCTGTTGGAGAAAATCATGGGCAGTCAGTCCAATTTTGCACACTGAGATCAACACACAGCGACATCCGCTGCACTGCAGCTCATGGGTTTGGAGTCAGCCCGTAGCAGGTCTGACTTGGAGACCTAGTTTAGGGAAGCTACTTGACTTCTCTAAGGCCTGCTTCCTTATCTGCAAAAGAAAAAGGATCACAATATGAATTTGTTCCCCAGGAAGTGATTGTGAAAATTAAGGATAAACGTGTAAATGACTGTGTAAGCATTGAGCAAGTGTTATTTTTTTTCATACTCATATTTTATTCTGCAAAGAATGAACTTTTTTTCCTGCAAGGACACTTTTTTGCCCCAAGGTTAGATCGGTCTTGGTCCAGCTGATTTTCCTGACGTGGGAGGGCTGGGAGATGCTATGGAATAGCCTGATTCCCAAGAATTGTAATGCCCTAAATAAGACACTGCTTGCTCTATGAAGTTCTGGGTGTATTTGTCTCATACTACATCATCAGTATGCACAAATAAAGGCAGGGGGAAAACAATGCTGATTCCCATAGGTCCCTAGATTCTACTGCTGACATTTGTAAGTCTGTAAACTGGACCCTGTGTCCCCTTAGACTGTAATGTCCAGATTTTTCTCCCTCATTTTGTGGAGTGGTCCAAAATCAAGCCAGTATCCTTGGGCTACCTGGATATCTCCCCTGCCTTCTTCATGTTTTCATATGTTTCAGGTAAATACATTTATTAGAGGATTCTACTCCAGATGGAGGAGTGTGGGAGGGTCCAATAAAGAGAAGAATTAAAAAATGGACATGGGTGCCTATGAATGGACATTTCCATTAGGATGTTTCCTTTCTATTTTAATTATTATTTATATGGGTACTACAGTCACACAAAAACTATTCCAAAATATAAGACAGCTATACAATAAAATGTGGTTCACTTCCAGTGTTTACCATCTCCCAATTTATTTCCCCAACAGTATGTTGGGCTGGATGAAGCATAAGCTGGAATCAAGATTACAGGGAGAAATATCAATAACCTCAGATATGCAGACAACATCATCCTTATGGCAGAAAGTGAAGAAGAACTAAAGAGCCTCTTGATGAAAGTGAAAGACGAGAGTGAAAAAGTTGGCTTAAAGCTCAGCATTCAGGAAACTAAGATCATGGCATCCGGTCCCATAACTTCATGGCAAATAGATGGGAAAACAGTGGAAACAGTGACTGACTTTATTTGGAGGGGAGCTCCAAAATCACTGCAGGTGGTGATTGCAGGCATGAAATTAAAAGACGCTTACTCCTTGGAAGGAAAGTTACGACCAACCTAGACAGCATATTTAAAAGCAGAGACATTACTTTGCCAACAAAGGTCCGCCTAGTCAAGGCTATGGTTTTTCTAGTAGTCATGTATGGATGGGAGAGTTGAATGGTGAAGAAAGCTGAGCACTGAAGAACTGATGCTTTTGTACTGTGGTGTTGGAGAAGACTCTTGAGAGTCCCTTGGACTGCAAGGAGATCCATCAAGTCCATCCTAAGGGAGATCAGACCTGGGTGTTCATTGGAAGGACTGATGATGAAGCTGAAGCTCCAATACTTCGGCCACCTGATGGGAAGAGCTGACTCATTGGAAAAGACCTTGATGCTGGGAAAGATTGAAGGTGGGAAGAGAAGGGGATGACAGAGGATGAGATGGTTGGATGGCATCACCGACTCAATGGACATGAGTTTGGGTGGACTCCAGGAGTTGGTGATGGACAAGGAGGCCTGGCGTGCTGCAGTCCATGGGGTCGCAGGGAGTCGGACATGACTGAGCGACTGAACTGAACTGAACTGAGCTACTGTTACCAAATTCTCAGGTATCCTTCCAGAGATGTCTGTCTACATAAACATAAATCAAGGATCAGAGTCTTTCTACCCATTAATCCACAATGCATGACTCATAGTGATCATGAAAAGCTAACCTTGATATGACAATGGAAACCACATCACATGAATCAGCCACATTCCAACAACGGTGTGACTGGCACCACTCACCAAAAAGAGCTTCCCCTTACATGTCACAATGAACACAGAGAGACTGCTCCTCCAGGCAAAGATGAAAGGTTTCAGTATTTGTTTACTGAATAGCTAACTCATTGGTAGATCCTGAGCTTGGCATTTGTGAACACGCCTGGAGAGAAGAAGCAGTCCTTCTTGGCCAGTCTCTGGACACAGCAGCACGGGGGCATGGCTCATGTTAATGTGTGAGAAGAATGATGAAAGCAACAAAGATCTGTGTACACCAACCAGGGAGTGGTTCTGGTTTAAAATGGGAAACCAGTACAACATGCCTTCTTCCCTCCATTAAATGGCATACATGTTTTCCTCCAATCCAACTTTTTCTTTTTTTGCAAATAAAGCATCAAGAGGTTCCCTGAAGGATGGTAGCATTTCTGGGTAGCAGGGATAGTCTGGGCATGGGACAGAGACAGCAGACAGCCCTGTTATTAGGCTGCTGGTACCCTCTTGCACTGAAGAAGGAAACGGCAACCCACTCCAGTACTCTTGCCTGGAAAATCCTATGGACAGAGGAGTCTGGAGGGCTCCAGTCCACGGGGTCGCAGAGTCAGACACGACTGAATGACTAAACCATCGCCACCACCCTCTTGCATTTTCCCTGGCTCTTTTTAATGTCTTAGCCCTCCACAGGTAAGTTGATCTCACTGTTACTAATTACTGAAGAAGTGCTCTGGAATAGATGCAGCATGTTTATTACAAGAAAGAAACGCCCTTGATCATCACTGACAAATGTGGAGTCAGATGTGTAGTTAGAAGGGGAAAGAGACTCTTCCCCAAGAAGAGCTAATCAGAAGCAGGCATCATTAGGCAAAACATAAAGATTTCATAGCAGCAGCATCAAGCCCAGGGCATCACAATCACATTCTCACTGGCTTTCAAAGAGATGGATTCCTCCATGCATCACTCTTTATTCCTGCAAAAAAAAAAAAATAGTTTTTAATTCACACAAATGGACTGGATTAGACAACTATGTTCTAAGGTTCCCCTTTGCCTGAAAGGGAAAGTCGCTCAGCTGTGTCCAATTCTGTGTGACCCCATGGATTGCCCATGGAATTCTCCAGGCCAGAATACTGGAGTGGGTAGCCTTTCCCTTCTCCAGAGGAACTTCCCAACCCAGGAATCAAATCAGGGTCTCCTGCATTGCAGGCAGATTCTTTACCAGCTGAGCCACCAGGGAAGCCCAAGAATACTGGAGTGGGTAGCCTATCCCTTCTCCAGCAAATCTTCCCAACCCAGGGATTGAATCAGGGTCTTCTGAATTGTAGGCAGATTCTTTACCAGCTGAGCTACCAGGGAAGCCAAGAATTTTCCAATTCTGTTGTTTTTAGACAGGTGTTATTTTTAGTAGCTGTTCAGTAAACAAATGTTGAAACATTTCATCTTTGCCTGGAGGAGCAATCTCTCTGTGTTCATTGTGATGTGCAAGGGGAAGCTATTTTTGGTGAATGGTGCCAGGAGCACCATCGTTTGAATGTGGCTAATTCATGTGATGTGGTTTCCATTGTCATATCAAGGTTTGCTTTTCACAGTCAGTGAGTCATGCATTATGGATCAATGTATAGAAAGACTCTGATCCTTTACTTCTGGCCTGTATGCCAAAGCAATCTTCCAAAAGAAATCAATTTTGGGAAGTAAATAAATACATATATTGTAAATCTCTGAAGGAAGTATTTTCCTGTTTTTGTTTATTTGTTTGTTTTAATTTTTAATCAACCCCTCCACCTCATTCTTCTTCCATGACTATCAGCACCGTCTTCTCTGACACAACTGCTAGTCCAATCCTGGAGTGAATCAGAGCAAAGCGAAACACCCAACTCTACTCAAACACTCAATACCCAATAAAGAGAACCAACGCCCTTGAGAAACCTTGAAACTAGAAGTATGAGCATGAAACATAGCATCTGCTTCTCTTTACCCACATTCCTGAAGGTTGCATTATCCTGACTGGCTTTAGGGAGATGGAGAGAGGCTGTTTACTTGAATGTTTTAATGAGATCTAATGGGCTTTCCTGGGGGCTCAGTGGTAAAGAATCCACCAGCCAATGCAGGAGATACGTGTATGATCCTTGAGTCGGGATGATTCCCTGGAGAAAGAAATGGCAACCCATGCCAGTATTCTTGCCTGGGAAATCCCATGAACAGAGGAGCCTGGCAGTCTATAGTCCATGGAGTCTCAAAAGAGTTAGAAATGACCTAGCAACTCAACAACAACATGCGAAGAGCAGGAGGCGGGTTTGAAGCCGCCATCATCCCAAGGGCCATTGAAAACACCGTCTCATAAACAATGACCATCACTCTGTGCCAGACATGGGCCATAAAAGGGGACAAAAAAGTGACAAAGACCAAGTCCTCACCTTGAAAAATTTCTGCCTAATGTCATAATCAGCTTAGAAACAAACGCACTGCCATACGTGATGGCTAAAATGATCACAGGGAATGGACAGAATTCTGGGAATGCAGATTTCTGTGGATACTGCTAGGCCCTGGAGATCTGAAAGGGTATAAAATAGTCACAAAGAATCACAGTAGCTCATGAAAAATAAAGACAGGTGGAGCAACACGTATTAAAGAAAAAGAGTTCGGAAGAGGAGGGAGAGGTCCAGCAGTCAAAAGACCACTTAGAATAAAACCTGCATAGAGAAGAGAGAGTCGCATTGGACGGCTGCTGACTCAGCAAGCACCTGAGGGAGACGGTGTGAGGACAGAAATGGGCCCGCCTGCTGTGAAGGCAACTCAAGCTGCAAGCTCTGGGGGCCCGGGATTGGGACCCCACGGTGTGCAGACGGGCCTGACCCCTCCAGCCATGGGAAGAGGGGTCCTCCTGAGTAGGTGGACCCAGAGAGACCCCTCAGGCCCTGCTGAAGACGAGGACCCATGGCTGTGCTCAGGGAGCCCCCGGTGCTAATAAGGGCAGAGCACGCTGTTGCTGTGTTAAAGCTGGAGGCTGATACCAAGGCTGAGAGGCCTTGAGGTCACGGAAGACATTCTTTAAGACATCTCACAGATCTCTCTTCCTTACCAAAGCTGGGCCACTTAGGACAAAGACCAAGTCTTTACTAATCTTGGAATTGTCAGGACCTAGACCCTGTAGGTATAGGGTTTCGCTGGTGGCTCAGACAGTAAAGAATCTGCCTGCAATGCAGGAGACCCAGGTTCGATCCCTGGGCTGGTAAGATCCCCTGGAGAAGGGAAGAGCTGCTCACTCTAGCATTCTTGCCTGGAGAATTCCATGAACAAAGGAACTTGGTGGGCTACAGTCATGGGGTCACAAAGAGTCGGACACAACTGAGCAACTAACACCCACACACAGACCCTGTAGTATAGGATAATAGTATTAAGTACTGAAGACATGGATAGGTCCCTCGGTAGTTCCTACAAGATCACGCATATGTGCGCAGTTAGTGCCCTCATTCCATTCCATCAGTTGGGTTTGAGAGATTCCACTTTAAAGTTGGAGAACTGGAGGCTTGGGGAGACTGAGTGCCTTTGCAGAGACTACACAGCTGCGGAATGACGAGCGCTGGCCTCCCGTCTCCCCTCCGGCCACCGGCAGCGCCTCCGCCCCATGCAAGTCTGACCTCGGACTATGAGAAGCCCTCACGCTTGCCCCATCTCATCCCCCTCCATCTGCACTCCTTCTCTAAGCAGGAGCGCGAGAAGCCTCTGTGTGCAGAGACCTGACTTCGTGTTGAATCCAAGTCCTCGCTTGCATGGAGTTTGCATCCCAGGAAGGAGACCGATAACGAGCAAGAAAGGACCCAGGAGACAAGAGCCACAAAGAAAACAAAACTCAAGGCTGTGATGGAGTGGGTTGGAGGAAGCCAGCGCAGCTTGGCAGGGTGGCCCAGAACGAAGGCTCTCGGAGAGACAGCTGAGCTGGGAGCTGGTGAGAGAGGGGACCAGTCCTGCCAAAGCCTCGGGAGGAGTATTCCAGGCAGAGGACAGAGCACGTGCATGGCCGCTCACGTGGGAAGAGCTGGAGGCAGGGGAGGAGCAAGATGGTGCCCAAGCTGAGTTAGATGCTTCTCCCATTCTCACCAGTGCCCTGTGCCAACACCTACGAGAGGTCTTCTCAGGCTGTTCAGTCCTCACTGATTTTCTTGGCTCTCCGAGGGCCTCTTTAACACAGGACTCTCTCCCCTCTTCATTCCCGATGTCTGGCATAATCCCTGGCATGTGGTTGACATCCAACTTCTCCCACTATTGGGTCAAGGAGGCGATCTGAGTTCATTGGAACATCCTCGTAGGTACTCTTGAGCCAGTCAGCAACAGGTCTGAGGTCTTCAGGGACACTCAGAAGAATCAAAACAAAATCTGAAATAAGCGGCTACAGGGTTGAGAAGAAAAAAAAAAAAATACCCATGTCTGTAGCTACCTTCTGACAGATGTTATACATGAGGAATTTATAAGTGTGTAATTTATAGGATGTCTGTGACAAAGCCCAGAGTGCTGATTCAGAGAAGACATGGGTGAGTAATGAGATTTTTATGGGATGTTGTATACAGGTTTGTTCGGAATTTGTAGTCTTGGTTTCTCAGGAATCACGAATGGCTTCTCTGTCCATTCCCAACCCCTAGGCTGAAAAATACGGATTCAGACAGGAAACCAATAATACACATTTTAATAATTATAATGCATAGTATAATTATTTATCACAATACAAATATAATTGCTATATTATTATATATAATATATTTATAATATGCATTTAAATGATTATATCATGCCTGACAAGGCCTCCTTTTTCCTGGCGGTCTCAGTAAACCCGGACGGGCAGACAATCCCTTTAGAACCTGTGGTATGTAGAGAAATCTATTCGGCTTCCACAGCTTGGCCCTTTATCCACTTCTGCCTCCCATTCTTTATTTATGAGGCCACATTTGCATGAAAAAAAAGAGCCTTGTTTCATCCAGAGCCATTGTTAGGCTTAGGTTTTCTGAAGACTTTTCTATTTATAGAGACGATCTTGGGATTCGTGAAATGCTCAGAGAGAAATATAGCTCATCAAGTCAAGAAGTCAAGAAGCCCAGGTTCTGGGGCCAGCTCCACCACTGAACTCACGGTAGAAATCACATTTCTGAACGGTTTTTCATGAAAGGATTGAGCAAGACTAACAGTTCCCAGCATAGAGTTCTAAGATGCTCCAACTCCTCAAAACATGCTTTTTGGTTTTTTTAAACTTTATGGAAAACACAAATATTCCCTAAAAAGGCCACCTAAATATCTAAAACAACGTTTCCAAGTGACTTCTAATAGTCTAAACATATTCCAAACAAAATTCCTAATTTGTTTTTCCCCTCCAGATCCATTTTATCCTGGTCCACTCACCTTCATACACTCACTCACGTAGTCATTCAAACTGAGCATCTAGCCGCAGCCTTTGACTTCTCTCTGCCCTCACCCCCCACATGCGTGTGTGCTGAGTCACTTCAGTCGTGTCTGACTCTTTGTGACCCTATGGACTGTAGCCCACCTGGCCCCCAGATCTCTCAGTAATTCTTCAGGAAGCCCTATCAGGTTGACTTTCAAAATGCACCCCAAAGTCATCCATCTGTCTCCACCCTGCGTCTCTGCACCAGCCTGAGTCACGCCCGCCTCTCAGCTGGCCCTAGCCACCCACCTCCAGAAGGCCCCCTGCTTCCTCAGCAGTGAATTACCCTGGTGACAACCCCTTCTCCAGGCTCAGCCTGTGACTCACCGCATCAAGCCCTGGGGTGGCTCCTCTGGCCTTGGACATGAAAGCCTGCCCTCTAGGTGGACGTCCAGCCCTCCCTGCCAATCTTGTCTTCTAGATCCCCTCCTCACTGTGGTCTTCCATGCTCACTTGTCTTTCTATTTCTAGAAAATGCTAAGCTCTTTCCCTCTTCTAGGCTGTAGGTTTTGTGGCATCATCCTAATCTTTCCTCCGTATCTCAAAGAGCTAGCCTCTATAATTTGGGGTCTTAGCTCAGATGTGAATTTCCCTCTCACTCTTCCTCTCTGTTTGATCTTGTGCTTCCTAGCTAAAATTGATAGAGTCACTCTATTTGACATTTCCCACCACTGCCTTCTCGTGGTGTTTATCTTCATTTCATTTACTCCTATCTGAAATTAATTAGATATTTTCAATTAAATGAACCTGTCTTCATTTTTTCTTTTTTACTTTCACTTCCTTTGACTTTATATAAGAACAATGTCTGGTAAAAAGTTCTTGCAATGCAGTTATTAACAGATTCTCTTGGGCTGCTCTAAACTCTGGCAATAACATATGGCTTTGATATTTTAAAAGGAGAAAAATATTTGACAATTAAAAAGTATCATGATGACAGCTAAAATTTATTGACTACTTACCAAGTGCCAGGCATTGTGATAAGCATTTTATGGACAAGTCTCATTTAATCTTCATAACAATCCTATTACATAAATACTTTTATTATATACTCAGTCTGTAGATAAAACAGCTTGAACACAGATAGAATCCAGTCAAGTGCCTGTGGACATTACGAAAGTGCCTATAGACAGGGCTTGAGCCCACGTTGTCTGAATCCTAAATCCACGCTCTTCACCATCATAGTATTCTGCCTGTCTTAATGGTTACAAGTTAATCTTTTCCCCCATAAAGTTTCCAGGCAATAAAAATAATGAATACACATTACTATCATTGAAAAGCTCAGAAAAGCTTTAGGATTATTTAAAACAGGAGTCAAGCTGGTGCCACATTGGAGCTTCTTCGTGTAACAGCAGACAACCGCGTTGTCAGCCTCCCAGTTTCGGATATCAATCCATCATGTTCATAGCCGCTATGTTGCTAATTAGTTCATTTCCAGGAGAAAATAGCTATCAAGCAGATATGCTGGGGATGTTTGAAGATCAAGCTATTGATCCTCTGTAGACAAATCCGCATGGGGGAGCAAGATGAGAAAAAGAATTTGCTTGGTGAGAACGGAACAAAGGAAGGAAGATGAGAGCAGAGAGCTCCTGGCGGCACTCCGGGTTCTCTGGGGCAGAGCCGGGGTCGAGGCCAGTCCTGCAGAGCAGATCCGGACAGGCGCCGCCCACTGCACCCGACTTCCTAATGAGTGCCTTCCTCGTCTCCGTCAATGCCGACAGTCCACTCATCACTACGTCTTAGCCTAGAAAATACTTTATTTCTAAGATGACATTGTACTTTCTCACACTGATCTAAGACAGTTTTATAGCTTAACTCTCAGAGAACAATCTTATCTACCTCGAATTCTTGTGAGGCATTTTGCAGTCCCTGTATACTATCTACAGAAGGGTATTGGTTGGTCCAGAAGCAGGAGGGAGGGACAGTGGAGAGCAATCAACTGGTGGGCTAGGCCCCTTTGAATGCTCCATTCTGAGCCTTAAATGAGCAGGAAAAAAAATATGTCATTCTCTTTTTCCCTTTTTCTCTTCAGAGGTTTAAGTCCGACACCAGCAGTAAGGCATCCTCTGCTTGTAATTCTGTCTTAATTCATCATTTACAACAGCTGATCTTATAACCTTCCCTGCTTGTATCATAATGAAAAGAAAAATTGATGGGCAGTCAGGATAAAGGTTTGGCCAACTGCTATTGCTCTTACAACATGGTTTTGTTTCGTGTTTTATTTCCACTTGTCTCCCTAACCTATCACATGAATTGCAAGCCATAGGGAACCTGGAAGAGGCATCTGATTTTCAGGAAGCCCCAGAGCCATGTCTTGGGGGAAGCCTCAGGGCAAATGTCTCTTGTCCTGTTTTGATCAGAAAATATTTTTGTTGTATTGGCAGTACATGGAGAAACAAAATTCTGGAAAAGAGGTTACCCTCTGAGAATTAAACTAGTAAAATGCACGGTATCATTGTGCTTAGCCATCTGTGAGCATAAAGCAAAAGACAGCCTGTAAATGTGTCACTGAAGAATTTGCCGGCACCCAAACCTCCAATAAAGATGATGGGAACAATCTCAGGGAGAGAGTCTGAAACTTGACAGCAATTTAGAAAGCAGAAATCTAATCAATCGCAAGGTACTCTGCCCAAGAAAAGCTTGGGGAGTGGGTGAGATGCCACTCCAGAGAGTAATCAGCACACGCTCCCCAGGAGGATGGCCGTTCTGAGCCAAGGGAAGAGAGGCCCCCAGGGAAACCCCTTGCACTTCTGAGAGCGTCAATTTTACCCAAAGATCTTGGGGAAACTATATTCAAATAGACATGACTGTTTCAGAGTAGACAACTAGAGGCAATATTTTGTGCACTTTGAAGTTTACAGTTGACTAGAAGAGAATATTTTTCTACTGTTTTCCCCAAGATCCTTGCATACACAGACAGGCAAACTTGGCCTCAAATGTTTGCTCACTTGTTAGCTTCATTGTTTAACACTGTCACAAATTCTCACATCCTCCCATATGTTCCTCTCTCTTGCAAACACTGCACAGAATTGTCAGATCCAGAATAAGGACTTTCACCTGGCCCAAGTCACCCAAGCCAATTTGTTATTGTTGTTCAATGACTAAGTCATATCTGACTCTTTAAGACCCCATGGACAGCACCACGCCAGGCTTCCCTGTCCTTCACTATCTCCCAGAGTTTGCTCAGATTCATATCCTTTGCGTCAGTGATGCTATCTAACCATCTCATCCTCTGTTGCCCCTTCTCCTCCTGCCCTCAATCTTTCCCAGCATCAGGGTCTTTTCCAGTGAGTCAGCCCTTTGCATCAGGTGGCCAAAGTATTGGAGTTTCAGCTTCAGCATCAGTCCTTACAATGAATATTCAGGGTGATTTTCTTTAGGATTGACTAGTTTGATCTCCTTGCGTACCAAAGAACTCTCAAGAGTCTTCTCCAGCACCACAACTTGAAAACATCAATTCTTTAGTACTCAACCTTCATTACGGTCCAACTCACATATCTATACATGACTACTGGAAAAATCATAGCTTTGACTAGACGGATCTCTGTCAGCAAAGTGATGTCTCTGCTTTCCAACACAGTCTATATTTGTCATATCTTTTCTTCCAAGGAGCAGCCATCTTTTAATTTCATGGCTACAGTCACTATTTGCAGTGATTTTGGAGCCTAAGAAAATAAAATCTGTCACTGTTTCCACTCTTTCCCCTTCTATTTACAATGAAGTGATGGGACTAGATGCCATGATCTTTGTTTTCTGAATGCTGAGCTTTAAGCCAGCTTTTTCACTCTCCTCTTTCACTTTCATCAAGAGGCTCTTTGGTTCTTCTTTGCTTCCTGCCATTTGAGTGGTATCATCTGCATTTTTGAGGTTCTTAATATTTCTCCTGGCAATCTTGATTCCAGCTTTGAGCTTCACCCAGTCTGGCATTTCACATGATATAATCTGCATATAAGTTGAATAAGCAGTGTGACAATATACAGCCTTGATGTACCCCTTTCCAAATTTTTCCATTTTCCATGTCTGATTCTAACTGTTGCTTCCTGACCTGCACACAGGTTTCTCAAGAGGCAGGTCAGGTGGTCTGGTATCCTCATCTCTTGAAGAATTTTCCACAGTTTGTTGTGAGCCACACAGTCAAAGCCTTTTGCATAGTCAATGAAGAAAAAGTAAGTGTTTTTCTGAAATTCTCTTGCTTTTTCTATGGTCCGATGGTTGTTGGCAATTTGATCTGTGGTTCTTCTGCTTTTCTAAATCCAGTTTACACATTTGGAAGTTCTTGGTTCGCATACTGTTGAAGTCTAGCTTGAAGGATTTTGAGCGTTACCTTGCCAGCTTGTGAAATGAGCACAACTGTGTGGTAGTTTGGATATTCTTTGGCATTGCCTTTCTTTGGGATTGGAATAAAAACTGACTTTCTCCAGTCCTGTGGCCACTGCTGAGTTTTCCAAATTTGCTGACATACTGCAGTGTTGGCACTTGAACAGGCCAAGCCAATACCTTCCCTAAAATTTCAATGTTTTCTACCAAAATCCAGTCAGAAGGAGAAATCATACCAGCAATTTTAGTAGTACAAATGTATTTGAACTGCAAAGAATTATTAACTAGTAGCCAGGATTGATGGCATGGGACACGGAGTGGGCATGTGGGCCAATCTGCCAGGCCTGTTCACTTATGGTTTGTCCACTGAGTTAGGTAATTCTAAACTGACTCTATGGCCTGCAAAACCTAGGACACTTACTCTCTTGGCCCTTTACAGAAAATATATGCTAACTCCTGCTCCAGAGAGTATGGGAATAGCAGACACAGGACTGAGATAGAGCACCCAAAGAAGAATCATCTCAGGAAAAAACCACCCACTATGCCAGGCTGAGATTCAGACCTCACTTGCGAAGGTGCGGTTAGGGCCATCGGGATGGTGGGAAAATTCACTAAATGCTGGAGGCCAGTACTGGTGACCTGGAAACTGCCTTCTGGGTTTAACCGGACTCACATGGAAGCTGCCTCCCATTAGCCCCATTCCCATTAGGAACAAATAGAGGGGCGTCTGCAAAACTCATTCAAGGGTTTTGTCACTGGGCAGGCCACACACCACTGGTAGCCTTGAACCACAGAAACCACAGATAAAATCACACCAGAACTCTGACAGCTCAGCTGCTAAAGAATCCGCCTGCAATGCAGAAGACCCTGGTTTGATTCCTGGGTCGGGAAGATACGCTTGAGAAAGGATAGTCTACCCTCCAGTATTCTTGGGCTTCCCTGGTGGTTCAGCTGGTAAAACATCTGCCTGATGCGGAAGACCTGGGTTCAGCCCCTGGGTTGGGAAGATCCCCTGGAGAAGGGAAAGGCTACCCACTCCAGTGTTCTGGCCTGGAGAAGTCCATGGACTGGTCACAGAGTCAGACATGACTGAGCGACTCTCACTTTCATTTTCAGAAACAGGAGGAGGAGTCTTACCCTACAATGCCCCTCCAAAGTCCCCTGTTAGCAAAGCCTGGTATCTAGCCATCTGGTAAACAAAAAAGTGTTTACAGGATGCAGCTCCAACACCACAAACCAGGGCGAACAGCATGAATTTGGAGCTGAGAAACAACAAAGCAGTACCAGTGCTAACAAATCTGTTAAAAGAGCTGCAATGTCATAGCTCTGTTGAGTATCTCTATTACTAGGTTGGAAAGACCTGAAATACAGAAATAGGGCTAAAGTTAGAGACACAAGTACTTCCCTGGTGGTCCAGTGGTTAAGACTATGCACTTGCAATGCAGGGGACATGGGTTCAATCCCTGATCAGGGAACTAAGATCCCACATGCTGTGTGGCATGGCCAACATTTTTTTTAATAATAAATAAACTAACCATAAGAATAATAAAATACTTTTAAAACATATATGTATAACTGTTGCTTCCCCTGAATCCCACTAAAATCACAGGAAAATAATTTTTTAAGAATAAAACTCCAAAGAATAAAAAGAGTAGGCAGAAAACAAAGAAATTTCTCTTAAGTTCAGCAAACTTTAAGAAGATAGAAAGCAAGCCAAGGGAAGAGTAGTAAGTGGCACAGAGTGGGGGCACATCCAACCCCAGAGGCCTGAAAGTGGATGGGAGGCAATTCACCCCACAGAACCTTTGAAAGGTACAGAACTTGGGGGTCAGCAGGTATCATAAAAGCTCAGAGTGAGTAAAAAGGCTGAAAACACAGTATACTCTTTGCTCAGGCTGAGATTACCAAGTACCACAGGCCGGGTGGCTTAAAGAACAGAAACTTATTTTCTCACAGTCTGGAAGCTAAAAGAAGTCCCAGAACAAGGTGTAAGCAGAGTTCATTTCTTCTACAATCTCTCTGTCTTGTAAAAGGCTGTTGTCCCTGTGTCTTCACATAGCTTTCACACTGTAATCCCTGTGTCCAAATTTTCTCTACTTCTTACAAGGACATGGATCATATTGGATTACGGTCCACTCTGATGATTTCGTTTTAACTCAGTTGCCTCCTTTAAATAAAAGACTCCTTGGAAGGAAAGTTATGACCAACCTAGACAGCATAGTAAAAGCAAAGACATTACTTTGTTAATAAAGGTCTGTCTAGTCGAGGCTATGGTTTTTCCAGTAGTGATGTATGGATGTGAGAGTTGGACTATAAGGAAAGCTGAGCACTGAAGAATTGATGCTTTTGAATTGTGGTGTTGGAGAAGACCCTTGAGAGTCCCTTGGACTACAAGGAGATCCATCGAGTCCATCCTAAAGGAGATCAGTCCTGGGTGTTCATTGGAAGGACTGATGTTGAAGTGAAACTCCAATATTTTGGCCACCTCATGGGAAGAGCTGACTTGTTAGAAAAGACCCTGCTGCTGGGAAAGATTGGGGGCAGGAGGAGAAGGGGACGACAGAGGATGAGATAGTTGGATGGCATCACCGACTCAATGGACATGAGTTTGAGTCATCTCCAGGAGTTGGTAATGGACAGGGAGGCCTGGCGTGCTGCAGTCCATGGGGTCGCAAAGTGTCAGACACAAGTTAGCAACTCAACTGACTGCATCCTTAAAGATTATCTCCTGATAATCTGAGGTCCTTTAACAAGTGAATTTGTGGAGCGGGTGGTACCCAAGTCAACCCACAGTACACAGGGGACAGTCAAAGTTCTTTCTGTGGAGCAGTTGGCACTGTCTCCTCCTCAGGAAGCCAACCAACTACCCACAAGCACATGGATACACACAAGGGCCCCATGGCTTATTCTCAGGAGAAGCCAAGTGGAAAAGACACAGCACATTCTTCAAAATGCAGAGAAAAGAGGGGTTAAGAATTGAAAGCAAGAGTTTAAGTGACATTTCTGCTTCTATAAATAAGCCTTACAGATGGTGACTTGAGAAGTCCTTTGAGAAATCTAAGATCCCCAGATAAACAGTGCCAGACGTAGGCTTCCCTGGTGGCTCAGACGGTAAACCATCCACCTGCAATGTGGGAGACCTGGGTTCAATTCTGGGTTGGGAAGATCCCCTGGAGAAGGGGACGGCTACACACTCCAGTATTCTTGCTTGGAGAATTCCATGGACACAAGCGTCTGGCAGGCTGCAGTCCATGGAGTCGCAGAGTCGGACATGACTGAATGAATTTTACTTTCAGATACTGATGTCGGATCTACAGGTAGACATCAGTCCCAGGGTCTTGAAAATTATTTATGAAGATGTTCAATCTACACTCTCAGTGCTTCTAGTCAATCTTTGGTCATCACTATTAAATGTGAATGAACAACCAGACTTTTAGAAAAAACATAAAGCATGAGAAGAGCCACCCAAGCATGCTAAAAGCTTCAATATCTAGGGAAAGCCCAAAATGCAATAATCGAGAGAAGGAGAAGGAAAATGAAGAAGAGGGGGAACAGCAGGGGCAGGAGAAGGGATAAGGAGAGGAGGAGAGGGAAGCTCTCAGCTCTAGTAAATGAGCTAGAAGGAGTAATATTAGATGGATAAGAAAAGATATTGTAAACACAAGATGGGGTGTTGTGTAGACAAGGGTAGAAGAGAGACAATTAGGAAAAATGTAAAATTGGTGGTCCAAGCAAAAATGATTGGTAGATAAAAATTAAGACGCACTTCACAAAGTAGAGCAGGTAAAGCAAAAGGCTGAAACTAGGAGGAAAAAATATATGACATCTAGAGTACAGACCCAAGAAACCCAAAAACAGATTAACAAAATAGACAAAAGTGGGGAGGGGAAGTTATTTTCAAATTCATACCCAAGGACAGTTCCCAGAATCAAAAAATAAGAGAATCTTCAGATTGAAAGAACATCTCATTGCATCCAGCACAATGAATGATAAAAGGCAAACATACGCACTCTTCATTATGAAATTTCAGAACACCAGAAAGTAAAAGAAAAAAAAAAATCCTACAAATTACCTGGGGATGGGGGTAGGAAATTTCACTGACAAAGAGTATGGAATGGAATAATATCAGACTTCTTGACAATAAACCTGGAGTTTAGAAAGCAACAGAAAAAAATGGTTTCTCAAGTGTAAGGTACAATGATTTGCAACCTATATGCTGAGTTTAGTCTCTTCAGTCATGTCCGACTCTTTGAGACTCTTTGTAGCCCACCAGGCTCCCCTGTCCATGGGATTCTCCCAGCAAGAATACTGGAGTGGGTTGCCATGCCTTCCCCCAGGGGGTCTTCCCAATCCAGGGATCAAACCCAGGTCTCCCACATTGCAGGCAGATTCTTTTACCATCTGAGTCACTCCAGCCGAATTATCTATGGAATATAGAGGTTGATCAAAAATACTTTCAGAAAAACAAAATTTCAGACGTGTAATTATCACTGTGAACAGCTTCCTAGGAATCCAGGAGCATGTGTTCCAGCAAAGTCAGAGAGTGAACCAAAAGAAGAGTTTCCAGGAAAAGAGTGGATCTAGCACAAAAACACAAATGAACGTCCACACTGAAAACCATACAGCAGGCCCATGAAGCAATTGTCCAAATGGAAACATAAGAGGGGAAGCACTGGAGAGATAAAAGTGTGTCAATTGCTCAGTCGTGTCCAACTCTTGTGACCCCATGATCCCCTGCAGACTGCCAGGCTCCTCTGTCCATGGGATTCTCCAGGCAAGAATGCTGCAGTGGGTTGTCATTTCCTCCTCCAGGGGATCTTCCTGACCCAGAGATCAAACCCAGGTCTCCTACACTGCAGGCAGACGCTTTACCATTTTAGCCACCAGAGAAGCCCTAACCCAGTGAAAATAAGTAGTTTATGGATTATTTTTGGACCTTTTGGAAAAATAATATGGATAGCTATAAAAGAAGTGCAGTAGAACATTAAAAAAAATTTAAGTATAAGCACACAAGAGTAAGCAAAACAAGAAAGAAATATTAATTCATTAATTCTAGGGGGAAAGTTACAAGAAAGAAAATACCCTTATTACATAGCTTTTGGCTATTAACACTTTTCTTATAGTAATAATCATGTCAGTCCTGATCACTGATTTGACCAAAATTCTATCATTTTAATGAGAGTAGAGGTAGGTGGAATGGGGACAGAAGGAAAGTGAGAGAACTGCATCCTCATCTACCACAAGATAATGTCATACATAATATCTAAAATTAATACATGGCAAAGCATGCATTTCATTTGGAAATATGGAGGTAAGTATGAGAGTGCTATAGCTAAGAACTGAAAGCAATTGTCTATGGGGAGTTGAAGTGTAGAGTTGGAAATGCTTAGTTGGGGACCTCTGGTTTTCATTATACATCATTTACTATTTGAGTTTCAAACTAAAGCATTCATTACTTTATTTTAAAAATTTGAACTTAAGAAGCAAAGAACTGGTCTAGGAGACAGGCAGCTACCTGGGCACCAAAGCACCATTGGAACCTGATAAATCTTGGAGTGAGTAGTGGGCTTCCTGCAGGGCTATGGAAAGGGGCTCGTGTTATTTTAACTATATGTCAAAGGGAAAAAAAAATGAGACCAGCAGAATGAAGGACTCAAAAATATTTGAGTTAAAAGCAGAACCCAAAATTCATGAACTTTAATAAACTGTAGGGTCTCTTTTGGCTTAATCTTTGCAGATGAATAACCAAAAGAAACTCCACTCAAAAAAAAAAAAGCATGAAAAGAAATTCAATTCATAATCCAGCACAACCATTTTTAAAACCCCTCCTCCTGTCTTCACTTCTCTTGCTGTTCCAATGGCCTTGGACCTCGAAATCACTCCCTCCTCTCTCCACACCACACACCCACCCAGCCCTTGATTGTGAAGATTGACTTGGCTTCTCTCCCTTTTCTCCACATCTGTGGCCTGACCCTCTCCTCGTTTTCAGTTTTATTTTCACTAAGTAGGTTGGCAAGAACTTTTCTTTAGTTAGCAGAATTGGAGAAGAGAGGAAACCATAGCGAGGTAATAAATATCATCCTTATTCTCACTCCTAGAATTCTCTGGGTTAAAATCACAGGCATAAAAAACATTTCACACACAATGCCCTTTCTTTAAGGGACTCCTGCAAAGGACCACTGTGGTGTGCTTTCATTCTTGGAGTGAGCTTGCAAAGCTCTGAGCAGAGATCACAGAACACCATACCCTGGCTGTTCCCACGCGTGAGAGACCCAGACCTCAGGGCTAGGGGCTAGAACAGACGCTCTCCTGGAGAGCAGGGATCCACTTCTGCTTGGTTCACACCGCTGTATCCCCAGGACCCAAATAGAGCCTGCCCTGAAATTGGTACTCAATATTGAAAACTTGAATCTCTGGGAGTTAATGTCCTAGTGAGGTCACGCAGTCTTTCCATGCAAGTCCCTTCTCCCAGCAGTGACCCAGCCACAAGGCAAAGTGATGTTTCTCTTGCAAACAGAAACTGGGCTGTCGGGATCTGCCCCAGCCTCACAAGCTGGTGGGCATTAGGCCATTCCCCAGCGTCTTCTTGATATACTAAGAGAATCTGGTTTCTGAGCATACACCATCAGACATCTGACCTCAAGCCAGGGTGAAGTCACCTAGGAAATGCCCCTTAAGAGGGCACCTTGCAGTCTGCCAGCCTCCCCTGGTGATGCCTCCAGCTTCATACATAATTGGGTGTTTACAGAACTTGAGTGCGGGGCTGGGAACCATGAGACCCAGGACTGAAAACCAAGTACAGAGCCCCTCACTCTATACAGTGTGGAATTTCATACCCAGAACCTGGGGGAAGTGGCAGGGGAAATACCCAAGAGCACATACAACAGAAAGGCAGAATCAGAGAGTTGCTAGACAGTCGGTGTGTGGGAGAAACCAGGGCTCCAGGTCACTGGGAGGAAGTTCAAGGCGGGACGAGTTAGTCAGCATGGGTGACTCTAGCAAGATGCAGCAACTCAGTTAGAAATGATCGGTAAGGACATATCAAAATGACAGAGGGAAATATTTTAAGATTATTTTGGTCTTATATTTTAAGTCTTTATTGAATTTGTTACAATACTAGTTCTGTTTTATGTTTTGTTTTTCAGCCACGAGGCGTGTGGGGGACTCTGCAACCAGGGCTAGAACCTGATTCCAGGGCTGCACCCCCACCCCAAAGGACATTTTTAAATGCATTTCTGTACAAATGCAGATAACTCACGGATGTATTCTGAAACAAGCTACTTGACATGGACCTCCCTTGACCATGCCCTTGTTGTTGTTCAGTCACTAAGTCGAGTCTGAGTCTTTGTGACCCTGAACTCCTGTACGTCAGGCTCCCCTGTCCTTTGCTATCTCCCAGAGTTTGCTCAAACTCATGTCCATTGAGTCAGTGATACCATCCAACCATCTCATCCTCTGCTATCACCTTCTCCTCCTGCCTTCAATCTTTCCCAGCATGAGTCAGCTCTTCACATCAGGTGGCCAAAGTATTGGAGCTTCAGCTTCAGCATCAGTCCTTCCAGTGAACACCCAGGACTGACTTCCTTTAGGAGGGGCTGGTTGGATCTCCTTGCAGTCCAAGAGTGGACAGGGTACTGGAGCTTCAGCTTCAGTGGGCCAACCATGCCCTAGGATGACTCTGTTTTGTTTCCAGAGGTAGAAAGAAACGCCACATCTCCTAGGGAGAAAAAGTCGAGGGAAATGGATTTCCCATTATAACTGTGTCTCCTTTGTTACTTTGGTGCCTACTGTCATCTAAGTCATTTCAAAAATCTGAAAAGCAGTCTTATTTTCAAACTCATAATGTTGACCAAAGAGACTTGCCTTTATTATGCTCATAAATCATTCATACCTCCTTCATAACAAAGAAATTATTTTTAATTTTTAGAATGCTTTTTTTCTTTCTTCCCAACATGAGAGGAAATGAGAATAATATTTTATGTTAATAGGAACAAAATGTTCAAAATGTATGCACTGTATAGAAATCTTATAAAATGTTTCACTGGCAACATTTTTTAACCAACAAAGGAAATGAAACACAAAAAGCCACATTAAAAGAACCTGACGATTTTTGCTTTAACGAGGAACCTGAGAGGAGTGGATTATGGGTGGGTGGAGGGGAGTCTGGTGAGAAAATGATGGGCCACGGGCTCGTGTGGTTAGGGGCTGTGCTGGGTCCCAGCGGGAAGCCCAGATCGGCTCTCAGGTGAACTCCCTTCCAGGGGGCGGGCAGGTCTTCTAGAGAGGGATCAAAATCCCTGAGCACAGATGCTGTAACATGGGAAACCCTTTCCCTCTGCCAGAAAGATGCCGTGACTACCTGGCCCATGCAGTTGCTCCAGTGATAACCCAGGGACCACTTTAACGCACTGAAAGGTCAGTAGTATGGGGAGGGGAAAAAGAAACTGATGTTGTGGCTCAGTCGCCAAGTCATGTCTGACTCTGCGACCCCATGGACCGAAGCACGCCAGGCTCCCCTGTCCTCTGGTATCTTCTGAGACTTGCTCAGACTTGTGTCCATTGAGTCGGTGATGCCATCCAGCCATCTCATCCTCTGTCGCCCCCTTTTCCCTCTGTCTTCAATCTTTCCCAGCATCAGGGTCTTTCCCAATGAGTCAACTCTTTGCATCAGGAGGCCAAAGAATTGGAGCTCAGCAGCAGTCCTTCCAATGAATATTCAGGGTTGATTCTTTTTAGGATTGATTTGTTTGGTCTCTTTGCAGTCTGAGGGACTTTCAAGGGTCTTTTTCACAACCACAATTTGAAAGCATCGATAGTTAACAGTAAAAAGAAGGGATCATCCTGTCAAAACCTCCAGCACTGGCGGGAAACAAGATTCAGAGGGGAGGGGGTCACTTCTTGGACAATGACTGAGTGGCACGTAGTGGCCATAGGCCAGCAGACGTGAGAGTGGCCCCTGGCAGCGGGATCTTTGGCATGTGGTGGAACAGGGTTCTGGGGTAACTGGCTTCCCAGTATCCAGAGAGATTTCTGACCTACATTTGCAGATTTCAGCACCTTCCTGTGGGAACATCCACCCTGGGTCCTGTGGGCGAGCTGACGGGGCACTCGAATAGTTGCGGAAAGACCTTCACTCTCAAGGCAGGATAAATGAAACCAGCAGTTTCCTTTGCCATGAACTCTGCAAATGGAGGCAAACCTCTTCTACCCCTCTGCCCAAATGCCAGTCACTGAGCTTCTACCATCTGAAGCATTCAAAATGCTTTGAATTAGCCTCATCCTTGTGAAAATGCATTTTAAAACAGTTTATGAAATAAATGAATCAGTTCCTGGAGAGCAGATTTTGATTAGTGAGACAGGGGAAAGAGAAGAGAGAAGGAAAAAGAAAAAACATATTTTGTTTAGATTTAACAAAATATAAATGCTGACCAGCACCTACTTATTTCTTTGGGCAAGAGGACCCATTATATGCCAATTACTTTGCCTGGGCACTTGTTCTATTTATCTCATGTAAGTCTCCAAGTAGCCCTTGTAAATAGCCATAAGCTCTTGAACTGGTCAAATTTTCACTTTTTTTTTTTATTTTTGGAACAGTTTCCCTCATTCTCTCTGCATCTGTTTCCTGCCCGTTGGAATGCGTTGGCCAGGCTCCCGTTTCTGGTTGGGACCAGCCAGAGGGAGACACTGGTACAGGATCACAAGGTTGAGGCAGAGAGAGAGAGAGAAAGGTGGTTCCTGGTCTTGATTCTCTCCATGTTTCCAAGCTACCTTTCTGCCTGTGGCTGTTTTTCATTATAAACCTCTTAATATTTGACTCAAGCTATAGCTTGCGTTGTTTTGATAAACATCAATTTTAAGAAATGAAGAACTGGACTAAGGGGAACAAATTGGAGAGAGAAGGGACTGAGAGACTCCCCTGGGAGCCTGGGAACTCCCAGACACTAACGTGGGGGGGAGGGTACTGTGGCTCATCACGCACAAGCTCGTCCACCCAGAACCGCTGGCAACCTGGCTGGGACACTCGCCTTCCACTGTTGTTGGTTGAGTTGCCCAGTCATGTCCGACTCTTCTGCTACTCCTTGGACTGGGATTTTCCAGGCAATAATGTTGGAGTGGGTTGCCATTTCCTTTCTCCAGGGGACCTTCCCAACCCCGGGATTGAACTCACATCTCCTGCTTTCCAGGCAGATAATTTACCACTGAGCCACTGGGGAAAGCCCTTCAGCTTTCTCCTGACTATGATGGCTTTTCTGTTTTCTTGCTTGAGGCAGTGTTCATCTCTCCCCTTGTTCCAGAAGCTTCCCCTGTTCCTCTCCCCTTGTTTCTTTTGGACCTACAGGCCAAAAACCCCCTTCACTGTTTGCCTCCAGAAAAAGCCACTAGCTCTCTGACAAATGGGACCTCTGTGCCCAGCTCAGGTGTCTCACCTTCGTTCAGATGCCCCCTCCACCATGACTCACATTAGGCTACAAGTGACCTGTTGTTGTTGCTCAGTTGCTAAATCATGCCAACTCATTGTGACCCCATGAACTGTAGCATGCCATGCTTCCCTGTCCTCTACTATGTCTCGTAGTTTGCTGAAAATCATGCCCATCGAGTTGGTGATGCCATCCAGCCATCTCATCCTCTGTGGCCCCCTTCTCACCCTGCTCTCAATCTTTCCCAGCATCAGGGTCTTTTTCAGCAAGTCAGACCTTTGCATCAGGTGGCAAATTTATGGAGCTTCAGCTTCGGCAAGATCCAACAAAAGATTTAACAAAATATAAATGCTGACCAGCACCTACTTATTTCTTTGGGCAAGAGGATAAAATATTAGCTAAGCCATTGCTCAATTCACTAACAAACTTAAATGAAGTTTAAAAGAACATGAAACACTGGAGTTTTATTTCCCGGTAGAAATGTGTGTGCTTCGTTGCTTAGTCGTTTCTGACTCTTTGCAACCCCATAAACTGCAACCCACGAAGCTCCTCTGTCCATGGAGATTCTCTAGGCAAGAACACTGGAATGGCTTGCCATTTCCTTCTCCAGGGGATCTTCCCAACCAGGGACTGAATTCACATCTCCTGCATTGGCAGGTGGATTCTTTACTAACTGAACCACCAGGGAAGCCCAAATGTCACTGGGAAGCCCCATGTAGAAATGGTTCAAAGTTTGTTTATATCACATAAATAATGTGAACACCGACTGTTTCCATACGCCTGGGGTTTCATTACCTAATGTGTGTCACACGTAAAGAGGATATTGAATATAAACTATGATTTTCATTTACTGCTCCTTTTGTTTTGAACTTCAGGGGCCTATGATTTAAGACATACTTTTTGAGGTCTGTAAATAAAGACCTTTTTTAAACACGCAGTTCTTCTGACATTAATAGAGCAGCTGTTCATCTGAAGAAATTGGCCCCTTTGAGGAAGCCATCAGAATTTTACTGTGCAAAAGTCAATCCTGTGCCCTGGCATGCAGTGAACCAGTGAGGCGATATTTCAGGATCCCTCACCTGGGACAGCCCCCTGCTCCAACCTTCTGGAAGGCAAGACACACCTGAGTAGAAAGTAAAGTACTATCGATGAGAAAAGAAACAGCAATAAATCCTCAACTTTGCTTAAAGAGTGGGACTTACGAAGGATCACATTTCTCATCACTGTACCCGTAGGAAGCTTAAGAATCAAGCCTACATATCTGGTACTTTGTAAGTATAAGGAATCTGAAATATATATTTTCTTAAAGAGCAGGCTTATTAAAGGTGCAGAATAAAATGCCGTCAAATGAGCTAGCATAGACATGATTCCCCTGACACAGAAATATCTAAGCAAGCACTAATGTAAAGCTCAGAAATAATTAATGTTCCTAATGATGACCCGATGACCCAGAGGCAGCCACGTGATCTGAAAGAACCATCTGAGCTTGTTTCCTATGGCATTCCACTTGCTGGGTCTGGTATAGCCTCCTAGTCCTTGATGAAGTCATAATTCACACACAATGGACATAATCTTACTTTCATACTAAACAGACTATCTTAATAATCTGTGCAATTATGTCTTGAGCTAGGTTTATAGCTCAGATGGTAGGTAAAGAATCTGCTTGCAATGCAGCAGACCCACCCATTCCAGGATTCTTGCCTGGAGAATCCCATGGACAGAGGGGCCTTGCAGGCTACAGTCCAAGAGGTTACAAAGAGGTGGACGTGACTAAGTGACTAACAGACACACAGGTTTCTGAAATTTTAATTTTGAAATGTTCTGAGAAGTTGTAGCCAGGTTAAATCCCTTTCTGGTCAATGGACTCTCCTCTGTGTTGAGTAAATCTTCCCTGTGGTGATACTTCAGCATAATTGTGATGGGTAATTTTGTATGCCAACTTGGCTGTGTCATGAGATTCCCAGAAATTCAGTCAAATGTCATTTCTGATGTGTCTGTGAGAGTGTTTCGGGTGAGATTAGCATTTTAGCTGGTAGAGTGTGCGCACTCAGCTGCTCTTTCTGCTCTCACTCTGTGTGACCCATGGACTGCAGCCCACCAGGCTCCTCTGTCCATTGGATTTTCCAGGCAAGAGGACTGGAGTGGGCTGCCATTTCCTACTCCAGGGGATCTTCCTGACTTACATCTCTTACCTTCGCAAGTGGATTCTTTCCCACCTGAGAAGCCTAAAAGTAGATTTTGCTCCCCAGTGTGGGGAGGGGAATCATGAACCAATCCAGTGAGGGTCTGAATAGAACAAAAGGGTGGAGGAGGGGAAAACTCTCTCCCTCGGGCAGAGCTGGACATCAGTCCGCTCCTGCCCTTGGACTGTGAGTTACATCACTGACATTCCTTGCTGTCAGGACTTTCTGTTCAAGCAGTAATTTATGCTGTACATTTTCCTGGTTCTTCAGCTTGCAGACCATAGATTGTGGGATTTCTCCGCCTCCAAGTACACAAGCCAATTCCTCATAACAAATCTCTTGTAATATGTATGCTATTTCTCTTGAGAACTCTGACTTACACCACGATTGTCATCATCAGTACTATTGTAAGTAACCTATCAATAAATAATGAAAGAATAATACTAGCTAACAGTTCTGTGCCTGGTACTGTCATGTCGAGTTTATAAGGATTATCTCAGTTAAGCATCGCAGAATCCCTTAAAGGGAAGAGGAACTATCATTATCCCAACTTTCCAAATTCAGTATTCTATGTGTGTGTGTGTGTGTGTGTGTGTGTGTGTGTGTGTGTGTATTTAACTTTTTATTTTATGTTGAAATCCCACAGACAGAGGAGCCTGTAGGACCACAGTCTACAGGGCCACAAAGAGTCAGAGACTACTGGAGCGATTTAGCAGGCAGGCAGGCAGGCACAGCTGATTAACAATGTTGTATCAGCCATACATACACACGTATCCATTCTCCCCTAAACTCCCCATGGAGGCTTCCATTTTGTCAGGGACAGAGAAAACTTTCCCATAGAAACAAAAATCTATACCTCCTTTTTCTAATCCAGCATCTCTTCTGGGAAGTCATTTCAACCTAAATCTTCTATGGTCAATTCAAACAGATATCTTCTTTTTCTCTTCTTGGAGAACAGGAATTAATGAATGTTCAGAAACAGTTCTTCTGAGCACTTGTTGCATTCCAGGCACTGGTTTGAGCTTCCTGCTGTAAACAAGTCTGACGTGGAGC
Organism: Antilocapra americana; assembly: GCA_007570785.1. Taxonomy (NCBI): domain Eukaryota; kingdom Metazoa; phylum Chordata; class Mammalia; order Artiodactyla; family Antilocapridae; genus Antilocapra; species Antilocapra americana. The sequence continues at coordinate 3,360,410 of ML664173.1, read as the reverse complement.
CTATTTTCTGCTGTGAGGTGTGTAACATTAAGTAAGCACAACAGATCAACAGGATGATGGAGACAGTAAAAGTTTTCATAAAGATGATAAAATGGGGTAATGCAAATGAGAGTGACCATGGAGGCCAGGGAGTGACTACAGAAAAGTCCTTTGTGAAATGATGTTTGAGCAGAAGCCGGAGGATGGTAACACGTGAGCAATTACATCTCTAGTCTCCGGTCGCTGCTTTTATTATAATTACCTCTTCTTTCCAGTATCTAAGCATTTTAGTTCTAAGCTGCGCACGTTATAGCTACTGTGTGTTATCAGAACCAGCTGTTTGGCTCTTTTTGACTATGCTGAACAGACTGAGAAAGAACAGAAGCATAAAGGTACTTCTGATGAAACAAGAAAACACACACACACACAACACACACACGACCAGAGTTAGCGCTCAAACTAAACAACTCTGGCACAGCCTTCATCAGGCTCAGAAATACCAGGAATATCCACGTGCAGTTTGTTGAGCATGATATATTTTTTCAAGAGAGATGCTTTAAATTTTCCATTTTGTGCCACAGTAAGTTTTATGCCTCCGTAATGTACAACATATGGGTCTTATGACATTAGGCATTATTTGCATCCCAATAAAACAGCTCATTAATCAAATGGCCTATTATAACCTCCAGCTGCAGAAACCACAAAACACACCCAAGAAGGAGGGTCATTTCTAACTCAGAATGTGCCTTTTAAAATAATATTTGTCTGACCGTGTTAAACAGTGGTCAAATGTACAAGACACGTCAGTGGACTAGGCAGGAGATGGTAACGAGGACACGGTGAGTCCTGAAACACACACGTCGTGGATTTCTTCTCTGCCTTTGGGCCACATGCTTGCTTTCCTCCAGTTGATTTTGAAAGATGTTTTCTTATGAGGTCAAAGCAAGGTCTTCTGGTAGTAGCCAGCATTAGCTATAATAATGCACAGCAAATTAGGAGCAGGTCAATCACTGAAAATCTCATTAGAGAAGGAAATTGGAATTTTATACCTACATCTGTGATTACCAAGCCAGCAAACCTAATGAAATATGCAAACAGTTCTGTGAGTCCTGGCCTACTGGTTCCTTCATGTCAGTTCTTGCCACGTGTCAGCCAGGGTCCCAGTGGCAAACAGTAAAAGCCAACTCCAACTAACTTAAGCAAAGGAGGATTTATTTGGAAGGACATTGATGGAGAGAGTGCTGCTGCTAACACAATCTGTGAGAACCTAAAGAACTGGACTTGGGAATAAGTCGAGAGACAATAATCTCCAAAGGGACCAAGGCTGGAAACAAACTACACACCAATCGCACAGTAACTGAAACAGCTTGAGCAGGAAGCCTCAGCTGCCACTGAACGGCCTCTGCGTCTTCTGATCTTGCATCACTCTCTCCAGTCCCAGGAAAGATTGAGGGCAGGAGGAGAAGGGGACGACAGAGGACGAGCCAGTTGGATGGCATTACCGACTCAATGGACATGAGTTTGAGCAAGCTCTGGGAGATGGTGAAGGACAGGGGAGTCTGGTGCTGCAGCCCATGGGGTTGCAAAGAGTCGGACACGACTGAGCGACTGAACAACTCCAGTCCCAGGAGAGTGTGGCTAACCAGGTTGAGTCTGGGTCATGGGCCTGCTTGGAGTGGGAAAAGGAGCATCTCTTGGTTTCTTGGATGGGAGAGAATTACTCTCCCACTAAGACCTTTATGATTGCGAAAGAGCTTCACTAAGCTCTAAAATGGGGAGTGATCACTCAGTGGTGCAGAACACTGAGCATCTATTATGTGTCAATTGTGCCTGACAGTCTTCAACAGATGAGTCCTCCTTTAGCTATGTTCATACTGTATGTCTCACTTGGTTAAACTCCCACAGCCAGCACATAGGATTTTCTACTCTCTTCGTAGATGGGGCAATGAGCACTAGGAATAGAAAGTGGCCTGGACAACTTGACGGCACTTAGTAAGGCGCAGGTCAGTTACCCCGACTTGGTCTCCTGACTCCTGGTCAACGTTCTCTTTGCTGTCCCAGAGCTGCCTCGTTAGCGGAGTTCAACTTGACCTCTAAATTCCAATGTTGTCAGCTTGATTATTTTGTCTGTATGTATCCCAAGGATTAGAAATTTCAGAGTGAAATATTCTGAAATATTCTAGCCAAGAGCCTTGGGTTTAACAAGCCAGAGGTTTCACTGAAAGTGTGCCTTTGTCTGTCCCACATCATATGACTGTCCTTGTGTCATTTGGGGGCTTCAACTGTGGCCCTGAGTGTGACAAGACACATCGCCTAGACTGATCTCAAGTATGGACACACAGCTCCACCAGCATTGGCTTCGTTCCACTGTGCCCATCAGAGAGCTGGTTATTACACCAAGAGTGCGGCACCGCAGTTGTCCAGAGGCTGTCAAACCACCCCGCCACAGTTTCCTGAACACCTGAGACATAGAAGAAGATGCTGACAGTCATTTATGCTACCTGTACCCATGAGGGCTACGACTCAGCCCCACATATCCTGGGCTGCCTTCTAGGAATTCTGGGCTGAAAACCTGTGCTCTGTTTTATGAAGAGCAAAAACTATTCCAGCTGACCTGAGTTCAAGTTCCTGTACTGCCTTTCACTACTGTGTTCTTGGGCAAATTTTCCACTTTCTCTGAGACTCAATTTTATACTCTATAGATTAGCAATTATGATATTTACTTTGCCCATTATCCAGAGTGAAGTAAGCCAGAAGCAAAAACAACAATACAGTATATTAACGCATATATATGGAATTTAGGAAGACGGTAACGAGAACCCAGCATACGAGACAGCAAAAGGAACACAGATGTATAGAATAGACTCAGGGCCTCTGTGGATGAGGGAAAGGGTGGGATGATATGGGAGAATGGCATTGAAACATGTTAATTATCATATGTCTAAGCAATAGCCGGCCCAGGATTGATGCTTGGGACTGGTGCAACGAGATTTCCTGGGGGGAGGGAGGAGGGAGGGGGGTTATGGAGGGGGAGCACATGTGAACCCATGGTGATATCATGTCATTGTTTGGCAAAACTAATAAAAAAAAGTTTAATTAATAAAAAAAATTATAAATAAATGTAAAGCCCTCAGTTTCAAGGCTAGCTTATGTAAATGGATGTCTCATAAGTGGTTGCTCTTAAAATTAATATTGTTTTGAATGATACATGACCAGTAAATTTTTTCAAAGCATTTTTCCTAGGCAGATGACGTATGTTCTTGAGTTTTCAGTATTATGATTCCTCTGCGTAGCATTTTGCCTAATATAATAGAATAATAGTTTTATATTTGGTGATATGCTTGACTTGTCAGGTAGATAGCTTGACAAGTTATCTTGCACATTGCATATCTACTCTGCTATTTCTATTAGACAAGGTTATACCAGAGAAATAAAGTGAGTGAGATATATACGTATAATTATATATTTTTTATGTTTTATATCTATATACACACACACACACACACACACACACACACACACATATATAAAACTTTAAAGAATTGCTTGTGCAGTGTAGATATTGGCAGGCTTTAAATTTCTAGAGCAAGCCAGCAGGCTGAAAACGCTCAGACAAAATCTGACGCTGCCACCCAGAGGCAGAGCTCCTTCTTCACCAGTTTCTCTCTGAAGGTCTTCCCACTGACTGGTGAGGCTCACCCAGGTCCTAAGACAGTCTCATGTTTGGAAAGTCAGCTCATTGTGGATGTTAGCCACATCCGGATACCGTCACAGTAACACCCAAATCAATGCTTTATTGAATAACTGGGTACTATAATCAAGCCACGTGACATATCACAGTTAGGCTTTCGCCAATGGTTTAGACTTTGCCTTCCAATGAAGTGAGGTACGGGTTCAATCCTTGGTCAGGGAATTAAGATCCCACCTGCCTCACAGCCAAAAAAACCCAAAACATAAAAACAGAAGCAAGATTGTAACAAATTCAATAAAGACTTTGAAAATGGTCCACTTCAATAAAAGTCTTAAAAAAAAAACACAGTCCACCCCTTATCAACTTAGCACCTATACACACCTCTTTAAACAACGCTTAACTTCCAAGTAAAGACAAAAAAAAAGTAATATTTCTGCCTAACATAATGCAAGTATCTTGTACGCAACCAAAATGCACTAACCTTTTCCTTAGAAGATGCAATGTGTGTGTTATACCTGTCTCTGATATCCTAAGTACTTAAATACTACGATATAAGCATTACTATTTTGAATACATCTATTCAGACAGAAAAGGAATGAGACAGTAAAGACAACAAAAATACTATATATGTGAACACACACTTATATATATACAAATGAAAATATTCATTAAAATTACATTAATAAAAACTACAGTCCATGTTTCTTCAATTGGTCACATGATCATAGCTGGGATTTGTAACTACTTTCTTCCACAGCCCACTCCATATTCTCTTTGCCTTTGCAAACACCTGAGCTGACCTTGATCTTTAGCTTGGCGGGGTGACCCAAACCTTCATTCCTAAGGGGTCTGGGCCTTTAGCCATCTGGCTTGAATTAGTCATTGCAGCTTTCCATTGCCTTTAATCACAGGTCATGGTAGTACTAAACACATCCTAAGAGGTCTCCTGCATCCTGGACATAATCCTCCTCACCTCCGCCATGTAGTAGCACCCCATTTCCCCACAGGAGTCTAGATCGATGAATCCAGCCTACACAGGACTCTCTTCTTTGTTGACTCAGAGGCATGAGAAACTAAAAATGATGTGGTAGCAATGTTCACTTCCAGTTCATTGAAGTCACCGTCATGTCTCTTAGTTGGAAGCATTCCTCTCCTCCAAACTAAGACCTCTAGAACCACAGAGAATAAGGGCACAGGGACAGGAAGCAAAGTTTTCTAGTGGATCATTAGGGATAATAGTATTAGTAAATAATTTCATTTCTAGTTCTGCCACTGTTTCCTGGACATGTGAATAGTGAATAGTGAATAGTGGTTACCAGGGAAACTGCATCATCCATTAGATGCTGATTCAGAGCATAGAGAGTCCTGCTGGATAACACTGTTCCAAGTCCACAAGGTATTACCTCCTCGATGGCATTGTATTAATAATTCAGTCTTCAAAAGGCTATTTTACTGTTGAATCAAGCCACCTGCTTTAGGAAGATGGGAAACATGGCAAAGCCATGAATTAATTCCACAAGCATAGGCCCATTGCTCCGCTCCATTTACCATGCAGAGATTTTCTTGATCAGAAGCAATTCTGTCTGGAATATCACTTTGAGAGACAAGGAATTCTGTCTGTCCACGGAAGCATTGTATGCAGGGAAGACAATCCATGTCCAGAGTAAATATCTATTCTTTTTTCCAGCTATTTAAAAAATATTGTTTTCCATTATATTTACCACCAGATATTGAAAATGGTTGGGCTTCCCTGGTGGCTCAGATGGTTAAGTGTTTGCCCGCAATGCAGGAGACCTGGGTTCAATCCCTGGGTAGGGAAGATCCCCTGGAGAAGGAAATGGCAACCCACTCAGTACTCTTGCCTGGAAAATCCTATGGAAGGAGGAGCCTGGTAGGCTACAATCCATGGGGTTGCAAAGAGTCGGACACGACTGAGCAATTTTTTTTAATATGGTTCCGCATGTTAAATAGTAGGATCGCGTTGTTTATCCATCCTATATACAACAGTTTACATCTGATAAGAACACAACGCTGCCCCTTCCGTGATGGAAGTGGTGTCATGTAATCAACCTGCCACCAAGTAGCTGGCTTGTCACCTGGGGAATAGTACATACTGGGGATTCAGTTCTGCTACTGGCAGACTGGACACTCGGTAGTGACCACAGTCAGGTTGACCTTGATGAGTGGAAGTCCATGTTGCTGAGTCCCTGCCTCCACACACCCTTTGTCCATGGGCCCACTGGGCAAAGAAGTGGATGACTAAGCAAGGAGGCTGACTGTATCCACAGAACAGGTCACCCTGTTCAATCAATTATTAACATTCTCCTCTGCAGATACCAACCTGCAGTGAGTATTCACATGGGACACAAGCAGCTTTATGCTCTTCATCCATTCAGAGACATTGACCCGTGTATGTCTTCCCCAGATACTGCCACTAATTTTCCAGTGATGTTTCTTCCAAGTCCCTGCCCAAGCCAAATCACTGGTGGCAACATATGAAATCTGCACAGACTCCCTTCTCTGGCCACTTCTCTTTCCAAGCAAAATGAGCAAAACCACAAGAGGACTCCCCCTCGGCACTGTTCCGCAAGGACCTGCCTAGAACGGCTGCAGTGCCGCAAGGGTCCACTGACCGTCAGTGCCCGATCCTCGGGCAGAATCACCTGTGAATTATAATGCTTTCCTCTTCTTTGGTCAGTCGGCTCTAGGCAATTCCCTATGGGGCCATGGGTACAGATTTGGAGAAAGAAGGCGCTGGAAGAGGAACAGAGACCACGAGCATTTGGGTCACTTCTGCATGTCACTTATTATGCCTTCAGGGTCTGATCTTGTAGGTGCATTTCCATTGAATGAAGTAATGTATTCCATCTTAGTTTCAGAGGGTCAGAAAAGAGCAAACTCATGATGCACAGGTAAGACCAAATGGATACTTGGCAACTTATGGTTAAGCATTCTGTCTTTTTTTAGGCTCTGTAGGAAGCCACAAGCTCTGTCAAAAGGAGAGTAGTTATCTACAGAGGATAGCAAGGCTTTGTCCCAAAATCCTAAGAGCGTACACTGAGCAATCAGCATAGTAGCCTCAGTGTGACAGAATAATGTGATGGAAGGCAAAGTCGGTCGAGGTCCCTGCAAACTAAATTATGATATAGGGATGGAGAGTCGATGTACTCCTGAGGTGGGACAGTGAAGGTGTATTCCTGGCCTTGCCAACTGAAATCAGACTGCTTCTGAGGTCTTTACTAATGTGTCTCCAAAATAGACGGTCACCCATAACCTTATCTTTTATACACCACTTGATTAGGAGTATCCACTGGCAGTATTTTGGGTATCTCTGTTGCTACATCAGCCATAGACCAGTGCCCTCTTTATCACTGGAAACAGAGTGATTAACACCTTTAAATCTGGTCAATCTAATCAGATTAGAGAACCAGTTCCAGAAAACCTAGAATCAATTCAGAAGCTCATATTCAAGATTCAATGCTTCCAGAACCACTCTTGCTACCAAAATCTGCATCAGTCAGAGTTAGTTCTACTAGAGAAGGAGAACCAGTTTAAAGATGATAGATTAAAGAAAGGAAGGAAGGGAGTGAGGAAAGGAAGGAGGGAGAGAGGAAAGGAGAGAGAGTAATAATAAGGAAAATAATCAAGGATTGGCAAGTCTGAAATCTACACAGTGGGCCAACAGATTGAAAGCCAGGACAGCAGCTGAGGCTGTCATTCAGCGGCACTCGGAACGAAGACCTCAGTTCTGCTCGTAATCTTTCTACTGACTGTATGTCGCTCCCCCAGACTATGAAGGATAATCTCCTTTACTTAAAATCCACTAATGGACTAGTCACATCTACAAAATACATTCAGACCAACATCCAGATCAGCGTTGGACCCCGTAGACTGTAGCCCACCAGGCTCCTCCATCCATGGAATTTTCCAGGCAAGCGTACTGGAGTGGGTTGCCATTTCCTTCTCCAAGGGGTCTTCCCAACCCAGGGATCAAACCTAGGTCTCCCGCATTGCAGGCAGACCCTTTACCGTCTGAGCTACCAGGAAAGCTGTTTAACCAAGTGGAGACATAAATCTCTCCATCATACTGTAGTCTGCTCAGAAAAATGGGAACATTAGGACATGCGACATTTAAAGAAAATGAAGTCCATGGGACTGCCCATCATTCCAGGTGCTACTCTGGCATTGAGCTCAGTCCAGGTAATTCTGGAAATAAATCAAAATCCAATAGCTGAGATGAAACCAATGTTGATCTGTCAAAGACAGCTCCAGAGACCTCCCTCTCAGAATAGTTAAGCCTTTGGGTAGAGGCCTTGGTCAGTCAGTGGGTGAGAATCAGGGGCTTCCTTGCCCCACAGTAGTTCTGTGGCACTAAATCACAACGTTTCAAGTCTCTTTCCAAAACTTTTTCTGAGAGTGTGCATATTATGTCAATAGTAAGAATTATATTCAATAGGAAATAAGACTTTTGGAAAGCATCTAAGGAAATAAAACACAAGAAAAGGTGCCTGTTTGTTTGCTTGTTTATCAAAGCAGAGAGAGGAAGGAGGTGGCCTTGGTTGAATTGCTATTTAACTTTAAGGCTACATAACATTATATCACTCCACCTTAATTCATCTTATCACCAAAATAACCAGGAGCAAATATTATTATCCCCATTTTAAGTAGGAAAATCAAGGTTAATCAGCAGTGCTAAAACTTTCTCCATCAGTCTGGCTAGGAATACACTTTCCATTACATCTAGTTTCTGGCCAATCAGAATATATCCCTAAGAGACACAGATATATCTCTAAGAATATATCTCTGTCCATCTCAGAGGTGGGGGAGTGGGGAAAGGAGAGGTTGGGGAGAGAGCTGGAATCTGTCTCACCTCTGCCTGACATGCACTGCTCTGCTGTAATTCCACCCTTCTCAGAGAACAGATAAATCATCTTTGGGGACATTCAATCACCTCAGAAATGCAGATAACACCACTGTGATGGCAGAGGAGGAACTAAAGAGCCTTAGTAGGAAAGGGGGAAAGAAGAGAGTGAAAAAGCTGGCTTAAAACTCAACATTCAGAAATTTAAGATCATGACACCTAGTCCCATCACTTTATAGCAAATGGATGGGAAAAATATGGAAACAATGGTAGACTTTATTTTCTTGGGCTCCAAAACCACTGTGGACATTGACTGCAATCGCAAAATTAAAAGATGCTTGCTGCTTGGAAGGAAAGCTATGACAAACCTAGACAGTATATTAAAAAGCAGAGACATCACTTTGCTGACAAAGGTCCATATAGTCAAAGCTATGGTTTTCCAGTAGTCATGTACAAATGTGAGAGTTGGACCATAAAGAAGGCCGAGCACTGAAGAATTGATGTTTTCTAATCGTGGTGCTGGAGAAGACTCTTGAGAGTCTCTTGGACTACAAGGAGGTCAAATCAGTCAATCATAAAGGAACTAAACCCTGAATATTTACTGGAAGAACTGATGCTAAAGCTGAAGCTCCAATACTTTGGCCATCTGATGTGAAGAGTCAACTCATTGGAAGAGACTCTGATGCTGGGAAAGATTGAAGGCAAGAGGAGAAGAGGATGACAGAGGATGAAATGGTTGGACAGCATCATTGACTCAAGGGACATGAGTTTGAGCAAATCCCCGGCAACAATGAAGGACAAGGAAGCCTGGCATGGAACAATTTATGGTGTCACAGAGAGTTGGACACAACTGAGTGACTGAACAGCAAAACTAATCATCTCCAATTTAACAGCAGATTGAATTTTCAAAGCCTTCCACACCCTTCCAACTGTAACCAGTTCCTTCTAGTCTCAGCCCCGATATTTGTAGGGCTTGCAGTACAAATGAAGGCCCATACACTGAATCTCTTGACTTTTAGATACAAGAAACTAAGCTAGCAACTCTTATGTGAAATATATTTTGCCTTTCTACCTTGACAAGTGTGCCTTCATAATGACCTAGAAGGTCCGTTCAGCTTTGCCTGTCACAGATTCTTGGGAAGCTTCATGCTTGAGCAGGGTGGCAGCATTGGGGGAGCTGGTCTGGCACTAAGCTCAGAGCACACCCCACTTTTTTTTTCTACCCCCAGCTCCCTGTTGCACAAGCTTCACATGCTTATTTGCAGACAGCCCACCCAGAATCAAAGCTCTGGCCGTACCTCTCCTCATAGCTTCTCCTTGACCACATCAGGGACCTAAAGATTTCTACCTGCAAAGTGACCTCACCTGCCCAGGAGGATGGACTCCCAGAAGAGACCCTAGAAGGGGGGTTTGGAACCTGAAAGAGGGAATTCCTCAGCCAGGTTGCCTGAGCAGATTCTAGAAGGTATGAGTATAGCATAGCTCCTTGCCTCTGGAGCTCTGAGCCCAGTGGGGAAAGACACAGCCAGCCCAGGACCAGGGCAGAGCCCTCCACAGCAAGGGGGCAGCGGCTGTGACCCCTCAGTAAATCGCGGCATAAAGACCCAAAATGGCATCCCGGATAAGCTGACCGCGCCTTCCGGTTCCTCAGTCGCTTCCTTTACCCGGCCGCCTGGCTCAGCCGGCCCCTCTCACTCACTGAAGATTCCAGACCCATTAAGACAGCGTATTGTCGCAGTGTTCACAGTAACATACACAAAGCATAACTTCATAGACAGAAATTCTAAGTACACTCTCAAGCCACTCGTGCTCAAAGAAATGGTCTGGTGGGGTTTTGCTCTGTAATATTTATTGTGGCAATATCGCAGAGGCTCCCACCGAAACACACACACTGCATCAGCTTGCTCTAGAATCCAATAAAAGGAAGCAACATATAAAAAGAGAACATTTGATTAAAATCTCCAAGTACAGGCTTTCCTTTAAAAACAGAAAAGGACAATAAATAAAACAGTTGACTTTGGTTAGGCTTTTATTTCTCTGGATCACAAGACATAATTTTTTTTAAATAGGATCTTGGAAAGTTTAGAAAAACTTGTAACTTTCCTAAACATTTCTGGGCTCCTAGAATCTCAGGTTGATTCACGATTCCTACCATCCTAAGTAGGCATTCTAGCCTTGAACACTGTAACAGCAGAATCTGCATCTTGAGAGGGGTGACCCTGTTGACGTATTATGGGAGGTTACTGACCAGTGTCCTACCGATGTTCACGGTACTCACACACACACGCACATACACACATATCACGACATTTTTGCACCTTTTGTCTTTCTCATCACCTTGTCTGAACTCTCTTTCATTTTCTTCCATGATTTCTTATCATATAGGACAGTCTCTTATTTTCTATTTCTTGCTAAGTTACAATGATGCTCCTATTGTACAATCTTTTTTTTTTTCAAATTGGCCATGCTGCAAGGCTTGTGGGGTCCTAGTTCCCCAACTGGCAGTGAAAGCTCAGAATTCTAACCGCAGGACTGCCAGGAAATTCTCATAAAGTCATTTTCACGGTCTGTTTATTCACATGAGAAGCCTACATATGGCATTTCCAAGTCACCAGCACTAGGATGTGTCCATACACAGGAGACAACTTGTCTCCACGTCTCACACCATAAAAATTACTTCCTTTTTATAAGTAAATGCAACAAGAACTAGAAGCTTAGAAACACTGTGTGCAAAGAATCAATCATTTATTGGGTTAAATGAATTGATCCCTACCACTACCCATAACTGGGGTCGCAAAGAGTCAGACACGACTGAGCAACTGAGCCACAACAACTATCCGTAAGTGTTTTATCTTTGCTAATCCTCCAGGAATTAAAACTAATTAACACACAAGGTAATTCTTATAATGAATTTTTATTGCTTTGGGAAGTGAAATTTTATAATGCGAAAAACTAGACCAGTTAAAATACCAGCTTCACACTACTTGCTCTGTGACGTTGGGCAAAATCCTACCTGTCCTGAGAGCCTTCTCTGTCAGTGCATGCATGTGAAGTCGCTCGGTCATGTCCAACTCTTTGCAACCCATGGACTGCAGCCCTCCAGGCTCCTCTGTCCCTGGGATTCTCCAGGCAAGGACACTGCAGTGGATTGCCATGCCCCTTTCCAGGGGCTCCTCCAGACCCAGGCATTGTACTGGCATCTCTTACATCTCCTGCATCGGCAGGAGGGTTCTTTACCACGAGAGCCACCTGGGAAGCCCTGTAGAGGTAATCTCTACACGAGAGCCACCCTAGGGAAAGTAATGTGTGCGTCGGACGGGAAGACATTCAGTGAATATTAGTTTCTTCCCTTCCACAGAAGTATGATTAGTTACATGTATGCTATTAGACTTGGCATAGGTGCCATTGAAATCAGGAAGGCCATAATTCAAGTTCAGCTAGTTACTGTCCAGCCTTAGGAGAGTAACCCTTCCTGAGCCTCAGTTTCTCCATCTGTAAATGGTACCCCCATCAAAGGCTAAAGAGGTCATGGGGATGGGATCCTTTGGTAAGCTCTGGACACAGAGTAAGGACTCAATACATTTCAGTATAATTGAGTACACGGAATGACACAGATCAAGGTTGAAATCTGGCCCTATCACCAACTATGTGACCTTGAGCAAATTTGCCTCCCCAAAAATCATTTTCTTGAAATAACAATTCCTACCTCACTGTTTTTTTACAAGGTTTATCTTATTATTAAGTAAGAAAAGAAGGACTTCCCTGGTGGTTCAGACAGTAAAAAAATCTGCCTGCAATGCAGGAGACTTGGGTTCCATCCCTGGGTTGCAAAGATCCCCTGGAGAAGGGAACAGCTACCCACTACAGTATTCTTGCCTGCAGAATTCTGTGAACAAAGGAGTCTGGTAGGCTACAGTCCATGGGGTTGCAAAGAATCTATGTTACCTTGGGCAAATTTACCTCTCCAAGAAACACTTCCTTGAAAGAATAATTCCTACCTCACCAGTTTTTTTTTTACAAGGTTTATCTTATTATTAAATTTTTAAAAGTACCACATTCAGAATATGGACATGCTAAGTGTTAAAAAATAATAGCAATTATTAATACATTTTTAGAGGCAATATTAAAAGCTACCGGGGGGGGGAACTATTAGATCCCTGTATTGCACACTCCTGTGATTAAATCTGGAGCCAAGAAATTAAAAGATGTTTTCTCCTTGGAAGAAAAGCTATCACAAACCTAGACAGCATATTAAGAAGCAGAGACATCACTTTGCTGAGAAATATCCATATAGTCAAAGCTATGGTAGACTTGGACCATAAAGCTGAGCAACAAAGAATTGATGCCTTCTAATTGTGGTGCTGGAGAAGACTCCTGAAAGTCCCTTGGACTGCAAGGAGATCAAACCAGTCCATCCTAAAGGAAATCAATCCTGAATATTGAAAGGACTGCTGCTGAAGCAAAGCTCCAATACTTTGACCACCTGATGCAAAGAGCCTACTCATTGGAAAAGACTCTGATGCTGGGAAAGATTAGAGGCAAAAAGAGAAAGGAATGACAGAGGATGAGGGAGGTGGATGGTATCACTAACTGAATGCACATAAGTTTGAGCAAACTCTAGGAGACAGTGAGGGACAGGGAAGCCTGGTGTGCTGCATTCCTTGGGGCTGCAGAGAGTCGGACATGACTTAGTGACTGAACAGCAGCAACGTGGTTAATTCAGACAGAAATAGACACAACTCAGAATCCAAAAACAGAAATACTCTGAAAAGCTGTTTCAGGAAAATGTCTGTCTATTGATCCATTCATATGTAGATATTCCATAATATATATTTTATATTACACACACAGAGCACTAACATCCTAAAATGAGCACTGAAGTGAACTGAGTGAACCCTGAGAATTCCCCTGTCAAAGCCCCCATCACCCTTAATGGAACACTGAGGACTCCTGAGGGCTCAACACTGCATGCTTTCTCCCTGGATGTTTGCCATAGAGCCTGGCACACAAAACTACTCAGTGGTTTTTAAATAAATGTTTCTGCCTCTTTAGGTCTGTTTTCCCATCAGAACATAAGTGCCTAGAATGCACACATGGTATCATTCACGTCTGTATCTCTTGTGTCCAATGTAGAACTGGCACCTAGTGAGTCTTCCACAAGCCTTGAACCATTCATTCATTCATTCATATCAATGAATTTAACTAAATTAGTGATACTGACAGCACAGCATGATATGTGTCATTGCCTTGGAAGCCTGGGAATCCAGCCACGGTATTTTCTTGTTTACAAACCTATCAGTCAAACTCAAAACTGCTTGGCTGTTCAGACAGTGGCAAAGCAGTGGTTATCACTCTCTCCTCCTACTGTTAGAACAAGCATCTCCTAATAGACGTCCCTTTCAGCAAGCTGTCACATGCTGTGAGCACACCAGATAAGCTAGGGTGATAAGAATGAAGCTAATCTTGCAGAGATTAAGTCATAGCAGCTCTAGAACAGAGGCTGTTGGGATGTCAGAGGCAGCGATCCTACATGGCAGCATTTGAAAGAGGAGTGGGAGGAAAGGCAGGGGCTGGATAAGGATCCAGGAGAATCTGCCTCCATGTTTCCCTGGCCCAGGCAGCCAGGGAGGCACGCTAGGGGATACGACCTGTGGAGGAGAAGGGCCAGGAACTGTGAAAGGGCACAGTTTCTCCACTCAGACTCATGTGTCGGCAAAAAATTTGAAAAGCAAAACTGTAACTTTTGTGAATCATCTTCATTCTTTGGAACTCTCCTGGTGGCTCAGATGGTAAAGAATCTGCCTGCAATGCAAGAAACCTGGGTTCCATACCTGAGTTGGGAAGACCTCCTGGAGGAAGCAAAGGCTACCCACTCCAGTATCCTTGCCTGGAGAATTCCATGGGCTGTAGAGTCCATGGAATCGCAAAGAGTTGGACACGACTGAGTGACTCAGCACACATCATTTCTTTGATGAGAAATCTAATTTATTTCATGGCCCAGTCTGTCCTTCCCCTCCTCCCCAGATGTCTATGTGGTTTGCACCAGCTGAGGCTGTTAGCAAGTTCTAGAAACATCAGCCTGGACCTCACCTTGGACCTGCCCATCCTGGCATCGGGACATGTCCCTGTCCCTGGTGGGTGTCCTGCCTTCAGACTACACGTGCCTCCTGCACTGCCCTTGCTCCTGAGGCAAGGTAGCTCTGGGCCTGCTCTCTCATTTGCCCCATCCTCTCAGAGGTGGCGGATCCCGCGGCCCCTCCATCACTCTGGGGTCAGACAGCCTCTGAGAGCCCGGCGCCCTCTGTCTCTGAGAGCCTACTATCCGGGGCAGGGGGATGCCTCTGTTGACGCTGTGCTCTGCAGAAGGAGGAGGCCGGGGGAGTGAGGCTGTCCCAGGATCACCTACTGGCTGTGGGTGCAGTCTTCTGTGTCCTGGGGCCTCACGCCCCGGGACCTCCGCCCTGGATGCCGATTCTGGATTCCGGGCTTTCTCTCCCCGCTGAGATCCTCCAAACCAACCTGGGCTTCCTGTCCACCCTCTCTTCCCTGGTTATAATGCTCAGCCCCCAGGGTGAGCCTTTCTCTTTTTTAACCTTCTGTGTCCCTTCAGCACACGACTCTTGAATAGCCAGGCCAGTCCGCTCTCCCTCGTGGCTGAGCCTCCTCAAGCCTGAGGTCTCTGAGAGTCAGAGGCAGCAAGCGAGCTCCTTTGTCAGGCTGCCTGTGATGCCCTTCCTTTCCAGGCCAGGACAGCCAGCACTGTGGATCACACAAGTAGAAACTGGGGGAGCCTATGCTCAGAGATTTGGAACAGCGGCTCTGACTCGCCCAGGGGAGGGCGCACGGCCATCCTAAGCAAGCTTCCCACCAAATCGCCCACGGCTCGTGTCCTTGGTTCCATAGAAACAAGGTATGCCAGAAAGGATCTAGCTGAAGAGTGGCTCTGAATCTGAGGCTAAGAGAGGACGCAGGGGACTAGGAGCCACTCTGGAACCCCGATGCTGAGGCTGAGGTCAGGCTGACAGCCACAGATAAAGCCCTGAGGGCCCCAGCCCCACCTGCAGACTGGGGGCAGCAAAGAACCCCTGCAGATCTGGGGGCTGGGGTGTGAGGAAGGTGGTCTGGGGTGGGGGGCAGGTTCCAAAAGCAAAGAAACTGAGGCAAAGACTGAAGCCTTAAAATGAACAGGATCTGGAGTTGTGAGCCCGATGCTGGAAAAGAAGACCTCCAGAGTAGCACGTGGATGCTGACCGTGGAGTCGGCTTCCGCTTTGTTCCACCCGTGACCTTCCCGGGTGGACAGGAAGAGCTGAGGTCTGAGCCAGCAGAGAGCTGCGCTGAGCTCTGCCCCGGCCCCAAGCAGGCTTTTCCACCTCTTGCTGTGTTGCTGTGTTTCTGTTTCCTTATTTCTAAACTAAGGTGGACTTTGCCCCCAGCTTGCTGTTTTTAAAGTTGTCGTACACACACACACACACACTCACGCACACACTTTGCACAAACAGACTCAGTCAGCTGTTCAGGTCATGTTCTCTCTTCAGCAACTCAGGAGCTCAGTGATGCTGAGGAAAATTAAAGCACTTCCTCTGGGCCTCTCTCATGGAGACATCACCTGGTTTCCACCCAAGGGTGACTTTGACTCTCTCCCTGCTTCCTGATACTGTCTGCAGCCCTTCAAGAAAATTAAACCCTTGATGTTACTCCCTGGCAATCCCAAGCCCACCTAGAGCTATCGTTTCACTTAAGAAGCTTCCCTAATCATCTGGGCGGCTACGGACTCCAGCCTTGCTCATGATCAATCTTGGACACAGGCTAATCATCATAAAAGATAACGACCTCACATCGAGATGCAGAGAGGAGGCCCATGGAGGGGAAAATGGCACATGAGTATTAACTCATCTCAGAAATTCAGGGCGCCCTTTATTTACTTCCTCTGCTTTTTTCCTTAAGAAGACCCAACACACAGAAGCGGCATCGAGCAATTAACAGAGCCTTGGGATGGGAAAGGGGAAAGAAGGAGATGTGGGTGGGGCATGGCTCCGAAATCTTAACCGCTCACATCTATACAGGGGAGCTGGTGCTGGGTCAGCGAGTCCAGGGTCCGATCCTCAGAATCACTTGTAGAATAATAACAAGGAGAAGATCTCTAGGCTATCTATCCACCTCAGAATGACTGCATCAGAATTCCTGGAACTGGTGCCCAGAAGCCTGGATCTTTCAATGTTTTCCAGGAGATTCTTAAGATCTGTCATTTCTGAGAACCACTGGACTCTATAGATAAAGCCCAGACCACTTCAGCTTCAATAAGCACCTTCTATTGTATTTGAACCGTGGTGTTGGAGAAGACTCTTGAAAGTCCCTTGGACTGCAAGGAGATCCAACCAGTCCATCCTAAAGGAAATCAGTCCTAGGTGTTCACTGCAAGGACTGATATTGAAGCTAAAACTCCAATATTTTGGCCACCTGATGCAAAGAGTTGACTCATTTGAAAAGACCCTGATGCTGGGAAAGATTGAAGGCAGGAGGAGAAGGGGACGACAGAGGATGAGATGGTAGGATGGCATCACCAACTCAATGGACATGAGTTTTGGTAAACTCTGGGAGCTGGTGATGGACAGGGAGGCCTGGCGTGCTGTGGTTCATGGGGTTGCAAATAGTCAGAAACAACTGAGCGACTGAACTGAACTGATTGCATTTACATTTTAGTGACTGCTATGATGAGACCTTGTTACAAGTGGGTAGGGTGCTTCAGTATTTATAGCAGCTAACTCAAGTTAGGAGGGCCTGCATGGTCCCCCTTCATGTCACACAGGAGATATGCCAGGGAGCTTCTCAGACACTTGAATGTTTATTTAGGGCAAAAGTGTTCTCAAGAGGGATTCTATGGGCATTTTGAGCCCCTTCACCTTTTAGGAAACTGTTCCATGCATCTTAGAACATAAAGCACATTTGACTTCTGGTCCCTCCGTACTTATAACACCCTCAGATTTACTGTGAATAACAAACACTTTTTTCAGATGAGGAAACTGATGCCCAGCTTTGGAGGGGTGGGTGGGGGAGTGGGGAGGGAGGTAACAATAATAACTCCTACCTTACAGGAACATCTTGAAAATTAAATGAGCAAATGCATGTAAGGCACTCATTAGCACAATGGCCTGGCACTAAAAAGTGTTCAACAAATGTTTACTATTATTATTGTGCCAGAAACAATACATTTTTAAACAGATGAAAATGGAGCTGTGAACATAAAATAGAAATTATAAACCAGCTGAAATGGATCCAGTCTTCCAGGCTTACTTCAAAACCAGAGCCTACTTGCCCATTCATACAAGAATCTTCTTCCTCTCAGCCCAGGCCCCTATCACTCTGTTTGCCACCATCAATCCAACAGAAAAGTGTGTGTGTGTGTATATACACAGAGTAAATGTGTTTCCCGGGCAACCACCTTAGTAATAAGGGAAAGAAATAGAATTTCAGTTACCTCTGTATGGATTAATATCATATTTTAAACTAATTTCCCTGACTATACTTTAGCCCCCTTCCTATTCCCTTTGCCCTCCTCTACCGTGAGGAAAATTGCCTTTCACCGTGTCCACCACATCAGCACGCATATTTATAGAGTTATTTCTCCCCTGAGTCTTCTTGACACAAGGTTGAATGTGTTCAGTTCTCTTACCTCCTCCTCAAGGGTCTTATTTTTAAAACATTTCATCATTTTTGTTGCTCTCCACTGAGATTTTCTAGGTCTTTCACTATGAGGGAATTTGTTTCAAATTGCATCACTCACAAAAGAGAACTCCAGCAGGGGAAGCATGGCAGGTCAACGCTGAATGCTCACGTGGCTCTTCACTCCATCAGGGGTTTGGCTCGCATTATGGGATGGCTGTGGATGCTCTTTTACAATCTGGCCCCAAAGGACCAAGAAGAGAAAATTCAATAAGCAGTAAAGTACTAAGGCTGTAAGAGGGAATCACTGCACATGTTAGCATTAGTTCAGATATTTAATAGATCACTGTAGGATGAGGACAAATTTGAGAACATTATAGGATTCCATTGAAACGGTTGTAATCTTTTTATCGAATTTGCACCAGTGAAAGATTGGCTCTAAAGTGTAAAATCAAAATGGAAAGCAGCAAGAGTCACTTGCCCGCAGCCAAAAGTAGGTCTAACAATCAAAATCAAGGTGGTAACATAATGAAGTGAATGGAGATAGCTCAGAACTGAGAGGTGGGGAAACTATAATGTTCTGTTTAACATCCTAGAATGGATTCATAGTGGCCTATGGCCTTGGGTCAATCAGACTAACTGCGTGTCAGTTGCTTTATCTATAAAGGAGGAGGTGATAAGATTAGCCTGAAACTTGTGGGGTTGTTTTGAGGAGTGAATAACACAATGGACACAAAGCAACAACGGCCCATGTTATTATTGCTATTACTGTTCTTATTGCTGTCATAAGCATTTTCAGGAATGGGAAAGTGAGTAGCACGATAGGAGGTATATAGTAGGTGTGTATGTACGGTCCTCAACTAGGAAAGCTCCATCTCATTAGCCTGCCCAGGCTTCACTCAACCTTTCCACCTACAAGTGAAAAAGCTGATGAGATTCGACATATACTGTGTTAATATACAAAATTTGTTTTTCTCTTTCTAACTACTTCACTCTATCTGACAGACTCTAGGTCCATCCTTGTCTCTACAAATGACCCTATTTCATTCCTTCTGGTGGCTGAGTAATACTCTGTTGGGTATATATACCGCATCTTCTTTATCCATTCATCTGTCATTGGACACTTAGGTTTTTCCATGTCCTGGCTATCGTAAATAGTGCTGTGATAAACACTGGGGTAAAACAACTATATTCCAATTTTAAAAAGAGAGAGAGTGATCAAACTTAAAAAAAAAAAACAGGAAAAGAAAAAGCTAATAAGAAGAAAAGTAAGTTAAAAAGCAAGGTGCTTCGGAGGCGGCAGTCACGACGCCTCTTACTGCGTTTGGAGAAGTGAGTGAGTCTCTCCTGTGCTCTCCTTTTACCGCCTAGGAGTGCACCCATCAGGGACTAGGAAAATGCGTTCTGCACTAGAAGTCGGACATGTCTTACTTCCAGTAGAATTCATTTTGAGTTGAGGTTTTATAGAGCTATGTCCAGGGTGAAGTCCCTGCAGGATCTTACTGTAAGATGACCTCATCTTTATCTCAAGACCACAGACAACTCCTCCTGTGCCATTTTCTGGGGATCCAGAGTACAACCTACATATTTCCTGACTGCCAAGGGATTTGGATCTTTTCCTGTCTCAAGTTGCTCACTAAACTAAATTGATTATACTACCAAGTCAGGCAACACCTCATTTTTTTTTATTAGGGCCTGTTCTCTGATCACAAATCTTAAAAGTATTGAAGAAAGTTGATAGGCGTTTACATTGGAAACCACACCATCTCGTCCCACACTACGCTCTAAACACTTGCTGTAAGGTTAAACAGAAAGTAATGAGAAATATAAGATGCGGGGGAAGACTCCAAACCTGGGAATCATTAGGTTATTCTGTTAAAAGCCTTTTGTTTTATTTGCAATTAAAAATATCCTTTTGATTGTTTTTGTCATATTAAAAAGCAATGCATGCTCCCTGGAGAAAAACAAATACAGATATTTAAAGAGAGTGAAAGTGAGAGTCTCTCAGTTGTGTCCAACTCTTTGTGACCCCATGGACTTCAGGAATTCTCCAGGCCAGAATACTGGAGTGGGAAGCTGCTCCCTTCTCCAGGGGATCTTCCCAACCCAGGGACGGAACCCAGGTTTCCTGCACCGTGGGTGGATTCTTTACCAGTTAAGCCACAAGGGAAGCCAAAAAACCCCACAGTCTTACACAGATTACCTTGGTTAACCCTAAGGTGATACATTATTTAAAACTGCTGTTTTTATCAAAACCAAAGAGGGCGCCAGAGAGAGTACCAGAAAACAGCCATTTTCCCATCGGAAGAGGGGGCTAGCAGGGATGCAGAGTAAGGACCTTCGCCCAGGAAGGTGGCTGTAAAAGACGGGGCTACCAGACTCCGCTTTGTCAGCTTCTCATCTATGACATGCCATCCCAGTGGTAGAGTCTCCTGCACCCAGTAGCCTTGTAGTGGGTGGCATCTGGAAAGCATGGAGGGAGTCATCCAAGGAAAATGGCCTCAGTGCCAGGACTTTTCCTTCAAGGCACAATGGTGGTAATGGCAACACAGCCAGCAAAGGTGCTCAGCCCAGCGTTCCAGAAGAGGACCAGCAAGGAGACACTGGTCCAGAGCATGGCGGCAGTGGGTCAGTCGCTCAGTCATGTCTTGTGACCTCTCTGGACTCCAGCAGTGAGGCTCCTCAGTCCACAGGGATTCTTCAGGAAAGAATGCTGGAGTGGGTTGCCATGTCGTTCTCCAGGGCGTCTTCCCAACCCAAGGATCAAACCTGGATCTCCTGCACTGTGGGCAGGTTCTTTACCAACTGAGCTCCAGGAAAGCTCCTGATCAAAAGCAGGAAGCAACTGTTCAGGCAGAGCAGAGGTCCTGCGAGCAGCCAGCTTGATAAGGAAAAGAGTGGAGAAAACCTACTCATTTCCAAAACACAAAGAGGAAATCACTGAGAAGCAGTTGTATTTCAAGGGTATAAAGAGAGACTGAGTCAGTTAAGTTCTTCTGTTATCAGAGAATACAGTCCCGTGAGGTGACCCGTGCCCGTATGTCACACACCTTTTTTTTTTGTTTGTTTTTGCCATACAATGTCATGATATCACCATGGGTTTACATATGCTTCCCCTCCGGAACCCCCCTCCCTCCTCCCTCCCCCCCGGGAAATCTCGCTGCACCAGCCCCGAGCATCAATCCCCGGCTGGCGATTGATTAGACATATGATAATTAACATGCTTCAATGCCCTTCTCCCATATCATCCCACCCTTACCCTCATCCACAAAGTCCACAAGTCTATTCTATACATCTGCTTTCCTTTTGCTGTCTCGCATGTTGGGTTCTCGTTACCATCTTTCTAAATTCCATATATATGTGTTAATATACTGTATTGTTGTTTTTGCTTCACACACCTTTTTAAAGAAACACTCAATCACTTCCTGTGAAGTGTGGGTGAACAAGCTACAGTGCTGTGGGAGGTGGTTTCCAGAGATGACCACACCATCCCTGGCAGGCCCACACTGCCCCACCCATCAGGCGAGGAAGCCTGTCTCCCCGCTCCTTGAATCTGGGTGCACTTGTGGCTGGACCGATAGAATGCAGTGGAAGTGACACTGAGCCAGACAGGGATGCCAAAGACCCTTAAACAAAGACGAGGAGTGCCTCTGGGCAGACGAGATGGGATTTGCTGACCGGCTGCCGTGAGGGAGAATGCACAACGCGGGGAGGCAAAGAATGTCTCCACAAGACGATGGTGTTGTGCTGTGTTAGTCACGTCTGACTGCATCCTCATGGACTGCAGCCCGCCAGCTCCTCTATCCATGGGGATTCTCCAGGCAAGACTACTGGAGTGGGTAGCCTTTCCCTCCTCCAGGGGATCTTCCCAACCCACAGATCAGACCCAGGTCTTCCGCATTGCAGGGGGATTCTTTACCGTCTGAGCCACCAGGAGAGAGGAAAGAAGATGTTACAAAAGATTTGTTGTAGAGACTGGGCTTACAGTGGGTGGTTTTGAGAGCTGGGGAAGTAGGGTTTTTTTCCTGTGGAATGGATGCAGTCAGGAATTGGGATAATTCCATGACTGGGGATCTTAAGCGAGAAAGCATGGAATGAGGCATATATTACAATTAGAAAAGAAGTAGCAGTCACTGAGCAGTCACAGGTACTAGCCACAATGTTCTTAGTTTGGTCTGTGTTTCAGTTCAGTTCAGTTCAGTCACTCAGTCTTGTCCGGCTCTTTGCAACCCCATGAATCGCAGCACACCAGGCCTCCCTGTCCATCACCAACTCCCGGAGTTTACCCAAACCCATGTCCATCGAGTCGGTGATGCCATCCAGCCATCTCATTCTCTGTCATCCCCTTCTCCTCCTGCCCCCAATCCTTCCCAGCATTAGGGACTTTTCCAATGAGTCAACTCTTTGCATGAGGTGGCCAAAGTATTGGAGTTTCAGCTTCAACATTAGTCTTTCCAATGAACACCCAGCACTGATCTCCTTTAGGATGTACTTGTTGGATCTCCTTGCAGTCCAAGGGACTCTCAAGAGTCTTATCCAACACCACAGTTCAAAAGCATCAATTTTTTGGTGCTCAGCTTTTTTCACTGTCCAACTCTCACAACCATACATGACTACTGGAAAAACCATAGCCTTGACTAGACGAAACTTTGTTGGCAGAGTAATGTCTCTGCTTTTCAATATGCTATCCATGTTGGCCATAACTTTCCTTCCAAGGAGTAAGCATCTTTTGATTTCATGGCTACAATCATCATCTATAGTGATTTTTGAGCCCCAAAATATAAAGTCAGCCACTGTTTCCACTGTTTCCCCATCTATTTGCCATGAAGTGATGGGACCAGATGCCATGATCTTAGTTTTCTTAATGTTGAGCCTTAAGCCAATTTTTTCAGTCTCCTCTTTCACTTTCAGCAAAAGGCTCTTTAGTTCCTCTTCACTTTCTGCCATAAGGGTAGTGTCATCTGCATATCTGATATGATTATTGATATTTCTCCCAGCAGTCTTGATTCCAGCTGTGCTTCTTCCAGCCCAGCGTTTCCCATGATGTACTCTGCATATAAGTTAAATAAGCAGGGTGACAATATACAGCCTTGAAATACTCCTTTTCCTATTTGGAACCAGTGTGTTGTTCCATGTCCAGTTCTAACTGTTGCTTCCTGACCTGCATACAGGTTTCTCAAGAGACAAGCCAGATGGTCTGGTATTCCCATCTCTTGAAGAATTTTCCAGTTTATTGTGATCCACACAGTCAAAGCCTTTGGCATAGTCAATAAAGCAGAAGTAGATGTTTTTCTGGAACTCTCTTGTTTTTTCGATAATCCAGTGGATGTTGGCAATTTGATCTCTGGTTCCTCTGCCTTTTCTAAAACCAGCTTGAACATCTGAAAGTTCACGGTTCATGTATTTCTGAAGCCTGGCTTGGAGAATTTTGAGCATTACTTTACTAGCATGAGAAATGAGTGCAACTGTGTGGTAGTTTGAGCATTCTTTGGCATTGCCTTTCTTTGGGATAGGAATGTAAACTGGCCTTTTCCAATCCTGTGGCCATTGCTGAGTTTTCCAAATTTGCTGGCATATTGAGTGTAGCACTTTCACAGCATCATCTTTTAGGATTTGAAATAGCTCAACTGGAATTCCATTACCTCCACTAGCTTTGTTTGTAGAGATGCTTTCTAAGGCCCACTTGACTTCACATTCCAGGATGTCTGGCTCTAGGTGAGTGATCACACCATCGTGATTATCTGAGTCATAAAGATCTTCTTTGTACAGTTCTGTGTATTCTTGCCACCTCTTCTTAATATCTTCTGCTTCTGTTAGGTCCTTATAATTTCTGTCCTTATTGAGCCCATCTTTGCATGAAATATTCCCTTGGTATCTCTAATTTTCTTGAAGAGATCTCTAGTCTTTCCCATTCTGTTGTTTTCCTCTATTTCTTTGTATTGATCGCTAAGGAAGGCTTTCTTATCTATCATTGCTATTCTTTGGAATTCTGCATTCAGATGGGAATATCTTTCCTTTTCTCCTGTGCTTTTCGCTTCTCTTCTTTTCACAGCTATTTGTAAGGCCTCCTCAGACAACCATTTTGCTTATTTGCATTTCTTTTTCTTGGGGATGGTCTTAATCCTTGTCTCCTGTACAGTGTCATGAACTTCCATCCATAGTTCATCAGGCACTCTGTCTATCAGACCTATTCCCTTAAATCTACTTCTCACTTCCACTGTATAATTATAAGGGATTTGATTTAGGTCATACCTGAATGGTCTAGTGGTTTTCCCTACTTTCTTCAATTTAAGTCTGAATTTGGCAATAAGGGGTTCATGATCTTAGCCACAGTCAGCTCCTGGTCTTGTTTTTGCGGACTGTACAGAGCTTCTCCATCTTTGGCTGCAAAGAATATAATCAATCTGATTTCAGTGTTGACCATCTGGTGATGTCCATGTGCAGAGTCTTCTCTTGTGTTGTTGGAAGAGGGTGTTTGCTATGACCAGTGCATTCTCTTGGCAAAACTCTATTAGGCTTTGCCCTGCTTCATTCTATACTCCAAGGCCAAATTTGCCTGTTACTCCAGGTGTTTCTTGACTTCCTACTTTTGCATTCCAGTCCCCTATAATGAAAAGGACATCTTCTTTGGGTGTTAGTTCTAAAAGATCTTGTAGGTCTTCATAGAACCATTCAACTTCAGCTTCTTCAGCATTAGTGGTGGGCATAGGCTTGGATTACCATGATATTGAATGGTTTGCCTTGGAAACGAACAGAGATCATTTTGTCATTTTTGAGAGTGCATTTAAGTACTGCATTTTGGACCCTTTTGTTGGCTATAATGGCTACCTCATTTCCTCTAAGGGATTCCTGCCCATGGTAGTAGATATAATGGTCATCTGAGTTAAATTCACCCATTCCAGTCCATCTTAGTTCACTGATTCCTAGAATGTCGACATTCACTCTTATCTCCTATTTGACCGCTTCCAATTTGCCTTGATTCATGGACCTAATATTCCAGGTCCCTATGCAATATTGCTCTTTACAGCATCAGACCTTGGTTCTATCACCGGTCACATCCACAACGGCAGGGCAGCAGTTGGGAGGGGCTACCCTTGTCCGGAATCAGGGGCAGCAGCTGCGCTTTGCTGGAGAAGCTGTGAAGAGAGACCCCACATCCAAGGTAAGAGAAACCCAGAAGTGCAGCCGAGAGGAGCTACCCCACGCCCGAGGAGTGGCGGCTACACGGGCGGCAGGAGGGCCGAGAGCAGCCACTGCACGATCAAGGTCAGGAGGGGCGTCTGTGAGGAAATACCCATCGTCCGAGGTAAGGAGCAGCGGCTGCGCTCTGCTGGAGCAGCCGTGAAGAGAGACCCCACAACCAAGGCAGGAGAAACCCAAGCAAGAGGGTGAGTGCTGCCAAAGGGCATCAGAGGGCAGACATGCTAGGACCATAATTACAGAAACCCGGCCAGTCTGCTCACCCAGACCACGGCCTTGTCTCACTCAGTGAACTAAGCCGCGCTGTGGGGCCACCCAGGACGGAAGGGCCATGGTGGAGAGGTCTGACAGAATGTGGTCCACCGGAGAAAGGAATGGCAAACCACTTCGGCATTCTTGTCTGCATTTAGACATGATTATATAGTGTTGCTTGGGGGTTTTATTTTGAGGGGAGTAGTTTTGTTTTTCTCGTGCTCCATCTTAGTCACAGAATGACCTTGTCTAATGTTCCTCTTCAGTGAAAATGTTTATTTATATTTAATAAGAAAGATCGTGGTCAAACAATGAGTATAGGACAGCTCCTAGCAACATCAAGGGTTAGCCGAGAATGCCCAGCCAGCTCCTCGAGGTTAAGAGACTTTTTTCTCTCTTTCAAAGGGACATAAACTTTAAGAATCCCAACAACCACTTTTGCTTGAGATCAGGCAGCCACCATGTAAGAAGTTCAAGCGCAGGTCCACCTCATTCTCACTTTACTGCACTTTGCTTTGTTGTGCTTTGCAAATGTTGTGTTTTTAACACCTCACAGGTGTGTGGCAACTCTGAGGCCACTGAGTCTATCGGCCCCATTTCTCCGACAGCATTTGAAGCCACTTCATGTCTCCATGTCACACTTTGGTAGTTCTTGCAATATTTCAAGCTTTTCTGATTGTATTCGTTATTGTGATCTATGACCCACGATCCTTAATGTTATTACGGCAAAAAGATTATGACTCACTGAAGGCTCAGATGATGGTTGGCATTTTTAGCAATAAATTAATTTTTAATTAAATTCATGAATTTTTAATTAATTTTTAAAATTAAGGTATGTGCATTATTTATTTAGGCAGAATGCTATTGCATACTTAATAGGTTATGGTATAGTGCAGACATAACTTTTATATGCACTGGAAAACTAAAAAATTCGTGTGACTTGCTTTAGTACAATGTTTGCTTTATTGTCTGCTATGGAACCAAACTCACAGTACTTCTAAGATATGCTTGTACTTTGAGACCACTGTGCTTCATGGAAGCCATGGCAAGAATAAACCATGAAACCAGCTGAAAATAGGGGCTGTTACCTTAATTACACAACTGTAGTCAAGCCATCCCAGCCGGTGAATGTGAACTATCTTAGCTGATCTTGGAGCAGAGATAAGGTGTCCCTGCTATGACCTAATGGAGTTCCTAGGCCACAGAACTCTGAGAAATAAAACGGCTGTTGTTTTAACCCACTCTGCTCTGGGCTAACTAGTGATATAGCAATCTATAATTGAAGTGAGTAGCAAGTCATGTTTTATGATGCTGGGAAGATGGTCCTTGCTTTACCCAGTTGAAACTAAAGGGCTGGACACTGGGACAACCATCACTTAAACATTTTTAAAGATTAATCACTGGCTGGGCCATGTCCAGAGCCGAGCCTGTCCCCCAGGGCGGATCCAGAAGTGGCAGGATCGCGTGACCCCCAGCTTCCCAGTCTTGCCTCATGCACCTAGAGCACATCTGTCACATCAAGAGCAATCCATTTCACCTGGGCCTTTCCCAGCGCATCCTGGGCGGCTATGCCCTCCACACTCACCATTATTACTCCAGGGTGCCATGCAGCCGCCTGAAAACCGGGGGGTTTCCGGTGCCCCTTCAGCTGGCATGCCAGCTAGATTCGGGGGTGGTTAAGCTCTAATCACAGCAGAACCAGAGGAAAAGAGCACAGGCATGTTTTTCAATGTCAGGCTCTGTTTGCAACAAGGGTAGTTTGGGAGGAAGAGGTTCCCTTGTACCATGTGGACAAAATAAGTTGTGCACATAGCAAAAATGTGAAACTGGACAAATGCCGAATACTTCTTTGCTGTCGTTTCTTTGCGTCCCACCTCCCTCCTTGGGGTCTACCCTTGTTCCTTTCAGGAGCACTAGTTCTAGAGCTTGCTACCCTTCCTACTTGAGTTCAGCATAGTCCAGCGAAACACAGCACAAGCCACAAATGTGAACCATGAATGTAATTTTGAATTTTACAGTAGCCATGTTGAACCAAAGAGAAACAGGTAAAATTACTGACTAATAAAATTAGTTAACTAATAATTAAAATTACCAAACTAATAAAATTATTAACATTTTATGTAGCTTAATATATCCAAAATGTTATAATTTCCATATGTACACAATATCAAAACCTTTAATAAAATATTTCACTCTTTTTGCTTTTCCTTATAAGAATCCAGTATGTGATTTACACCGACAACACATCTCAGTCCCAACAAGCCACATGTCACGTGTTCAGTTGTCACTTGTAGGGATGGCTACCACCTTGGACAGCACAGGACACCTCTAGCTAACTTAAATTTACCTGCCTAGTATTCCCTTCTCAATGACTGTCTGGTAACTCTATCCAATAAGCTAACCCAACTACGAGACAGGCACACCTTCAGTGAAGTATATTGGCATGAAAAGAGATATAGAATGCCTTGATAAACATTGCCAGAATTATGGCAGTCTTTCAAATGCTCAACCACTGTAACCCTCAAATCACAAAGGTGAGCTTCTATGCCTACAAATGATGTCATTATGAAAGGGAAAATAAGAAGCCTAAGAAAAATACAGAACCCAGAACTGATCCTGATTTTGGTTAACTTCAAGATTTTTATTTTTTTCTAGAAGAATTTTCAGAGTAATCCCCAAGGAATCTCTAAGTTACAACAACCGTGTACATTCTGAAAACTTACCTTACAAAATAACCAGAAAAATCCTTAAGAAATCCTCCTGAGTGAAGCAGCAACATCTGTAAAAAGAGTAAATTAGAGAAGTAAAGTGGAAGTCACTCCGTCGTGCCCGACTCTCCGTGACCGCATGGACCATACAGTCCAGGGAATTCTCCAGGCCAGAACACTGGAGGGGGTGACCTTTCCCTTCTGCACACACAAACTAGAGAAGGCACATCAGAAAGTGTGGAAGACACCACGTGCCTGGAAAAGGGCACAGGCTCCGAAATCAGGCAGACTTGCAGTCACCACACAAGCACGGACGGGTGCCTCCTGGATCCCAGTGTCCTTGGGTGGTAGAAAAATCTTATGCTCCAGGCCAAGTCGTGGATAGACTGACATAAGCCTAATACCACATGAGACCCTAAGTAGACAGTAAGTGTTTCAATTCAGTTCAGTTCAGTCACTCAGTCGTGTCCGACTCCCTGCGACCCCATGGACTGCAGCACGCCGGCCTCCCTGTCCATCACCAACTCCCAGAGTTTCCTCAAACTCATGTCCACTGAGTCGGTGATGCCATCCAGCCATCTCATCCTCTGTCGTCCCCTTCTCCTCCTGCCTTCAATCTTTCCCAGCATCAGGGTTTTTCAAATGAGTCTGCTCTTCGATTCAGGTGGCCAAAGGATTAGAGTTTTAGCTTCAGCATCAGTCTTCCGATGAACACTCAGGACTGACTTCCTTTAGGGTGTAAATGGACTGGGTGGATCTCCTTTGTGCATTATTCTGGAGTAAAGATCGATCAGCACTCCATCATAAAGAGCTGTTCCAGCCGTGAAAACCCAGAGAGTGAGCGAGTAGGCCATGCTCGGTCTGCCCACTGAAGGCCAGATGCTGTCCTCCCGGCCTCCCCCAGCCAGCTGCTCCCTGGGGTACCACCGTCCTGCAGGGCAAACGGGAAAGGTCGATTCAGAATGGTCAGCTCCCCTGGGAGCAAGCAAGCGCTCACAAACGCTGGTTACCTTCTTAGTCATCACCATAGTTCCAGGAGCCAGCATTTTCCAGTGGAGAGGCCGCTTCTGGGTCAGGTGGTCTCCAGCCCATCAGCTGCGGTGGGGCTGGGGCTGGGGCTCTGAGGTCGGCTGGACGGGTGGGCAGGAACTCACCCCGAAGATGGGAAGGTGGTGTAGGCAGTCTCCCGAATCCTATACCAGGTCGCACGGATGAGGGCACCAAGCTCAGAGAGAATACGTCGCTTGCTTGCTCACTCCCTGAGATCAGGGGCTACGGCTGGTTGTGTTACAGAGCCCTGGACCCACCTCCCCGCCCCACTCCCAGGGTTATAAATGTGCTGTAAATGAAACGAATGAAAATGAAAGTGTAGGCGCTCAGTAGTGTCTGAGCTTTTGTGATCCTATTGACTGTATGTAGCCGCCAGGCTCCTCCATCCGTGGGATTTTTCCAAGCAAGAATACTGGAGTGGGTTGCCATTTCCTTCTCCAGGGGATCTTCCTGACCCAGGGATCGAACTCATGCCTCCTGCATTGCAGGCAGACCGTCTGAGACACGAGGGAATCCCACTTGCTGAATAAATAATCACAAAGCTGATGGCTCTGACACTAAAGAATCCGTCTTCAATGCAGGAGGTGTGGTTGGATCCCTGGGTCAGGAATATCCTCTGAGAAGAGAATAGCAGCCCCCTCCAGTATCCTTGCCTGGGAAGTCCGGTGACAGAGGAGCCGGCGGGCCACAGTCCTTGGGGTTGCAAAGAGACTGACGCTTTCACTTTCAAGGAACCCCAAAACTCAAGCCGGGTCTCCTGTTGTTCCAGGTCTTGGCTGCTCATTTAAATCACTGGGGGATTTTAGAAACTGCCACCCCAGAGATGAATCGGGCTTTGAGATATTATAAAAACCTTCCCAGATGAGGCTGGCGTACATCCTGTGTTAGGAACCACTGTACTAGTTCAGTAATTCTTAACCTTGACTATAGAGCAGCAGCATCTGGGGGCTTTATTTACTTTTCTTTTTTCTTTTTGGCTGAGCGGCAGAGCATGTGGAATCTTAGTTCCCTGAGCACCGGGTTCCCAGCAGCTCTTCAGATTTCAGTTTGCACTGAATCGCCTGAATATCTTATTAAAATGCAGGTTTTGAGTCAATGAGTCTTGGATGGGCCTGAGACTCAGCACTCTAAAACGTTCCCATGGGTGGTACTTAAGCGACTGGTGTGAGGTACACACTTTGAGTAGCAAAGCACGGTTTGGCAGCCACTCTAAGATTCTGGGAAAGTTGCTTTAATGAAGTCAAGAATGATCTGGTATTAGTTGCTTATCTGTTGATTGTAGCAAATGGTTGCTTATAACCTGCAGTGATTGTTTTCAGGAACCCTCTTTCCTGTCACAGCTCTGATAAAGATGAATCCTGTGATTTGTTCATGTAGAAGTTGGTGTTGCTGAGTGGTTACTAGCACAGATATCCTGGCTGGGAAACCTGTCACAGACACTTAATAGCTGTGAACTTTGGGCAATTTCCTAATCTGTTCATGGCCTCAGTTTCTTTATATGTGCACGGGATATTTTAAAACATACTTAAATATTCAACATCACTAATCGCCAGTGATGATTAAGTACTGATCACAAATCAAACCACAATGAGATAACATCCCACCCCTGTTAGATAGACTATTTATTGACAAAAAAGACAGGAAATAACAAATGCTCCTGAGAATGCAAAGAAAAGGGAAATTTGTGCATTGCTGCTGGGATTGTAAATTGGTGCAACCACAGTGGAAAACAGTGTGGCTCTTCCTTTAAAAATTAAAAATAGAACTATGACATGATCTAGAGATTCCACTTCTGGGTAGATGTCTGAAGGAAGTAAAATCACTATCTTGAAGAGATATCTGAGCTCTCATATTCATTATTCATAACAGCCAAGATATGGAAACATATCAGTTCAGTCACTCAGTCATGTCCGACTCTTTGCCACCCCATGGACTGCAGCACACCAGGCTTCCCTGTCCATCACGAGCTCCCAGAGCTTGCTCAAACTCATGTCCATTGGGTCAGTGATGCCATCCAGCCATCTCATCCTCTGTCGTCCCCTTCTCCTCCTGCCTTCAATCCTTCCCAGCAGCAGGGTCTTTTCTAATGAGTCAGTTCTTTGCATCAGGTGGTCAAAGTATTAGAGTTTCAGCTTCAACATCAGTCCTTCCAGTGAACACTCAAGACTGATCTCCTTTAGGATGGACCGGTTGGATCTCCCCGCAGTCCAAGGGACTCTCAAGAGTCTTCTCCACACCACAGTTCAAAAGCGTCAATTCTCAGTGCCCAGCTTCCTTTATGATCCAACTCTCACAATCATGGTGCCCACCAATGGAGGAGTGGAGACACAGATATGCACATGGAATATTATCCAACTGTTAAAAAGAAGGAAATCCAACCACTTTCAATAACATCAATGAAACTTTAGGGTATTGTGCTAGTGAAATAAGTGAGACAGAAAAAGATAAATACTTTATGATCTCAGTTATATTCGATTTTTTTTTTAAAGCCAAACTCCCAGAAACAGAGTGGATTGGTAATTGCCAGAGCTTGGAGGATGGGGTAAATGGAGAGATCTTAGTCAAGGGTACAGACTTCCAGTTCTAAGATGAATATTTTCTGGGGATCTGATGTGCAGTAAGGTGACTGTAGTTAACAATACTATACAATATCCTTCAAAATTGCTAAGAGACTAGATCTTAAATTCTCAGCACACACACACAAATGGTAATCATGTGAAGTGATGGATATGTTAACCTTATTGTGGTAATCATTTTGCAGTGTATATGTGAGTCAAATCATCACCTTGTACATCTTAAACAGACAGTGTTATAAGTTAATTATATGTCAGTAAAGCTGGAAAAAGGTATCTATGAATAAGTTCTTATGGATATTAAATGAGTTAATACGTTGGACTTAAAACAGCACCACCTTGTAAATGCTTAAGTAACACTGAGTTTATTACTATTTTTCACTGAGCGTGTGCTGATCTTTCTGGAGGTTCAAAGGTCAAGGGCTCTGAAACAGGACTGCCTGGACTCAAAGGCCACCCCCACTCAGCAGTGAGGCTGGGGTGGTGCGCTGCTCCTCTCTGCACCCTGGTTTCCTCAAGTGCGATTGGAGATAATGGTAGCTTACGGCCACTGGAAAACTGAAAGATGCGCCCTGCGCTTCGAACAGGGCCAGACACAGGGCAAGCGTGCAGCTAATGTCCGTGATCGCTGCTGCTGTCATTACGGGACCCATACGCCGGGCGCCGGAGAGGCAAAGGTAAATAAGGAAACTGAAGCAGAGCCCTTGTCAGAGCTAAAGAGAAATCACAAATGTAAAACCTTTGATTTAATGAGGCTTTACAGTATCCAGTCATCCTTGAAAAGAAAGTAGGAAAAAGGAAATTCTGTCAGTTAATATCTCCGGTATCTAGAGTCATCCTCTTGGTTTACAGCAGTTATTTTTACTCTTTGCTTTAGGCCTCTCATTTGCTTAAAACTGATGGCTTGAAAAGGGAAATTCATCTGGATTCCTGCACCAAGCTGACAGTCCACTGCCACTGTTATTACAGTGATTTATCGGTATTCTTTCTCTGCGGCTTTTGACAAGCAAAGAAAGGAGTTTGCTGTCTTAGGCCTTGACTTTGATAGACACACTCTCCCAAAAAAGCAGCTTATGTTTTCTGATCTCACAGCCTTAGAGCTCTATTCTTGGGTCCAGCTAAACCAAGCCTCCTGAATTTGCCCTAGATAAAGCATAGATTCCTACTTATGTAATCACCAGATATATAATACAGAAAAAAAACAGTCTATCAAGTAGGTATCAAACAGCAATGACTACCATGGATCACCCTGTCTTCTAAACACCAGAATATTCATGATAGAGGTTTGGGGAACACAAACTCCAATTCTTGGGAACACAACCCCCAATTCCTGGAAACATCTGCTTTCTACAGAACACTGTTGGTGATGACCTCTCCCTGGGTTCAACAGGGTCAAGAAAATAACCCTTATGGTTAAATATGGATGCCAATAAGTGATTAGATGCTTTTTGTGTTATTTGTATTCGCTAACACACATACACATTCACTTGAGCAAACTGGCAAAAACAATGCCTGAAAAGGGAGCTGGGAATAAGCGTTAGCTGGAGTTTGAGATCTATCTGTACTCACCAAAGAATTGATGCTTTTGAACTGTGGTGTTGGAGAAGACTCTTGAGAGTTCCTTGGACTGCAAGGAGAGCCAACCAGTCCATCCTAAAGGAGATCAGTCCTGGGTGTTCATTGGAAGGACTGATGCTGAAGCTGAAATTCCAATACTTTGGCCAGCTGATGTGAAGAGTTGACTCACTGGAAAAGACCCTGATGCTGGGAAAGATTGAGGGCAGGAGGAGAAGGGGACGACAGAGGATGAGATGGTTGGATGGCATCGCCAACTCAATGGACATGGGTTTGGGTGGACTCCAGGAGTTGGTGAACGACAGGGAGGCCTGGCGTGCTGCAGTCAATGGGGGTCACAGAGTCAGACACGACTGAGCGACTGAACTGAACTGAACTGAACTGTACTCATTTCCTAAGGTCATCGTCATGAATTATGTACCATAATCACCAAGCTACTAACTCGGTGACTTGAAACAACAGGAATTTATTCTCTGACCTTCTGGAGGCCAGAAGTCCAAGTGCAAGCAGGGCAAGTCCCTCTGAAGGCCCCGTGGGGAGACCCCTTCTTCACCTCCTTTTGCTTCCAGCGAGTCCCTGGCTCCTGGCTGCACCTCCACACTCTCTGTCTTCCCCTTGGCATCCTCTTTGTGTGTCTCTTCTGCGCATCTCTCTTTCACGTGTCTCTTGTAGAGATACTTGTGATAATTCAGGATAATCTGCACGGACCTCTTTCCCAAATAAGGTCACAGTCACAGATTCTCAGGATGCAAATGGAGACACCCTTTAGGAGCTGCCAGTCAACTCACTACACTATCCAAGGAACAAAACGATCTGTTGTGTGGTTCAGTTGCTATGTTCAACTCTTGTGTCCCCTTGGACTGCGGCACACCAGGCTTCCCTGTCCTTCACTGTCTCCCAGTTTGCTCAAACTCAGGTCCTCAGGGTTGGCTAGGTGGCTCAATGGATGAAGAATCAGCCTGCAATGCAGGAGACAAAGGAGATGCAGGTTTAATTCTTGGGTCTAGAAGATCCCCTGGAGGAAGAAATGGTATACCACTCCAGTATTCTTACTTGGAGAATCCCACGGACAGAGGAGCCTGGCAGACTACAATCTATGGGGTCAGAGTCAGACTTGACTGAGGCAACCGAGCATACACTCACCCATGTCCATCGAGTCGGTGATGCCATCCAACCATCTCTCCCTCTGTCATCCCCTTCTCCTCCTGCCCTCAATCTTTCCCAGCATCAGGGTCTTTTCCAATGAGCCAGCTCTTCACATCAGGTGGCCAAAGTATTGGAGCTTCAGCATCAGTCCTTCCAATGAATATTCAAGGTTGATTTCCTTTAGGATGGACTGGTTTGATTTCCTTACTGTCTAAGGAACTCTCAAAAGTCTTCTCCAAATGATCTGTAATCATAATTCATTAAAATGTCTATCATATGAAACCATAAAGTTACATAATCATGGACAGGTAAGATTAGAGAGCAAAAGACTCATCGGCCTCAGCTCTCTGACATCGCTTCATTTTCATATTACAACCAAATAGGAAGATTTTTTAAGTTGACCCTGTCACTGCAGATCAGAGGAGCTGATGGATCGTTTCTACCTCAGATTTCACCAGGAACACATCTACTTACTTCCCTGTGCATTACAGAGAGACCAGTAAAACTGCTTAGACACATCTTAGCATCCGTGAGGTCTCCAGTTCTTCCATTATGATGTACAACCAGATTTTTAAATGCTTGCATGTCTTTCTCTCTTTCCTTCTATGTTTCTGTTTTCTTTCTGTAAGTTTTCTGCCTAAATCAGGAAATAAAAAGAAACAAAGAGTCCTCTAAGAAAGTCATGCAACTTCTACTCATCTGTGACTCCTAAGAATCCATGGAAGAAAATGCCACAGTCTGTTCCAAAAAGAGAAAATGTTTAGGAATTTAAATGTAGGTTTGGGAAAATTAAAAATAAATCTTATCTATCAAGAATAGATGGTGATTACTTCTCCCCTCCTAGAGATGGAGAAAGAGCCTTCTAAGAGACTTAGAAGGTTAAGTAACTTCCCCAGGGTACAGGGAAGCTAGGAGCTGGGAAGAGAACATAGTTCACTGGGTCCCAAACCCGTTCTTTTGGGAACTAATCTGACATGTCTTTCTGAACTCCTCTTGCAGGTGTGTGGAAGCTTTTAGGCTGATTCTGGAATGTGCAGGAGGAAGAAGAGGAAGTGGACTGAAGTGCATTGTCTGAGGCATCTAAACAGAGGAAGGAACCCCCCAGGGCAGAGAACAGGGAAGAGGCTGGCTGAAGGCTGCTGAGCAGGCTACAAAAATGGGAATTTTACTCTAATGGGAATCTTTCTTCTGGCTTGTTGGAAACACCCACACAGTACAGTCCAGAAGCAGTCATGTGACTCCCAGACCCTGGCTACCACGTGCTCTTAATCCCTGACCTCAACCAACAAGCTTCGCTGCTCTTCCAAGCGAAAGGCAGCTTCCCTGGTGGTCCAGTGGTTAAGAATCTGCCTGCCACTACAGGGGACACAGGTTCAAGAAGATCCCACAGGCCACGGAGCAACTCAGCCCGTGCCACAACTACTGAGCTTGTGCTCTAGAGCTCAGGAGCCTCAGCTCTGAAGCCAGCTCACCCTAGAGCCCAAGCTTCTAACCATGAACCCGCTCACCACAACTAGAGAAAGACCCAGCAGAGCGAAAAATCAATTTTTTTTAATAGAAAAAAGAGTGGCTTTGGTTTTTTCCTTCATGGCCACCCATTCACCAAGAGTGGAGGCTGTGATCCCAAGGGCCAGGTCAAGACACAGCTGGACACAAACCGTGTTGCCCCCTGACCCCCAGCCAGCTCAAGTCCAGGGAGAGAAGGGACCGATTCTGTCCATCTTCCAAATCCCCCTCTCTCAGCTGCTGGGCTTTCTAGGTGGCACAGTGGTAAAGCATCTGCCTGCCAATGCAGAAGACGCAGGATCCCTGGGTCAGGAAGATCCCCTGGAGAAGGAAATGGCAACCATCTCCAGCATTCTTGCCTGGGAAATTCCATGGACAGAGGAGCCTGGTGGGCTACAGTCCTTGAGGTCACTAAGAGTCGGGCACAACTGAATAACTGAGCATGCAACAGCTGAACCCAGGTCAACCAGCCAGGAGTCACTTTTGTCCAATGGAGTACTTCAGTGCAAAAGCATTCCCATCATCAAAATAATGACACTTACCTTACTGGGACCCCTAAGTGGCAGGGACCTCTCTCAAGGAGGCTACAGGCATTTGATATCCAGAATCTTCTTTTCTTTAAGAGAGCAACCCACCCCCCCAAAAAATGTAGGTGCTCCAGGTTACAAAACAGTGCATCTGCCGCATCTCTTATGCTACAGGTACACCTGGTTTTATCAGGCTTTGCTTTATCGGGGTTTGCAGATGCTATGTTTTTTTTACAAAGTGAAAGTCTGGGGCAACCCTGCAGGAAGCAAACCTATCAGCACAATTTTCCCAACAGCATTTCCTCACTTCCTGTCTCTGTGTCACATTTTGGTAGTTCTTGTAATACTTCAACTTTTTCATTACCATTATACTGGTTACGATGATCTGCGATCAGGGATCTTTGATGTCACTATAGTAAAAAGGTCACAACTTGAAGGCTCAGATGATAGCATTGGTTAGCAATAAAGAATTTCTTAATTAATATATGTGCATTGTTTGTAGACATAATTTAATTGAGCACTTAACAGACTACAGTAAGGAGCAAATGTAGCTTTTCCATGCATTGGGAAACCAAAAGTTCATGTCTTCTGCTTTATTGCAATGTTCACCTTAATGCAGTGGTCTGGAACCAAACCCACATACCTCTGAGGTCTGCCTGTATATCCAATGGCAGTTATAATATATAATATAATATATAGAGCACATAATAGGGGCTTAATAAGTATTAGTCAAAATAACAGAGCATCTATTATGCAGCAAGAGGCACAATCTTCACATCAGTTCAGTTCAGTCACTCAGTTACGTTGGACTCTTGGCAACCCCACGGACTGCAGCACGCCAGGCCTCCCTGTCCATCACCAAGTCCCAGAGTTTACTCCAACTCATGTCCATTGAGTCAGTGATGCCGTCCAACCATCTCATCCTCTGTTGTCCTCTTCTCCTCCCACTTGCAATCTTTCCCAGCATCAGGGTCTTTTCCAATGAGTCAGTTCTTCACATCAGGTGGCCAAAGTATTGGAGTTTCAGCTCCAGCATCAGCCTTTCAAATGAATATTCAGGACTGACCTCCTTTATGATGGACTAGTGGGACTTGCAGTCCAAGGGACTCTCAAGAGTCTTCTCCAACACCACAGTTCAAAAGCATCAATTCTTTGGCGCTTAGCTTTGTTTATAGTCCAACTCTCACATCCATACATGACTACTGGAAAAACCATAGCCTTGACTAGACGAACTTTTGTTGGCAAAGTAATGTCTCTGCTTTTTAATATGCTGTCTAGGTTGGTCATAACATCTGCAGTGATTTTGAAACCCAAAAAAATAGTCAGCCACTGTTTCCACTGTTCTATTTGCCATGAAGCGATGGGACTGGATCCCATGATCTTAGTTCTCTGAATGTTGAGTTTTAAGCCAACTTTTTCACTCTTGTCTTTCACTTTCATCAAGAGGTTCTTTAGTTCCTCTTTGCTTTCTGCCATAAGGGTGGTGTCATCTGCATATCTGAGGTTATTGATATTTCTCCCAGCAATCTTGATTCCAGCTTGTGCTTCCTCCAGCCCAAGAAGGAGGAACTGTTGCTTCCTGACCTGCATACAGATTTCTCAAAAGGCAGGTCAGGTGGTCTGGTATTCCCATCTCTTGAAGAATTTCCCATAGCTTGTTGTGATCCACACAGTCAAAGGCTTTGGCATAGTCAATAAAGCAGAAGTAGATGTTTTTCTGGAACTCCCTTGCTTTTTTGATGATCTCTGGTTCCTCTGCCTTTTCTAAAACCAGCTTGAACATCTGGAATTTCACGGTTCATGTATTGTTGAAGCCTGGCTTGGAGAATTTTGAGCATTACTTTGCTAGCATGTGAGATGAGTGCAATTGTGCAGTAGTCTGAGCATTCTTTGGCATTGCCTTTCTTTGGGATTGGAATGAAAACTGACCTTTTCCAGTCCTGCGGCCACTGCTGAGTTTTCCAAATTTGCTGGCCTATTGAGTGCAGCACTTTCACAGCATCATCTTTTAGGATTTGAAATAGCTCAACTGGAATTCCACACCTCAGAGAAGTTCAAGGTACAGTGGAGAAAAGGGATATGAACAATATAGTCACCAAATAAATGTAACATCAGGACTCAGATAAATGCCAAGCAGCCACAGGGTTTTAGGAAGGCACAAGTGGAGGACCCAACCTTGGGCAGAGAGGATTCCAAGCAAGCGACAGTGGAGCGGAGATCTGAAGGGAGTTTGCAGTTAATCAGGTAGGGACTTCCCTGGTGGTCCAGTGGTTAAGCCTCCAAGCTGCCAGTGCAGGGGGCAAGGGCCTGATCCCTGGTCGGGAAAGTAAGATCCCACATGCCATGCAGTATGGCCGAAAGACTTTTTAATTAAAGCTAAAGTAAAAAAAGAAAAGGTTGACCAGGCAGACAGGAGAGGAGTGGAGAGAAAGTTCAGAGGTGCTCTCACAGGGAAGAACGAGTCGTGTCCAAGGGAAAGAGAGAGGGCCAGGTGTGCTGCGGCCAGAGGTGGCAGGCCGGGCCCGGCAGGCCCGTGTCAGCCACGGAGGGTCTCTGCCTTTAGTGTTGTGGGAACAGCGGGACGTGATGGGAGGCGTGGAGCTTGCTGCTGGGGAGCGTGGATAAGGGGCATGACAGGCGCAGGGCACATCCGGTTCCAGGGAGGCGGGAGGTGAGGGAAACAGCTCACAGGGGAAGGAACCAGCTCAAGGCAGGAGGAGGGACCGTGATCCGTTGTGACAGGAGCGGAAGCAGAGGAGACGGAGGTGCTGGGTTTATATGGGAAGGAGGCACCCTCCAAAGCCTGTTTCCCTATGGAGTAGGATGAGCCTCAGGAAGAGGGGGCAGAGGTTTGCGAAAAATGGGAGACGCTCCGAACACCGCAGACACCAGGGCACGCTGCCTGGATGAGCCTCATGTCAGCAAAGTCCTTCTGTTTCCCAGACACCCCGGACCCTGGGAGACCCCGGAGCCCCAGGGCTAGCTTCCACAGGCTCTCAGCTCCTGTAAGGATCACAGTAAGGTCACTGCAGGCCCTTGGCAGCGGGACTTATCTCAAATCTCCAGGAAGGGTTTTTTTCTTTTTGCAGATTTTGTGATATGTAAGTCTCAGTTAGAACTGGACATGGAACAACAGACTGGTTCCAAATAGGAAAAGGATACATCAAGGCTGTATGTTGTCACCCTGCTTATTTAACTTATATGCAGAGTACATCATGAGAAACGCTGGGCTGGAAGAAGCACAAGCTGGAATCAACATTGCTGGGAGAACTATCAATAACCTCAGATATGCAGATGACACCACCCTTATGGCAGAAAGTGAAGAAGAACTAAAAAGCCTTTTGCTGAAAATGAAAGAGGAGAGTGTAAAAGACCCTGATGCTGGGAAAGATTGAAGGTGGGAGAATGGGATGACAGAGGATGAGATGGTTGGATGGCATCACCAACTCAATGGACATGAGTTTGAGCAAGCTCCGGAGTTGGTGATGGACAGGGAAGCCTGGCCTGCTGCATGCAGTCCATGGGGTTACAAAGAGTCAGACACGACTGAGCGACTGAACTGAACTGATGATAGGGAGACCTGGGTTCGATCCCTGGGTTGGGAAGATCCCCTGGAGAAGAGAAAGGCTACCCACTCCAGTATTCTGGCCTGGAGAATTCCATGGATATATAGTCCATGGGGTCACAAAGAGTCAGACACGACTGAGTGACTTTCACTTTCATGATTCCTAGTGGAAGCAGCTCTTAGTAGATGTTCCCAATCCAATCTTCCATCTCCCAATCAGGCAAACTCTTTTGCCCAAACTCAAAGTTTCTCTTTTTCCCTTTTAAATTATAATCATTGTTTTCACCCTGAACTCCTGAATTGTATAATTACACCTTATAACATATGGCAAACACACCTCCCTGAGAAGAGGACCCCATCAAAATTTATAAGGCAAAGAGTTTGCATCTTTGACTTTAAATCAGCTTAACCACTCAAATTAGAGTGGTTTTGTTCTTCCAGAGAGAGAAGCATGCTCAGGAATTTCAAGAACGATCAGGCTGCCAATGTCAGATTCCATCTCTGCTCCGCTGGTGAGATGGAGGTGCGTGGAGGCTCCTGAAAGAGCAGAGTAAATATGTCAGCTGATCAGAGCTGAGTTTTGATTTTTCTCAGGAAAGAGAGAATCGGGAAACATTAAAGGCTGAGCTCCAGATTCAGAGAAACAATAAGGTTCCTCCCAAATGAAGAGGTGAAATGACTTTCTCAGAGTGAACCTGGAGAAAGTCAGCTCATGACCTGGTCAGCCGTGCCACTCAAACACATCATCTGGCTTCTGGCCCCCAGAAACATTCAAAAGTGATGGCAGAGATATGGATGTTTCCACAGGCCCAATGGTGACTAAAGATGGAGAAGACAGGGGTGTTTCCTCAGGCCCAATGGTGACTAAAGATGGAGAAGACAGGGGTGTTTCCTCAGGCCCAATGGTGACTAAAGAGGAGGAGACACGGGTGTTTCCTCAGGCCTGATGGTGACTAAAGAACGCTTTCATCTGAGCCGTTCCAGAAAGAAAAATAAGGCTGACCAGATGGTCTCTGCATAACTAGAAAGTTGTTGCTGTTTAGTCACTAAGTCATATCCAACTCATCACAACCCCATGGACTGCAGCACGCCAGGCTCCCTTGTCCTTAGCTATCTCCCAGAGTTTGCTCAAATTCATGTCCATTAAGTCGATGATGCCATCTAACCATCTCATCCTCTGCCGCCCTCTTCTCCTTTTGCCTTCGGTCTTTCCCAGCATCTAGATAGGAAAGTCAAGAGCAATAATATTTCAGGGTTTAGCCAGGGCAGAGAGACAGTGTTCAGCAGATGAGAGAGGTGGATGCTCACCAAATAGTGCTCTGATTGCCAAGTTAGTTTCATGGATTTGAGGAAGGAGTTTGGAATAATCCAAGAACTAACAATTACTAGTCTCCTCTGCCATTTAATAAACTTGTGCTTTGGTTTAGATATCTGATCTTAGGACAGCCTGAGTTACTCTCTCAGAATGCCTCTTGTATGTGTGCTAAGTCACTTCAGTCGTGTCCAACTCTTTACAATGTCATGGACTATAGTCCACCAGGCTCCTCTGTCTATGGGAGTCTCCAGGCAAGAATACTGGAGTGGGTTGCCATGCCCTCCTCCAGGGGATCTTCCTGACCCAGGGATCAAACCCACGTCTCTCAAGTCTCCTGCATTGGCAAGTGGGTTCTTTACCACTAGCGCCACCTGGAAAGCCTACGAATGCCTCTGGGCTTTACAAATTCACCATCCTTTAGCCACCCATTGAGGGCCAGTCACAGCTCTCTCTCTCTCTCTGAATTCCAGTCTTGGTTCCTTGAACTTTGATCTCTACATCATTTAGAAATGCTAATATCCTGATAACCACACACACCTCATAGAGAATTCCTACTTGTCCTCCAAGGTCCAACTTAAATGCTACCCCACTGAGTTTTTCCTGGCTTACCCAGCACTACTGGGGGTCAGGGGAATGCAGAAGGAAAGCAAAATAGAATTGGTGGAATCTTAGACATCCTCTAGTTTTCAAACTTGTCCAGCTGAAGAACCCTAGTTCAATCAAAAGCACATAAAGAAGCCAACCCGTAAAACACAAAAAATGGACCTGTTCTGGCCAAAGGAAGGATTGGAGGCTTGGTAACTGATCCCTGGGCTTCCTCAGTGTACCCCCAGCATAGGGGAGTTTGAAAACCACTCATCGGGTCTTAAATGATACATTTTGGTAGTTGACCTTCCAACTCTAGCAGTATTAAGTAAACAATTACTCTATTATTATGTTTCTTTTCTAGATCTATTCCTAGTTAGTAATGGGTAATACTAGCTCAAAAGTTAAAATGCTAGGAGAACATGATTCTTTGGAACTGTCTCAGGTTTGGCTGATTCAAGGTTGAAGTGAAAAAGGACGACAGCATTCCAAATTCCAAATTCTGGCTTAGCCATTCTAATTTTCTGAATATTCACTTCTTCCTCATTAATATGTCCTTTCCAATCAGCAGAGCTGATTTGCACATATCAGCTATGTCCAGACCTCTCTCGCTCCCTAGGTCTTCTTGCACATTAATTGAAATGAAAAATGAGGAGTTTAGTTCATTAATTCTGTCTCCCATACTCTAGCTTCAATATTTCTGCCAGTCATTTTGTTTTTTAATTTTGTAGGTTATGTTCACAAGTCTAAATGATGCATTTTTAGTCTTTGAACCAGTGACTTTCCACAACATCTTGACCCATTGGCTTCAGACAATGTGTGAGGATGAGGAAATCAGTGCCCCTACATTTGCCTTAATATTCCCTCATTGCCCTCCAATTCTTGCCTCTCCATCTGCCTCTTAGTCCAACATGCCATTAATTTTACATGGTCAGTGTCAAGGTTTATAACACTTACATCAATGTCAAAATATAACTAAGGCTTTTATGCCTTATTTATAAGTTGATTCTACATTGAAAACCAATAATCAGTGTTAACAGTATATGATGTATATATTATTCACTGTAGATCACAAAATACATAATTGGACCAGCAGAGAAAGTGCTATATTCCTACATCACTAAACCTATTCTCCTTAATATTAGAACCTCAGAGGAGTGTAGACGGAGGACCAGCATGTTCCAATTGGATATATAAAATACTTAGATATACAAATAATTTAATGATAGATTTTCACAATATTAATAAGATCACCCAGTCTCTAGGTGAAAAGATAACCATTTCTTCTTACAGATAATCTCCAGGAATTCTACCATTCCCTATTTTTTCTTGCTGTTTTGTTTTGTTTGCTTGCTTGTTTAATCTTTAGAACTATTGATTAAATCGCATCACCTGTTAACATTCCTCTACGTTCTTTTCTCTTCCGTGGAACATTCATGGGTTTTTGGTAAAGCTGTATTCAAATATTTCTTATTTTATCTTTAAAAGTAGTTAGTATTTATATTGAAATCCTTCTGAATCCTTAAAGTGGTTTCTGTTTTGTTGCTCTGGTTTTTTAATGGATTAAAACACTTTATAATTTTCAGGTGTACAATATTATTTTTCAGCGTCTGTGTACACTACATCATGCTCACCACCAAATTTTAGCTTCTATTTCTCACCCTGGCGTCGATTCCCTTTACCCACTGCTCTCCCCACCTTCCCCGCCCCCACTCCCCTCCGGGAATCACTGCTCTGTTCTCTGCACCTGTATGCTTGGTTCGCTTGGTTCGTTAGGTTTGCTTTGCTTCATTTGTTCCACAGATGACTGACATCATGCAGTATCTGTCTTTCTCTGTCTAACTGATTTCACTTAGCATAATACCTTCAAGGTCTACTCATGTATGGCAAACAGCAAGACTTCATCCTTTCTTGCGGCTGAGTAGTATTCCATGGTGTGCACACCACATCTTGTGCTATAGTATCATC
This sequence comes from Antilocapra americana, assembly GCA_007570785.1. NCBI lineage: Eukaryota > Metazoa > Chordata > Mammalia > Artiodactyla > Antilocapridae > Antilocapra > Antilocapra americana. Next base: position 3,316,247 of record ML664173.1, on the reverse strand, counting down.
CGTGTTACATATGCTCAGTTGCTCACTCCAAATCTAGGCGACTTCCTTACTGTGGCTCACCAGGCTCCTCCATCCATGGAATTTTCCAGGCAAGAATACTGGAGTGGGTTGCCATTTCCTACTCCAGGGGATCTTCCTGGGATCAAACTCGTATCTCCTGCATCTCTTGTATTGACAGGTAGATTCTTTACCACTGCTTCACCTGGGAAGCCCCATAGTATTACCTCCTGAAATACAAAAGCAAGGCCCCTACATCCTGTTTTAAAGTGAACTGACTTCAGGATTGCATAACTGTCATCCAGGGATTCTTTTTTATTGTTTTCCTGGGTTGTATCCACTTTTTCTTACACCCATGTCTTTCATTCCCATGGACTTGTTTTATATTATTATTAAACATTTGATTTTAAGATAATTGTAGATTTATATGCAATTTCCCACATGGCTACTTTTTATTTCTTTTGTGACTTCCCCTTTGAGCCATGAAATTAAAAGATGCTTACTCCTTGGAAGGAAAGTTATGACCAACCTAGAGAGCATATTAAAAAGCAGAGACATTACTTTGTCAACAAAGGTCCGTCTAGTCAAGGCTATGGTTTTCCCAGTAGTCATGTATGGATGCGAGAGTTGGACCATAAAGAAAGCTGAACACTGAAGAATTGATGCTTTTGAACTGTGGTGTTGGAGAAGACTCTTGAAAGTACCTTGGACTGCAAGGAGATCCAACCAGTCCATTAAAAAGGAAATCAGTCCTGGGTGTTCATTGGAAGGACTGATGTTGAAGCTGAAACTCCAATACTTTGGCCACCTCATGCGAAGAGCTGATTCATTTGAAAAGACCCTGCTGCTGGGAAAGACTGAGGGCAGGAGGAGAAGGGGATGACAGAGGATGAGATGGTGGGATGGCATCACCAACTCAATGGACATGGGTTTGGGTAAACTCTAGAAGTTGGTGATGGACAGGGAGGCCTGGCGTGCTGCGATTCATGGGGTCACAAAGAGTCGGACACGACTGAGCGACTGAACTGAACTGAACAGATATTTATCTCTAAAAACACTTAGTGCAGTTTTGCTTTCTGAAAGCTCCTTGGAGAATACTGCTACTTATTTGATTTATATCTTTTGTAGCAAATTTTTAAACTTTCTAGGTATCTTATTATCTACTGTCTTGACCATAATTACCTTAGGACGTTACCTAATTTGTAGAAATCAAATTTTTCATTCTTCCAGTTCTTTACCAGAAAGTCTAACAGTGCCTAACTGAAGCCATGGGTAATCAAAGGTCATTTTTATAAAAGATATAAAAACTAACACAAGGCACAGAGGATAGCAATAAGACTGTTTTGCTCACCCTTTATCGGGCAACTTCCTCCCTCCCACTCTTGCTGGGAAAGCAGTTGTTTTATACAACAAAGCCCTGCCTACTGGCTACAGTTGATTGGTCCAGAGGTGGATACTTGACCCAGTCTGGGCCAATCAGAGTCAACCAGAGTCTTTCCAGAAATGTATTCATTGGATCTCTAAAGTGTCAAAGTGTGAGTTGCTCAGTCATGTTCAACTCTTTGTGACCCCATGGACTGTAGCCCACTAGGCTCCTCCATCCATACGACCTCCCAGCCAAGAATACTGGAGCGGGTTGCCATTTCCTTCTCTAGGGGGTCTGCCTGACCCTGGGATCCAACCCAGGTCTCCTTCACTGCAGGCAGATTCTTTACCATCTGAGCCACCTGGGAATCCCTTGAAGTTCTAAGAGAGTCTATGGTTTTCTGAGTAGCTAAAGCTCCATGATGTATAGCTGTGGCTGTGGTCTGACCTGGTAAAGAAAGAGAGAGAGAAAGGAGGGGGAAAGAGAAGAGAATGAAGCCAATGACAGCAAAAAGAAAAACAATGGAGACAAAGGGAAAAGCCCTGATGAGCCCTGAGTAACTGCTTCTAGTCACCCCTGAGCCTAGATGCCTCTTGTCCTTTGGTTGTTTTGATCTTCACAAGATACTCAGATTCTGTCAATAAATTCCCCCTTTTCCTTCAGTAGAATAAGTCTGCTTTCTGTCACCTTTGATCGAGGAGTCCTAACTAATACAAGAGGTTAATGTATGTGCCCCATTTAAGAAGATTCTTATGGCAAGAAGTTCACAGTGAAGCTCCACAGTTAAAAGCTTTTACCTTTTGGCTGAGATGCCCCTGGGCCATCACTGTGATTTCTCTACTTACCATTTAGGAATCTAAACACAATTTTTATATCCTCTCCTCACTTTCTGTGTCTCTAGCGTCATTCAACCATGCTTATCCTTTCAACTGTTTCCATTAAGGAAAATAGAAGACACTTTTAAAGAAAAGGGTGTTTGGCCTCATAATTCCCCTGACTAAAAATCTCTCTTTTTTTTCTTCTGTGTAGGCCATTTCCAGCATTTACTTTTTTTATTTTTTATTGTAACAAATTCAAGAAAGACTTTTTTCTTTACATTATCGTGTTGGTTTTGCCATACATTGACATGAATCCGCCATGGGTATGCATGTGTTCCCCTTCCAGAACCCCCCTCCCACCTCCTCCCAGTTCTGACTTATAAGCTCCTGACTCCTTTACAGAGGGTCTTTGTTTGGGGCTGAATTGTCTTCCCCTCCTCAAATTTATATGTTTAAGACTTAACCCCCTGTTACTTCCTGTTAATATGAGTGTATTTGGAGGTAGAGTCTTCAAAGAAGTGATTAAGTTAAAATGAGGTCGTAGAGTTGGCCCCTCATCCAGTATGACTGGTGGCTCTATTAGAAGAGGAAACCAGGGCAGATGCGTACAGAAGGAAGACGGTGCGAAGGCAGGGAGACAGTAGACATCCACAAGCCCAGGAGAGAGGCCTCGGTGGAAACCACCTCTGTCAGCATCTCTGTCTCTGTCCTTCAGCCTCCAGAATTGTGAGAAAACACATTTCTGTTGTTTAAGCCACTCCATCTGGAGTACTTGGTTATGGCAGTCCTGGAAAACTAATACCATCTCTATTAGTCAGAGTTCTCCAAAGAAACCAAACTAATAGGAAAGATAGACAGGTGGAAGGGTGGACGGATAGACAGACACTTAGATGGAGAGATAAAGAGTAGATAGACGGCTGGAAGGATGGGTAGACAGACGATAGGTCAATGTGATTATAGAGAGGGTGTGAGTAATTATGCGAGCTGACACGTCTTATCTTCTGATCTGCAGTCAGAAGGTGGAGATCCAGGAGAAACAATGTTGTGCGTGCCCACAGGCTCAAGACCCAAGAGAAGCTGATGTTTTAGTTCAAGTGAAAGGCAGAGAAACAGTCAGGGTCCCCGCCTAAAGGCAGCTAGGCAGGATTTCTCTCTTGCTTGGACAAGATCACACTCTTTGGTCTTCAGGCCTTCACATCATTGGATGAGACCATCCCTTTGGGAGAACAATTGGCTTTACTCAGTCCACCCATTAAAATGTTAATCTCATTCAGAAATACCCTTAAAGACACACCTAAAATAATGTTTGACCAAGTATCTGAGCACCCATGGTCTAGTTAAGTTGACATATAAAACTACCACATCATCTTATAAAATGAAGTATATAACTTAATCTAGCCACCTAATATCCCAAATTATTGCATCCAAGTTCCATTTAAGTTGTTTGTAAGTACACTTGATGCTTGTCAACACAGGGATTGGGGCACCCACCCTCCAAGCAATCGAAAATCCATGTATAATTGTAGCTAGCCCTCCATATCTATGGTTGTGTATCCACAGATTCAACCAACCCCAGATTAGGCAGTACTATAGTATTATCAAAAAAAAATTCATCTACAAGTGAATCTATGCTATTCCAACTCATATTGTTCAAGGCTCAACTGTACATTAGATACTTGCTTAGAGTGTACAGTCACCTGACACCACCTCAACCAGTAAATTAAGCCACCAAATTTCATAAAGTTCTAAGAGAAATTGTCCAGTCCACTAATAACTTCAATTTCTGATTCTGATCCCATCAGAATGCATCAGAGGTCACAAACCTGTGAGGAGAGAGCTCTCATGCAAGCGGAACTTCACTCTTTAAGACCAACTTTCCCTCTTTTCCCTTGAATCTAGTGTCTCTTATGAGGAATGAATGGAGATTTCATATTAAAATCCTCACCAGCAGCTTGGTCTCTGCCTCCCTGAGAATCAGCAAAGCAATTCTCCACTCCACTTGCCCCTGTGGTTTGTCAGCACTCTTGTCCACTTATTTTTGACAACCAGCTTCCCTTCAGCATTGGCATGTATTAGGGTAATGGCAAATAATCAATTGCAGCTCATGAAACGTGGCTAATTGGGTGTAATATGAGGGGCTGGATAAAAAAAGGCCTTGGCTAAGACCTTTGTGAATTATCAGAAAACTATTACACCAGTACTTGACAAACTGAAAATGCCAGAAAGGTTACCCACATGGGGAAAGCAAGACCTGACATCCACTCCTCGATTCATTGTCTTCCATCCGTGGAGCATCCTGAACTTCTTTCATCCCCACACATCAAAGTACTTATTATTTCATCCTCAACATGCCTACTCTGCGAAACCTCTTTAGGAAATAAGAAAATGATCAGTTGTTAGAAATGTCCATTTTGTTCTCATATTCAACACCACAACCCTATCCGACACAGAAATACCTCGGGAAAGGCAAGATCATTTAAAATAACTGTTAGCCAAATACAGGCAAGGATCACTATACACAGAACTCTTTGAGAAAAAGAGAAAGGGTGGCTGAGGAGTCCACAGTGAGTGAGCGACAGTCGCTCAGTCGTGTCTGACTGCAACTCCGTGGACTACACAGTCCGTGGAATTCTCCAGACCAGAATACTGGAGTGGGTAGCCTTTCCCTTCTCCAGGGGATCTTCCCAACCCAGGGATCAAGCCCAGGTCTCCCACATTGCAAGCAGATTCTTCACCAGCTGAACCACAAGGGAAGCCCTGAGGAGTCCCTAAGCTCACCCAAAGGATCTTGAAAGAAATGGGGAGATTTGGGCAAAGCTTTCTCCTGGTCCTGTGAACATCTTGGCGTGTAGGTTGACCATGCATTAGGTTTGCCTGGAAGAGGCCTGGCTTCCTCATGATCTCCTTTTGTAATTATTAATAGCACTTCATTTCACTCTCAAACTGTGCCTTGATTTGGATGATGAAGTACGTTGTGGTCCTACTGATCTGACCTTGTAATGGAGCCCTCATGGAAACAAGTCCTCAAACAAAAGGACAATTTGGGCAGTCACCACAGACAGCTGCCCTTTCCACGGGCTGGATTAGCCAGTCTCGGCAAGACTGCGCCAGAGAGGCCTGCGGCCCAGCACAGCCTCTGACAGGGATTCACGAGCTTCTCCTGCCCTGCCCTCTAAGGGTGAGCGTCCTCCCAAGGCTCCACCTTGTCACTGGCCTCTCTGTCTCCTCCAGAGTGCTCCCTGTCATGCCACCCAGGATGCTTCTCTCTGCATCTTTCTGAGGGGTCTCCCCTAACCCACGATCCAATGCGGCCCCCCGACTCTCCACCAACAGCACTTCCCCACCGGAATGGACTGACGACACCTCACTTTTCCCCACACTTGTGACTGAACGCATTTTCCCCCACAGTGCTCCTCCCCCTCTGAACTGCTACTTTTCTAAAATGGTGCTCGCGTTTACTTACTCTCCTCAAGAGACCCCTCTTGTTTTACCTGCCACCGCATCCTTTCCTCCACAGCTTCTCTTCAGAGAGTTCTCACCATGGATCCTTTCTCTCTCTCATCACAAATGGCTCCACTTCCCTGGTTGATGGGTCTCCTGTTCTCCTGCCATGACCTTCCCATTCCCTAACTGGCAGGTCTGAAGCGTTGTCTGACTGTGACACCTTCTTGCTCACCCATGAGACCCGCTTGTTCATAAAGCAAAGTTCAGGGGCTTCATCCAGGGAGCCAAGACCCACCATAACCACACCCCAGCTCCCCTTTGGTTGGAATTCTTAAAACTTCCATCCTGAAGGGAGAAGGGCAGTGAACTGTATTAAGGATGCTGCAGTTTACAAATCACCTTCACAGCCATGATCTTAGTAGCCATGAGGACAGGAGATTCCAGCAGGACCCCCAAGTTGCTTGTCCTTCTCAATATAGCCCCCATCTACCATGTGGGAGAAATAATTAGCTCTTCATTGACATGGTACCTGGCATTAAGTACATAAGATGCACTGTTTGGACACCATAACCTAAAAATAAAGTGAATTTCTACCTGCTTCCTTGCCCCCATAAATCTATAGCTTTTCCACCCTCAAAGTTTATTTCCAAGACCCCCGCACTGTCTTCTGGTTATTTAGTCCAGGACCACACATATGGGCACATGAATTGCAGCAAGTCTAAGTAAAACTAATGTCTTTAAACAGTTTTAGACTTACAGAAAATTGCAAAGATGATACAGAGTTCCCTAAACCCCACGCCCAACTTCCCCTATTGTTGGCATCGCATAATTAGTTATAATTAATGAGACAATATAAGTCATTATTAAATAAACCCGTACCTAGTTCAGATTTTCTTAAGCCTACCTGCTATACTTTTTCTCGGCCAGGAGACGACCTAGAATGCCACAGTACATTCGGCCAGAGTCAGGCTCCTCTCGACTGTGAGGGCTCCTCAGAGTCTCCTTGTTTCTGACAGCCTTGATGGTTCTGAGCAGTGCTGATCAGCATTTCATAAACTGTATTTCAATTGGAGTTTGTCGGATGCTTTTTTTTCACGAGTACATGGGAGTTATGGGTTTTCAGGAAGAAGACCAAAGAGATAAAGTACCCGTTTTCTTGCACCCCGGCTACTGGCGTGACTTTTCCCTGTCGGCGTTGACCTTGATCACTTGGCTGAGATGGCGTTTGTCAGGTTTGTCACTATAAGTCAGTTAGACAGAGAAGACAAAAATCGTATGACGTTGCTTATATGTGAAATCTAAAAAAAAAAATGGTACAAACGAATTTATTTACAAAACAGAAACAGAGTTACAGATGTAGAGAACAAACTTATGGTTACCAAGGGGGGAGGGGGAGGGGAGGGGTAAATTGAGGGATTGGAACTGACATATACCCCTATTGTATAGAATGGTGGTAGTGGTTTAGTCTCTACGCCGTGTCCGGCTCTCGCAGCCCCGTGGACGGCAGCCCCCCAGGCTCCTCTGCCCATGGGATTCTCCAGGCAGGAACACTGGAGTGGGTTGCCATTTCCTCCTCCAGGGGATCTTCCCGACCCAGGGATCAAAGCCAGATCTCCTGCATTGCAGGATGATTCTTTACCAACTGAGCTTCAGGGGAAGTCAGAGGGAATATATAAAATAACTAATAAGGATCTACAGTATAGGACAGGGAACTCATCTCAGTGTTCTGTAATGCCCTATATGAAAAAAGAATCTGAAAAGGAGTGGATACATGTCTACATATAACTGATTCACCTGACGGTACAGCAGAAACTAACACGACATTGTAAGTAACTATACTCCAATAAAAATTAATTTTTAAAGGAAGTTTCTCAGTATAAAATGACTCTCTCCCAGATATAACTGAAGTGACTTAGCAGATTCCTTAGGGAAGGTTCCAGCATAGCCAACTTAAAAAAAGCCTGCATGATTAGTTATACTTATGCAAATAATCAGGCCAAATTTACTGAAACCAGACTTCTTTTGCAAACAAATTAGTCTTCATTAGGGTATATTTTGTAGAAATGAGGGCAATTTTAGAGAGAAAATGATTATTTCTGTGAATGCTGAGTTCTAATGTTGTTAATTGTCTTTGAGGTTTTGTATTTACTGCCCAAGACTCACTTCATGGATGTCCTTGTTACTATGTTGCATTGGGACAAAAATTTAGTCCAATTATTAAAAGGATATATTAGATTGTTAAAAAAAAATGACTCTCTCTCCCTACTTTCTTGCCATGCTCTTTGGAAGGAAGTCACTCTGCACAGGCCCCTCTTAAGGATGGAGAGTTACATCTATGATCTTGAAAACAGAACCCACATAAATTAATTTTAATTCTTCCATATGAGCTGTCTCTTCCTCCCAGTTATTTGATTATTTAATCATTTAGTTATGTCAGTATGGATTCATGGGTATTGATTACATACTTTGGGTTAGAATGCAATGCTATTTTATTATCTTATTCATATTGCTCCAGTTTTGGCCTTTGGGAACTCTTTACGTCCCTTTTACACCCCTCATTTATGGCATCTGTTGTTTGTTTGTTCTATGAGCGCTTTCATATTCTCAAGTACTACAAAACGGTCCAAGCTTATCCTGTATTTCCTCCCCAGGCCTAGAACCAGCCATTCCTCCAAGAAGCCCCGAATCCTTTTATTGAAGAATAATATTAGAAACCAAGATTTGGACACTAGATATGTGCCAAATGGGGCTTCCCTGGTGACTCAGATGGTAAAGAACCCGTCTGCAATGCAAGAGGCCCAGGTTCAATTCCTGGGTTGGAACGATCTCCTGGAGAAGGGAACGGCTACCCACCCAGTATCCTTGCCTCGAGAATTCTGTGGACAGAGGAGCTTGGCAGGCTATAGTCTGTGGGGTTGCAAAGCGTTGGGCACAGCTGGGTGACCAACAACACTATGCGCCAACTAAATTTGGATGAATCCAGATCCAATTGAATTTTTAAGGAACCTTTGAATATAAGCTTATTTCTTACACATAAGGGATAATAAGTAGGTGAACTAACTTCCTTCTTTTATTTCAAAATATGAATCAGTTCTGGCCTTTTTATAAGAGGGCTTCAATCATAGCTCCTACTGGTTGGATAACACTGGTGGGGTAAATAAAAATGATAATGATAATGATTATAGCTATGAGGAAGACATTCAGCTAAACACTATGTACACATTATCTTATTATATCCTAGTAGTATCTTTGAGACTTAGACATTATTACACCACTTTATAATGATGCAAGTGATACCTGCCTTGACTGTCATTCCAAGAAGGAAGTGAGAAATTATTGTAAACCCCCCAGCACAGCACAGGCAGCAGTTGCTCAATACATCATTATTCTCTCATTCCTTTGCCTCTAGATAGAAAGAAAATAGGCAAACTTCAGTAACACATTAGCTATAAAAGTTCAGCTCAGTTATGTGAGATGAAAAATATAGGGGCTATATTAGCTCATTTGTTTTCTTTGTTGCTATATAAATGTGATCTGAGTCCCAACAGCTACAAAATCTACCTGCTCATAAAAGATCTCAAACAAAATGAAGACATATTTATCTGACAGTCAACTCTGTTGTTGTCTATCACATACCCCAAATTCTCAGACACCAACAAAACCCATTCAACAATTTTGTAGATACGTACACAGTCTAAGGCACTTTCCCAAAACTTTTATATTTGAATCACGATGGAGAAAACATTAAATAAATTCACCACACCTCCTAAACGTATAAAGCTCTGAAATGGTACAAAGTACCAAATGCCTGTATAATATGCAGGAAAGTTCTGAAATATCTGCCTCTCCACGGACATAATCTCACTATGGCTCTAAATCTTGGGCAAGGAAGTTGAACTATATGCAAATTTGCAGGCTTTTGTAGAACAGACAGAATATTCTGAAAAATGAAAGACTTCTTATTCTCCACTGTTTCTACCAACTATTTCCTCCTCTTAATCTTTTGGGAAAAGGAAAATTGAAGGAAAAGAGAAGGACGTATACCTTGTAAGCAGCAAGAGTGGCGTCAGGATTCGGATCTGCTCTGAGAACACTCTTCTCGGATTCTCTGTGCTGCCTTTGCTTCAGCAAGAAGCTTTGTTCACTGCAGACCCAAGTCCAGACTTCCGGAAGTGACATCAGCTCACAAGGCCACATAAGCCCCGCCTCCACCCAAAAGGTACTCCCCTGGGAGTTCAACTCCCAGCCTTGGAGCTCCCTACATCTCACTCTGCGATCCAGCCTGTGGTACCACCTGCTACTGCAGACGTCCGGTGGCCCAGATAAGCCCCCACAGGCATGTGATGTCTTTCAGTTCTCTCACCTGCTAACTCTAGCCCAGATGGTCTTAGTAAATATTTCTGGGTCCTTTTCATTGATTGGTTTTTCCCGGAGTTATCGCTGTGGTCTTCTTAGAAAAAAACCAAAGCAAGCATATTTCCTACCCTAACTGTTGGCTGGCAGCGGGCTAAGAAGGTACCTGCCCTCAGCAAAGGTTTTCTCTAAGCTGGTATTTTGGAAGCTCCAGAGCCTGGAGAATGTTCCTTTGATCCGATTCCTCTGCAAGGGAATAATGGAGCTTTAAACTTTTTTTTTTAACAAAAGAGCATAAAAAGTGAATTTAAAAGCAAATGGGCCAAGAATTTTCCCTGGGAAGTCTTTCAATTTCACACATAGCAAATTCCTGCAGTATGGACCTATTAGAAATGCTTTTTTTAGTCTCTTTATGCATATTTATTATGTTCTTCTATAGTTCTGTTATTGCTTAATTTGACACCAAGCCTCCAAAGCCACATCTTCTTTCTTCTTCAGTTACTAAAAAGGGGCAAAATATTTTAATCATGAAGCTCTGTATAATTTAGAGATTATTTTCTGTCTGCGTGAGTTACAGCAATAATCAAAGGGAGACTGGGGATTTATAAAACTAAGGCATTAATTTTTTGACAGGTGTTCCGTTTGGTGTGGAATTAACCTCTCTTCACATCTTATTCATACATAAGAGCAAATCATTAAATATCCTTGGTACACACAGACAGCAAAGACCCTGCTGCCCAGCAAAGAGAACTACGCTGCTGCAGCCTTGAACCAGACTGGGTTCTTCACAGATGAGAGGAAAACATGATGGGCGATTGGATCAACAGAATGAAGATGGGGAGTGGTTCCTGGGACCCGTGCTACCTTCCAGGGCCCAGCACACTGATAAAGCGCACAGCGCCTAGAGTCAGGCAGGACCAACTCTGAATCCTGGAGCCACGGCCTGCGAGTCCTGTAGCCTTTGAAAAGCCACGCAACCTCCCAGACTTCCAGTATCTTCTTGTATATGACGGTGACATTCATCACCTCTCCCTGTGGGCTGGGCAGATGAAGTAACGCACAGAGAGCTCACAACATAGTATCTGGCAAACAGCAGTGGCTTAGTTCATGACACTTCTCCTCTGGAAACCTCACTGGAAAGTTGTGATCCATTCGTTTGTTTGTTTACTCATTGAACAAATAAGTTTTCAAGCCAAACACAAAGTGCCGGGGAGTGACTATGTCTTTTTAAATGAGATTTATTCCTGTATCCATGGAGCTCACCATCAGGCGGGGATGTGTGTGTGAAACAGTAAGCAAATTTTAAAATTACATATAGCTGTAATATATGAAGATAAAATAACATTAAGTAAAGGAAACTAATGGGGGAGGGAGATCTATTTAGACAGAGTACTATTTCAGTCAGGGTCCTGGCAGAAGCAGATGACAAACTGAAGCAGAGTAATTCAGGAAAGTTTAGGAAAAGACTACAGATTAAAAAAGTATGAGGAGAATGGAGAGAAGCTAGCAAGGAATGGAGAAGCCCCTTGGTGGGGAAGGAAGAGGAAAGCTGGAATTTCCCTTTATCGACCCTAAAGGCGCAGGAGGAAGCTGTCCGCAGTTGCGGGAAGCATCTATTTGGCAGAAGGACTCGCTGATGGACACAGCCCAGCCTCGTGACTCATCACAGAGGGCGCTCAAGGGGTAAACCCCCACCTCTCTCCACCCTCTGATCTTCTGATCCCAAGAGTAAACCAGGGGGCTTGGAAACCTGTCAGTGCATCTCACAACACAGGGCTGGGTAGAGAAAGGGAGAAAGTGCATCTGAGGGGCAGTCAGAAATAGCCAACGTAAGCAATCAAGAAATGCTTCTCTAAGATGGGGACCTATATGTGGAGGAAAAAAGATTGGAAAGGAACCAACGAAGCCAAGTCAGAGAAGGCTGGTCAAGGTAGACATGAGAGCACGTGCAAAGACCCTGAGGAATGAAAGCTTAGTGGCTCAAGGGACAGAGAGAATGTCAGTGGGGCAGGACTGCAGTGGGTGAAGGGCGGGGCGCAGAGCATAGGGAGTTTAGAGGGGCTGTCGGGGCCATGACTTACCAGGTCCTAGTTCAAAACAGAGAGATGTTCCTTCCAACCCACGGAGGGCCAGTCCCTGGGTTTTGGCCTCCCAACTAGCAGAAGCTGAATATTTGAACTTACTATAAAGTTAAAACCTTAGAAAACCTCCTAAATTTTCTATTTCCAAATAACATTCCATTCATCTGAAATGCTGATTCTTCTCCTCCAATCTATGTCCTCTGCGGACTGAGCTGACTCCAGGATCAAGCCTGAAAATAACGCTTCCTTGAAATCAGCCTGGATTAGCTACACTGACGAGAAGGATAGGCACCTTAAGCAATACCGGGTTGTGCTGAAAAACAGTCCAGGGAAGGCTGATTTAAGTATGCCCCTCCTCCTTCGGTGGCAACCAGAGAAGTAGAGTTTCTCCAGAGTCACTGACCGCTGATTTCCAGCCCTACCATCTGGACCCCCAGACGCTCCCTGATAGACGCGGTATGAGCAGTAGCAGAGGGACCTTCAAACCCCATGTATCTGACACAGACAGGCCATGAGTGTGGACCAGGGATACAGTAGCTGGGGTCACTGTCGAAGGACTCCAAACAGCAGTCACATCTAGAGGCTGGAGTGGAAGTGGCAGAAGTGGTTGGTTAAGGATACCAATTGGATAAAGAAAACGGTATCCGAGCCAACTGAGCAAGAGATGAGCAGTGGAATGGCGGTTACAAATGTTGGAGTATTTCCAGATTCTTCATTTCGTCCTGTTAAAGAATTACACACCTGTGGTCTTTGTCATGTAACCTGACAGGCACCCGCCAATAGTGGAGGCTGAGGACACGTCTCCGAGTCTCTGATGTTACGCTTCACCACGTGATTTGCTTTCATCAGTGGAGTACTAGCAGATATAATGGTAGCGGAGCTCAAATGCATCTTTGCGGCTTGGTTTGATTTCCTGTAACCCTGTGATCTCCCCTGAAAAGAGCATGCCCCAAGATTCCACATGAGTAGACTTGAACTTGGCTGGAGTCCAGCCTGGCTCAGTCAAATTCAGCCTAGACCAGGCAAACTGCAACTGACCTGCAGACTCCTGTTTATCGCACAAAGAGAATTGACACATTTGAATTGTGGTGCTGGAGGAGACTCTTGAGAGTTCCTTGGGCAGTAAAGAGATTAAACCAGTCAATCCTAAAGGAAATCAACCCTGACTATTCATCAGAAGGGCTGATGCTGGAGCTCCAATACTTTGCCACCTATTATGAATAGCCAGCTCATTGGATAAGACCCTGATGCTAGGAAAGATTGAGAGCAAGAGGAGAAGGGGGGGCGGTGACAGAGGATGAGATGGTTGGATGGCATCATCAACTGATGAGTTTGAGCAAACATCGGGAGATAGTGAAAGACAGGGGATGTTGGCCTGCTGCAGTCCACGGGGTCGCAAAGGGTCGGACGACTGAACAATGATGATGTATCTACTGATACTAGATTTCCAGCAGATGTGTAGGGGCAGAGACCAGGGTTGGGGAACAAATATGGGCAGGCTGGGGTGGTTTCTAGCGTGTCTGCATGTCCGGCAACACAGACTATTATCTCAAAAACTGATTGGTTACAGCCTTCCTGGGGCTTCATCTATTTTCAGCAAGTTGGTGCATATGAAGACACTGCACTTCAACCAAAACGACCATTCCAGAGCCAGAGGGATTCTACTGGCATCAGCCAGAACCCTGGAATCCTGCTTCTCTTTTCCTTTGTTGTCCGAAATGTTCATTCCAAGCCATGTGATGTGCCAAGATCCTGTTCCCTCCCTGGGGTTCCCACGTATTAGATCATTACCGGTCTGTCTTCCCTCCCAATGCCTTTACCTCCCACCCCACCCCCAGAGCCTCTCGTAAATAAACCAGACTGGCCCTCCCTTTGGCCATCTGCGTGGGTTTTGTTCCCCACTCCCCCATCTGGCTGCATCTGGCCCACACGTCACCATACTCCTTCAGACATGATCTCACCAGAAAGACACCAGAAAGTCTCCCCTGGATGTTTGCCACAGCACACAACGTGGAGATGAAAGTGCCCCACGCTTTCCTTGGAAACACCCGTGAAAGGAACCGGGAAACAGCTTAAATTAACCAGATCCTCCGTTTCCCGACTGAACCCAAAATACAAATAGCGGAAGAAATTACTCTGATAGCTTCAAAAGAACTCACAGTAATGGGATGCCCACTGGTTGTCTTAAAGTCTCACCAGTCACCAGACACTGTGCAAGGCACTAGGAAGAGATGAATTAATTAATTAATAATTTTCTGCCCTCAAGGAGTTTATGGATTTTTAGCTTCCCTGTAGCTCAAGCAGTTAAAAAAAAAAAAAATCTGCCTGTGATGCAGGAGACCCAGGTTTGATCCCTGGGTTGGGAAGATTCCCTGGAGAAGAGAATGGCAACCAGTATTCTCGCCTGGAGAAACCCACGGACAGAGAAGCCTGGTGGGCTACAGTCCACAGGATCGCAAAGGTCGAGACACCACTGAGCAACTAACACTACGCTAAAAAGGTTTAAGCAAATGCTACTGTTAAGAAAGACAGTCACTGGAAACAGTCACAGCAGGAAACTGGCCAAGCCCGTTTTTATAAAGAGTATGTTATTGAATCCTTTCAAAAAACCTGCTGTGGACCAAGCATCTGTGCCCCCTCCCCAAATTCACATGATGAAACTACATTCCCCAGTGTGACGTCTGCTGCACACAACAGCACTTAAGAAATGGACGAAACACCCAACCCGCCGTCCTACCGGACACACCCCTACCCTCATGTATAAGAGACAAGCTCAAACCCCGCCCCCCCACGCTCAGGGAGGGAGCGAGCAAGAGAATATGTTGTTTGTTCTCACCCCCCACCGCCCCCCAACACCCGGCCGCTGCTGCAACAGGGGCCCGGCAAAGCCTTGGCTGAGTTTCTTGTCTGATCTCTCGTCACTCTCTATGGATCAGGGAAGGCCAAGAATCCTGGTAGGTAACAAGATGGCCATTCAGAGGAGAAAGTGGCTCCCTGGGGAGGAGAGAATCCTATGACAAAAGAGATGAGCAGTGAGTAGAATATGGAAGGATGCATCCATTTTTACAAGTACAAACAAAAGGAAAAGACATTTGGTCAAAGGAGACAGTCTTTGCAAAATCATGGAGGTGTAAAAGACCATAGACCGCTCAAGGAGAGTCCTGGGGCTGGGTGCTGGGAGTCCTGCTGGGGACAGACAAGGAATGGAAAGGATGACTCTACCTATGACTCCAGAGAGGCAGAGTTAGGTCGGCACCCAACTAAAAGGACTCGAAAGCGTCTTGCAAACTGAGTTCATAGTGGCCTTCTAGGAATCATTTTTTTCTTTTATTTCCCCCCCTGATCTATCCTAGTTTGCATTTTTTGAAAATGAATCTCATTTTGCTGTTTATTACCCATATATTGAACCTGTCTATATCTCTCAGAATAAATTATATCCATCATTCTTATTGGATTTATTCCAGCGCCACCCCGGTTTGGATAATTTGCAAATTTCATTAACATTCTCTTTACTTTCTCTTGGAAACCATTAATAACATCGCTGCATATGATCAGGCTTAGCACCAATCTCTTTGGCACCCCTACTAATCAACTACCTCTGGCTGGATGTCGCACTATTCATCACCACGCCTTGTTTACAGACCTCCTGAAAATTATCAATCCCGATGACAGCGTTCACATCCAAGCCAGTGTCAATTAATTTCATAAGTAAAATTTTGTGACGTGGTATCAAATACATTACCAAAATCAAGATGAATTGTGGTAACTTTGTTCCCCTCCACTGTGAATTTTAAACAGCTTTCAGATGAGTCCTGGATGATTTATTTGTGGCAACACCAAGCTGCTTATTCACTCATGATTCCATTACTTCTTGGATGTTCTGGGCCATTTTTTTCCATACATTTAAACTTCCTAGTGCTAATCTCAGGGATCATTCCTCTTTTGAAAAGATAGGTGAACACATTTGTTGCTGGCTTGAACTCCTGTGATCTCTGCAAATACATCAAGTCATTTAAAAAGCAATTCCTTTTTTCCTCATCTGGCAGTTTTATGGAGTAGCTCGGCGTCTCCACTAGCACTGAGCTATCACCCTGTTAACTGGTGTTCCATGTCACCATCTAGGGCGATGAACATGTGTTATTGCTCATGGAGAAAAGCATCAGGGCTCCAGGGGCTCCTTCAGGTTCACCTATGTCTCCACTCTGGAATGTATTCATTCACTCAGCCCTGGGTGCAAATAATCTACAGCAGGAAATATACCCCTGGCAGCTCACTCAGATGGTAAAGAATCTTCCTGCAATGCAGAAGACCAGGGTTTGATCCCTGGGTTGGGAAGATCCCCTGGAGAAGGAAATAGCAACCCACTCCAGTACTTTGGCCTGGAGAATTCATGGACAGAAGACCCTGGTGGGCTTCAGGAGTCAGACACGACTGAGCAACTAACACTCAGCAGACTTTGAAATACACCCAGGCAATGTACCCCTCTGTCAGCCAGTGCTCCCCAGATGCTGAGGGCTTTGGGGCCATAAATCCAAAAGTAAACAATTAGGAGTATAAGTCTTTACAAATCAGAACATATCACAAAGCTGAATCCAAGTGAGTTTTGGCACCAAGAACATCATTGTACTTCTTTCTCATTTGTTCCTAAATGTGACTCCTACCTTCACACTCACAGACAGCAAGGTCTAAGAATGAACATTAACAGTTTCTATCTAAACGTCCCTTTTCTCTCAAAATAAAAAAGGAGAAAATAGGAGTGGGGAAAGTTTACAAAAGAAAGGAGAAAGGGACCATTGGTCAGATACTCCTGTGAGAAGAAAGTTTACAATGAACTACATCAAAATTCAAGCAGGCTCAGGTAGGGCTTCAATAACTTTCAATTAAATGAGCCGGGCTGTATCTCCCAAGCGTTTTCATGACCATTTTGCTGCTGACTCATCCTGGGAGATACAAGAGAGAAAGCTTCCGATTTGTACCATGAGTACTGCTGAGACCAGGCTCTGCAGGCACTTGGTAAAAGCTGTCCTAAGTGATTTCCTGAATGAGGCTGGCCTCCCTCTCATACAGACACAGGGACTCCGCCCAGCACCGGGAGGCTGTGAGATGAGTCGAGTGTGTCTTAAAAAAATTAAATGTGCGGCCCCGTGACTGTATGTGTGAGTGTGTGTACGCGTGTGTGTGCCTCCTCTACCTCTGTCAGTGATACAGTGTGATTGTGCTCGTGGCAGCTGACCTTCTACCAGCACAGACACTCAGAATCGAGCCTCCCTCACTCTGGTACCTAAAGGGTGTGGCTTCCACTTTAAAGCCAGTCCTCAAGGCTGCCTCTTTCTGGGCCACAAGCCTGGGCCCTCACGGTGGCTGTCCGCACAGGACGCGTGTGGCCCCTTCATGGAGCGGGAGTTACTGGACCCTCTCTAGGACCCGCTGGCACACCTCACACGTGAGCTGCTTCGATCCCAAACCCCACCAAGAGATTCAACCTCCTCACCCCCATTTTCCTCCACGTATTCACTTGTCGGCTATGTAGCAAAGGTTTCTATGCCACAAGACACCTTTGAGACAGGCTAGGACCTGAGACCCTTGGCCGTAATTCGTGCCCCTGGACACATTCTCCTCAAGCAACAGCATACAAGGAAGCTTTATGGGACTAAAAACTGCTGTATATGTATGTGGTTGGGGCAAATTCTGGAAAAAAGATCCAGAGACCAAAATACCCAGCTGCCACTTCGGAAGAGCCAGGAGCAAAACCAGGTTGTTGGAAGCAAAAACAGAGTGCTAAGTGTACACCCTGCGCTCAGCACCCCGAAGCGGTGGGCAAACCGCCGACACATGCCTCCTGCCTGACCCGTGGACACGCGCACCCCACTCCATACAAGGAACAAGCTCACCACCCCACAGGGAGCAAGCAAGCGAGGGAACCTGTGGCTTGTTCGCATTCACCCCTGCTGCAGATGGGCCCAGCAAAGCCTTGTGTGATAACAGGCGTGGAATCCAAATTCTCTTTGATACATGATGCAAGAATATCACCTGAAAGACGAACATCAAAACTAGCCATAGAATAGTGGGTCTCCTGGGTTCCATACAAAAATGTCCAAACCTATTCTACAGAAGATATTCCCACAACTCAAACACTTCAGATTCCCACAACTCCCCTGAACTAAAATTTTAAATCACAGGGAGACACATTCTATCCTAAGGAGAATTAGCAGTCGTGACCAACAGTAGAATTCTCATTCCAAGAGCTAGAAATACCTACAATATCTAAATACTAAAATTTGGTTTTCTTTTTAAAAATCATTAAAGGGAACCAGAGAAAGGATAGAAACACTGATAGTAAGAGAGGATATGAGAATTTTAAAAAATGAACTTTAAAAAGAACCAAGTAAGACTGAAAAAATGAAAAACACAGGAACTTAAGTAAAAGATGCAATGGGAAAATTAAATAACAGATTAATAGGACATAAAACTTCCCTACAGAAACATCCAGAATGTGCACAGGCATAGAGATGAACAATATCAATGAGACCTTCAAATGACAGTGACAAGAATGAGACATTAGTGACATATGTCCAATAGAATTTACAGAAAAAGAAAATAAATACAGGAAAATAGCAACATTTGAATTTCCAAGAATTGAAGAAAAATTTAAGTTCCCAGGTTGAAAGACCAAATTGAGTTCTAACCTTCACAAATAAAAACAATTAAAGAAAATGATTCTTTTAAAGAATATATTGATCTAATAATTTTTAAAAATCATTGTGCACAAGTCCACAAAACTTCAGTGCAGTGGTAGCTTTACTTCTTTTTTCCTTTTTCTTTACTTCTTTTCTGATGAGATTACCTGAGAAAACACGTGGAGGAAGGGCACAGACAGACGCCAACACTCACAGTCCCAGCGTTCTTGGCAGAGACTGAGAAGGAACCTCCATAGGTCCATGAGTGAAAGCAAGATTTCACAAGAGGAGGGAGGAACAGGTGTGAAGGAGGACCAGATCAACGGGGACTGTCGTCAAGGGAGCACGCAGGCTAAGGAGGGAGTTTGTCCACTGGGTTTCTGATCGTGAGGATCTTTGCTGAACTTGGCAGGACATCAGGAACGGTCGTGGGAAGGGTGTGGGTTGAGGAGCGAGTGCAAGGTGAGGAAATGTACCGGTAATCGAGGCGACTCTCCCATGAAGCTCGGCTCTGCAGGCAAAGAGAGAGACAAGGCTGTAGCAGAAGCTACCTGACTCCGGAGGACACGAAGCCTTTCAAATAGGTGAAACAATCTAGTAATTTGTCGGGAAGAAGGAATGGCGGGAGAGTGGGAGGGAGGCTCATTTCACTGAGATTTAGTTCCTGGTAGAATTTTGTTTCTGCAGATAAACTTGTACCATGCAGCTCTCACCCTCATTCCTACCTTTCTTGTAAACATGAAATGGGGATCCTCCTACTTCAATATATTCAGGTATTTTCAGTG
Source organism: Antilocapra americana (assembly GCA_007570785.1). Lineage (NCBI taxonomy): Eukaryota > Metazoa > Chordata > Mammalia > Artiodactyla > Antilocapridae > Antilocapra > Antilocapra americana. The sequence continues at coordinate 3,296,726 of ML664173.1, read as the reverse complement.
TGGGGGCGTGCAAGCATCTATCACTTAAGCTCCATTCCGATCTTTAAATCTTTCATTGTGTTTTCAACAGCGTGTCTTGGAAACACGAAGTGAGCAGCAGAATTCAAGCCAGGGAAAGGACCGTGGTGTTTCTCTGTTGTCACTCCAAACGAGAAACAATTCTGCAATGGATTAAATGAATTTTGCTGAAGTTCACTCATCCTGGGGATAAGTGAATTGTAAGGATACAATAAAAAGTGACTTATCTGATGACCAGTTACAGATTCTTTAAATAGGTAAAGGTAAGGGCTCCCTTCCTTTTTCACCTAAGTCTTTTCCATCAATTCAATAAAAGATGGCACTTAAAGTTCAGGGAACAGTTTTAATTTTGTTTTGTTTTTAGTTATTTGTGTTATAAAAGTGACATAAGTGTTCACCCCGTCCGGCTGTGAGTAGTATTTATTCATGTATACAATAGCGGTTTGGGCTAGAGGTTTTAATGGGAAAAGCAGAAAAATACAGTATAACCACCCCATTTAGAGTCATGATTTATTTCACTGATTTGGATTTTCAGCCCTTTTCTGGAAAAAATTATAAATACAGTTGAAAGCGTTTATCACCTGAGATGCACCATTTGGAAAAGAAAACAGGAAAACATGGTTTTCAGCCATAAATTTCTACCACGTTCACCCCTCACCTAAATAAGCAGCCCCAGCCTTTGCAAGAAATATTAAAGTTCATTTAAATTGCAAATCTGACCTTATTAAAATGGCTTTCTCAAAGAGCCATAAACAAATAGTGTGCGTTAGTAATACTGCCAAACAGCAGAATACATTCCAACCAGTTTGGTAATTAGAGTGGAAAATAGAATTTTCACAGTTCTGAATGACTCAGAGATGAAAAGAAAACATGTTATGACAAAAACTTGAGGTGGAAAGAATTCACCCATCTGGAGGATCCCTCTAAAAAAACCTACCAGCACAATTACTCCTTGAAAGCCAATCTAAGTTCCTATGAACAGCTTGGAGACGTTATTATACCGCTCCGAATCTAATGTGCTTTGAATACTTTTTTTCCTATAGCTACCACATTGCCTGTTAATGTTGGAAGCAAGGCCATTAAGATTCACTATGTTTAGGGTAAGAATGAGAATGACAGTTAAGAATGAGCTTGTATCTGCAAGTGGCCAGGAAGAGCTGATGGATTTCAGAATTAAAAGCCACATGGGCTGGGCTGGTCAGCAGGCCTATGGAAAACCCATACCTGAAGGTAGATTTAAATTAGTGCGTTGTCAGCAAGCACACGGTTTCCTTTCACTTAGAAAACTAATCCAAGGCGCACTAGTTCACACAGGTCCTATGGAGCTGAGGTGAGCAGGACTCAGTTCTAGCGAGCTTAGCAGCTGTGGGGCTGTGGCTAAGTGCTTCCCGGCAAGTCCAGAACAGAGTGATGAGTCTTTTTTAAAGAGTAACGTTAAGGGGCAGATTAGACCATGAACACTGAAGATCCGAAACTATTCCCCACCGAAAACACGCGGACTTCTTTAGAAGTCATATGTCTCGCCCAGGGCGCGAAGCTCGGTGCTCTGTGATGACCTAGAGGGATGGGACGGCAGGGTGGGGATTGGGAGGGGGTGTGTGTAACACCTAGCCGATTCACTTTGTTGTACAGCAGAAGCTAACACACCAGTGTACAGCAATTATGCTCTTGTTGTTCAGTCTCTCAGTCATGTCCGACTCTGCAACCCCACAGACTGTAGCCCACCAGGCTCCTCTGTCCATGGGGTTCTCCAGGCAGGAATACTGGAGGGGGTTGACATGCCCTTCTTTAGGAAACCTCCCAGACCCAGGGGTCAAACCAGCTTCTACATAGGCAGGCGGATTCTTTATCACTGAGCCTCCAGGGAAGTCCCAAAGCAAATACAGTCCAATAAAAAAAAGGGGGGGGAATTAAAGTTCATTATGTCATATTTAGTTGTACTTTTTGATGCAGTCACTGACTCATTCAACAAATGTTTATAAAATATCTGCTCTGCTTTAGATCCGGAGTTGGGTACTAAGGATGTCACATGAACAAAACAGACACAATCCCTCCCCTCGCAAAGTTTAAGACTAATTTCATGTGATCTGTTTAAGGAGGCAGGATAAGTCTCACCTCATTTCGTAATTTAAGCATTTCTGTCAACAATGGCTAACAGAAGTTTGACACTTCAGTTGCTCACTTTATGTTGTGTCTCTAAGAAGTGACAGGTATGCTGTGTGTATTTCAAAGGTATTTTCATCTGTGGGTATTCTCTGAGATTTTAATGAATCCAAATCCCCTTCTTAGAAAGCAGTTTATCTCAGACAAGCTGGCATCACCCAGAAACCTGTGTACCCGGGTGAGGGAGACTCTCTTGAGACTTTCTGTGGCTCTGTCCTGTCGGAGCCCGAACACAGTCACACGGCATCACAGGTAGACAGAGACAGGGAGCACACACTCACACTCGGCTGGTCAGAGCGCTGCTTGCTGCGTGCATGGGAACTGCACACACACACACACACACACACACACACACACACACACACACACACTGAACCAGGGTCCAGAGACCCACAAGAGGTCCCAGCTAAGCCTCTTGGCAGGGTTAGCTGTCTGACACTGACATAGCTAGAGATAAATCAAGTTTTTCCCAGTGTTTCCCAAATACATGCTTCCGTGTGTGTGGAGGCGGGGTGGCATTGTTTCAGCCCACTCAGTTCCATAATCAAATGTGAGCTGAGTGTCGCCCTTGAATCACACGACAGAGTTAGATTCTATTACAGGTGCCGCGGGGGCCCACTGGAGGGTTAATATAGACGCATATGTTCCCAGCACAGTATGTATTCAATTACTCACCGTTCCCACATAATAAAAGATTTGAATACAACAAAGCCACTCAAACAGAAATAGAAAATAGAAAAAGAAGCAAACCATCAGGCTAATAGAGTTACCGAACTTAAGCATTTCATTTTGTTCTATATAAGCAATTCAGAACAAAGAATGTGCATTAGTTCTTGTCATTTTTTTCTCAGTAACACCAGGAGAGAAAGTTTCAAATGACTAATGACTAAAATGGCCCCAGATTTCTCATTCAGAAAGGAGCATTTTCTATGTTTGAAATGTAACGAGAAAAATATCCATCAATGCTAAGTGCTGGAGTGTGGCTATTCCCAACTCATAAATCACAAACCTTTGTCAGTCTGTTGATCCCGAAGCCTGACCCGAGAGATCGCCGTGTTCCTCCCGTATCTCTCTGCTCCCACCTTTCCACGAAGTCCCAGGCCTCAAAGGCAATCGCCACCGTGGTCCCCAGGCCCCAGCTCCCGCCTCCACATGCTGTCGTCGTTCAGTCACCAAGTCGTGTCCGACTCTTGGCCACCTCGTGGCCTGTAGCTCACAGGCTCCTCTGTCCTTGTCTACCTCCCGGAGTTTGCTCAAATTCCTGTCCACAGAGCTGGTGATCCTATGTGACCATCTCATCCGCGGTCACGCCCTTCTCCTCTTGCTTTCAGTCTTTCCCGGCATCAGGGTCTTTTCCAGCGAACTGACTCTTCACACCGGGTGGCCAAAGGATTGAAGCTCAAGCTTCAGCCACAGACCTCCCAGTGAACACCCACATATAAATGGATATAAATATGACTCACGACTCACGGCACTACGGCTACATCAAATTACTACCAAATTACAACCATCCCTCTGACTTAACAACGCCTTTTTCCAGCGTTAATCTTATTTTTAAAATGTTTATTGGCGTGTAATTGCTTTACAGTGCCGTGTTCGTTTCCGCTCTTCCGCAAAGTGAGTCTGCAGTACACGCACGTGTGCGCTCCCTTTTGGACTTCCTCCCCGTTGAGGTCAGCACAGGGCATTAGGCCGATCCCCTGGGCTCTGCAGTCTGCTCCCACCAAGGGTGCACCTCACGCGGCATCAGCAGCGGGTACGTGTCGGTCCTATCGCCCGCCCGCACCCCCTTGGTATCCATACAAGCCTGTTCTCCGCGCCTCTATTTCCGCTCTGCAGATGAGAGCCTCTCGGCCGTTTTCCTAGACTCCACTTGCACGCGTTAACAGCAGAGTCTGTTACTGTCGCCCCAGCTCAGCCCTCTCCGTGCAAGCCAGTAATGTCAAGACCGCAGGAAACCAGAAGGCAGGTCACCGTGAGAGGGGATGGGAGCTGTAGGAACAGGGTGCCAGGCGATCGGACGATCAGCGTTAAAGGCCAGGGAACTGCTTCTGCTGCGCTTTGCCCGAAAGCTGCCGGCGAGTGCGCCGACTGGGGAGAGAAACAGAGGCTCTGTGGGCACCAGTTCCCTGGGGAAACAGCCTGCTGACTCCACTCAGTCTGAGAACGCGCCCTCCCTCCTGCAAATTCCAGCTCAGGAAATAAAATCCAGAGACTGGACCGAGGAACAACAGGAAGCAAACTTGATTTAAGCTTCGACTTTCCATATAACGCAGCTTGAGAATAGCAAGCTCCCTGACTCCTTGAGGGGCTGATAAAGGACGTGAGGCATTTCTCTGAAGGCTTTAGAAAAGGGCTCCCCAGCACGGTGTATGGTTTGGTTTTCAAAAGATTGTGAAGAGAACACCCTTCTCATCCACGCTGCCATTTTTCTACAATTTATGCCACTTCCTAGAAATGCCAACTAAGCAAAAGCGTTGGCAGGACTGATGCTGAAGCTGAAGCGCCAATGCTTTGGCCACCTGATTTGAAGAACCGACTCACTGGGAAAGACCAATGCTGGGAAAGATTGAAGGCAGATGGAGAAGTGGGCAGAGGATAGAGAGCGTCACAGACTCAATGGACATGAATCTGAGCAAACTCTGGGAGACAGTGGGAGACAGAGGAGGCTGGCGCCCTGGGGTCCATGGGGTCGCAAAGAGTCGGACACGAATTAGCGACTGAACAACAACAAAGCGAGAGCTACAGGAGAAGGCTGTGATCACGTCTGAAAGCAGGCTGAGTCGGCAGGCATGTATCACTGACTGCATGCAGCGCTGGGTGCCAGGCAATGTGTAACTTAAGGGAGAGACGCAAACATTCTTCTCCCTGGAGAAGTTAAGTCAGGGAGGTGAAGAGCAGCTACCAGGTCAGCACAGAGACTGGAGGGGAGGCGAGGGAGACTAGTCCAGGGGCTCACAAGGGGCGTGTTTCAGCGAGGCCCCGATGGGCCAGCCTTCAAGTTGCAGACTTTCAAAGATGCAAACGTGCATCCGCGTGTCCAGTCACATGAGCGAGTTCACGGGTCTGGTGCGTGTCGCCACATGCGTGTGTCCTCTGTAAGAGGTTGTGCTTCTGTGTACTTCACAGTAGTGTATAGAATGCAGGAGGCCAGTATCCTTAGTTCCAGCCCAGGGTGTCCAGAAGCAAGCATCACAGCAGTGGTGATGTAGCTGGTGCTGCTGAGAGATGCCTGGTTGAACGGTACTCCTGTACTCCTCAAAGGACTGTAGTGTAAGATGTAAAGTGTTTTCTTTATTCTTTGTGTTTGTTATGCATTATTTGTGTGAAAAGCATTATAAACTATTACAATACAGTACTACATAGTCGATCGTGTTCGTTGGGTTTCTAGGCTAACTATGGACTCAGGAACACAGTGGACTTAAGAACGCACTCTCAGAATGGAACTTGCTCACACAGAGGGGACTCACTGTAGTAGGAAGAAAGAGGCCAGGACAGAATCGAGGCGACAGGGAAAGCATCGTGGGCGGGGCAGATCTGGGCAGGCTTGGAGGAAGGCACAGCGCCCTGCTGACGGGACTCCAGGCGCTGTCTGGGGGCTTCTGGGCCCTGCATTTTCTGTCTGCAGTCACAGAAGGCTGGATCCAGACTTCCAGATCCCAGACACCTGCTACCCGTCTTTCAAAGAGCCTGTCCAAGACACAAAATTCCTATCCACTCAGAAACCTCAAGGTGAGCAAAACTGAGCACATTCCCGCTAATGGGGAAGGTGTAGAGAGGCAAAAATTATCAAGGGGGTGGGGGAGAGAGGTGGGGTTTAGCTGGATGCTTTTCAAAACCTCAAAATATGCCATCTTCAACTCAATAATTATATTTGGAAGAATTTATGCTAAGGGGAAAAGACTATGCCTAAAGATTCAGCGATGTCTATTTTTATATATGTAATGTAAAATTTGAAGCAACATAAAAAACCTAGAACAGGAAATCAGTTAAGAAAATTACATTACATTGATGATGTATTAATACTTTTTAGCTATTAAAATGGAAACAGATACATAAGCATTGATGTGAAAAGATGTTCATGACATTTTATATTAAACATTCCACAAAACTCTCTGTATGATATGATTCTAATTTTACTTTTTTAAGGTGAATCTTTAATTTCTTTTTCACACACACACCCCACTATTCTGTGTCCTTGTGTGAGTGTGCTGCTGAGTCCCTCAGTCACGTCCTCTTTTTCGACCCCATGGACTGTAGCCCACCAGCCTCTGACCATGGGACTCTCCAGGCAAGAATACTGGAGTGTGTTGCCATGCCCTCCTCCAGGGGATCTTCCCAACCCTGGGGTGTAACCTGCATCTCCTGTGTCTCCTGTATTGGCAGGTGGATTCTTTACCACTGAGACACCTAGGAAGCCTGAGTTATAACTACAGCTATGATAAAGTACCAACATAGTTATTTCTGGATTGTGGGATGAGGGGCATTTCATTTTCTTTTTAATTATCTTTTTCCTTAAATGTATTGCTTATATTATTTTACTTATCTTCTATATTTTCTTACTGTTTATCTGCATTTTATAATTTTAATGACATGCCTGCATTGCTTTGAATATTAGAAAAAAATACTTTTTATTTTCCAAAAATACAAACTCTCAGGGGATGAACAGATGTACCAAGTCTTAAGTCCGAGCAATGAGCCCACAGTATGGTCTGCGGGGGCCTCTGTACGCACCTAATTCAACTTCAGGCAAAAGTGCCACAGTGACAAAGAAACGCATTTTATTGCGCGGTGGGTTGCCTTGACCATTTTATCCAAGGCACCACCCTGGAGATGGGCTGGGCAATAAAGCTCACAGCCGCTGGAACTCTGAAGACAGGAATGGCCTCAAGTAATTGCTTGTGAGACAAAGACAAGAAGGGAGGCCGCAGGGGCCTGTCAGCCGGGAAGGTGGGGGTCAGGCTGGAGTCTGCGGGACTTGAGGGCTTGAAGCGCATCGCTCACTCCGAGTGAGCAGACAGGGAGAGGGAGACAGGGAGAGCCCCCTGGAAACCAGCTGGAACCTTCTTGGTGGATGAAGCGCACACCCCCAGAGAGGGGGCCCTATTGATACATAGCATAGTAACAGTTTTTAGACAAAAGACATAAAGCGCATTGAAACTTCATTACCTGGTGAATGGGGCGGGGGGGGGGGGGGGGAAATAAATAAAACGAAGTTTATTAACTGATGGAGAAAATGATAAGTTCAGTTCAGTTCAGTCGCTCAGTCGTGTCCGACTCTTTACAACCCCATGGACCGCAGCACACCAGGCCTCCCTGTCCATCACCAACTCCCAGAGCTTACTCAAACTCATGTCCATTGAGTCGGTGATGCCATCCAACCATCTCATCCTCTGTCATCCCCCTCTCATCCTGCCCTCAATCTTTCCCAATATCAGAGTCTTTTCAAATGAGTCAGCTCTTCACATCAGGTGGCCAAAGTATTGGAGTTTCAGCTTCAACATCAATCCTTTCAACGAACACCCAGGACTGATCTCCTTTAAGATGGACTGGTTGGATCTCCTTGCAGTCCAAGGGACTCTCAAGAGTCTTCTCCAACACCACAGTTCAAAAGCATTGATTCTTTGGTGTTCAGTCTTCTTTGTGGTCCAACTCTCACATCCTTACATGACTACTGGAAAACCCTAGCTTTGACTATCCAAGGACTGAGGTCTTGCTTTTCCTCTATGCATACTCCTGTCCATCTCCAAGGCTGTTGCAGAAGAGATTCTCTGGAAACACACAGTGTCTGTAAAACTCCCATCAGAGACACTGACCCCAATCTGCCAAGGGCTTATTGCTGCAGACACCAGGGTCTGCAAATTCTTCCTCCACACGGCATATCTCACTTCTGGCATTTTATCCCAGATCTTGTTGGTGAACAGAATATCATGCCCCAGCTACAGTCCTTACAACATCTCTCTCTCCTTCACTTGGGAGACACCTTACTTTGTGTACTTTTGCTGATGCCTAGCTCAGGAAAAATACCCTGCTGCCCTTAACAACCAGGCTCTTGTTTTTTTTAAGATATTTTTTAATGTGGACCATTTTCAAGTCTTTATAGCATTTGATACAGCATGGCTTCTATTTTTTTTTTCTATGTTTCGGTTTGCTTTCTTTTTTTCCCCTGTGTTTTGGCTACGAGGCATGTGGAGTCTTAGTTTCCTGACCAGGGATCGAACTTGCAACCCTGAGACTGAAACGTGAAGTCTTAGCCACTAGACCACCAGGGAAGCCCCTACAACCAGGATCCTTTATAACTTTGAAACTCTGAGATGACACTCCCTGTTTAAACGACCAAGTTTCGCCTTACTACCTCACAGACTAAACTCCAGCGGGGTTTCCTCCCTGGAGACTTCTGGGCCAGCCCCTCCCTACTCTGTTTCAACGTGACCTGCAGTAAGCTCTCTCCATGACTGATCTGACAGTTCCTTGAACTGTCAGCAAGCTTAGACGATGCTTAATAAATGCTGATTAATGAGGAAGCAACTGAACACCCAGTTTCCTGTCAAGACACAGCCTCCCTCCCTTGGGGCTTCTTTTGGGAGAAGAATCCAGGGAGAGAACGACAGACATGTTCTTGTACTGGTGGTCTCCTACCCTTCCGGCGCCCTTGCTACCAGCTCATCCATAGCGACACACGAAGCGCTCGCCGGGGGCAAGGCCTCCCTTTGGCACCATGGACCCCAGTGGCCCGCCCTTTAGAAGTCTGCAATAGAATTCCAGGCTGACGGCCCACAGCGCTCATGCAGGGTTTAACTATCAGCCTGCATTTATCTAACGCCTCCTGCTCGAGCCCCCTTGGCTGCCCTTCAGGCCTTGCCAGCCTCCGGCGCCTTGTGGTCTCCTGGTTCTAGGGGTCAAGCCCTGCTCCGTGCCCTGTTACTATGGTTGTTACTGCTGTTTAGTGGCTAAGAAGACATGTCCGACTTTGGCAGCCCTGTGAACTGCAGCTCTCCAGGCTCCTCTGTCCATGGGATTTCTCAGGCAAGGATACTGGAGTGGGCTGCCATTTCCTTCTCCACCACTACTTTCACGCTCCTTCAGAAATGGATCCTTTATATGCGATACTTCCCGCCAAGCCATGCAGCATTATATGTCCCTTTTCCAGATGAGAAAACTAAGCACATAAACATTACAAAGCTCACTACAGGATGCCTGGTTAATGAATATCTGAGCTGGAATCAGAACTACAATCTCTCTCTCTCTTCCCACTTAGATCTCTTAACTTTTTCCTCTGTGACTCCTTTAAAACATTAAAAAACCTACAAAAACCAGTACAATAGTTGTCATAAAGCAGAAAGTTGTTGCTGCTGTTGTTATTGAGTCTGTGAGTTGAGTCTGACTCTCTTGTGAACTCATGGACTGGGGCCCGCCAGGCTCCTTTGTTCATGGGGTTCTCCAGGCAAGAACAGTGGAGTGGGTACCCCTTTCCTCATCCAGGGGATCTTCCCTGACTCAGGGATAGAACCCATGTCTCCTGCTTTGCAGGGGGATTCTTTACCACTGAGCCACCTGGGATGGCCCATAAAATAGAACAGTAAGTGGTAAAGCCCAAGCTACTGGCCCAGGTAATAATAGTTGGAGAAATCACTTTGGTCGAGAGATGGGGGTGATCTCTTTATAAACTGATTTATGAACTCTGCACTTAGATCTACACCGTCAGGGCAGGGAGGGATGGCAAACTGCTTCAGAAGGAAACAGATCAATGCCGAGTCCCTGGAGCAGGTACGTGACTTGTTGCGTCTTCATGAAAAGAAGTGCCCCAGTGAGGAGCTGATAGTCCAAGATATTGAGATGCTTTCTTTGGCAAAACCAACATTGCTGCCGAGCAGGCTGCAGTCCTGAGTCAGCCGCCATCAGGCGAACACCTGGGGGACCGGGGAGTCGGTGCGGCACCCCCTCCTCTGTGACTGCCGCCCAGCCAGCGAACGAGCATGCTGGTGGCAGGCACATGCGATCTGAGCCACAGGCTATTATTAAAGCAAGATTTGGGGGACTGCCTGCTTAGCCACACGCACAAACAAGGCCGCTATGATTACTTCTATCTCATTCGTTTGGGTTCTCCAAGACATAGATGCTGAAATGGGATAAGATGAGCAAAAGATTTACTGGGGGAAATGTCAGTGAGGGAAAAAGGGCAGGGAACATGGAGGCTGGGAGAGACATTGGACCCCAATGAGGGTCCGATCTGCACAGGAAGAGAGGGCAGGAAATTGTTTGGGTGAAGACTGCCTGCCACTCAGCCTAAGGAAGGTTCCATCAGGCCATCAGAGAGTCCCTAAGCCAATGTTGCCCGTCAGAGGAGCCCTGTGGCTTGCTGAAATGGAGCTGTGTCTGTGGTCCTGTGTGCTCACCTCGCAGACTCAGCCTCTTACCTAGTGTCTGCTCACACGCAGGCACTTAGTAAATGTTAGCTGAATGACTAAAGGAATGCTGTGATAGTTTAATTCAATGCATGTGAAATTAAACAAAAATTAGATGTACGTTACAGCCCCTAGTCTAGAGCCCAGCCTATTCAAGATGCTCAATCCATCTTGGTTTCTTTCTCTCCTCACCCTTGGTATTTGAAAGGAACCAAATCAACTTACCCCTCTCCTTGCTGGCTGTCGCAGTTCCACAGCTTGTCATGCTAAACACCAAAATGCCACCTGCTGAAGTTTCATAAACTCCAGGAAAAAGAATAGAGTCAAAATCTGTTTCCTTGATAAATTATCCTGGGTGTTTCTTTCAAAAGCTATTTGCCCATGACATAAGCATACCTAAGAACTGACTCGCGTTCTTTGCTACCATTCTCGGATAATATGACTTACTTCCTAGGGAAAATTGAAGAAAGAAAAGTGTGCCTTCCTTTTCTGCAATTCCTCATGAAGAACAGACATTCCCCTTTTTGGTGCTGTGTTTTATTTTCAACCAGAAAGATTCTGAGCACAATGATCAAAAGGTTGTAACTCACATGGCCTGGTCTCGGAGGAGCAGGGCTGAAGGAATGTGTGCAGGCACCAAAAGATATTTTACAATAGCTCCCCTTCTCTATGTGAATTTCTAGAGCCCTTGTAGATCACAGCTAACTTTCTTCAAACCCCCTTTTCCTCCTCCTTTCCATTTCCTTCTCCAATTGCAGCTGCTCCCACACCTGCACAGATAAGACCAGATATACCTAAGTTTTACTTGTTCTAGAGGTTAAAGAGAAGACCTTAAAAACTAGTAGCTTATCTTCCCACTTCCCTGGTAGCTCAGCTGGTAAAGAATCCACCTGCAATGCAAGAGACCTCAGTTCTGTTCCTGGGTTGGGAAAATCTGCTGGAGAAGGGAACAGCTACCCACTCTGGTATTCTTGGGCTCCCCTTGTGGCTCAGATTGTAAAGAATCCACCTCCAATGCAGGAGACCTGGGTTCGATCCCTGGGTTGGGAAGATCCCTTGGAGAAGGGAAAGGCTACCCACTCCAGTATTCTAGCCTGGAGAATTCTATGGACTGTATAGAACATGGGTTCCCAGAGAGTCGGACACGACTGAGCGACTTTCACTTTCAACTTTCTATCTTCCCACTTACCAGCTGGGAGATCTTGGGATAGCTATGTAACTAATCCAGCTATGTAACCCCCATTTTCTCATCTGCAAAATGGGCATACTGGTGTCTATATCACAAAGTGTCATAATGAACAGATAGGCTAATGAGGTGTATGTGTGAAGTGCTAATAAACTGCACTCACTAACTAGGGGATTATTACTGTTTTTAAAAATTATGTTAATGGTGTGATTTGAAGTACCATTACCTAATAATGAAGCTGTTACCTAATAATGAAAGTGAAAGTGAAGGTCGCTCAGTCGTGTCTGACTCTGCAACCACATGGACTATATACAATCCATGGAATTCTCCAGGCCGGAATCCTGGAGTGGGTAGCCTTTCCCTTCTCCAGCAGATCTTCCTGACCCAGGCAGTTGAACTGGGGTCTCCTGCGTTGCAGGCTGATTCTTGATAAACCGAGCTATGAGGGAAGGCCAATAGTTTTCACCAGTTGAGAAATTACTACCTGCAGACCTCAGAGATATTATGCATTCAGTTCCAGACAACTGCAAAAAAGGAAATATCAAAATAAAGTGAGTCACATGGGGGGGAATTCCCTGGAGGTCCAATGGCTAAGACTCCACTCTCCCAATGCAGGGGCCCAGGGTGCAATCCCTGGTCAGGGAACTAGCTCCCTTATGCCAAAACTGAGAGCGCTCGTGCTGCGCTAGGTGATTCCACACACCACAGCCAAAGAACCCGCGTGTCACAACAAAGGTGGAAGATCCTGAGGCCGCAACGAAGGCCCAGGCACTCAAATAAACACATAGATAAACTTCAAAATTAAAAAAGTGAGCCCCATGAATTTTTTATTTCCCAATGCATATAAAAATTATGTTTACACTACACTATAAGTGTGTAATAACTTACACACTAATATAAAAAAAACCACAGTGTACATACCTTCATTTAAAAACGCTTTGCCAAAGATTGGTAGCCACCATCCGATGGTGGGGGATTTGAAATCCTGCAAAGAATTACCAAACCATGACACAGAGACATGAACTGAGCAGCTACTATGGGAAAACGGCGCTGAGACTCGGTGGACACCGGGTCTGCCCCAGAGCCTCCACTGATGAAAAATGCAGGGTCCAGGAAACGCAGACAGAGCTTCGTGGTATGTGGTAAGCACTATTCTAGTTTTTCCAGTTTTTATGTTCTCCTTGCAAATATAAGAGAGAGTTTTATAATCCCCACTTTACAGAGGAGGAAACTTGGCCGAGTTTACCCACAGGTGAGGGCTGGCATTTGAAGGAGAACTGTGCTTGAACAACTGGCCTGCTCACCTTAGAGACGCCACTGTGGGTTACAGTCCAGAGAGACTCATAGAGACGTGGGCGACCGACAGGACAGAGCACAAAGTATTCTGACGGCAACAGCGTGTCTGCTTTTTAAATTTTTTATAATCATTGGCTCTGATTTTCAGAAAGGTGAGCTCCACTCCTTGGGCATTTTGGACACACTTCCAAAAGTTATATTGTGTAGTAAAAGGTAATACAACCATGCAAAACCCAAACACTAAAATAACAGATAAAAAGATGGAAAGAGATACCCCAAAATGTTAACAATGGTCATCTTCTAAAAGGTAACGAATTTCTACCTTCCCATATTTGCCTAGCCATCTATGAAGCACTTTTGTGAAGAAAAAAATATTATTTCATAAAATGAATATCACGCATTTTATCAGTTGATTGCACAAAACCAGAATTTCTCTTATTAACTGAACTATATTGTTGTTGTTCAGTCAGTAAGTCGTGTCCAACTCTTTTCGACCCTAAGAACTGCAGCACGCCAGGCTTTCCTGTCTTCCACTCTCACCCTGAATTTGCTCAAACTCATGTCCATTGAGTCGGTGATGCCATCCAACCATCTCCTCCTCTGTCGTCCCCTTCTCCTCCTGCCCTCAATCTTTCCCAGCATCAGGGTCTTTTCCAATGAGTCAGCTCTTTGCATCAGGTGGCCAAAGTATTGGAGTTTCAGCTTCAGCATCAGTCCTTCCAATGAATATTCAGGACTGATCTCCTTTAGGATGGACTGGTTGGATCTCCTTGCAGTCCAAGGGACTCTCAAGAGTCTTCTCCAATACCACAGTTCAAAAGCATCAATTCTTCAGCATGCAGCCTTCTTTATGGTTCAAATCTCACATCTATACATGACTACTGGAAAAAGTATAGCTTTGACTAGACAGACTTTTGTCAGCAAAGTATTGTCTCTGCTTCTTAACACACTGTCTAGGTTTGTCATAGCTTTTCTTCCAAGGAGCAGGGGTCTTTAAATTTTGTGGCTGCAGTCATTGAACTATAGAGGAGGCCAACTGCACTTATTTAAATACTTCAAAGTTCCCTTAAACACGTTTAAAATTAACATGTTCTTCTATTTAAATTCAATAACCTATTCTCTTCCACTATTCACATGTGCTAGTTTAACCCTGACATTTAGAAACTGCTTGAAACCATTTCTGGAATGGAATCTGGCCAAAAAAATAAAAGTTTATTTCTCTCTGGTTTTATGCCATTGGACTACTTTGCCGTCTTTTGTCCAGGTGTTCTACAAAATTCTTACATGTGTTTGCCAACCATTATGGTTGTGCTAAATACTATACAAACATCACACTGATAATAGAGACAAGGAAACTATTTTAAATGCCATTCAGCATCAGACCTAAAAGCCAGCAACGCCCCACATTCAGAAAGCTCTGAACAATCATTTTCTTCAATGTGCCGAGAGTGGAACCAGGTACTTTCTCAGAATGTTAGTGTTCTGAGAAGCCTGTTGTACTAGTCAGGGTACGCCAGGAAAACAGAACCAAGAAGATGTATGGATAGTTGAGAGAGAAATATGGGGTGGGGGGATTGAATTTAAGAAACTGGCTCAGGTAGTTGTGGAGGTGCAAGTCCAAACTCTGCAGAGCAGGCCAGCGGCTGGAAATGCAGGGGAAAGTTGCCGTCCAGTTCAGAAGGCTTTTGCTGGCAGGATTTCTTCTTGCTCAGGGGAGATCAGCCTTTACCCTACTTGTGTCTCCAACTGACTTGATGAGCCCCCGATGGTAATCTGCTTTACTCAGAGGCTACCAATTAATGTTAGCCTCAGGAACTCCAAAACGTTTGACCAACTACGCGGCACGGTGGCCCAGCTAAGTCAGACTCAACCACCACACCTATGATGGCAGCCAACGTTCAGAAACAAGTGCCAAAGCATCTCTATTTCCCCTTCCTTAAGAAACTCTTCTATCGTGGCCATTGAGTAATATTTTCAAAACTTTTGTGTCACCTGTTTATATTTCTAGGAATGAAAATTCTTTTTTTTTATAACCATTTTCTCATTGATTTACAAATCCTTGTCCCTTACTGAGTATTCCAGATCCCTTCTTAAAATCTTATTCCCACTCATGTGTTTATTGCTTACTTAATTCCCAGAGGCTTCCTGAGGTCACGGACTGTTTTATTTTGGGCTGTATCCCTAACACCCAGCACAGTACCTGCCCCATCAGAAGTGCTCAATAAATGCTTATGAAGTGAGGGCCTGCCTGCATGGATAAGCCCTCTAACACCGCTGTGACAAGCAGCCTCTGGGGTAGAAACTAAGTATCGTGAAAGGTAGAATTCTGATAAGGATTCTATTAACTTGGTGGTCTCACTTTGGGAAGTAGAATCTTGTTTGGACATCACTAGGGGACCCTCTATTAAGGATTTAAAATTATAATGACATCCAATAGCATTTTTACAGTAGAACTTCTTTTTTTTTTCTCCCTTTTATTGTTTTTGCCATACAATTCCATGATATCACTATGGGTTTACATATGCTCCCCCTCCAGAAACCCCTCCCTCCCCCCTCCCTCCCCCCTCCCTCCCCCCTCCCCCCGGGAAATCTCGATGCACCAGCCCCGAGAATCAATCCTGGGCTGGCGATTGATTAGACATATGATAATTAACATGTTTCAATGCCATTCTCCCATATCATCCCACCCTTTCCCTCATCCACAGAGTCCACGAGTCAATTCTATACATCTGCATTCCTTTTGCTGTCTCGCATGTTGGGTTCTCGTTACTGTCTTTCTAAACTCCATATATATGTGTTAATATACTGTATTGTTGTTTTTGCTTCTGGCTTACTTCACTCTGGATAATGGGCTCCAGTTCGGTCCATCTGAGTAGAATTGATTCAAATGAATTTTTTTTTAATGCTGAGTAATATTCCGTTGTGTATATGTACCACAGCTTTCTTATCCATTCATCAGTTGATGGGCATCTAGGTTGCTTCCATGTCTTGGCTATTTAAACAATGCAGCGATGAACATTGGGGTACACGTGGCTCTTTCAATTCTGGTTTCCTCGGTGTATATGCCCAGCAGTGGGATTGCTGGGTCATATGGCAAATTCTTAAAAATAAAATCTAAACGTATGAAAAGAAAGTTGTCAGCAATGAAGTATAGAACAATCTCATTAATTAGATTGATTCTGTATAAGATCCATCAGAGAAAATAATCCTGAATATTGGATATTCAAAGATATGCAGGCTTATTAAGTATGACTATATATTTTAGCCTGAACAACATTGCTACAAATTAGCAAGTCAATTTTCTTTCAAGATCTGCTTTAATAATCAGATCTAAATGATCAGTAAATAGAACATTAATTATTGATATGGAAATAGGTGCTGAATGTACTTTCAAATAAGGTATTCTTAGCGGAGGTCAACCATGTGCCCTGCAGCCTAGTTTAGGTTATTAATAAATGTAATTTTTCAAGCTTATGTCTAACTTGAAGTAGGTTCTACATCAATGAAGTCCAAATTGTTCAGGTTTCTTTTAAGTAGAGAGTGAGTAGGGTTTGTCTAGCAATTTCACTGGGTATCTGAATGTTTTTTAAAGACATAATCCTTTCCCTCAGTGCAAATGCAGAGAAAAAGCCAAAAAAAACGCCCCTTGTCTTCCACTGAGAGGGATGCTCCTGTTGGTGTGGTCAGTGGGATTCTCATTTATCTGTTTACCTTCTGTCGCTCTGGGTCTTCACTGCTGCGAGCTGGCTTGCTCTAGTTGTGGAGCTCAGTCTTCTCACTGCGCTGGCGTCTCTTATTGCAGAGACCAGGCTTTAGGGTGCCTGGGCTCAGTAGCTGTGGTGCTTGGGCTTAGTCGCCCCTTGGCATGTGAGGTCTTAGTTCCCATAGCAGGGATTGAACCTGTGTCCGTTGGCAGGCAGATTCTTAACTACCAGGGAAGTCCTGAAATTCTTGGGGGGAGGAATCTCTCAGAAGGACGCAGGAGAAAATGTTTCGTGCCGGACCTGAAGAAGTGCCTGCTGAATCAGAACCTGAGTCTCCGACAAGGCTGAGAAATCGTTTGCAGATTGACTCAAGTGGAAAGCAGTTTCCTGATAGGTTCAAAAGAGACAGAGTAAATTAAGGCAGTTTATCAAATCAGGAGTGAAGAGTTATTCTAACAATAAAACTAGATTGATGGAGTCTCCTTCCAATGAAGTTTTCTTTCTAGAATTCCAAAGCTCTTTCACAAGCGGGACTTTGTAGAGTTTGTGATCCTCCCTGCCCATTTTAATAGCAAAGAGGTGGTCAAATGAAAAACCCTTTGAAATCTCTTCACACACTATATGTACAGTACACGTCCAGTCTTATGCCTTTACATCACGACACTTCATGCTTTTCCTTGACAGCCAACCACTGTCTATTCAAGACTCCATTATTTTAAAGCTTCAAAGAAATAACGTAGTCACTAGAGTTGGCCACACGCTTCTTGATTCCAGTTTATCCCGTTCTTCATCCTTTTTGCCTTAAACCGCACTGACTGATGATGATCAACCTCACATCTTCCCCGTATCATCTTGGCAAAGAGATTGAGATTCCATTTCCTATAAAAAATTGCTGGGTAAGCATGGGTGTGGTTTGAGGTCCTCTGCAACAAGTCTGCTTCTGGACGCAGTTCAGAGCTGAAAAGCTTTGAATATATTTTTTCAGAAAGACCACCTCCCAAGGGGCGAAACTAAGATGGCGGAGGAATAGGACGGGGAGAGCACTCTCTCCCCAATAAATATACCAAAAGAA